>VTFQ01000014.1:16738052-17338052 GCA_036281575.1 Ancherythroculter nigrocauda | reverse complement strand
GGTTGCGTCAGGGTGCAGGTCCACCACCTGGTCTAGATATGGATCAGATCCGGCTCTCTATGGTAACCTCGGGATAAGGATGAGACAGAGAGACTAATATTACCATATGTGCCATTTCTCTTATAATATAGCAAGTTCATCGAATGTTATGGAAAGTGTTCCCGGATCTGGTTGACCTAATTTATGCAGCCTAACAATCCTTTAAGGGATTTGAGTTATGGAATTGTGATAGAATGTTATGCTGAGTTAAAGAGATGGGTATTTAATCTAGATTTAAACTGTCAAAGTGTGTCTCCCTCCTGAACAACGATTGGAAAACAACGATAGAAATTCTGTTCTAGAATTTGGGTGCTAAACAGGAAAAGGACCTACTGCCCGCAATCAATTTTGATATTTTATTATCAATTATCTATTATCTATTACTAGCAAGAATTTTGAGACCGCAATAGATGTGAAGGACTCTAATGGGATAGGAGTTTGTTCAAGTACTGAGGAGCTAAACCATTCAGGGATTCATAAATAATCAGAAAGCTTTTAAGATGTATGCAATGCTTAATACGGAGCCAATGCAGTGATAACCAAACCTGGCTAATATGGTCATGCTTCCTGGTTCTAGAGAACTCTGCGAACTCTAGCTGCTGGAGTGTTTATTAAGCATGTAGGGAACCACCCAGTATGCATTACAATAATCTAGCCTTGAGGGAATTTTAGTCTCAGAAATTTGTGTCTTAGATGTAGTGATTTTTACTTTGTCCATCCAAGGACGCAAAGTAAAATAGGGATTGGTAGTCACGTCACCGCTGACGTTGTGATTTTAGGATCACACGTCTCTTAGGGTGTAGTTATGAGTACATCAGATGACCACTTCCCCCTCTTTCCCTAGTTCAGGGCACCAGTCAAGGTCTTTTACCTTGGCAGTATGAGAACACTCTCAACAGGGGCTTTTCATTCATTTAGAATTAATGTAAAGTGGTCAGCTGATTTATTTGAAATATTGGTGAGATTGCTAACTTGTAGAGCCTCTTCTGTATTATCAGCACAAGGAAGATACAAGTGTAATAAAATAAATTTCATTAACAAAAAGATAAACAAGAATAACTAACACAACTACTAAATGGATACCATGAATGATAAAGGAAAATAGTGCATAAGATACATAGATTACAAGTGATTAAGTTGAGTGTGGCTATGGAAGAGTTATGTTATCTTATGGAAAGATAAACTGTTTCTCTGAGAATAATAAGGTGGAGAACCTTATTATGCACCAAACAAATAAACAAGATTATTTATTATTAACTAACATCAGCTATATTACATCTAATGGGAATTAGAAAATTATATACTGATAATATACAACAATGCCAAGGTCTCTGGAAAGAGGTTTGGTTAAGTAATATTTATGTTCCACATGGTTGAGTCCGATGACGGTGACTTCTTCCACTGGTTGTGCTGGGTGACAATGCAGTGGGGAGAGGAGCCAGAATGTTTCATCAGTCTTGAACATGAAGCTCTGCGGGATGCTGATCTCCTGGAGCACCAAAGGGTCCTAAAATCTGGAACACACAGATGAGGCCCTGGTGTAGGTGCAGAAGGTCCTTAACAAGGCAAGGCAAGGCAATTTTATTTGTATAGCACATTTCATACATAATGGTAATTCAAAGTGCTTTACATAAAGAATAATAAAAAAAAAAAGAACATAAGGAATATAAATAACAGTAAAAACAGAGAATTTTGCTATCTGGATGGATGAGCTAGGAAGTCTTAGGGAGTTTTTTGTTGTTGTTGTTGTTGTTGTTGTTGTTGTTGTTGTTGTCCGTCAGAGTGGATCTAAACGGATCTATCCATCAGAGCAGATCTAAATGGATCTTCCTCACACGACAGGACTGCTACCTGTTAAGGCACTTCAAACTGATAAACAAAGTTTCAATCTCCCCTTTTGCCAAGACACCTCAAACTGCACCACACAGCCCTAATCCCCCTTCCGGAGATATCTTATCTATGCAACGCAGTTTAAATTTCCCCTTTGGAAATTTCCCCCTTTGGAAAGTGTCCTGACTGTAATCCACAGATATCTTAACCATGCACCACAGCTCAAATTTCCCCATGGTTTGTCCCCCAAATTTTAACCTAATCACTTTCTTCCTAATTCTCCCAGCTTTGTCAACCAGACAGCAATATTTAAAATGCATTAAAAGTCAGAAATAACAAGATAATACATAAAAGATATAAAATACATTAACAATGAAATAAAAACAGGAATTAAACAAATAAAAAGATAATATGTATAAAATAAAATGCAAACAGTTCAGACATAGCACAGTGCTTCAGCAAATGCATAGATAAAAAGATATGTTTTGAGTCTGGATTTGAATGCTACTGTTGGAGCACATCTGATCTCTTCTGGAAGCTGGTTCCAGTTGCGGCTGGCATAACAGCTAAAAGCAGACTTTCCTTGCTTTGAGTGAACCCTTGGTATTTCTAACTGATCTGATGCTATTGATCTGAGTGATCTGTTAGGTTTATATTCTATGAGCATATCTGCAATGTATTGAGGTCCTAGGCCATTGAGTGATTTATAAACAAGTAACAGTACTTTAAATTCTAAATGCAACTGGAAGCCAGTGCAAGGACCTGAGGACTGGTGTGATGTGTTCATGTTTTCTGGTTCTGCTCAGAATCCTGGCAGCAGCATTCTGTATGAGCTGCAGCTGTCTTATGTTCTTTTGGGGAAGACCAGTGAGGAGCCCATTACAATAATCCACCCTGCTGGTGATGAAAGCATGAACAAGTTTCTCTAAGTCTTGACTGGAGACAAAGCATCTAATTCTTGCAATATTTTTGAGATGATAATATGCTGATTCAGTTACTGTCTTTACATGGCTACTGAAACTCAGGTCTGACTCCAGAATCACACCAAGATTCCTGACTTGATTTTTAGTTGTTTGACCCCTAGAGTGAAGGTACATGTTCACTTTGAGAACTTCATCTTTGTTTCCAAACGCAGTGACTTCAGTTTTGTCTTTGTTTAACTGAAGGAAGTTTAGGCACATCCAATTTTTAATTTCATCAATGCACTGGCACAGGGAGTCAATGGGGCTGTAGTCGTTAGGTGATAGGGCTAGGTAAATCTGGGTGTCATCTGCATAGCTGTGATATGCAATTTGGTTCTTTCTTATTATTTGGCTCAGTGGCAGCATATATAGGTTGAACAGGAGGGATGCAAGTATTGAACTTTGAGGGACTCCGCATGTCATGGATGTCCACTCAGACTTATAGTCACCGATACTCACATAATAACCTCTCCCTTCTAAGTATGACCTGAACCATTTAAGGACCATCCCAGAAAGCCCAACCCAGTTTTCCAGCCTGTCAAGAAGTATGTTGAGATCGACAGTGTTAAATGCAGCACTGAGGTTGAGTAGAACCAGCACTGATAATTTACCTGTATCTGTGTTTAGGCGAATATCATTTATTATCTTTATGAGTGCTGTCTCTGTGCTGTGATGTGGTCGGAAACCAGATTGAAAGTTGTCAAAGTATTCAAGCTTAAGAACTTGTTCAGCTGATTGAAAAAAACTTTTTCAATGATCTTGCCTATGAAAGGAAGATTTGAGATTGGTCTGTAGTTGCTCAATATGGTGTTATCCAGATTGCTCTTTTTCAGGAGGGGCTTAACAACTGCAGTTTTCAGGGATTTTGGTATAGTCCCAGAGAGAAGTGAGGCGTTTACCACTTCTAGGAGATCTGCTTCTAAACAGTTAGACACGCTTTTGAAAAAAGATGTGGGAAGTGTGTCAAGGGCGCAGGTTGATGTTTTAAGGTGCTGTACTGTTTCTTCCAAAATTTTGCCATCAATTGCTTCGAAAACAGACATAATAGCTACTTTCTGAGGTTGTGATCTGATCTGTTTTACCCCAGTGCAGCTCAAGGATGTGCTGATCGCCTTTCTGATATTATTAATTTTCTCAGACAAGAAGGAAGCAAACTCACAGCATTTGCTGTCTGAGAGCATTTCACTGGAAATCTGACTTGGGGGGTTTGTTAGTCTCTCTACAGTAGCAAAAAGAGTGCGGGTGTTGTTTAAGTTTCTGTTTGTAATATTTGAGAAGAAGGTCTGTCTAGCTTTGCCTAGTTCCACATTGAAAGCATGAAGGATATCTTTATAGATGTTATAGTGGATTTCAACTTTTGTCTTTCGCCACATGCGCTCAGCTTTCCTGCATTGTCTTTTCATATTTTGCACTGCTGTTGAGTTTCTCCATGGTGCTTTTTGTCTGCCACTTTTCTTCCTGACCTTTACAGGAGCAATGTTATCAATAACATTCTGTACTTTTGAGTTAAAAGAATCAAGGAGAAAATCAACAGAGTCTGCAGATATGCTTGGTGTTAAAGATATAGCCTTCATAAACAGTGCACTAGTATTCTCATTTAAGCATCGCTTTTTGACCGAGATAGATCTAACTTCAACAGTCGGAGAGATCAATATATCAAAGAAAATACAGAAATGATCAGATAGCGCTACATCCTTAATGACAATGGATGAAATGTTTAGACCCTTATTAATAATTAAATCTAGAGTGTGTCCACGATTGTGTGTAGGTCCATGTACATGCTGAGTCAGATCAAAAGTATTCAAAACTGTTAGGATTTCTTTTGCCATATTGGATTCTGCATTTTCTATGTGGATGTTAAAATCCCCAGTAATAGCAAAACAGTCAAACTCTGAGGAAATTGCTGATAACAGTTCTGTAAAGTCCTCCACAAATGCTGGAGAGTATTTTGGAGGCCTGTAAATAACTATAAGTAGAATGCGAGGAGCACCTTTTAACACAATACCCAGGTATTCAAAAGACAAGTAATCACCAAATGACACTTGCTTGCATTGATAGACATCTTTAAATAGAGCAGCTACACCTCCACCTATTCTAACAGCTCTGCAGACACTCATAAAAGTAAAGTTAGGAGGGGCTGTTTCATTCAGGATTGTTGAACTGCGACTGTCTTCAAGCCATGTTTCATTTAGAAGCATAAAATCTAGGTTGTTTGTGGTTAAGTCATTGACTAGAAGTGTTTTATTTTTAAGTGAACGGATGTTTAAAAGTGCTAACGTAACAGTCTTACTTTCTGTCTCTACAGTTATCTTAGTTTGACGTTTAATAGGTAGCAGATTAAATGGGTTTGCCAAACGGTTTGAGAAGGCCTTAGGCTTTCTATCATGTAATAAAACAGAAATAGAGAAAGCAACAGGCACACTGGGTTCCCGCTTGTTCTGTAAACATTTGATAAAGTCACTGTTATCATAGCGGGGACCCGACACACATCACTGAGAGCTGTTATCGGTTGTTTTTGGTTCACCTAGAACAGATGGAGGAGGGTGAGGGCCCTGGCGTTGTGGCAGGGGCCGAAGAGCCCTCGCCGGAGGAGGGGGAGGCTGAGCTGGGCCCACAGGCTTTGGTGGTTTCGGGGCTCACTTTTTTGTTGATATCTGGGGGCTCGCAGCAAATGAGTGGGAGAGTTTGGTTCCAGCATACACCAGTTCCTCCATTTTCTCTGAGAAGCACAGATGGAGGGAGAAGTAGATATTGTCCTTTAGCACTCTTGAGCCCAGTTTGTTTGGGTGCAGGTCATCATGGGTGAACATTTGTCTCTGACTCCAGAACAGATTGAAGTTGTCGATGAAATTCAGTCCCTTTAAGTTGCAGGTTTTTTGCAGCCATGTGTTAAGCCCAAGCAACTGTGTAAATCTATTTGTTCCTGTTGCTGGGAGTGGTCCACTGATGAACAACTTAACTTTTAGTCTTCTAAGCATTTCAAAAAGTTCATTGAAATCCCTTTTAAGGAGTTCTGACTGCTCCTTCCGAATATCATTCTTCCCCACATGGATGATTAGTCGATTTGCCGTTTTACATTTCATCAGAATGCTCTTAAGTTCCCTGTTTATATCAGAAACTGTTGCTTGTGGAAGGCAGCATGTAGTTGTATCCCTGCTGCTAATGTTTCTGATAATAGAGTCACCCACTATCAGAGTCCTGGGCTCGGCTGCTCTATGTGCTGAGTGCCGCTGTCTGCTCGAACTTGAGCGGCAGTTAGCATCGGTATTAGCTGCTGGCTGATTTGATCTGTGTCCGATCATATTTGGGGATTCCTCACCCACATTCATCATGTCTGGAGATTCCTCACCCACATTCATTAACACTTCAAATCTGTTCTCCAGATGTATTGGCGGTTGTAGGTGTCATGATCACCAGTGAGAGTGCCCTTTCAGCCACTAGAGGGCACTCCATTCCGGACTCTCGTTTCCACCCTTTGCATTCACTACATTACCCATAACGCACTCCCCGGACTCATTATCCCATGTTCATTGCACCAGCTGTTTTGTATCACATCATTAGTGTCTGTCAATTTATACATGGTTTGTTTCTGCCTTTGTTTGTGGTTCTTTGTTTAATGTTACATGCACTTCTGTTTTTGTTTGGACTGACTTCTGGATTTTTGACCTTTTTGCCTGTTCTTGGATTACGATTTGGATTACCCATTAAACTTCTGCTGCTATTGGATCCTATCTTCTTGTTTTTGTGTGCACCGTGACAGAAAGAACCACCATGCAAGGATCCAGCAGTGTGGGGTTCCGAATCCTTCCTCCAGCCACTACCAGGGAGCGTTTGGATCAACTGCGAGCGTTGAGGGCTCTACGCCAAGAGGGATGGGAGGTAGGATGCTTCGCCAAGGTCTTTTGGACGATGGCGGTGGGGCTGGGTTACAATGACGCGGCTTTGAAGGATATGTTTAATTGCTGCCTTGACGATCCTCTGCCTCAATGTGAGATGGAAGGGCTACGGATTTTAGATTTCTGGAGATTCGCCGCATATCTCCGCCGTCGGAGAGAATGGACCTCACCGAGTCAACCAGGCAGTGTGC
This sequence comes from Ancherythroculter nigrocauda, assembly GCA_036281575.1. Taxonomy (NCBI): domain Eukaryota; kingdom Metazoa; phylum Chordata; class Actinopteri; order Cypriniformes; family Xenocyprididae; genus Ancherythroculter; species Ancherythroculter nigrocauda. The sequence continues at coordinate 17,331,134 of VTFQ01000014.1, read as the reverse complement.
ATGCTCCAGCCCATGAATCCGTTTCAGAAGGCATTGAGGAGGTGGACACTGAGCCTCAGCTTCACCCCGGTAAAGGGAGGAGGAGGAGAAGGAAGAAGTCTCCAGTCAGTGAGTCCGCTACAGAGCCCGCTCCAGTCAGTAAATCCACTCCAGAGCCCGCTCCAGTCAGTGAATCCACTCCAGAGCCCGCTTCAGTCAGTGAATCCACTCCAGAGCCCGCTCCAGTCAGTGAGTCCACTCCAGAGCCCGCTCCAGTCAGTGAATCCACTCCAGAGCCCGCTCCAGTCAGTGAATCCACTCCAGAGCCCGCTCCAGTCAGTGAGCCCGCTCCAGTCAGTGAGTCCACTCCAGAGCCCGCTCCAGTCAGTGAATCCACTCCAGAGCCCGCTTCAGTCAGTGAGTCCACTCCAGTCAGTGAGTCCACTCCAGAGCCCGTTCCAGTCAGTGAGTCCGCTCCAGTCAGTGAATCCACTCCAGAGCCCGCTTCAGTCAGTGAGTCCACTCCAGAGCCCGCTTCAGTCAGTGAGTCCACTCCAGAGCACGCTTCAGTCAGTGAGTCCGCTCCAGAGCCCGCTCCAGTCAGTGAGTCCGCTCCAGAGCCCGCTCCAGTCAGTGAATCCACTCCAGAGCCCGCTCCAGTCAGTGAATCCACTCCAGAGCCCGCTCCAGTCAGTGAATCCACTCCAGAGCCCGCTTCAGTCAGTGAATCCACTCCAGAGCCCGCTCCAGTCAGTGAGTCCACTCCAGAGCCCTCTCCAGTCAGTGAATCCACTCCAGAGCCCGCTCCAGTCAGTGAATCCACTCCAGAGCCCGCTCCAGTCAGTGAGCCCGCTCCAGTCAGTGAGTCCACTCCAGAGCCCGCTCCAGTCAGTGAATCCACTCCAGAGCCCGCTTCAGTCAGTGAGTCCACTCCAGTCAGTGAGTCCACTCCAGAGCCCGTTCCAGTCAGTGAGTCCGCTCCAGTCAGTGAATCCACTCCAGAGCCCGCTTCAGTCAGTGAGTCCACTCCAGAGCCCGCTTCAGTCAGTGAGTCCACTCCAGAGCACGCTTCAGTCAGTGAGTCCGCTCCAGAGCCCGCTCCAGTCAGTGAGTCCGCTCCAGAGCCCGCTCCAGTCAGTGAGTCCACTCCAGAGCCCGCTCCAGCTAGCGAGTCCACTCCAGAGCCCACTCCAGCCAGTGAGTCCATTTTGGGTGAGCCACCGCCTCACCCTCATAAGCGGAGGAGAAGGAGGAAGAGGGCTTCCTCCGTCCTACAAGGCCTGGAGACCACTCTAGGGGTTGTTTGTGGGTTCTCCAAGCGCCTTGCCCTGCCGGCGCCAACGAAGCGCCTTGCCCTGCCGGCGCCAACGAGCCTTGCCGGCGCCAACGAAGCGCCTTGCCCTGCCGGCGCCAACGAAGCGCCTTGCCCTGCCGGCGCCAACGAAGCGCCTTGCCCTGCCGGCGCCAACGAAGCGCCTTGCCCTGCCGGCGCCAACGAAGCGCCTTGCCCTGCCGCTGCCCCCCAGGCCGCCAGCCCTGCCGCCAGCCCTGCCGCCAGTCCTACCACCGTCGTCCAAGCCCTCTGCTCTGCCACCACTGCCCAAGCCTTCTGCCCTGCTACCTCTGCCCAGGTCGCCTGAACCATTGAAATCTGCCTGGTCAGTTTCTCCAGCACCACCCTGGCCATTAGCCAGAACTCCTGACCTGCCAGTGCCCGCCTGGTCAGTTCCTCCAGCGCCGCCTTTGCAAACAGCCAGGACTCCAGACCTGCCAGTGCCCGCCTGGTCTAATCCTCCAGCGCCGCCCTGGCAATCAGCCGGGACTCCAAACCTGCCAGTGCCCGCCTGGTTAATTCCTCCAGCACCGCCCTGGCTTTCAGTGGGGGCACCCTGGATCTGGCCCGCCATCCCTCCCCCTGATCCTCCTCCGGTCCACCTCCCTCCTGAGTTTTTTGTTTTTGTGTTTTGTCTGGTGGAGCGTCTGGTAGCCGCTCCTTTGAGGGGGGGTAATGTCATGATCACCAGTGAGAGTGCCCTTTCAGCCACTAGAGGGCACTCCATTCCGGACTCTCGTTTCCACCCTTTGCATTCACTACATTACCCATAACGCACTCCCCGGACTCATTATCCCATGTTCATTGCACCAGCTGTTTTGTATCACATCATTAGTGTCTGTCAATTTATACATGGTTTGTTTCTGCCTTTGTTTGTGGTTCTTTGTTTAATGTTACATGCACTTCTGTTTTTGTTTGGACTGACTTCTGGATTTTTGACCTTTTTGCCTGTTCTTGGATTACGATTTGGATTACCCATTAAACTTCTGCTGCTATTGGATCCTATCTTCTTGTTTTTGTGTGCACCGTGACAGTAGGGAGCTAGTGTTTGGCGTAGAGGATGCTACTGCAATATGTGATACTCGTGACAATCTGATGTCTCGAGTGCCTTTGGGTCTCGCTCCCTGTTTGTGCCATCGATTAGTATGTTGATTAGTTTCGGCACTCAGTATGGTCTGTTTAGGGGCATTAGATTCATGGGACTCACCGACTGTGTGCTGAGGACGTCCATGACGAAGCTCTGTTGTGTGTTCCTTCTGGTTTGGTAGTCCCGCAAGTAACTTTGTTTCAAGAACTGCAATCCTTTGTAGAAGTCTGTGGCAGTTTGTGCAGCAGGTAGATTCTTCAACCAGAGGAGGCATATTATTTTCTAATCCTTTTGGATGTAGGCAGCTGTGTTTTCCCTTCTCCGGGAAGTAAGCTGATGGCTGCTGTCAGTGGGAGGCTGGTTGGATAAAAATTCCCCTTTTTTGTAGCAATTCTTCCAGTTAAAAAGTTTGTTGGTGCCAAGATTTGTCGTTTGAGCACTGTGCTGATTTGCTGTAGTTAAAATTAGGAGATAAAATATAAAAGCAATAGAGCAAAGTGCGGAGCTGTAAGCAAGAGCGTCCGAACAGTAGCGAAGCAGGAAGTAGGAACACGCAGACGAAGGTACCTTGGATTGAAGGTTTGCTCTCCTGAGCTTAACCTTGTTGCAGATGTCATCACTGTCTCGCTGGATGGAAACTCTGAACGTAGTGATTGTTAATGTCTCTTTCCTCACAGATTAAAGGCTTAGAACGTGGTTGTCTAGGTTGCTGTCTCTTCTGGATGGACCCAGAGGCTCAGAACGGTATATCTGTAATGTCTATCCCTGTGCAGGACAGACTCAGAACGATGTATCTGTTGTGTCTCAGCTTCGCAAGCCGGGACTCAGAACAAGGAGTGTCTGTTGAAAGGGTACCTTTATCCCTTTCCGATGAGGAGGAGATTGCATTTTGGCGCTTCTCCATTCGAGTGCTGTGATTGGCTGCTGGCATCAGAGGGGGCACACACAGTGTGGCCCACCCTTCTCTCCCCTGTGGAACTCATTTGCATAAAGCACAAAGTTGGAAGTCTTTACAGTGTCTTTAAAGTTTACCAATGCATTTCTCACTTTCCAAACCACCACCAGAATACCTTTGGCAATATTCTAAACAAATAGAGACTAAACATGATGGAAAAAGATTGAACGGTCATGCATTTATTCAATTGTACGTTAACAGCTGAATTTGTGTCAGATGTTGTACTACAAATAGCTGTCACTGAGAATACTTATTTCTGTGAATAAGTATGAAATGGATGTGTAGTTTGCATCAGTTCTAAGGTTTTCAAACATAGTTTTGAATGGATTCGGATGGATCTTTGTGATCTCTCTTTGTTTCACCCATTGCTGCTAAGGTCCCGAGGAATTTTTATGGCAGTCTGTGGCCAAACTTAGGAAGTAGTCTCTAGATGGGTGAAGGGCAGAAACTGCCTGTGGACCAATGAGAAGTCCTGTCCTTCCCAGGCTTGGTACAAGAGGTCTTCTTCTTGCCCTCTAAGAGAGGTCTGGATGTTGTCCTTACATCTTTATCTGATGGCGTTGGATAGTTTGTTTGTGTTAGTCCACCAAGATCCAATCAAAATGTAGCAAACCTTTGTCCACTGTTACGGAATGTGCTGTTCACTACATCCCCCCTGATTGGCTTGATCAAGGACCTGAAGTCGTTGATCTGGGCGGTGCACTGAAAAGGAACAGTGGGAACAAAACACACACACCTCACCTCCTTCGTCTGACCAATGGCACTGGAAATAAAATTTGGCTCAATATGTTCTACATAGAGTTCAATGAGCTAAATGAAATGTCTGTTAGAACAATTTCTAAAAAGGTTAGAAGCATTCTAGAGAAGGTACCCATGTGTGGATGAAAATCTCTTAAGAGTATTACGAGTGAGAGTAAACAATAAAAATGTTTTAGCAGATTTAGCAGGAAACCAGTTCTTTAAATGTCTGGATTGACATCATTTGGTATGGCACTTTTCAAGCTGTAAGCTAAGTGCACCTGCTTTATTTAAATAGTTCCTTGCATTGCCTGATTACAAGAATCCTCAACTAGTTCACCTGGTACCACAAATGACAAGACTGTATCTACTGTCACCTTATCAGGAGCAAAGCTCACAAGTAATAATTGCACTAATATACAGACTAATTAATGTGAGTAGTCATGTTGTATGACATCCATTATCTTGGCTGCCCTAGATGGGTAGTAGGGGCTGTATGTTGACCAGCAGTGGGGGTTGGGAATTTAAGTGTTCTGCCTAAAGTCTGCAGCTTCCTCTGGAGGGTTGCATGACAGGTCCAATCCACTATCTCTTATTCTTGGAGGTCTCCTATAAGGAAGTTTAAACGACTGGAATGGAGAACAAAATAACAACCCTGGCTGTGATCTGCAACATTTTACTCTACATGCGGCAAGTAAACCAGCTGAATGGGAATTTCACAGGAGGCTTTGACCCCCCTTTCCTGACATCCAAAAGGATTGTCATGGGCATGCAAAATAAATAGAAATTGACTGGAAAGTCTGAAGCAAAATTGAAGTGGAAAGTAATGAATCCTTCTTAGGCTGAAGTTGAGGTCTAAAAGTTACAGGGACTTGATGTCTGCTGAATCTGAAAGACCCTGTTCAGTTATGGGCAACCCCCCCCCCCCCCCCCCCCCCCCCCGAACTGGAGGGGCCCCGAACTGGTTATGCTGAGAAAACCAGGTCTCTGTCAGTGGAGATGTACTCCTCTGACTTAAGGTCTTTGAGGGCTTTGAGAAGTATGTGCTGGATCTCTGCTAAGTTCTCAGCATCCTTACTTTTGGTCCCTCTCGATTTCCTACTTCTATTATGGTTACTCTGTTTTTGGCCATTCTCAGAGTTATCTCTACCCTTCTTCTGTCTTTGCCCTCTGTCATCCCACTGCCTGCTTTTATTTCTGGGGGCATACCTGTGGGATTGCTGCAACAGGCATAGCTGTTTTGGGGAAGTTCTGACTCTTCCATTTGAATGGGAGTCTTAGAGTCATGTCTAGATTCATGCACAGAAGCAAATGGTTCTCTGTCTTCCCTGTCTGTGCCTACCTTCCCACTGTCCCAGGCTCGCATGGCGAGCTGCCTCAGTTCTCCTGCGGACATGTTTTCAACATCTACCATGAGTATGAGTGGTTTCCTAACTGGGGTAAAGGTTACTTAAAAATAGGCTCTTAAATATTACATCCTCTTCTGCCCTAGGTTCATCTTTGCCAGCAAAATACATTTTCCTCAATCGCTCATAGTACCCTCTGGGAGACTCATGGCGGCCTTGCTTATTTCGAAAAGCTGAGAGGCGAGAAGCAGATGGGTTCTGATACAGAGTGTACTCTACCAGAAGGGCTTTACACAATTTGTCATAATTGTTAGCGATAGCTGGGCTTTGTCTATCCATGAAGCCATGGACAATCTGGGCTGTGGTCTTTCTCAGAAGAAAGACTTTGTCTGCCATGCTGGCTTCAGGAAAGTATGTCAAGGCTGCATTTACATCCTTTAAATACAACTCTATGTTGTTATCAGTAGTCTCAGGGTTAAAAACCTCTGTCACAAGCTAATTCTCTAAGAATTTGCAGTCTGTTGCTAGATGGTAGCATGCTAGGAAGCTCAGGTAATAAACGGACAGGTTTTAGGAGAGTCTCTCGCAGTTAGGCTGCTTAAGGCTGTGACATCACTGTCCTGATAATGCTTTCTCTGTTCGAAGTTATAAAACGTGGGTCCCTAACAGCTGAACCAAAGGAGCGGGGTGCACACTTTGTGGTTCAGGTTGCTGGTGTGGGAGACACCTGCCTTTCTCCAATTCACTGATCCTTGTTCCTATTCCTTCACATCTCTGCCTTGCAATGCTATCTTTGTTTACCAACATTGATGTTTTAGCTGCAGTCTCAGCTCCTCCTCTACCCAAGTGTTCCCTATTCTGGATTTGGGTACCATTTGAGTTGGAAAGCTGTTGTTTGAACAGAACACAAGTTTCGTTTTCTATTTCTTGTTGCTTTTTCAGCTCAGAAATTTCAAGCAAAGCTGAACGTAACTCAGCTTTAGTCCTAGTCTCACTAGAGCTTAGAGAATATAACTTCTCTGTCTGTACCAGCAGGTCATTTCGAGTATGGGTCAACTCTGTTTGCAGAGTGCCCATGTCAGTTTTGACTCTTTTAAGTTTGACTTCCTGACTGTCAGTAATGGACTGTAAGCTTTTTGTCTCTGATGACAATCTACATATTTTAGCCCTTAATTTAAAATTATCCCTACGCAGATCAGCAAGCTCATTTTTGAGTTCCTGGAACAAATCTTTGTTCTGTTCTTGGGCAAGGGATATTTTGTCTGTGGCCTGGTTTAGTTGTACAGGCCAATTTAGTGCTTGGCTGGAAAGAAGTTTTATTAGTGAAGCGCCCTTTAAGGCCTGGCTTACTGCTTCAGCGGTCATATCAGCCATCTTAATTTATTATATATACTTGTCGTGTTTATATATTAAATAAATTTTAAAGTTTTACATGAAAACAGGTCTAGACAATGAATGTCACATTAGGGGGTGAGAATTCTAGCACTTGTCTATAATTTGTCAGAGGGCACTACCCTTACCTGACAGATTCACATAAAAATTCCAAAACCGTATGATAGACTTACAAGGTGAACACCATATGCTATATTTCGAGCAGCAATTAGTTATAATCAACAATTACAACGTTGCAAAAATAATGCAAGCTCTATGCCACAATAAAATCACAATTCTATACACTTTACAACCAATCCTATTCATAAATAGTACCAAAGAGTATAGCAGGGAAACTATCAATCAGGCTTAGAGGGAACCATTCTTGCTATGCAATTGGTTTCTGACTTGGTGAAAGACTTTGTTTCCTGCTAAAGTTACTTCGTTTGTTATCTTTCAGTGTATTGACTTGTGTTGATAAAACAGAAGGCTCATTTCAATCTAAGTTAGCCCACCCAGGGACGCCAATTATGTAGTGATTTTTACTGTGTTGTAGGGCCTCGCTCGACAGAACTTACCAATGACTTTATCAATGAACAACATGATTGAACAAAGCTTCATTTGGTCCAAAAGATCCATTTCCTGACAGGAAACACCTAGCCTTAACAGAAGTGATGACGTGACTTCTCTTAACAAAGGACTCTGTCTAAAGGACTTCTTAGCTCAATCTTGAATCTCAAAAGGGACAATCATTTAAAGTATTAACTATATCCAGAATAACACTTGCTATGATGTGATTACTAACATGTTGGAGTCAATGCATTATATGTTTGTATTCCTGTATGCATCTTCTTTCTCTTATAATCATTGTTTTAATTAGGTCAGTCGAGTAATATGTGTGTAAGAAGTGTGTCATGTTTGAGTTCTAAATGCAGAATTTATAATTCTCTGTAATTCTGTGCGAATGAAACATTGAAATTCAGTATCAGGAAAATATTAAGAAACGTTATAAAGTTGTTAATAAAACAGGAGAATGTTCCGCAGACATCACGCGATGTGATCAATAGACAATAGACGAGGCGTGTCTAATCTCCGTAGCAACGTCTCATTGGAGAAACACATCGGGGGACGGAGCTAACTTCCTCCTTTAAAACTATGCTTTCCCAATAGCTAGTAGTCAGAAATCGGTCAGAAATCGGTCAAAAGTCGGTCAAAATCGGTCGTCGAAGTCGGAGTTGAAACCCAGTAGCCGAAGCACCGCTACTTTGACCACGGCGGAAAAGTCGCATGGGTCATTGAGAACTGATTGACCGGGGCTGATTTTCCATCTAACAGTCGCCGACTTCAACCACGAGCCGCGCAGCTGACCATTCAACAGCCGTCACATCCAGACTCCAAAACACTCTGTGAAATATCTGACCAAAGTCTCCAAAGAACTGCTCAAGCCAGACTATCAGAACAGCGCGTTTCACCAGCCTGCAACAACTTTAAAGCTTCCGCGCAACCCACGAAGGGCTTTCCCGAGAAGACGTCACCTGAAAGACAGCCAATCCAAAACGGGATTCCGCTGCACACGAGTCACGGAACAACCCGATTACCTCAGCTGTCAGAGCAAACGCAGGTACAAGCAAACTTCTCTCTCTCTTGCTGGAAACTGGTAAAACTCCTTGAAACCTAAAGAATCAAGCCAAAGCTCTGCTTTTGTGATTTTCCTCAGGTTGCGATGTTTAGTTAGTATTTGGGACTTTCTTCATAACTCATATCAACTCCGCGAATGTGTGTGTGTGCGTATGTATGTGTGTGTGTTTAGCCTTAGTTTCTTGTAATCATTAGAAGTAGTCAATAAATCTTGTTTTGATTTTCACATATACGAGTTTCTTCTGTGTGTCAAGTTACTGCCTTAAACTTAAAAGATCAAGTTACCTCTTGCTTATAATAATATAATAATTATAATAATAATAATCATAATAAAATATTGTTACTGTTGGCCGCAGAATAATATTTTATCCAGAATTGGTAAAATACTCTAACCTCAATTTTCACTGGACGAATAATTGATGAAGTGTTAAATATTAATTCTGAATCATTTACAGTGAATCATTTACAGTTGATTCAATTCTTATTCCCTGTAACAATTAAATTGAGCTAATAAATAGGCAAAGTCCTTACAGTGTCCATTCAAGGATGCAAAGTAAAATAGGGATTGGTACTCACGTCACCGCTGACGTTGTGATTTTAGGATCACACGTCACTTAGGGTGTGGTTATGAGTACATCAGATGACCACTTCCCCCCCTTTCCCTAGTTCAGGGCACGAGTCAAGGTCTTTTACCTTGGTAGTATGAGAACAATCTCAACAGGGGCTTTTCATTAATTTAGAATTAATGTAAAGTGGTCAGCTGATTTATCTGAAAGATTGGTGAGATTGCTAACTTGTAGAGCCTCTTCTGTATTATCAGCACAAGGAAGACACAAGTGTAATAAAATAAACTTTATTAACAAAAAGATAAACAAGAATAACTAACACAACTACTAACTGAATACCATGAATGATAAAGGAATAAAGTGCATAAGATACATAGAATACAAGTGATTATTATTATGGAAAATGGAAAGATAAACTGTTTCTCTAAAAATAATAAGGTGGAGAACCTTATTATGCACCAAACAAATAAACAAGATTATTTGTTATTAACTAACATCAGTTATATTACATCTAATAGGAATTAGGAAATTATATACTGATAATATAAAACAATGTCAAGGTCTCTGGAAAGAGGTTTGGTTAAGTGATATTTACATTCCACGTGGTTGAGTCTGATGATGGTGATGTCTTCCACTGGTTGTGCTGGGTGACAATGCAGTGGGGAGAGGAGCCAGTCTTGAACACAAAGCTCTGTGGGATGCTGATCTCCTGGAGCACCAAAGGGTCCTAAAATCTGGAACACGCAGATGAGGCCCTGGCGTAGGTGCAGAAGGTCCTTAACAATCTGGAACACGCAGACGAAGGTATGGATTCGGTATGTGTTAATGCAAGCTCAAAGTATGTGTTCGCCGCTGCGTCGAACACATTGAGATCACCTCTGCGTGATTACGTCTTGAAGCACTTGTGAAATCGAACCAATAGGGTGACGGGATGTCAGAGCGGGTGACGTTACGGACCAGGAAACTATAAAGCACTCCTGAGAACAAAGAACGCCAAATTCTGTGTCTTCAGCAAGCGCTCTGTGTTATCATGTGTCTTATTTGGTGTTGTCTGTCAATTACATATACAGAAACAATCTCTTTTGTTTGAGAACAAGAGTATCAGTGTTACACCACACATATATATATATATATATATATATATATATATATATATATACAGGGAGTGCAGAATTATTAGGCAAGTTGATTTTCTGATCATATTTTTTTTCCAAGCACATTTTACCAATTCCAATCCACATCAATCTTAATAACTACTATTAATATTGTTTTTAATCATTTATAAGTGATATATAATTGTTCATGAAGGCTGGAAATGAAGAATGCCCTATATTCAGGTGTGCAGAATTATTAGGCAGGTTTTCTTTTACAGATAAAATGAGCCAAAAAAGAGATTTAACTCAGACTGAAAAGTCAAAAATTATTAAATACTCATGAGAAGGACGCAATACTAATGTAATACTAGAAATTGCAAAGTTAAAGCATGACTATTGGACAGTGAAATGCTTATTGGGTCAGCGGGGTCATACAAAAACAGCTGGAGAAGAAAAGACACGTTAACTGCAAAATAATTAAGAATTAAGGTGAAGAATTAAGTGTGAAACCATCAGGAACCCTTTAGTCTCCAGCGCCACCATTTCCCAGTACTGAAACCTACCTGGAGTCTTCAGAAGTGTGAGGTGTCAGGATCTCAGAGACTTAGGTTAGGTGAAGAATCCTAAAAAGCGACCTGCTCTTAATAAGAATCACAAGCTGAAGTGTTATAAAGTACATGAAGACTGGGTTTTTATAGGCCTTATAGACAGACAGCTTGAGAGTGACTCCTGAAGGACCAGCACCACATCCTCTTGTACCACTGTTTGAAGAATTTATCTTCCAGAATCTGGCAGTAAGGTGTGGGAGTTCACTTTTAGTCCATCTCTTATCCTGAAATGTCCATCTTGCAGAGATGGACTAAATGATCTTCCAAAACTAAATGATCTTATTCTAACATCAGAAACAAATCAGTTGTGTTTGAAAGCCATGATTATTTTATTTGAAATATTCAGACCGTGATATACTGCATAACCTGATTTTGCTGAGTTCAACATGTTCCTGGGTCAACATTTTTGTTGATCCTGGAACAACATTCAAGTCAACCAATCAGATTTGAGGGACAAATTTACAGATTGTCAAGTTTAGGCTTAAAATCATGAATTGGTGCCTCTACATCAGTTTTATTCATCTATCATCTCCCTCTGATTTTTGGGATAACTTATGGGTAGGGTTAGGTTTAGGGGTAGGAATAGGGTTAAGACTAAATTTTCAGACTGGAATGTTGTTCCAGGATCAGCAAAATATGTTGACCCAGGAACGCTTCTAACTCAGCAAAATCAGGACGTGCGTGATATACTTGTCTGATTATTTGCTCGATTTAATTTTGAGAAATTAAATCAAATATCTTTCTGATTTTGTAAACTTACAAATACTGAAGATTTAGTGAACAGCAGTTTGAATCGCGTTCCTCCCCGTGCTACACTACAAAGCGAGTGGGGATACACACGATTTATGTGTTGTTTGCTGGGAGCGGAGCATGCACGTCAGCTCACAGCTGACAGTGATAAAAATTAAAAAAGAAAGGAGGCTGATCTGCCAACCCTGCCACCTCGTGTGCTTCAGGGCGCTGCGGTTTCCAGTGATCCTCCAAGAAGAGGAGGGTCGTAGAGCGGTCAGTTCAGATGTTCCCTGCCGGTTCGCCGTTTCAGGGCACTGGTCTGACCATTCATCCAAAAAAAAAAAAAAAAGTGTTGCCACCCGTGCTCCCCCACAGAAAACTTGGGGACAGGGACAGGCGACACAGCTGAAGTCTTTGTGGGGTAAGACAGATCTGCGGACTGTTATTATCACCAAGAAGGCTTCGAAGAGGTCCTGACGCCAGTGGCATGGGACATTCGAGGGTAGCCCCCTCCGAAGAGGGTCCTTTACCACACTACATGGTATCCGCCCCTCCTCGGTGCCCTCAGGGGGCCGTTCTGCCAACCCTGCCACCTTGTGTGCTTCAGGGCGCAGCGGTCTCTGCGCCTCTGAGGAGGGCCGGTCGACATTTGATTCGGTTGTTCCCTGCCGGTTCACCGCTTCAGGGTGCCGAGTTGAATGCTCAAAAAACCCCCCAAAAAAACAAAAAAAAAACCCACCAGAGGCCAGTCTTGAGAGACTGGTTCCCTTAGTAGAACGGAAACTTCTTCAAAATATTTTTCAATGGGTACTGCCAACAATAGAAAAGGGTTACAGAATTCGGGTCTCGCCCTCCCCAGTTCAACAGGGTCTTCCCTATAGCAGTGGACCCCTTGCAGTCTCTGGTATTGGAACAGGAAGTTCTGACACTCTTGCAAAAAGGAGCTATAGAAAAGGTTTTTCCTCCCAGCAAGCTGTCAGAGTTTTACAGCCTGTACTTCATTGTTCCAAATAGGGTTGGAGGGTACTTTCATGTATCCATCCATCCTCAGCACAGGAGGTTCCTCAGATTTGCTTTCGGGGGCGAAGCTTAACAATACAGGGTTCTTCCTTTCTGCCTAGCTCTTTCAGCCCGCACCTTCACAAAATGCGTGGATGCAGCTCTGGCTCCTCTGAGACTCCAGGGCATTTGCGTGTTGAATTATATCAATGATTGGTCGATTTTAGCTCAATTTGAGCACATGGCAGTCCAACATCGAGATGTTGTTCTGTCTCACATGAGAAGGTTAGGGCTGAGACTCAATGCCAAGAAGAGTGTGCTTCTTCCAGCTCAAACTACCAACTATCTAGGGGTAGTCTGGGATTCCACCTCAATGCAGGCACGTCTGTCTCCTGCTTGGGTGAATTCCATTCTCTCGGCCATGAATGGGGTGAAATTAGGCCAGTCGGAAGAATTAGGCCAGTGTGGAAGAAGCCTTGGTTCCTGTCCCAGGGACCTGTGTTGGGGGCTCCTTGTCGTCACGTAATGCTAATGACGGATGCTTCCCTCACAGGCTGGGGGCAATCATGAGTGGTCGCTCGGCTCAGGGTCTTTGGGAGGACCATCTACTTTCCTGGCACATAAATCGGCTGGAAATGATGGCGGTATTTCGAGCACTGAAATACTTCCTCCCAGACCTGAGGGGCCACCATGTGTTGGTTCGCACAGACAACATGTCGGTGGTCTCTTATGTCAACCATCAGGGGGGTCTGAGGTCTCGCCAGTTGTGCAAATTAGCCCATCGGATCCTCCTGTGGGCCCAGGGGAAGCTCCTCTCCCTGAGAGCAGCTCTTATCCCGGGGCATCAAAATGTGGGGGCAGACATCCTGTCAAGGCAGGGGCCGAGGCCCGGGGAATGGAGTCTCCATCCCGAGGTGGTGGAGCTCATTTGGAAAAACTTTGGTCGTGCAGAAGTTGAGAAACATCTCTTTGCCCACTGTGGTGCTCTCTGACTCATCCAGCCCCTCTGGAACTCTGGAGTTCTGGAGAGGGTTCGCTGGGACAGGGTCCATCTCATACTGATAGCCCCGTTCTGGCCTGACCCAAGTTTGATTTGCAGACATAGTGTCTCTTCTAGATGGCTCCCCATGGAGATCCCCATCAGACAGGACCTTCTGTCTCAAGCGGGCGGCATGCTAATTCACCCCCACCTGGAGTTTTGGAAACTGTGGGCCTGGCCTCTGAGGGGGCCAAGCTCATAGAATCTGGTCTCCCAACTGAGGTTGTCAAGACCATACTCCACTCCAGAGTTCCCTCCACGAGAAAGCTATACGCATATAAATGGAAGTTGTTTTCTACTTGCTGTAGACAACGTCAGCTGGACCCATTCCACTCCTCAGTCTTGTGTTGCAATTTCTCCAAGTATAAATCTTGGATGGTTCATCTCCTTCTACCTTGAAGGTATATTTAGCGGCTATTTCCGCTTATCATGCTCCTGTGAGGGACTCTTTTGTGGGAAGAGACCCGTTATTTATACGGTTTCTCTGTGGTAACCAGAGGCTGAGGCCTTCTGTGCATACAAAAACTCCGGCCTGGGACTTGGCTATTGTGTTGGAAGGGTTAGCTGAGGCTCCCTTTGAACCATTAGAGGAGGTGTCTGGGAGATTCCTCTCTTAAAACTCTCTTCCTGTTGGCAATTTCATCTCTCAAAAGAATTGGAGATCTTCAAGCACTTTCGGTTGCTCCCTCATGTTTGGAATTTGCGCCTGGTATGTTCAGGGCTTTCCTTCATCCTAGACCTGGTTATATACCCAAGGTCCCCTCCAATGTCCCAGGACCGATTGTACTGCAGGCCTTTTGTCCTCCTCCTTTTACTAATCCGGATCAGGAGAATGAGCAAGTGGGTGGTCGAGGCCATCTCTCTTGCTTATGAGTCATCTGGGCAGCCTTCACCTTTGGCTGTCCGGGCACACTCTACTAGGGGTATGGCTGCCTCAAAGGCTTTGATCTCGGGGGTCCCCCTCAATGAGATATGTGATACGGCTGGGTGGTCCTCTCAGCATACCTTCATTAGGTTTTATATCCTTGATTTGGGCTCCACTTCGGGGTTCTCGGTGCTCTCGTCTCAAAGATAACAGACAGGCAATTGGTACTATGGCATAGTTGGGATAGGGTTCCCAATGTGTTTGACGCAGCGTCGATGTTCCCATAAAAGGGAACGTCTCGGGTTATGTCTGTAACCCTGGTTCCCTGAATAGAGAACGAGATGCTGCATAGCTTAGCCATACTCCTTGCATGCCTGTGAGCGTCTTGCTTCAGCCAAATCAGAAGCTGGCTTTCTTTGTTCTCAGGAGTGCTTTATAGTTTCCTGGTCTGTGACGTCACCCGCTCTGACATCCCGTCACCCTATTGGTTTGATTTCACAAGTGCTTCAAGACATAATCACGCAGAGGTGATCCCAATGCGTTCGACGCAGCATCTCATTCCCTATTCAGGGAACCAGGGTTACAGACGTAACACGACGTTTTCCCTGTCTTCGGTTTCATTGTCAGTTTTCTAATTCTTTCAGTTCTCCTCTTTTGCCAGTCTGGTTGTCTCCTAGGTTACTGATTTGATTAGTGTCTTCAGTTCAGGTGTGTCTTGTTCATTAGTCTCATTAACTCCTCAGTTCACTGTGTATATATGCCCTTAGTTTCAGTCTGTCCTTTGTCTAGTTTTGTTTTATGTTACACTGTGTTTGTTTTCATGGTTATTTTCCCTGATCCTTGTTCCTAGTACTCCATTAAACTTTATTGAATATATCTTCTTCGTCGTGCATTGAGTACTGCAAACCAGTCCGTGACAGAAAGCTAGACCCGAAACAGAAGACCAGACCTAAAAGCTACCAAGACCAGGATGGGTATTCTCCTCACCCCTGTCAAACCAGCAGATCAGCTGCTCACTCTTTTTCAAGATGGCCGTTCAACTAAGGAGTATGTGGAAGAGTTCTGCAAGCTTTCCCATCATGTCAGCTGGAATGTGGACACCCTTAAGACCATCTCCTGGTGTGGGTTAGGTGACCATCTGTACCAGCATGTTCCAGTGACAGCTACCACAGGTTCTCTGGTTCAATATATTAACTATGTGCTGTGGTTGAGTGATTCTGCCCTCACAGTCTGCGAGGTTGATGGAGACACCACCACCACTCAACCATAGTCAACATCGTCCATTCCAGAACCTTGTCCTAAGATGGCCGCCATTCAGAATTCCTGTCCTAATATGGCTGCTATTCCAGAGTCTCAATGGTTAACCCTCTGGGGTCTGAGGATTTTTGGGGCCCTTTGGGGCAAGTTTTGACATGCCCTGACATTTGTGCTTTTTTTGAGTTGTTCATGAACATATTAATGACAAAAGTGTCATTTCACTGTATTCAGCACAAACTAGGCTACAATAATATGTGAGCAACATGTACAGTGGGTACGGAAAGTATTCAGACCCCCTTAAATTTTTCACTCTTTGTTATATTGCAGCCATTTGCTAAAATCATTTAAGTTCATTTTTTCCTCATTAATGTACACACAGCACCCCATATTGACAGAAAAACACAGAATTGTTGACATTTTTGCAGAGTTATTAAAAAAGAAAAACTGAAATATCACATGGTCTGTCTATATAAGACCTTACAGCTCACAGTGCATGTCAGAGCAAATGAGAATCATGAGGTCAAAGGAACTGCCTGAAGAGCTCAGAGACAGAATTGTGGCAAGGCACAGATCTGGCCAAGGTTACAAAAAAATTTCTGTTGCACTTAAGGTTCCTAAGAGCACAGTGGCCTCCATAATCCTTAAATGGAAGACGTTTGGGACGACCAGAACCCTTCCTAGAGCTGGCCGTCTGGCCAAACTAAGCTATTGGGGGAGAAGAGCCTTAGTGAGAGAGGTAAAGAAGAACCCAAAGATCACTGTGGCTGAGCTCCAGAGATGCAGTCGGGAGATAGGAGAAAGTTGTAGAAAGTCAACCATCACTGCAGCCCTCCACCAGTCGGGCCTTTATGGCAGAGTGGCCCAACGGAAGCCTCTCCTCAGTGCAAGACACATGAAAGCCCGCATGGAGTTTGCTAAAAAAAACACCTGAAGGACTCCAAGATGGTGAGAAATAAGATTCTCTGGTCTGATGAGACCAAGATAGAACTTTTTGGCCTTAATTCTAAGCGGTATGTGTGGAGAAAACCAGGCACTGCTCATCACCTGTCCAATACAGTCCCAACAGTGAAGCATGGTGGTGGCAGCATCATGCTGTGGGGGTGTTTTTCAGCAGCAGGGACAGGACGACTGGTTGCAATCGAGGGAAAGATGAATGCGGCCAAGTACAGGGATATCCTGGACGAAAACCTTCTCCAGAGTGCTCAGGACCTCAGACTGGGCCGAAGGTTTACCTTCCATTAAGACAATGACCCTAAGCACACAGCTAAAATAACGAAGGAGTGGCTTCACAACAACTCCGTGACTGTTCTTGAATGGCCCAGCCAGAGCCCTGACTTAAACCCAATTGAGCATCTCTGGAGAGACCCAAAAATGGCTGTCCACCAACGTTTACCATCCAACCTGACAGAACTGGAGAGGATCTGCAAGGAGGAATGGCAGAGGATCCCCAAATCCAGGTGTGAAAAACATCTTTCCCAAAAAAGACTCATGGCTGTATTAGATCAAAAGGGTGCTTCTACTAAACACTGAGCAAAGCGTCTGAATACTTAGGACCATGTGATATTTCAGTTTTTCTTTTTTAATAAATCTGCAAAAATGTCAACAATTCTGTGTTTTTCGGTCAATATGGGGTGCTGTGTACATTAATGAGGAAAAAAATGAACTTAAATGATTTTATCAAATGGCTGCAATATAACAAAGAGTGAAAAATTTAAGGGGGTCTGAATACTTTCTGTACCCACTGTATGTACATGTTTGTGTTTTTGAAGGAATAACATTTATGCGTGTTTTTTGAAAAAACAAAAAACTTAAGTCACTGAAATAAGGCCAAAAAAATATACCAAATCTGTGTTCACACGACTTCTGTGTATTGGAGGTTGTAGACTAGAGTTTTTACTTCAAAATTATGTAAAAATTATCATGCCTACTCATTCATATAAAACAATAGAGAGATTTAAATTTTCTTAGACATTTTTTGTCAAGATACACAGTATGCGTGAAGGCATGAATCATCATGAATAATGCTGTAATTCACACCTGAGAAGACAAGAGATCCGCATAACAACCTGTAATGACCTGCATATTAATGAGCTCTTTCAGTCAGGTAGGCTGTGAAAAAACCCTCTGTGATCATGCTGATAAGAGGATTAATGTCCACTCTTGACAAAAAAAAACATGATTTTTATGATCTCATGCATGCACGTATTATTGCACATCATGTGAAGAAAATTTTGTAGGCCTAGTTTAAATTACAGTATCAGTCAAAAGATTGGACACATTTTTTTAAAAGAAGCCTTAAGTCTCTAACCAAATAATGGTTTTCTATTTTAATATACTTTAAAATATAATGTATTTCTGTGATGCAAAGCGTCTGAACATTCCTACCTCTATGACATTTCATGTAGGCTAATATATTTGTTATATTATATAGCCTAAATGTTAATGTGCAGTTGACAAAATATACATCATTAAAAAGATCTAAGACTCAAGCTTCACATTTTGACTCTTAAAATCTTATATTGACCGTAATTTCTTAATATGCTTAAAAGCATACACATTTGGAGAAATATTGATGGATTCTCATATGTTTATGTCAATTTTCTCTAAAGAGGAGTAATATTTATTCAATATTTATTGTCATCACTGTGAGCGCTGGATACTGTGTTTTCAATTCATACTTGCAGCCGGAGGGCGCTCTGTACACCTTTAGTCCACAAATGCCTCCTAAAGAAGAACAGGCCATGTGACATTCCAGGAACTAACAGGCTTCCAGAGATCGCTATAATATGCAGATAAACACTTTTCAAGACAATAAATACATGATTGCAATGATGTATACATGTATTGCCTCAGAATTTGCGTCTGAATAGCGCTCACTCCGTGGGCGTGGCTGCGTTAGCAGATAATGAGCTGAATCACGGGCGTCTGACATGTGTCTCTTTTCATACAGATTACATAAACAGAAAATTTTTGTTTTCGATTTGACTTACATGATTTGAAACCTGACATTTCAACGTTTCTTTAGACATAAGTCAAATTTTTTTGTGATTAGTATTCACTAAGTATCAGATTGGAGTTCGTTCAGAGGGAGACGACAGATCACGCATCATGTTAGTTTTCTTTATTTTACAAAAAGCACAACATTTTGTTTTTACTCTGAGTGTACACAAATAAAAGAAGATATTCCACAGATTAAAATGTATAAGTATAAGTATGTATGTATAAGTATAAGTATGTATAAGTCTTAATTGTATGTGCAACATTGACTGAGTATTTTGAGTCTCTTTCACACTGGTAAGAAAAAAACTGAGGTGGTATCGCCAGCGATACCTCCGACTCCAGAGTGTTAATTGACTTTTGGTCAGAGCCAATACCAGCCCCTGAGTCTTCTCCAAAGTCCACTCCAGCCCGAGTCTGTTGCAGAGCCCTCGGTCAAGATGGCTGCCGCCATGCCTGAGCCCTCGGTCAAGATGGCCGCCAGTCAGAATTCTTGTCCTAAGATGGCCGCCATTCCAGAGTCTCAATGGTTAATTGACTTTTGGTCAGAACCAATACCAGCCCCTGAGTTTTCTCCAAAGTCCACTGAAGCCCCTGAGTCCATGGTGCCCTGAACTGCCTGATCCGGCATGGCGCCCTGAACTACCTGATCCGGCATGGCGCCCTGAACTACCTGTGCTGCCACGGCGCCCTGAACTGCCTGCGCCGCCATGGCCCCCTCAGCTGAGAGCACCTACCTGGATCCCTGTACCACCGGTACCGCCCTGGAGGCTTCCCGTCCTTGCCTAAGAGACTGAGTCAGCCTCTATAGCAACCACCCTCCCACCCCTTGGACTTTTGTGTGTTCCACACCCTCCTCTGTTGGATTATCTTTTATGGCGCAATGTCGCACCTTTTTGGGAGGGGGCGTACTGTCATGTTTTGAGTTTGTTTTTGATCTGTTTTCATGTTTTTCCCTGTCTTCAGTTTCATTGTCAGTTTTCTAGGTTGTTAATTGTTTCATTTCTCCTCTTTTGCCAGTCTGTTTGTCTCCTAGGTTACTGATTTGATTAGTGTCTTCAGTTCAGGTGTGTCTTGTTAATTAGTCTCCTTAACTCCTCAGTTCACTGTGTATATATGCTTTTAGTTTCAATGTTTTTGTAGTTGTTTTCATGGTTATTTGCCCTGATCCTTGTTCCTAATACTCCATTAAACTTTATTGAATATATCTTCTTCGTCGTGCATTGAGTGGTTGCCGTGGTTACGATGGCAGTTGGCAGCAAAAATATCAGCTCCTGATGTCAGCATCATTTTGCCAGAGAATTTGATTTTTATGACTCAAACTGTAATTAAATAATTGGATACTTAATTGTGAACAATAGAGGCAGAAGATTTTTAATTTTTTTGAGGGTAGGACCTCTAAAAAAGATTTTATTTTTCTGTCATCACCTAAAACTGCATATAAACTCAACATATCAAACTAACTGCTAGCCAGGCTAACATTCCATGGCAGTTAATTCAGTTGAGAACAACATGAGCCTACCTAAAGCAGAGGCATTTTTCAAAAACGAAGAGGAGTTGGAGGTAATATATCCAACAGAAGTTAAATCTACCAAAGATAAGAAAAAGAAATAAAAAATGAAAGAAATTATCCTGAGAGAGAACAGAGATACTGCTGTCTGACTAGAGTGGACCAGAAGACAACAGAGTCCGGTGTAACCTGCTCTTCTTCACTGAACACCAATCAGTCTGGCACACCATCCTCTGCTCTGCCATGACATGCAGAAGAAAAGGAGGCATCAGCAAAGGCAGACAACTGTGAACCTTTATCATAATGGTACAGTCATGGTCTATCCCACCTTAATGAATTCCAGAGGAACTTTAAAAATCTTAAATTGGAGGTTCAGAAGATTAAGAAAGATCCTGAAGTGAAGAGAAACACAGAGGATGGACTCTGCAACACAATAGGCACCAACATAAACCCCAGTTCAAGAACTTCTATAACAGACAGACACATCAGCACTCCTGCATCTCCCAAGATAAAGGCCTTGAAAGACAACATTGCTGAGCTGGAGCAGGACTTCTTCCTGTTTAAAGCCCCGGGTATACTTCGGCTGTCCGCGTTCGTGCACCGTCCGCATAACGTAATTTTCGTCATGCAGGGGGCTCGCGGCCGGCCACACACCCTGGCCACATGCAGCCCAAATTTCGAGACCACGTGGACAGTCCGCGTGCAACGGCGCATGCGCAAGCAGTATAGAAGAGTCCACTAAGTGGCAATACGCACAGTATTGTGTTCAGCCGTCGAAGAAGAGTGTGAAAGAGAAACACGACAATGGACAGCAAACTTGACCAGCGTTTGTGCGAAGAGGTTAGAAAGTACCCACATTTGTACAATTCATGTATGAAAGAGTACAAATACGTGTTTAGGGCGGCAAATTCATGGAGGGAGATAAGTAAAATTATGGGAAAGGATGCACTATTTTTCTTCTCCGATCATGCCCAGTGAATGTCCCGTTGATGACACGACTCAGTACTGCCCTCCAATATCTTGTAGAGCATAGAAAAAAACTGTACTGCGCATGTGTCGAACGCGGTCATCCGTGCGCATCCGTGGTGTAGTATACTTTGAAAGTTTTGCGGACGCGACTGCACGTGCAACGTGTCCGGGTGCGGAAAGTGAAGTATACCCGGGGCTTAAAGAGGAAACTACCAACAACCACCACCACCTCCTGAACCTGAACAGCCATCACAGCATTCAACAACTTCAACAGTTCTGCTCCTCTGTCAGACAACTGGAGGAGGACAATCAAGAGCTGTGCCAGGAGCTGAGGAGGGTGAGAGAGGAACTGGTTATAAGAGAACAACACGGCAGCACACTGGAGAGACTGCTGGAGGAGACCAGGAACCAGCTACACACAAAACAACATCAGCAGTGTGTCAGCACCCAAACACACAGCACCTCCTCTCCTGAAAGCATCCCAAACTCAACTCAACATCAGAAGACACATCAACACACATATCAGCAGACAACCTCAGAGCTCCTTCACTCCTGCAACCTGTCAGTCTCCTCAAGCTCCTCAGAGCCTCAAGAAGAAAGAGAACAGCAACATCACACTGAGTCACCCACCACCTACAACATCATCACCCATGAGCACCAGCAGAGATCAGAAGAGTAAAGACAACATTGTCAGCCTCTGTGACTCCAATGGCCACCATCTTGACCCCAGACGACTGTTTCCGGTGAGATCTGTGAAGAAGTTTTGGTGTCCCACCTCACACTCTGCTTTGAGACTGCTGCGAGAGGGTGTTCTGAGTGTACCATCACACATCATTCTTTACACCGGAACAAACGACCTCAGTGGTAGAAGGGTGGACGTCACTTAAGCCCTGTCCAACGTGGTGAAAACAGCCAGCAGGATCTACCCCAGAGCCAAGGTCATTTCAACCCTTCTACCTCGCAGAGACGTGCCACACAGGATCATCAGCACAATCAATGCGGAGATAGCTAGAGTCTGCGCTCCAATACCGAATGTCCACATAGCCTACCATCAGCGCATCACCCACAAGCATCTGTACGACCACATCCACATCCATCAAGAGGGTATGAGACTGTTTGCAAAAACCATCAAGGAGTCAGCCCTGAAAAGCCCCCAGAAAACACATCCTGACCGCAAGGAGAGGGTCAGTCAGACTGACAGCTACGCCACTGTAGCGGCAGGATGAGGTAGAACAGACACCAGTGACCTGATCCAGATAAAACACATGCTGAAAATGATATGTGACCAGTGGCGCCTGCAGCTGTACGGCTGTACGCACTGTGCGTACCTTGAGAGGGCGCTAATTAATGCCGTTTTTATTTTTTTACATAATTTTTAAATTGATTATTAAAATCTATCTGCGTGCACTCGACATATTAAGAGAGAAAGAGAGAATGAGAATACATAAAGCAGTTGTGTAGCCACGGGGGGGCCTAGGCCCCCTATTAACATGCAGGCCCCCCCAGATTTCTGAGCGATTTTTTTAATTTTTATGTTTATTTGTTACACTGATGCATATGCTGCGCGATAAAATGCAACAGCTGTTTTTAGACTTATTGGTTTGATTTTTTCACTTGTTGCGCATAGCCTCTGCTGTTATTATCTTTGCGTGTGAGAGCTCGTTATTATGCGGTGAGTGGCAATGTGAAGCGGCACCCGAGGCTTCCCGTTTCCAAGACGCGCATCTCAATGCAGTGAAATCCAGTGGGTGCTCGGGCTCCTAACTCTCCATTCATTTTAACGAATAAAAAGTCGTTAGAGAATCAAGAACCTCTGACTGCAGCGCACACAACTTTCTTCTCGTCATTATAGTTAATTTGAGGCAGTTTCCGTGGCGTTATTCGCTCTCGCGCAGATATTGCGTGTGCGGCTGTGCACGCTCAAACTTTGTTATATGTAAATCAAACAGGCTTTTTCTTTAGAATTGTCTTCTCTCCTGGATTTAATGTTGCTAGAAGCTATTAATCATCAAACTTACATAACTGACTGTTAAAATAACACCTATAAATTGTAAAGAAATTAAGTATCTTTTTATATAATAACTCCATGTACAAATTATATCATTTTCAAACTTAGCCTACTTTAGTCAGCCAGCTATCTAGATATTTTTATTATCTATTTAATATATATTTTTAAAGTTAAGTGCTTATTGTAGCCTGAATGCTTATTGAATTATTATATTTATCGAACCACTACTGATCATCAAATAGTAAAGCATGAGTGTAATCAAAATGGTCATGAGTCTGGATAATCTGTAGTTTTTAGAATAGAAATAAGGGTTCTTCCACGATTCAAAAAGCAAATTACACAATCAAACAAAACAATATGTAGGGATAATTTACTTTAGGTTATGACAAAACGTTTTATTGTTTAAAATTAATTTATAAATGGTTTATGGTCTGGTCTATGTATCCCTGCCTCTGCTGAATTATTTTTTATCCCTGGTGGGGATAAAAAAAAAAAAATATCCCTCCCGGGTGATACTACTCCACAAACCACCAACAGAGCATATAAAATACCAAAAATAAAAATCGTTTTTTTAAAAACATCGCCAAATAAAACGCTGCGTTTATATAGAACTGTCTCTTTACGACACAACAAACGGGACACTTTTCAGACGCGCGTTCCGACTTCGCCTCAGCGCCTGGCGCAAGTCAAACGAGCGCGGAAAAGGTGCAGGTGACAACGAGGGAGCTTCAGTTGAACAACAGTGAACTGCGGTCAGATGAGATGTTGTCAGGCTATGTCGGTAAAACTCAGAAAAATTAACACGACTGTCAAATCAGTCATTATACTGTGCTCGTGGCGCGCACTCAAGAATTGCATGCGCAAATGCGCCGGTGCGCGTTGCGTAATTACTTTATTATAGCTTAAATAAAGCGCAATACTACGAGCAATGACCGTCGTTTGAAAATGAAATTGCCAAACATGCGATTAAAGCTGCCTTGTGTATTTGTTGACATGGTTTTAAAGCTATTGTTATCCAATTTGTTGGTCTAAACGTCTTAAAAATGCACATATGTACACCAAGGAAATCTAAATTTTCTCGGGGGAGCATGCCCCCGTACCCCCCTAACAAACTACATTTTATGACCTCTGTAATTATGAAACTCTGCGTACATGTTCTATAAATTATATCTAATGAAATCTGAGGTAAACGTGTATTTCTACAAATGTGCGGGGGGGGGGGGGGGGGGTTTCTGTGCGTACCCTGAGATAAAATCCTGCAGGCGCCCCTGTATGTGACAACCTGTTAGCTTAAGTAATCACAGTGTGTCTGCAGTCAAGTATGATCATTATTTCTTAATGATTTCATTATTTCTTTTTATTTTATTTTTTATTTAACATTTGTAAAATTAATTCACTCACTATATTACTATATACCCTCTATATTACTTTGTAATTGATTATATTTTAAAACATGATTTGGTCATGAATTCATACATTGTTCTGGTAAATACAATATTTCTCAATGCCATTGTTTAAAATAACATGTTATAATATTCAAGGGATGTTCTCTTCAGCTTTTGGAGAGAAAATGACTAACCCTGATTTTGTCAATACTGTATATATTTCAGATATAATTATTTTACTTGAGACATGGAGTCGTTTAGACTCCAAAATCCGCACTCCTTTAAATTACAGAGAGCTACGAATACCCTCAATCAAAAAGCCTAATGTTAAAAATGGAAGAGATTCAGGAGGAATCATAGTTTGGTTCAAAGACCATCTGTGTCATTATATTCAACCTGTGAAAAAAGGGAAAACACATATGTGGATAAAAATTAAAAAAGAGCTTTTGTGTTTAGACGAGGACCTGTACCTTTGTGCCTTGTATATCCCCCCATATGAGTCACCTTATTATAATGATAATAACCCTACAGTCAGAGATCATTTACTTTGTCTCTGTTAATGGGGGATCTGAATGCTAGAACGGGGAAGGAAGTGGACTACATCAGCTCTGATGGAGACAAATATATAAACGGTTCACTTAATCATCAACAAAAACGATGTACTAAAACACGTCAGAATTACGACAACACAATAAACAGACATGGAAAACAAGTCCCGCAGCTCTGCAAAAGCCTGGGTCTTTATATAGTTAATACTTTTCATACTACAGGACAAACAGCGATTTTGCAAGGTCGGTAAGTCATTTAATTAATGGATTTCACGTAGAATGATATTTATCAATTCTGTTTACCCTAGAGTGTGCCAAGGCAGTTCTCCAAACGAAGCAAGAGCGCCTCAGTATGCTTAATATGTATTTTGTGTTATAATCTGTATAGTATAATTGTGTTGCGCTCTGGATAACATCAGGTGTTTTTTATATGCGGCATGTTGCAGCGGCTGGAAGTGTGGCCGAATTATGGACGCGCTTTGTTGATCTGAGCGGTGACTGCATGACTGTCAGAAATCTCTCTCTCTGCTTAAAATGCCGAGGTATTCATTAACAGGAACGTAAATAGAAGACTCTTTGCAGTGTGGTGGTCAGCCATTTACGTAGCGGAACTTTGAGTTCGCTACTGAGATAAGTGAACGTTTTACACGCTCGCGGCCATACGTTTCATTCGTGTTTATATGTGAGGACCGACAGTCGGTTGCACGCTGAGAAATGATGTTATGGGATTCACTGTCAAATTGCATCAACTGACATAACCATTTTATATGGGACAAAGATATAATAGAAATGCATTTGAATGCAACTTAGACAAGATAGAATATTAATTAAAAATATTGAGTTTCTATTAATCTCATTCATATTATGACTTGTAAATCTAAATGTTTCATAGTATTGCTCAACTCAACAACTCTTCAAGGCTGATGTTTCATGAACCTACGTGTTCGGGCTGGGTCAGATGATGCATGTTGGAGTCCTGCTCATTAATTTTCCGTTCATCCGAATGAGTTTACTTTTAGGAGTATACAGGGTCCAATGACATTTTCAAACGATGCTACGTCATTATACTATTATTTGCTCAGGTGGTCGTGGAGGGTTTCTTATCTCTATTAGCCTGCAACGTTTTACCATTTGTTTAAAGCCATACATAATGCGCGTTCTAAATGGTATATTTGAGCCTTTTGGCTCAGACACACATAAACATAGGCCACTAGTGCTAAGCCATTCGGTGTGGTAGCCCAGGCACACATAGCCATATTGTTCACTAGAGCTAAGCCATTTGGTGCGGCAGCCCAGGCACACATAGTCTAATAGGCCACTAGAGCCAAGCCTTACAGCCCAGAAATACTTGTTGTGGCAAAAATGGGCCAGGCACACATAGAGATCATACACACGGTTCCTATGGCTCTTCGGAGCAGCAGCAGTACATATGTTTTGCCGGTAGATCTGCTGGGGGGTTAGGGTGAATCATCATCATGCCTTCTGCTTTGATGGGGGATCTCTGACATACACTACACCGGCTTGTATTGTCCAATATCATGTCACCTGCTCTGTTGGGGGGTTATTCATGTACTCTATATTGTACAGCAGCAGCATGTTTTACTTGCTCACAGCAGCGTGTCGTGTATGTATTTGTAGTAGCAAGTCCCGTACTTGCTTGCAGCAGCAGCAATAATCAACAGCAGCAGCAGCAGCAATTAAGCAGCAGCAGCGTAGCAGATCTATTCCGCCAAGACCAAACATATCTACATTGTCATCTCCATTACCATACCAAACACTCCGAGAATTGTCATGACAGAAATACAAAGTTCTGGCATGAAACTCTAGATGGTGCAGTCTAATAGGTCCTTTAACACACCTGCTAATTATCACATCAATATCTATAGGCCACAGATGATTGGTTCCTGCTGTATTAGTAGCCAATGAGCTGCGTGCTTAATCCTTAAATACATGAGTTAGCATTGCTTAGTAGCGCAGCGTGCTTCAGAAACCCTCTGTAGCGAATTAACTCAAAGGGGAAATATTAATCATTATTCATAACTCAATATGATTTATTAATTATGATTAATTATGAATATGTAAATCGGTTAATCAGATTTACTGGATATACTACATTAATCTTAATATTACAATCAATTAACTTGTTGTCCAGGGAACACTTAGTGTTGATTGTTTAATAATTCTAAGAAATGTTCATTTCCAGGTTATGGAAAAATAACATTCGTATTGCACCGTGCTACTTAGAGCATAGGTTCGGGATCTAAATCACTTCAGAGGCAATTAATTAGCAAATGGAGTCAGAACCAAACATATATTGTGCACAATCTTTATTAACTAACTCACAAACACATAACTAAACTAAAAAACACATAACTAAACTAACAAACACATAACATACAACAAAGGTCACACACACATTCACACATTCATACACACACACTCCGTTGAACCGGAGGAGGTACTGTTACTAGAGCTATAGGAAAAGTCAAAGGCAATCTGGAAAGGACTCATCAGTTTCTTTTAGCAGTAGCAAAGGTGAGTCTTACAAATCAATACTAAATCGCTGTTTAGCATTAAAATGTACGATACTTGCATGATGCCTTTAGGCTGAGGAGCGTCAGATTGGCAGGTCGAGGAGAGATCTTGAGGATTTTGTCTGAAGTTGTTGCCAGTCTTTCTATGTTGGATGTTGAGCACATGGCTGGTTTATAGGCCAAGGCCAGGTCATGGCCTGAAGCGGCCTTCGGCCAAGAGGGTTCTGTTCAGTTGTCCACGAGGCAAGGAAAAGAGAGGGAGTGGCCTTGTTCTCTAGCTTTTAACCTCTGGTCAAAGTCCAACCTCTTAAAATTGATGCAGCCAATGAAGGTGTTGTGTTTCTGGGTGACAACACTCCCCCTTGTTGGGGCTTTTATGACTGAGCAAGATTAAACTGGCTGAGCTTTGAAGAAGAACTATTAAAGATTCTTGTAATACTTATGTGTTGCGCAGGTATGGACATACCACACACGCGAGCATTTAAATCTTCCCGCTGGGAACCCATAGACACTAAACATGGCATAATTGAAGTTACTTTAAATGTATCATAAAACCACATACATACGTGAATACAATGATTATAATACAGCAATGGTAATAATGGATAATATTTAATAGGGGTGACCCTGAATAGTCGACGATTCGAATCTTCGATAGGAGGAGCCTGATACGACTACCAATCTCAGTCGAATCGTCGCAGAGGTGTTATGAGACGAGATATGGGTGCGCTCAATATCTGATTTTACATAGACATACCGGTTCTTTCTCAATAGGTTAATATACAGCCTATTATGTTAATACTATAAATAAAAATGTGAAAAGAAAGAAGCTTTTAATAAATATTTTTAATGTGCGTGAATAAATCCAACCTGTGACTGATTTAAGTTTCACTTCCATGATCCGTGACCGGCAGATGAGCTAGAGCTTAGATCGGGCCCAACAAATCAAGCCCGACCCTACCCGAGCCCGAGCACGTTGTGTCCGAGCCCGGCCCGGCCCGACACGTCCACTGTAATTATGAGCCCGAGCCCGATTTAAACCCGACCATTTTTAATATGTGGGCCGTTATAACCAGAGGCGGCGCCAGATTTTTTTAACGCAGGTGCTGGTGTGCGAAATCATTTAGGCTACAGGGGGGAGCTGCGCAGATATATATATATAAATACTATTAATAAATGAGCAAAAATTGGCCACTCAATATTAAATATTCAATTATTTTTATTATAATAATTAAAGTTTTAATTGTATTAAATTGAACAAGCACAACATTCAGCATTCAATCAAATATTCTTAAAGATTAATTATTATCAATAACGTTACTTCAACATATTGTTATTTCAGCATAATATGTGTGTGAGCAACAAGCAAGATGTGCATTTGTAAATTCGGTGACAGCGTGTGTTACGAGTTTCAAATGGTGTAAGTGTGACCGCAGTGCGCCGGCGCCTCCTGTCATTATTATTTTGTCTGCTATATTGCTTTTATGTATTAAATCCAGGCAATTGGTTGATGAAAAATGTATTAAAATTAAGATACAATTTATACTAAACGAAATTCACTTTAAAAAAAAAAATCTTTCTTCAAAACAAAACTTAACAAACTTGAAACTAAATGTTAATGGCTAAAACACGTAGACTCTCTTTTTTTACAAATTGCAGCACATTCATTTAATTCTGAATTTTGCACATGTAAGTTGAAAGGCATTTGTTTGTGCATATAAAACATCTGTAACATTTATCAAGTTCATAATTGTGCGTGCATTTATTAATTATTATCTCAATGAATAATAGGACAAGGAAGAAGCATGTAAACTGCGCTTGTTTATTCAGAAGTCCCCGTTTTTTTTTTGTTTTTTTTTTTGCTGTCATAGGCGAGCAGCGAGACAAAGCCAACACATATGTTGTCACTCCCCACGACTAGTTTAAAATGTTTCCATACCTCCGATTTTCCTCCAAACTTGCTCAAAGTTAATTCTCCTGTTTTAATTTTTTTGCTTTGCTTCTTCAAGCTCCATTTTGCTCTTAAGCTGCACAGCAGGTGTGATGCGTCACGCGTGCGAGACTGCGAGTGCGAGTGGACGAGACGCTGCGCGTGACACGTGATGTGCTTTATCAAGGGCCCGACCCGACCCGGCCCGAGGACGCTGGCGGGAAATATCGGGTCGAGTCCGGGCTCGGGCTCGGGCAGAGAATCTAAGCTCTAAGATGAGCATCTTTACGGCAGGGATTAAATCTTCAACAATTTCTGGGATAAAGTTTACAATTGGATGCACTTTGAAATAGTAAAAGATGATCAAAAAAACGTATGCAAGTTGTGCCAACAGCTCATGTCCTAAGCCGCCTTTCCACTGCACACGACATTCGCATCCGATTGTCGCATTTCGCCCCCTAGCGGCAGTCGCACGGAACTTAGAAATTGGTAGTGAAGCAACCGTTACCCTCGGCTTATTCCAACCCAGCAACCACCATGGTAAACTGAACGATTTTAATGAATGTAACGTTAATGCATGTATGAATATATCCATACAAAGCAAATGACCCTCAATACATCTGAAATAAAAACAAACTAGTAGATTTTATAGAGCTTCAACATAAAAATTTATTTAATAATCATAAAATATCTTTTTTGTTTTACATAATTATTGATAACCACCATTTTAAAGAAATAGTGTTTATATAATAACGTTAAAGTGTTAAAATATTGGTAATTCTAACTTCGTGCTCATCGTTTTGACCAGAATACATCATATCCGGTCGGCCGGTCGCATACGGTCTAGCCGCAGAAGTTCAAATATTTCAACGCATCCGAAGCTCAAATCGGATCCGAAATTTCCGCATTCGCATATGATCGGAACTCCACGCAGCCCCCGTACTACTCTCCATTGGAAATGAATGACTTCCGGTCCAACGGCTGTCGTTTGTCGTATGCAGTGGAAAGGCGGCTCTAGAACTCAACAACGACAAACACTGTGGCGCGCTTCATGGCCAACAAGCTGACTATAGCGCACTATTTGAAAAGACTCAAACGGACACAGGCAGATTGCGTGAAAGACTGGATTTTTGTCTCTCAATCAGGTAGGGTAGCTACAAGTGATTTCAAACTATTTTGGATGCTGTTAATGTTTAGCTAAAAAGACTGCCACTCCAGTTTAGCGTTTATTGCCTCTGCAGTTAAAAAGACAAGTTGACAATTCTAGCTATACTTTTGTTGTTTTAATAATTTCTTTAATTTAATTTTTCTAAAATTTATTTATTGATCACTGTTTTGAATATATGTTCCCCTGCATTTCAGGCATTTTGCAGTTTGACTATTTTTTTAATTAGGCTATTTTCATTTATTAGAACGGTATATTCTGTTCTAATTCAATTCTGTAAATTAATGTTTGATAAAAAAAAAATTATAGGCTAATTTTTTTTATTAAATTAATACAATAATTTTGGTTTCAATGTTGCGCTGTAGATTAGTTAAAGCTTGCTCACACAGACAATTTAGCTGATGTAATTTGATTTGCCGACATATGAAATGTATATCTATCTGCAGTGTGGCCTTTCTGCAGTTATTAATATATATATATATATATATATATATGTTTTAAAGTTTATTGATCCAATATGTTTTTATTCATTTTCTTCTATATCTTTGAGATTGTTCTGTACATCGTGGCTGTGAATATTTATCCACATTGCCTTTCATTTGTTTAAAAAATATAAAATCATTGTCAGTTTCGTCTATCACTTGACAGGCAGTTTGGTTGGTTTATAAGATGTTTCTCTGTGCTGTGTGTGAAAGAAAATAAAAGTTGTCTTAAGCCGCGGATAGACTATAGCCAGGCCTTACTTCATTTTCCGTGTCCCGCTCCATCTCGTGCACAGTTCAGCGCGCGAACCTTTCAAAGTCCGTGCGCACTCTCTAGTGGACTGCTGTTTTTCAAGACACCCCCCCCCCCCCCCCCCCCCTTTATGATTTGACTATCAGTCGAATATAGGCAATCTGATTCGAATCGGATTCGACTATGTAAATCCGTAGTCGAGGACACCCCTAATATTTAATCTCCTGGGATTGTTAATGTTTATTTATAAAACAGTCTGTCTGTACATTAATGCAAGAGAGTCTGTGTTATGTGTGGATAATGCAGGAGAGATACATGTTTTGTGTGTCTCTTCCCTGCTCTCCATGTGGCAGCACATTCCTCGGTGCAATAAACTTTTAACTGATAACTTCTCGGGGGGATGGGGACAGTCAAATCCCAGAGTGAGCTTAAAACTATTGGTGAACTAACAAATAATTGTGTCTGATTTGTCTCAGTCATTACATAATTCCCCCCCTTTCGCTCGTTGTTGTCTCTCTTATGGCAACAGTGAGCGACGTTGAAGGTGCAGAAAGATCAGACACATCACTGACACACAAGGCTGGAAGGCTGTGATGGGCCCTGGTTGTATGTGTCTCCTGGAGTGGTGGTCGTTCCGTGGCGGTTGATGCAGACAGTGGGCAAGCTAAGTTCTCTGAGCTGGTGCTGCAGGAATCAAGGCATCCAGTGCCTTGACGGTGTGTCACCTGTCACCCTAAAGTCAGTTAGTGCGGGCGAGACGTTTGCTGGTGGCAAGGTTCAGGTCTTTGAGCTTGCTCAGTAGGTGTCGAGGTTGCAGGTGCCATGACAGTGTCACCTGTCATTTGGACACCCGTGAAGCAGGTGGTTGCAGGAAGAGTTTATGGGATTTGTAGTGTGAAGAGTGTTTCAGACTGACCTAGGGTTGATGACAGAAGCGTTTGTTAACTCTGCTCTAAGTCCGAAGGAGTCTGTAGTTTGCTGTGTCCCTCTGCTCTTGTGGCGGTGCCGACTTGAGCAGGTCTGAGTGGTGTTGTGTGAGTGGTCAGAAGTTGTGTTTCTGAGCACTCCTCAGGTAAGTGTTGTTCAGGGAGCTCTCTTACTAGTGTTAGAGGCTCCTACAGGTTCGATGCAGACATTTCCAGTTGCCCTTGAGCAGCCTCTGGGTGGCTGCTGTGTAATGGACGAGGAGGTTGTTGCTGGAAGTCTCTGAATGTCACTTCATGTGCCATTTCAGGGTTCATCTGAATTAATCCTTCTCCTCCTGTGACTGCAGAGGGTTTCAGGAAATGAGCAGGTAAGGTGTCCAGTAGAAGGCTTTGGCTACTGGAGGTTCTTTTCACACTGTTCTTTTCACACTGCATGACTATCTTGGCCAGCATTAAGTCGCTGCTGTATTCACACTGCACGATGGATTGGCAACAGAAGGTTTCACACTGCATGACTTTACAATTGGAAGAATCGCCGACAACACTGTCTGGCATGCAAACTACTTTTCACAACCAAACACATGCGAGATGTGACAAGAAAACAACGCAATATCACGCAAGACCGGAGTTATTATTATTATTAAAAACGGTAGCCTGCAAGAAGCTTGCAATATGAAGCTTGCAATTGCCGGTGCGCTGAGAAAACAAGAAAAAGAAAAGAAGAATATGGAGGAGGAAATGGTTGGGGAGACTGTGGATTGTGTGTTCTGCAACGAGAGTTGGAGGTAAATACATAACTTTTCAATGTGCTGCTGTTGCGGATGGTCAAGCAAAGGTTTGTGCTTTGTTTCTGTTTGATAGAATTGTAATGTTTATCTGAAACAAAGCCATGCTTGCTGATATTTTGGTCTATAACTCCTCCCCGAACTCCCCGCTGCTCTGTATCTTGCTCTCTCATTGGCTGTTGGTCATCGCCGATGTAGTTTTCAGTCAGAACACTTTTCACACAGCAGGATTTTGAATCGCCGACAGGTCCAGATATTTAGCATGCCAAATATTTCACGGGCGTCGGCGACTCATCTGCGATTCTCTCAGATCGCGTCTTTGCTTATTCACACTGTGTGATTGTCACTCGTGTGAACGAGCTCCGATTTGCTTGTGATTTCGGGCATTTGTCTGCGATTTCACAACCTGTCAGCGAGCCAAAATCGGGGCTAAAATCGTGCAGTCTGAACTCGGCTTAAGAGTGTCTCAGTTCTCTTTGGGTCATTTCAAGTTCATCTTTGGTGTTGTCAGCTGCTTGGTCCGAGCTTCGGTCCCAGATCTGGACACATCCAGGTGATATTTACAGGCCCTGATTCTGGCGTTCAGAATTTGCTGTTTTTAACAGTGACTCTTTCTGAAAAAGTTCATTTTCCTTTTTTTCAGGTACTCTCTGGCTGTCTTTTCAGCTGTCAGAGCGTTTAGAAGTCTGTGGATTTTCTCCTGTGACTCCACTCTCCCAGGGACATTGTCTCTGTCCTTTCTAGCTGGTCTATGCGGCTTTTAGCATGTGTCAGCTCCTTGTGAGATCCTGCGATCTGGAATTTGGGGTTGTTTACCTCCTGTTTCAAACATGTGAGGTTGTGGGCCAGGAAGAAGTTGGCTTCAGCCAGATCTTTGTGATCATACCTCGGGTTGGAGTAATCTGCCTGTACTTTGCTCCCATCGTTGTCCAGTTGCTTTTGGCTCTGGTGCTGCAAGTGATCAGCAGCCCTGGTTAGGAGGGTGTTCCTCACGACACTTAGCCAGTCCTTTAGTCTGCCATCTGGGCAGTTAGGCTGAGCATTCTGCAACATTTTGGCACACTTGTGGTGAGAGTAAGGGCAAGGGACTAATACAAGATCAAACAGAGTTTGGAGCTGAAGGCACAGTGTGCAGCTAGGTGTGTAAAATACAGCTAGGTTAATAAATGACTTAAGATGGTTCTTAATGTCAAATTATTTATCAGACGTACTGATGGCTCACAACGGGCTCGACCTCTGAACGAATGGAAGAGAGAAAGGGAGAGGAAGAGGAGAGCTTCCCATTGGATTGTGTTCATTAGTGGTGCTCAAAATTATGCCATAGCAATCATTCAGATTACTTTTTTAACTGGCTCATAAAATTTAAGCTACTGTTATAAATAAACAAAATCAAGAAGGAAAGTATGTCTAGATACTTGTGGTCCTATTGGGGAAATTAAACCACACGAGGAGAAAGGAAAATGTAAATAAATCACATAGATGAAAGAAATAATACTAATAAAAATTAATAGCTGATGGCTATTATGATTACAAATCAATACAAAGATTTAAAGAAGTGATTCATACAGCAGAATGACCACCATTTGGGAATAGTCAATAGCACTAGTGATAAACCCTCTGGAGTCTGAGGCTGATTTGGGGCCTGGAGAAGTTTTGACATGCCCTGACATTTGTGCTTTTTTCAGTTGTTCATAAACATATTAATGACACAAGTGTCATTACACTGTATTCAGCACACACTAGGCTACCATAATATGTGAGGAACATGTATGTACATGTTTGTGTTTTTGAAGGAATAACGTTTATGCGTGGTTATTGAAAAAACAAAAAACTTAAGTCACTGAAATAAGGCAAAAAAAAGTATATTAAATCTGTATTCACAAGACTTCTGGGTATTGGAGGTTGTAGACTAGAGTTTTTACTTCAGAATTATGTAAAAATTATGCTGCCTACTCCTTCATATAAAACAATATATTGATTTAGTTTTTGTAAGACACTTTTTGTCAAGAAACACAGTATGCGTGGAGGCGTGAATCATCATGAATAATGGGTCATTTACATGTGAGAAGACAAAAGAATCACATAATAATGATCTGAAATGACTTGCATATTAATGAGGCCTTTCAGTCAGGTAGGCTGTGAAAAAACCCTCTGTAATCATGTCTCAGCTCAATTTAAAATAATGGTATTTTATTATATTCTTTAAAATATAATGTATTTCTGTGATGCAAAGTGTCTGAACAATTATGTTACCTCTATGGCATTTCATATAAGCTTTTAGCTTAAAAGCATGCACATTTGGAGAAATATTGATGGATTCTTATATGTTTATGTCAATTTTCTATACAGAGCAGTAATATTTATTCTATATTTATTGTCATTACTATGAGCGCTGGATACTGTGTTTTCAATTCATACTTGCAGCCGGAGGGCGCTCTGTACACCTTTAGGCCACAAATCCATATAAAGAAGAACAAGAACCAGGAACTAATGGCATGTCTTCTAGAGATCGCTAACCATGGCTTTAACATCCAGATAAGCACTTTTCAAGACAATAAATACACGATTGAGACGATGTATGCATGTATTGCCTCAGAATTTGCGTCTGAATAGCGCTGGCTCCGTGGGCGTGGCCGCATTAACAGATAATGAGCTGAATCACGGACTTCTGACATGGCTCTCTTTTCATACAGATTGCATAAACACAGAATCTTTGTTTTTGATTTGACTTGCACGATTTAAAACCTGACATTTCAATGTTTCTTTAGACATAAGTCTAATTTTTTTGTCATTACTATTCACTAAGTTACAGTTCATTTTCTGAGAACTATCAGATTGGACTTTGTTCAGAGGGAGACGAGAGATCACGCATCATGTTAGTTTTCTTTATTTTGCAAAAAGCACAACATTTTGTTTTTACTCTGAGTGTGCACAAATAAAAGAAGATATTCCACAGATTAAAATGGTGTATAACTCTTAATTGTATGTGCAACATTGACGGAGTATTTTGAGTCTCTTTCAAACTGGTAAGAAAAAAAACACGGTGGTATCGCCGGCGAGACCTCAGAGTGTTAACAGCCGCAGCATGTTCAGAACCAAACCATTTGTGTTTTGAAGTTTAGTTTAGCATGCTATTGACAAGTCTCAATAACTCCTAGAATTCTTCTTTAACTAAACAGTTTACATGTAATTAAATTTAGATTTAATTACCCTAGTAACTGCAGATTTAGCTGAACAGTGTTCAGGGAGAAATGCACCTAAGTGCAGATGAAATTAGCTGAGAAGAATTCAAGGTAAGGGAAGTGAAAGGTCAGAAAACCAGAAATGTGGTTAAAGGAATTTGGTTTAGATCACTTC
Source organism: Ancherythroculter nigrocauda (assembly GCA_036281575.1). Lineage (NCBI taxonomy): Eukaryota > Metazoa > Chordata > Actinopteri > Cypriniformes > Xenocyprididae > Ancherythroculter > Ancherythroculter nigrocauda. Next base: position 17,294,678 of record VTFQ01000014.1, on the reverse strand, counting down.
CCACTGCATACATACAAGCTGTGGTTAAAGGCTTCAAGTAAATAATGCTAACTGTTACTATAGTAGTTTAGTTAGCCACCTTAGCTGGAGGGCTGCTAGGTTGTATTAGCTTAGCTCTCTAGCCTGGTTTGTTACAATATGATGTCACAAGGTGTCGAGTTAGTACTTCCTTTGACAAGTTGTTGTCATGAGAAGCAGTGCATGTCCGAGCGATTCTACAGTTCACGAAGAATGTCTGCGCATTTGAAACGAGATGCACATCAAGTTAAAATAGAGTGCTTATACTTCAATAATTCAACCTTAAATTCAGTCAGATGCAAGTATGGTTTGACATTTGTAAATTTTACTCATGTAAAATTCTTTTCTCTACTTGAAACATCTTTTGACTAATTTAAAGAGTAGTTACCCAGATTTGATGCAAATCAAACTGGTCTAGGCGCAGAAGCCTCGTCTTGTGAATAGATACTGATGTTTCTATTGGCCAATGAAACATAGTATTGATCACCCGGTGGTTATGCTTGTAGATGCAGCTAAAGTTTAGATGAATGAGTCTCTCTGACTATAATTTCTAAGGCCTTTGCTCTGTAGAAAGGATGCCGACATCTAAATCTACATTCATATAACACTGTACTGAGATTTTTCATCAGAAAAAGGTTTAGCAATTCTGCAATTGGTATTTCTTCAACCAAAGTAGAATAATTACTGGTACAGTTTACATGCTGCTGAGCTGAGATTCCTTTGTCAAAACAGGCTTACGCTCTAATACTGAAATTAGGTTTTCTTCGCTAAAATCAGATTAACTTTACACTGATACCATTTGACCTATTCAAATGTGGCAAGACTCTCTCTGTTACAGCAGAGGTGTCAGTTCAAGCTATAGTTTTATCTGCATCTAGCAAGCCAGAACCACCGATCTACATGCGAATCGAACGTCGTGTCAAATGTCATTTCGGAGCTATATATTATTAAGCAATCTTTTAGTTGGACGGTGGTTTAAGCGAGTGGCGTTAGGCCGTGCTAGCTTAACCAGTTCAATCTAGTGTCATAGTGCCATAGCTGGAGTTACCATTTCCTTTGACAAGTCGTTGTCATGGAAATCAATGTACAGTGTGCTTTATGCATTATGCTAACTAGGAACCTTTGTAGAAGCTATGTGGAAGGCACTGTGTTTGCAGTCCAAAGTCACTGGGGTCTTGAGAACCCCCTGCTGAGGGGCCTTGTGTGTTACAGGCCTTCTGTGTCAGGTCACATGAGTGGCATTGTGTGAGGGCAGGTTGTGCTGTCCAAAGGGGGTGACTAGCTGTTGTAGGAGGCAAAGGTCCTGTTGGTGTCCTCCATTCATTCCAGGTTTGTCTAAGTCTGTGGCAGTAACCTTGGGACTTTCAGATCTGCCCTGCTTGGTGTCGGGGGCAGCACTCAATCTGCATTCAGGCTTCTGGGTCTGAGAAATCCTTTATGCAGACTGGCTTCAGCTGCTGATAGTCTGATTGGAGTTTTTCTGGCTGTTAAGTCAAAAATCATAGTGAATCTGGTGGGGTGTGATCCAGAACCGAGAGCCTGTCTTGGTGGATCACACCAGTCAGGGACTTTGGGCAAAGGGAATGTCTATTATGTTGGCATTGGCGCTGTGGTCTTCTAAGCTGCAGGCTCTGGCCTCTCCCCCCTTTGTGCAGGGTTGGGGGAGCTTTTGCTGCTGCTGCTGCTGCAGCTGCTGTAAAGTCCATCATGTTTGCAGGTTCCTTGTGTGGTCCATTTGTAGTTGTTCGGACTGTTTCAGTCCTTTTCGGACCACAATGTGTTTGTCTCTCATGCTGCTGAATTGTGGAGTCAGTGTTTGGCTTTCAATTCTGCATGCGGATGGCCTTCAAGGGCCTTAGCTTTAGTGTCTCGTTAAATTCAAACAGTTCTTTACGTTCTTTAAATAGCAAAGTTCAACAACTGTCCGAGCTTCCTGAAGAGTGGTGACCTCCCTCAGTTGATCGGCTCTGTCATGGTCCTTGCATCTGTCCTGTGCCTTCTCATGCTGAGTGGGTTGGTTCTCTGTGGAACTCAGTGACTTGCAGTGTTCGTTCAATTACCTCTTGTTGGAAGCCAATATGAGCCTGGGCTAAGGAGAGGATGAAGCTCTTTGTGGCTCAGTCCAGGTGTCAAGTGTCCGCTGGTGCTGCCGATCTCGCTGTCCCTTGCTCTGCGGTTGCAGGTCGTTGACTGCTTTGGCTGAAGGGCAACCATCACATTGTTCCACTGGGTCTCCAGGGGGTCCTGGGCAGACTGACACACTTTGGGGACATGAGAGAGAGGTGGCACAGGCAAATGCAAGTTCATACAGCTATGTGAGCCATGTAGGGAGTGAATGGCTGAAGTGGGGGGAAGCCGGTATGAGACTAAGGGGTTTAACTATCTTGGATGTAAGCTGTGTTAACTGATGATGGGGCTGGTACACGTCATTAAACTATTAGAATACTGATGGTTCCTTTCCAGAAATTTTCACCATAAGGTAAATGAATTGAATAAACTGGTAGAAGAAAAAAAGAACAATAAGATGAAATGAGAAAAGGGAAAGAAAGGAAAGGAAAGAGGTTTCTACCTATTTAGTTTTGCTAGGAAATATGGTTAAGCAGGTGTCACTGGTTCAAGTAATGACCTAATTTCTAGGCTAACAGAGAGACGCCAGATGCTTTGAGGTCAAAGGAAAAGAAACACGGGAAGAGTTTCTAGTCCTTTCCGGAGCCAAAAGCGTACTGGAGGGCGGCCGTACATCATGTACTCGGCACTAAGGAGTGAGGAGGGGTAGCTAAGAGATAGACATTAGGATAGTAATAAACTATACCTCATTATGCCTCATTAAGGAAACAACAGTTTCTAGAACTACTGTAATCCTATAAAAAGAGGGAAGATGGTGATAGTAAAATAACAAAAACAAAAAACAAAATAGGGTAAAAACAGAAGATCCTTTTAGCTCTAGGGAACCTAAAGGGAAGGTGAATACCCAAGTTGATTTAGTTAAATGCTATGTTTAATTAAAACCAACTTGGCCGAATAGAGATATTCAGGCTTAAGCAAAAGAAGAATGAAATAAAATGACACATACAGGAGGAATAAAGTCGAAATAAAAATGAACTTAGAATTTCCTTATAGATTTAGGAATCTAAAAAGAAAGGTAAATAGACAACTTATTTAATTAAATTTTCAAATTTAACTAAATTTAACTTGGCTGCATAGGGATAGTCAGGTGAATGAAGTATTAGAATGAAGTGGAAATAAAATAGAGGAATAGGGTAAAAAAATAAATAAATAAATAAAGAGTAAACTTGGAGCTCTAGGAGATTGGAAACTGAACAAATTTATTTAATTAAATTTTAAATTTAATTTAAACTCAACTTGACTGGATAGAGATACTCAGACTTAACACAATGAGTGACACCACACACACACAAATGGTTTAAACCAGAGATGGGCGCCTTTGAGGCGTGCCTTGTGAAGCTTCGGACGCCTGTGAATCATTTGTCTTGAACCAGTGATTCGGAGCGTGTGTCAAACTGCTAGTCATGTGATTTCAGTAAACGAGGCTTCATGATGCGTCATAGCGGTTTCAAAGTGATTTCAAAGTGAAGTCCCATGAACCCATGTCTATACCTGATTTGTATATGAAATGTGTTTAACACATTTAAATGATGCATTTGACAACGAGAAGAGACGTATTGTCATGTTTGTCTGGTATAGTCCAGTTTTCATTAACAAGCTCTACAGTTTACTGAAATATCATGTCTTAACAGAAACCTCATGTTTAAGGATATTAGGTGATTCGTTGATCACTTTTAATTGATTACAACTTCAATAAAACATTTGTGAATGGTTTATTAAAGATGTCTCTTTAAGTCTTCGCTACGCTTACTGTTCTGACTCGCAATTGGCGGTTCAGTGAATCGTTTGTGACTCAATTGATTCATTTGATTCCGAGCTTCACAACGCTTTGTGTTCCCATCAACAGTTCAAATCAGAATCCCTCCTGAAAAGGATCCCAAAGTCTATAAAGTCTTCGGCTTGAATGCTTCACGCTCGTACGTGTCTAGGTGCTAGCCGGGTGCTAGCAGCTTTTAGTCGAGCTAAAGGGTTTTATTTTTTATTTCAAAGTGTTTTTATTGTTTTAAATGTACATAACACAAACAAACCAACATACATTCTCTTATGTCATACAAGGCATCCCCATCCACAAACCTCATACTTTGTATACATTATCTCACATATCTCCTTTCGTTGCAGTTTTGCATCCAAGGTTCGTACAAGTACTGAGAATGCACACAGAACACACACACACACAAAAAAAAAAAAAAAAGGAGGAGAAGAGGAGATGAGAACCTAATTTTTTTAATCTAAAGAATTAGCATCAAATGCATTTTCATAATAATCCAAGAAAGGTTGCCATACATTCTGAAACCTTTCTGCTGAGTTTTGGACTGTAGTTCTTAATTTTTCAAGCTGGAGGAAGGACATAGTTTCGCACACCCAACGCGAGTGTTTTGGGGGTGAGGGAGATTTCCAATTTGTAAGAATTAGTCAGCGAGCTAACAGTGTAGAGAATGCTATTAATTGAGATTGGCCTCTTGAGACCCCAACTCTACTGTGTACCACCCCAAATATTGCAATGATAGGGTCTGGATCAATATTCTTTTTACAAATGTAGGTGAATGTATTAAATATCTCAGACCAGAATGTACCTATGCTTGAGCCTGACCAGAACATGTGAGCCAGAGAAGCAGGGGCTTGGTGACAACGCGTACAGTTGGGATCCACATTAGGATACATTTTGGCCAATTTGGTCCTAGAGAGGTGCAGGCGATTAAATACTTTGAATTGTATCAACCTGTGCCTGACACAGATAGACGATGTGTATATTTTATGTATAGCTCTTTGTCAAATTTCATCTGTCAATTCTGTATTTAGATCCTCCTCCCACTGTACCTTAAGAGACAGAAGAGATGGGCATTTCATGGCCTGAATAACAGTATACAGCTGAGAGACACCACCCGAGAGATGAGGCTTGACCGTCAGACAATGATCAAGAGGGCCGGTATTTGGTTTGGAGGGGAATGAACGAAACTGGGAACGAACAAAATCACGGACTTGAAGATACCTAAAAAAATGTGTTTTTGGTAAACTTAATTCATTAACCAAATAGTCAAAAGAAACGAACGTGCCATCCACAAAAAGATCTCCCACACTGTTTATGCCTTTTCTAGCCCAGGTGAGAAAGGCCGTATCTATAAGCGATGGCTTAAAAAGAAAGTTTGAGGACAGAGACATAGACACCAAAGCTTGTATATGACCAAAATGTTTGCGAAATTGGGTCCATATGCGTAAACTGCCTCTTACAATAGGATTGTCCGTATGTGCACCCACTGCCACTGGCAGTGGAGCACACAGCATTGAGGCCAAAGAGACGGACGAGCATGAATGTTGTTCCATTAGACACCAACTCGGACTACTCCCACCAATAGAAGCTCCATACCATATTACTAATTTGTGGACGTTTGCAGCCCAATAATAGTATAAAAAATTTGGTAAAGCTAGTCCAGCATTCTCCTTACGTCTCTCAAGAACTGTTTTCCGTACGCGAGGTATAGTTTTGTTCCATATAAATGTACTGATGTGCCTGTCAAGTTCCTTAAAGAATGATTTGGGTATGAAAATTGGGACTGTTTGGAATAAATACAAGATCTTAGGTAGCGTTACCATCTTTATTGAATTAATACGTCCAGCCAGGGACAGAGGCAGAGTAGACCAACATTTAAGGTTCTCCTTGATCTGTCCTAAGGCTGATTTAAAGTTATTTTGGAATAGGTCCTTGTATCTACTTGTGACACTTACTCCCAGGTATGTCATGGGGCCCTCTGTGGTCCTGAATGGGTATGAGTCAAAGGATCGATTCCGAGCCAGAACATTAATTGGGAACAAAACACTTTTGGTGAGGTTAATCTTGTACCCAGAGGATTTACCAAATTGAGAAATGGTGTCTAGGCATTCTGGGATTGAATTCTCCGGATCTGATATAAACATCAGCAAATCATCGGCATACAATGACACTTTATGGACCAGGCCGCCCCTCGTGATACCCCGTATATTGTTATTACATCGCAATGCTGCGGCAAGTGGCTCAATGACCAGATCAAAAAGAAGAGGGGACAACGGACAACCCTGTCCTGTCCCTCTCTGAACAGTGAAATATTGCGAATTAAAGTTATTAGTCCTCACTCTAGCTTGGGGTGCTGCATATAACATCCGAATCCAAGAAACAAAGACTGGGCCAAAGCCAAATTTGCTTAGAGGTTTGAAGAAGTGTCCATATTCAATTCAATCGAAAGCTTTGTGCGCGTCTAATGAGATCACAATTTCTGGCGAGTGGATCAAATGTTTAGAATATATTATGTTAAAGAGGCGACGTAAATTGTGAAAAGACTGCCTGCCCTTTACAAAGCCTGTCTGGTCAGGATGCACAATTTTTGGTACTATAGATTCCAATCTTAAGGAAAGAATCTTTGTAAGTATTTTATAATCACATGTGAGTAGGCTGATCGGGCGATAAGACTCGCATTTAGTGGGGTCTTTGCCCTTTTTGGGAAGCACAGATATTGTGGCTTGGGTCATAGATGCAGGCAGCTTCTCTTGTTTGAGTGATTCTTTATAGACGAGGCACAGTAAAGGTATCAACTTAGAGGCAAAAGTCTTATAAAATTCAATTGGATACCCATCTGGGCCTGGTGCCTTTCTATTTTTCATTGATCTAATTGCTTGACTAATCTCAGTTTCAAGTATCGGCTGCTCAAGGATGGCCTTATCCTCCTCAGCTATAGTCGGGAGAGTTACATTGTCAAGAAATACATGATCAGTAGGATTGTCTGAAGAGTATAAGGATAAATAAAATAATCTGAATTGCTCATTAATGTCTTTGGGGTCAAGCTTAACTTCTCCATCCACAGTTTGTATTTTTGTAATAAAATTGGCAGCAGAATATTGACGCAGCTGATGAGAGAGTAACCTACTTGCCCGCTCTCCATGTTCGTAAAAGTTTTGTCTAGATTTCAGAAATTTCTCTCCTGCTTCCGTGGAAGCAAGAAGATCGAATTCAGTTTGTAATGCTATTCTTTTTTTGTGGAGGTCAGCTGTAGGGGCCGAGGAGTGTTGCTGGTCAACATAGTGAATTAGATTGATCAACTCATTGTAGCGTCTAGACCTTCTATTAAGACGGGCAGCGTATTCTATTATTTGACCCCTAATATATGCTTTAAGAGTTTCCCAAAGTATTAAAATATCAGTGTCTGGCAGCTGGTTAGTTTCAATAAAGAAATCAATCTGTGTTGAAATAAAGTCTACAAATGTTTCATCAGACAACAAAGATGTATTAAATCGCCAGTTACATTGAATTGGCCTTCTAACCTGGAGCCAAAGCTCCATAGTGACCCGAGAGTGGTCAGAGATAACAATACTTTCATAACTACAAGACTTAACTGATGAAAGCCTTTTTTGATCTAGCAAAAAGAAATCTATTCTTGAGTATGTTTGATGAACAGCAGAGAAGAAGGAAAACTCCTTTAACGTAGATTCTTAAATCTCCATGGATCTACTACACCACTAGAACCGCAAAAAGCATTTATAATAGATGCAGATTTAGAGGGGGAAGGAGGGGCTGTAACTACTTTGGAACGGTCTAGAGAAGGTTTAAGAACCGTATTAAAGTCTCCTCCCAGAATCAGATGATGTGTGCCCAGCTCTGGTATACGGCCAAATAGTTGTAACACTGTCACATAAAATACATGTTTTACCGCTCTATTTATTACAATGATTTTATGTATAATAGAGTTTTAATTGGTTTACATGTTTTTTATAGTCCATTTTATTCCTCTTAACTATTTAATGTGTGTATGTCTTTAATTGAGTCTGGGTCTGCCTGTCATGTGACTGATCACATGACAGGAATAAGGAAGTAAGCCAGTATAAAGGAGGCAGCATGACAAACAATCAATCCCATTATAAACGTGTAACGTCTGGAGGGATCCGTTCAGAGTCAATAAACTTTGGAGTTTTCAGAACGCTTTTAACCTGATGAACTTTGTTTGTTAATCACTAACTCGGCTCCGGACAACTGTGACTTTCGGCAGGTTTGTGGACCTGTGAGGGTAAACAGAAAACTGCAACTTCCTCACTTTGGTGACTTCAAAAGGAGCACCCCCTCCCAGAGACTGACCAGATCCACATTCCAACACCCACACACACGGGCACACACACAAAACACACACACAGACGCATACAGAAACACACAAACATACATTTTTGACTGTATATGTAAGATACAATTATGCCAACATATACCCATCCTGTATTTTGAAGCGTATGCATGTTTCCTAGTGTTTAAATGAGTGTATTTGTGCTAGTGTGCATTTTAATGATAGAATTCTGTCTGTAAACCATAACTTCTTTTATAGGCATTTCTGATGTACCGAGTTTGATCTCTCCGTAAAGCTCCGGACACGAGCTATTCACTGAGATATGTCACACAGCTGACAAATGCATTTTTCTATGTGTTTAATGATACTGTGAAGAACGCACTCCATTTGGAGATCTGATCTGACAGTCATAAATCATGCAGATTAAGTCGTGAGGCCAAACAAAGGGAAAGCTTTCCCGCCAACTTTGCACCCATGTTATTGACTACCCCACCTCATGGAGGTGTGTCGGCTTATCTGTCATAAAAGCAAAGACGCACAATTTCTTGGGTGTTCTCTCCCGATTGTCTCACGAGCATCTCGTGCACTTTTTTCCCAGACATCTCCGGTGACCACGCGCTGCCATCGCGCTCAGCTTCGGGACCGCCATCTTCCAGCGAAACTCACTCTCAAGTCCTCAGTTTAAACCTTCCCGTGGAACGGAGGAAGCCAACGAACTGCACCAGCGCTAACCAGAAATTCGACACACACAACCAATGCAAGTATACTGCCGTTTCTCAATCTTAGATGATGAAACTGATTTCCGTGCTGGCTTAGGACTGGTTGTGAGTTTGCTACTTGCCTTCTCTCATTCCTTCTCTACTTCCACTCTTGCACATAGGTGTGTATATTCTTGTATATATATTTAGACGTATAACCTCTGTATCCGTAGTTTGCATATATTAAAACGTTATTCACGCTCGATTGTTCTGTTTGTTCTTTCAGCTGAAAACCAAGTCACTTTAACGTTTTTCGATCGCTTTATGCTTTGATGCTATAAGTTATTTTCATGGCCAGAGAATAACTCTGTTTATAATATTCTGTGAGGGACTTAGTTTGCTGGACAAACGAACAGTTTCTCTAAATAATTATTAAACCAGAACTAATCATATATGTAATTGATTATAATTCGTTGTAATTGATTCACAATATATGTTTAATTCCCCGTTGGGTCGATATATGAATCATAATTTATTCATAACCTTATGAATTATTATATTCATATTTCATACATAAATTGATTAATAACCGCTACATTCGTTACAAACGTGATCACAAATCAGCTGGACTGTGGAGTTGCATTTTATGGACTTGCCTTTCCAGCAAATCACATCACCTTCACTTGGATTAACACTTCCGTGGACTTTGTATATACACCAGTGGACACTTTCACATTGGGACTTTCAGCACGTTACTAGGACTCTTAAGGGCTGTTTTAGGGTATGGTGCAAATGGACTCCCTGCTTTTAAATGGTCTAAGTTTTTCTAGTTTTATTGTGTTGTTTTAAGTTCCATGTGGAAATTGTAAATACATTTTATTTATTCACTTCATTTCTGTTGTCTGTCTCATCTTTTTAAACACTCCAAACCTCTCACACAGTATAATCTGACCCCAATTTTAATCAATGTAAAACGCCTCAGTCCACATATGCAACGATAGGGCCGATCGTTACATAGTTCTTTAAAAAAGTCTGGATTATCCCAATTTGGAGCATACACACTAACTAGGACCACCGGCACATTATAAAGTCTACCCTGAACAATCACGAAACGCCCGCATTTATCACTAATAACACTGGTTTGTATGAATTGTACATTTTTGCCAATCAAGATGGCTGTACCACGAAATTTAGAATTTAATTCAGAGTGGTAGACTTGTGATACGCATCCTCTCTTTAATTTAGGAATGTCTGTTGTGCGAAGGTGTGTTTCCTGTAGGAAAATTATCTCTGCTTTCAATTTGTTTAAATGTGAAAACACCTTACTTCGCTTTACAGGATGATTAAGTCCCCTCACGTTCCAGCTCACAAATTTAGTCGCAGGTCTATTCATTCCATCTGCCGAACCCATGACTGATAAAGTCCAACTCAGTGCTATTATGGAAACTCATCTCCAACTCTAAGAAAGAGAAAGAAGGTAAAGGGGAAAAAACCAAAGCACAAAGACAAAAAAAAGCAGACTTTGCAGAGCAAAAAGAAAACTTTTAAATCACCCATTAACAACACAGACCCCTGCTGGTCCCTCCCCAAATGAGAGACTGCACCCCCCCAACCTCCCAAGCCACTATGAAGTTTCATAGAAAGAAGAAAATAAAACTTACCGAGTGGAGCTGAGGCCCCACACAGACCTTATAATAACCATTAAGCTGAACATTTATAACATTAACAAGACTATTTAGAACTATTACTCAATATCCCTGTGTACATGGAAGGAGAAAAAAATAAATAAAAAAAGTTATCAGTACTTTGATTTCAGTATTTGTTAGAAAACAATTCTAAGTGAAACATAAAAAAACAAGCCGACATATGAATTATTGCATATAAAGAAAAATAAAACACAAATAATTGCGCAAATAAATATATAATAATAATAGGCCTACTTTAAAACAGTCAAATTATCCATACTTGCTTCCTACCTATATTAGGACAGAGTTCTGGGGGGGAAAAAAAAACGCCTCAGTCCACATATGCAACTAGCCATCAGTACACCCACTGTACAATGTCACTGAACTGATCCAATGTCCCATGGCATTACACTGCAGTGATATTGATCCCCAACAACAATTGGTTTACTCCAATACTGCCACCAAATATAACATTACCATGGTATGTAGCCGAACATACTCCCATATTAATCACTCATAAGTCCCCTGACGAAGGTAACCGCCTTCTCTGGGTCAGTAAAGCTCTTCTGCTGGCCGTCCCGAGTCATAATCCTCAGTTTTGCAGGATACAACAGCCCATATTTTACTCCCTCGCATTGCCGTAATAACTGTCTCACCTGTCCGAAAGCCGCTCTCTGTTGTGCCACATTCTCTGTGTAATCAGGGAACACTCTGATAGTGTCGCCATTTTCAGATACAAGTTTTGGAGATGTAACAGCCTTTCGTAGAATGCTTTCCTTCTCTTGATAGTAGTGGCACTTGACGACAAAAGCTCTCGGTGGCTGCCCAGCTCCCGGGGCTTGCTGCAAAGTACGGTGAGCCCTATCAATAACGGGCGGTTCGTCCAGGCCCATCACTTTTTGTAAAAGTTTTGCAACGAAGGTGCTCGCTGAAACGCCTGCCTCTCGTCCTTCTTTAACCCCAAAGATGCGTAAATTACATCTCCGTCATCTCGCTTCCAAATCCTCAGCCTTTGCCGCCAAACTCACCACCTCTTTTTTCAGTTCAGCCCCCTTTTGCTCCAGATTAGCGATAGCATCCGAGTGAGTGTTGGCTGCAGTTTCCAAGCCTGCGGTGCACTCCTCTAGCGCGTTAACTTTGATGTTAGCCTGATCGATTGCACCCTTCAGCTTGTCTCTCAAACCACTGATTTGCTTGCGTATTTCTTCATTTTGTATCTCTGCTTTCTCATCCATTTTCGCCAGCAGTTCGGTTCTTAATGAATTTATTGCTTGCAATATAGCTGACTGCCCCGAGCTCGTGCTCTCGCTGGTTCGTTAGCTTTAGCAGCCTTCCTCAGGTCCGGCATATTTATAAATGGCTCAACTCGATTAACAGAATAAAAACAAAAATTCCCACATTTTATCCATGCATACAGTGTCTGTATGGCTTCAAACAACGATAAAGGTGTCTTGTTGATGGATTTTAAGGTTCATGTGGGAGAGCTCAGTTAGACACGTCTACATCCCTTCGAGGCCCAACCGGAAGCCGAGCTAAAGGGTTTTAACTTGTAGGGTATACGTGTAGGATTTCCCTTGAGCTAGGCTACACGCGGTTTGTTGTTTGCACAACAGTCTGTGATGTGGGTGCTGTTATCGGATTTTCAGAGGTGTCTGCTCTCCACGCTCTGTTGTCATGCATTGCCAGGAGACCAATGCCAGCCTGCAACACGATCAGAATAGAGCAGAATTCTAACCGTGCTGCAAGTCCGCATTGAGAACTCCAGTGTGGTCACGCATAACTCACAAATCACAACAACACATCACCTCACAGACAGTGGTGATTGTTAGTTAGCTAAGCTAGAATTTACACCACAAATTCGTTGTGTGTGTTTCATATGTGCGGTCCAGCGCATTAATATGAATACAGTGACGTAACGAATAGTAAAAAGGCCTTTAATCGGTGAATGGGGAGTCTCGCCCAGAACACCATTACAAACTCTGTAGTGAGATTTCTTCGTCACACAAGTAAATTTATGCTGCTTAATCTGGAATTCCGTCACCAGAAAAAGGCTTATGCATTTACCGCTGAAAGTGGGGATTTCTTCGCCCCAAGATCAGGGAAGTTTATTTGTTTGTGCTGCTAATCTGAGATTCCATCGTCAGAAAGACTTATGCATTTAAAACTGAAAGTGGGGGTTTCTTCGCCCAAGTTCAGGTAAAATTATTCTAATACCCTTTGTATGCGCTGCTAATCTGCGATTCCGTTGTCAGAAAAGTCTTACGCTCGTTTAGCAACTGAAATTATGATTTCTTCGATAATTTCATGTTAGCTTCTTCGTACATTTTAAATATGCATTATAGCATCGAGGAACGTCCTGCCGTTCAAGGGAATGCGCATTCAAACCCCAGTTTTGCTGATTTTATCAGAAATTTGTATGTGCATGTATAAGATGTCAATAAAGATTATCAAAACACATGATTGCTTACTGGTCCATCTGCAAACAATTGCTTAAAATGATGCCCGCATTCTCCACCAAAATATGTAGCGAATTTACTCAAAGGGGAAATATTAATAATTATTCATAACCCATGGAGATTCCAGTCAGGCAGGACCTTCTGTCTCAGGCGGGCAGCACAATAATTCACCCGCGCCAGGAGATATGGAAACTGTGGGTTTGGCCTCTGAGGGGGCCGAGCTCATAGAATCCGGTCTCTCAACCGAGGCTGTAGAGACCATTCTCCACTCCAGAGCTCCATCCACGAGAAAACTATATGCGTGTAAGTGGAAGCTGTTTGCTACTTGGTGTAGCTTATCTCACGTGGATCCAGTCCACTCTTCTATCAGTCATGTACTGCAATTTCTCCAAGAAAAATTCTCGGATGGTTTAACTCCTTCTACATTGAAAGTATATATCGCAGCGATTTCCGCTTATCATGCTAAAATAGAGGGTATTTCTGTGGGTAGAAACCCTCCCCTCTGGTTATATGTTTTCTCCGTGGTACTCAGAGGCTGAGGCCTGCTGTATGTACAAAAACTCCGTCCTGGGACTTAGCTATTGTGTTGGAAGGGTTGGCTGCGGCTCCCTTTGAACCTTTAGAGGAAGTATGTGAGAAGTTCCCCACACTAAAAACGTCTCAGGTTACGCATGTAACCATGGTTCCCTGAGAACGGGGAATGAGACTCTGCGCTAGATTGCGCTATGGGAACCGTCACTCATGACAGGTGTTCGAAATGCCAAGAATCACAAAACTCCAATCCTATTGGCCGGCAACAGCCTATGACATCAAACGGCGTGAACCGTGACGTATAAAGAGAGTGCCTGAGGAAGCAGTCAACACCTTCTCGTCTTTGAGGGACTGTTCAGCAGGCATCCCAAAGCATGGCAGGGAAGCGCAGAGTCTCGTTCCCTGTTCTCAGGGAACCATGGTTACATGCGTAACCTGAGACGTTCCCTTTCGAAAGGGAAATTCAACTCTGCGCTAGATCGCGCTATGGGAACGATATACCAACACCGCCATGCTAGAGGAGAGTGCATGCCCAAAAATGTCTGGACAAACGTCCGGCAGTTCCAGGGAAAAACCGGGAGCAGCTTCTCCAAGGCTGTCAGTGACAGCATTCCCTATGGCCAACAGCCCAAGCTGAGCCTAAAAGAGGCCTTCCGTGAAAGGCCTACCAAGGCTGCTCAAGGCATCTGGGACCAACAAACCATAGAAAGTGGTCCCTTAAAGGGAATGTGGCCTGGAGCCCAGAAGGAATCCCGGCCAGTCACTAGAGGGGACAAAATCACCCCCGACGGCACCACGAAGGCCTTACTAATCTAGCGGAAGTCAAACACAGCCTGGCCAACCTTGTCTGTCACAGAATCTCCAAGCGCAAACTCCAAAAGGGAAGAGCAGGAAAGAGCGACTGCGAAAAGGCAGTAAGCAACACAAACCCACACGCAGATATGGGCATCCCGGAGAGTGGAACTCAGCTGAGCGCTATAAACCCTCGTACTGAGGGGAGTAAAACCACTCATCCTAGGATCTACTCAGCTTCTGATAAAAGCACTGAGGAGGCTGTGCGCTAGAAAAACCCTGGTACCGGGGAACACAAACCAGCCTGGGGCCAGTCAGAACGGGAGACTTCACAGAAGTCTACAATCAATGACCAGCTTAGGGAGCTAAGCACAATTACGCAGTCAACCCAAAGGGAAGTACGAAGCTCAACCTAATGGACAGACCATACTGTAGGCACATAGCCATGGAGGCCGACCAGAAGGGGCCTACAACATAACTAAGAGTTCTTACAATTAACTAATATCACAACATGAACCCAACACACAGGGTGGTATTCAGGATGGCCCATAAGGCCATTCGACTGAAAACATAGCATGCTAAGCGCATGACCAACCAAGTAATTAAGTAGCTGCGAGTGCCCACGAAACAGCCCGTCCAACACAATCCAACGAGCAGTGTACTCGGTAAAAGCACCTTTCTACTCTTTTGAGGACGCTTTTTGGGACCTTTCTACTAATCACGCGCTAAAGAAGGCCCCATGGGCCTATAACCTCAGCAGACACGTGGCATCAGCTCGTGGCAGTGTTATCAAGGTTCAGGCTAAACAGACCGACTACAAAGGAGGTCATCAGTCAGCCCGAGCCCCGGCCAGCCAGCGACACAAATCCTTTTACTGCTACAGTAAAAGGGTCAGAGAGAAAAACCTTGAGAAAGGTAAATGCCAGCATGCTCCCAAAGGAGGCCCTTAAGGCCTACCCGTCGCACGCGGTGTCAGCTAGCGGCCACTAAAGTTCTAGGAGAAAATAGAACCGAGTAATGAACAAGGTAGCTACTTAGCTCAACTAGAGCTAAAGGAAACCAAGCTCAAGGAAGCAAATGCATAAAACCAGACAAACAATTGGTTTTAATACAGGAGCTCACCTCGAGAGGCAAGCCACTTGGAAATGTACTCAGTAAAGCACCTTTTACTCTCTAATCGAGAGGAGTACAAAGCAAAACTCCAGCGTGATACCTAGGAGGCCTGCGAAAGCCTACAACTCGTAAAACACGCAGCGTCAGCTAGTGGCAATCACGACTCATCCATGGTGATGAGTCACACAGAAACCCACACAAAGCTGTACCAACATGCAGACTGAAAGGAGGCCCTGATAGGGGCCTACAACCTTTATGAACACATGGCATCAACCAGTGGTAGCTTCATGACTAAGGCCAGCCAGCAGGCCAAGTACTCGAGAAACCCTTAGGTAGAAGTACACACTACGCCACAGAACTCAACGAGAGGCCTGACCCAGGGCCTATTCATACGGAGGTGGGCGTGGCCGATGGTGGCGTGAGTCATAAGACACAACTCAACCATGGAATGAGTCTAGATCTAACCAACCCAGCTGGGCCAACACAGAGGCTACAAAGGAGGCCTGGCAGAGCCTACTACTTTTAGCACCATGTGGCGCCAGCCCGTGGTCATAACAGGGCCCAAGCTCAAAGGGGACCAGCTCTGGACCCTACACGATAACTGTGGGTAACTAGCTATACAACCTGAGCTTAAGCCTACACATTCCAACAGGCAATGTACCCAGTACACAAATATGCTATCACGGACTAAGGAAGGCCTACAAGGCCTACCGCCTCAAACAACGTGAGCATAAGCCTGAGGCAGTGCTAAAATACATGAGCAAACTCGCGATCGTAAACCAACAGCGCCCAAAAAACAAGCTGTATTAAGAAAGAGGCTACAATAAAGAGCCAACAATCTAACAGCAAATGCAAAACAGCTGCTGTGGTCATGATCGACTGGGAGCTAACAGAGATCATACTATTCTAACCAGAATAAGACTCTCTACACTCAACCTGAGTGTGCAATCCAACAGGTGATGCACTCAGTGAAACACAGACCCTAACCGGGGAGTACAACAAAACACCACGTTCATAGTTCATAGATAGAGGCTAACCTGTGGCAGCACTAGAGTAAGCTCACATATGTATGTATGTAGGGCTAAAGCTTAGAACCCCAAAGCAAACGCAAATGCTTTGTAATACATGCCATCCAAACAGGATAAATGTTTCACAGAACAGATCCAAGATCTGTAATGAACCCTAGTGAACGAAAGCTAAAATATTTAGCATTGTAATCTTAAACTTGAATATAATTCAAGGGGCCCATGCGAAGACATTATAAGCATGACAAAGTTCTAAAAAGTGGGGCCTAGCAGCACTGCATAACTCATCTTCTCGAAGATAAGGGCCTACCACCTGGGAAAAACAGCACCAGGAAGGCTAATAACAGCCTATAACCTTAGCTGTTAACCTCAGCCATAGCACCTACATTTTCACATCGAAGGGGAAATGGGCATACGGCCCGCAACTCCCTCAGGAGGAGGACAGAACTAGGAACTATACAACCTCACAGGGATAGTAATAATGATGATATGATGTAACAAACAAACACCTAAACCTAGCTCTAGCCTAGCCGCTAGCTAAGGCCTACTGGGCCAAGCAAAGCTTGGACTTCATTTTGAAACCTTCAAATATGAGGAGAAAATGAAGCACTGCAAGCAAACAGTGACAGGCAGCTGAAAAACCATCCTGTACACAAATATGAAGCTATGAGTGCTAACTCTAACTCAAGTAAAGTATTAGCTGAGAAGCTACTCTAACATAGGAGGCTACAAAATAGCGGCCATAAAACGGCCTGCATGTTTTGAAAACTAGCTAACCTAATGCTACAGTTATTTCACCCAAAAGAACCCCTTCTAACTTTACTGATGTAGCGATTTGTACAGTTATTAATCAATTTATGGGTGGAATATGAATATAATAATTCATAAAGCTTTATGAATAATTATTATGCATATACCGACCCAAGGGGGAATTAACCATATATGGTGAATTAATTACAACGAATTATAATCAATTACATATATGCTTAGTTCTAGTTTAATAATTATTTAGAGAAACTGTTCATTTGTCCGGCAAACTATAGCTCCTCAGAATGTTATAAAAAGGAAGGTCTGTTCTCTGGCCACGAGAAAGACTTCCTATTCTAGCATCCAAACGTAAAGCAAGGATATAGGATCGAAACGTTAAAGTGACCGGGTTTTTATTGAAATGAGCAAAAAGAACAATCGAGCATGAATAATGTGTTTAATATATGCAAACTACGACTACAGAGGTTATATGTCTAAATATATACAGAAGGTATACACAAATATATATACAAGAGTGAAAATGAAGAAAAGACAGGAAAAGAAAGATGATCAAAGAATGGCAAATTACACAGTTAAACCTTTTTGAGAAAGCCAGCACAGAAATCAGTTTAAACAAATTTCAGAGAAATTATAATACTTGCTTATTGGTTCAAGTCCATGTGTAGCAGTTTCCTTCAGTGTGGTTTCTGAGGAAGAGCTGGTTTGGGCAGAAGTACTGAAAGTCTTTGGTGAAACTACACCTGCAACAGTGGGGAGCCAGGCACAGCCGTGGGTTGCTGTTGTGGTAGACTACCACAACTGAGGTGTGTTTCTTGGCATGGGTGTTACGTTGCCACCACCTGACATTGATCTTGTCCTTGGGTCTGGAGATGTTATCTTATTCACCGCTGGGTAGCTTGAGAAGGACGGCCACCTCATTCTGCTCGGGGTCGACATGCAGTAGGATGGCAGCACCCAGGGAGTCCGCGAGGTGGGCTGGAACAGTCCTGGTGGGGCTGCCAGTAGCAAGGTCCAGCACAGTTTGTGTAGGATACTGAGGGATCCTATTCATAGCCACTCTGTCCATAGAGAAGCTAACTTCTCGCAGCAGGTCTGTCATCAGAGCTATGACCAGCTGATTTTGGGCAAAGTCATTTTGGAAGACTGTAAACAGCTGCTTCATTGAGTTCGCCGTTTGGATCAGCAGGAAACTGTGAGTACAGAGAACCACCACAATAACTTTCCAGGTTTTGCAGATGGTTTGCAGGGTTTGGCTCTGTGTTGCGAGTTGTTCTCACAGCTGTAGGCGGAGCTTGTTGAGATGCTGATGAGTGGAGTAGGTTGTGATGAGACTCGAGTCTCCTGGTTGGTACAGGTGCAATGGCAGTGTCACCTGCCATGCCATCAGTAGTTCCATGGGGAACACCTGAGTTGACTCCTGTATGGTGTCTGTGATGGCCATGAGCATCAGAGGAAGTTCTACAGTCAAGTCTTTCTGGTTGACTGACCATGGAAACGTGACTCCTCTGTGTTGCAGTGGAGCTCTGTAATTTGCGTTTGCAGTCTGGACTTGACAGCAAACTTGACATCCTCTGGCGTGCTCTGCCACATCTTGCTGCATGCTGGGCCAGTACGCCACTTGTTTTAATGTCTCGTCCGTGGTTCTGGTACCATGGTGTTTGGCACATGGTGTGTCGTGGGTGTATATCAGTTCACCCCCCTTTTGGCCCTGTGGCAGTACAAGCTTTGGCGCTGTAAGGACATCAGGGACATACTTTAGAAAGTTCATTCCCACACGCAGCATGTGGTTGGTCTCATGTAGTCGTTTGTGGCCAGGGACCGTCGTGGGACCAGATGCCGTGAACGGGAGGTTGGAGGGGTATGAGTGGCGGTGCAAACCAGTTTGTATGGAAGTGTTGGAAATTTTAGTCGTCAGTGGCAGTGGCAGTAAGGCGGGAAATGTTGCAGGAACAGTCCACTGGCTGCGGGTTGTTGTTGTCACACTAAGGGTGGGTGAATAGGGTGAGTGTAACCATAGCTTGTTATGCAGCGTGCCAGTCTTGGCAAGGGCATTAGTTTGGTCGTTCACGCCTTTGTCACGCCCTGGTTGCTTTAAGCGTCTTTTCACCTTTTCTCCGTAAGCGATCGTGTCGTGTGCTTGGGTGAGGTGATCACGTGTCTGGAACAGGTGTTGATGTTTCACCTGCTTGTTGCATTCAGTCTTGAAACTAGTTTGTTTCCAGCCCAGAAGATGGCATGTGAAACAAGGTCTGGCATAGTGTGAGTCTGTGCCCATGAGTTCTCTGATGTTATGGGCTGAGGAGACGTGGAGAGTTTTGAGGGTAGCTGCTGCTTCACCATACTGACATGATTGGGGACCCCACCTGTTGTTCTGTGGTTGGCAGGGTTGGTTTAACCATTGTACCCCTGCACTTGCCTGTAGGATGCCCTCATGGATGTAGAATTGTCCATCGACATGGGCCGTGGGCATTCTTTGGCACGCATTATCTTTGAGGTACCTGTGGCAGGTTGGTTGCTGTTGTTGGGGTACCTTTATCTTAAGTGTCAACGCTGGTGTGCTGTTATAGTAGTTTTGGCAGGCAGCTGAATCTCCGCTACATGCAGACTTGTGCTTTCTGGCACGTCGTGGCAGTGGCACTTGCTGGTTTGACTTCCTGAAGTCGATGGTGGGTCGCCACTTGCTGTCTGGTTTGACAATGGACCAGATGGGGACTGAATAGGTGCTGTTGCATGGGTAGCTAACACCTTTTCCTTCCATGAAACAAATAGTTTCCTGCACTGGTTCATGTGAGGTGATGTGACTTTTGTATTGCCTGATGAAGGTGGGAGGAGCATTTGGGTGTGTTGCACTATGCACTGGGTGAAGTTTAGTGAGACCACAGCCTAAAAAGTCTTTGTCAAATGTCACTTTGAATTTGTTCAGGACCTGTCGGAGTTTTTGACAGTCTGCATCATTCTTTGGGGCATTTGCATCTTTCTGAATCTGTTGGCCTTTAGACTCAAACCTGGGGAATGGCTCCTCTGTTGTGGTGTTAGCTGTCAGGTTGGCTGTCAGAGGTGCAGCGCCTTTTTGAGTTTCACAGGCAGGCTGGTTAGAGACTGTGGGTCCTGCAAGGTGTTTGTCCTCCATCAGCTCCGTTCTGCGCACCTGTTCTGTGGGTACCAGTTTGATGGAAGTGATGGAGATGCTCTTGAAGGATGTTGTGAAACTTGTGTTGCTTAAGCTTCCTTCTGGGACCATGGCAGCTGGTATTAAATTAATGACTGTTAACCTGAGTTCAAAGTCATAGGGGCCGTGGTTCATTATCCATTCTAGATGGTAGGCTTTGGGAATGCTGATGTCTGTGACCATGCATTCGTTGAGCCAACTGTGAACTACATAGGGTGACACTTCAGTTAGCGGTGTGGCTTTTAGAGTGAGTCCAAGTTCCACGCCTTCAGGTGAGAGTGTGAAGGAGCCCAGCGTGTGGTTTAGGGTTTGACCACATTGCCTGTTGAGCCAAACAGCACCCCCTTTGGTGTAAGTTGGTACTACAGTTTCCTGTGTGTGGAGCCAAACAGCACCCCCTTTGGTGTAAGGTGGTACTACAGTTTCCTGTATGTTGATCCAAACAGCACCCCCTTTGGTGTAAGGTGGTTCTACAGTTTCCTGTATATGGAGCGAAACAGCACCCCCTTTGGTGTAAGGTGGTACTACAGGTTCCTGTATGTTGATCAGGATGCAGACCTGTTGGATGGTCTGGCCTGACAGGAAGTTGGTGGTGTTGACAGGAACAACAGGGGGCTGTACCTTCCTTGGGGCCCACAACAACTTATTTGCACTGTCCATATGAGCTTTAGAGTGTGTCAGAAAGTCTGGAAAGTCCAGAAAGTGATGGGTTAGACTCAGGTCATTCCATTTCAAGTTCGAAACGCAGGTGTCCTTGACAGTCGTCATGGTTGGCAGACGAAAGTCTAGTGGGAAGTGTGTTTGCTTGTTGACACATGGGAGGCCCAGTGTTCCTTCAATGAGAGCACTGAGCAGTGTGTGGCTGAAGTTGTCTGCCCACAGTGTGAGAATAATGTCTGTTGTAGTTACATCATTCAGCTGTGAGTCTGTCATGATCTTGGAGCAGAAGGAGTTACAGTCTATGGTGAGTTGAAGCGTGCAGGGCAACGAACTTGAACTTTGCTTTGAGACGGGGTTTCCGCAGCTAGCTGTGAGATTTCCTGTGACCTCTGTGACCCGACCGTCTAGCTCAGGTGGTCTGGGTGACTGGGAAGGCAGAAGTTCACACACTTGAGCCCAGATTTTTTTCAGCGGTCTGGCATTCAATAAGGGCTCAAAACAGTCTAGCGGGTCTTTGTGGATGAAACAGGGAAACGTGTCCATTTGCGCTACGCACACAGGAGGTACCAGGCTCACTCGACCAATGGTGTGGTGCATGGGAGATGTGTGTTCAAGGTGGACCTCATTTGGACTGTGCGACTGCACATTCAGCTCACATCTTTGTGACTTGAGGGTCTGATTTTGTCTTTCAGCTTCATTTCTCAGTCTTTCAAAAAGGTAAGGACAGATTTCTGGACAGTGATCGGAGCCTGGGTAACTGGTTGGATTTTCTACAGTCTTTTCAAGAGCAGTCCTCTGCTTGGCGTGAGCTTGGTGGCCCAAGTCTCTCAGCTGCTGAGTAGACATACTGCGTGAGCAGGCCAAGGCTGCCAGATGATTACTCACCGCAGGGTGCAGCTCTCGGAGAAACAGAGTTTTGAAGATGAAATCTTCCTCCATTGCTGGCTGGTTACGTGCTCCGTAGTACCCTCTTTGCATTCGGCTGTAGCAAGTGTATGGGTTTTTCAGTCTGCCCCGTTTTAGGTCCATGGCAGCAGGGAGCCCTTGATCTGATGCAGGGTCAGAAAGCTTTTGGATCAGAGCCTGTTGCAGGTGCTGGCAGTTGGATGTGACAGCTGCTGGCAAAGTTTCTTGGCCACTGGACGTTTTGGGCAGTGGACTTTTAACCCCATTTGGAATTAGGGCTTCTTGACTGGTTAGGGGAAACTCGGTGATGTGTGTTCCCCCCCCCAGGCCACTTTTCAGTACTCTGTAACCAGTGTCAAGTTCATTCACATAGTCTCTTGGTTGTTTCGGAGCCATAACTCCTTTCTGGGCCTGTTTGAGATGATTTTCACAGGCCATGGCTTTGGTGTGTCTGTCTTTCAGCTTAGTCTCTGCTTTGGCTAGGGGAGCTTCGCTGTGTTGGAGTTTTCCAGTCAGTTCTTCTCTGGATACATTTTCCAACAGTTCTCTATGCTCCACCTCCAGGTGGAGCTCTGCAAGGGCTTTTTGAAGTCTTTGCAGCTCCTCCTGCAGCTCGGGTTTGGATTCATCCGCTGTCCAACGCTGGTCCTGGATCTCAACGAGTCGCTGATCGTAGTGATATTGAGTCTGGGCCTGATTCCTCCGGGCATCCTCCGCCTGGAGCTTGAGATTGTGGGCGATGGCTCGGATAACTTTCGCCCATTCTTTGTAGTTCGGCGTCGGACTGTGGGACATCAGTCGATTCAGGTTGTCGTCCAGCTGCTCGTTGCTTAGGTGCTGGGGATCCACAGTGGCGTTGGGCAGGAATGTGCTGGTCAGGGAGCCCAACCAGGTCTTGAGTCGGTCCCCGTGGGTGCTGGGGCTGGCTGCTCTGAACACGTTAGCTTGCTGTTGGCGAGAGAAAGACGGCACAAACAGAACCAATGCAAGCACGCACAGAACTAACGACTTACAATAATACATGATTATATAATTCTTTGGTTTGGTTCCAGTTAACTGGTGCATACAGTTAGTGGAATGTATGTAACCCGGGTGATCCAGGCTACTAGTAAAAGTGTTGAAAGTTATGTAAAAAAAGAAATGGGGAAAATTAAGAACAAGAGGATAAGAGAGAAAAGCGAGTGCTTTAGAAGAGAAAGTGTTTCGTCCTATCATTGATCGTGCTGCATTGATTGACACTCCAATGAGCCAATGGTAGCAGCGCACTTAGATGGCACCGGCGACTTCGCCACTATCAGACATTGAGAGAGAGCGAGCGAGTCAGTGATCGTGATTGAGAGAGAAAACTTGAATGCAATCAAGAGATTACATTTCTGAGTGAACTTTGAAGAGCTGATGCCGAAGTGAGAAGACGACGAGGCAGAGAATCGAGAATAAAGGCCAATGTAGATACACGGAGCACCAAAGCACCGCAAATTATCTTCTTAATAAGATGTGAAATTCTTGCCTTGGTGAGTTGTTTCAATATTCTACAAGAAAACTGTTGAAGACTTAGCGGCAAATCAGTAATGTGATATTAGCGTTATATAGGCCGCTTATGCATAGTGTATGAGCTGGTGCTAATTTGCATGTTGGGCTAAAGCTAATCACATGTGAAGATGTAAACGAATCAATGAAGTGTGATGTGTTTGAATGGAAGATTAATTATTGTTCTGCCTTGTGTTTTGCAAGGCTGGTGTTTTTTTTTCCCTTTATGTGTTTTTCTGAGAAACTGTGAAAACCATCCTGGACACGTGAGACGCATATGAGCGTATGTAAAAGGCGAGCCACCCGCGGAGACAATTTGATTGTTGAACCTTGATCTTGAATTCATCGGAACCCTTATGATGAATCTTTTCCTTTTGTTTTTGAACAAACAGGACTGAGACTTTGCATATTTTTTCCTCGAGCTTTGAACTGAGAGACATTGATTCTGAACTGAACAATTCTAAAGAGTCAACAAGTCTTTTGATCTGAGTCATTTGACTCTGAACTGACATTAACTGAATCAATCCAGTGAATCTTGAATATTTGATCCATTTGGCTGAAAAGACTGTTACATTCTAAAGGGAAAGAGTTATTTGAATTGAGTTGTAATATTTTGTTCTGAAAACATTGTTTATTGTTTCTTTCAATTTTATTGGGTTATAAACAAACTGAGTCTGTGGATATACAAAGTATATGACAATTGTTCTCAATTGAGTTGATTTGTTTGAGTTGATGAACCCAACTTCCTGGAATTTCAAAAAGAGAATTGATTATAAGCATTGTATGTTGTTAAATTACAATATTGAGATTTACATACTCCAGACAAATTGCAATTGAGAGACTCTTCAATGAATGCAAGATTCCAACCAGTAAATAAAAATTCTTGGTTTTCACCTACCTGCTGTGTTGCTTCCCTCTCTCCAGTAGCCGCTCCTTACCTTCTGATCAGTTGGCCCATATCGAACCATATTGAACCCTATACAAGTGTGACACATCAGACTCGACACGTGTTACGCGCTACATGTAGGCTAGACACTTAATTGTCGATAGCCAAAAGGACCACGTGGGTCAGTTTGTGTGGGTGAGTGCCGGATTTAAACAAAGAATTTGACAGGCGGTAGCTCTAAGAGTCCTTTGATGACTCTCGCTGCTCGGTCGTCTATCTATTACTCAGTTTTCCGTGATGGCTCTCACAGGCTCTGCTTTTACATGAACTGAAAGACACAAACGCAGTAGAAAAGCAAAACAGAACAGGGTGTAATATGTAACGATGTAGCGGTTCGTACAGTTATTAATCAATTTATGGATGAAATATGAATATAATAATTCATAAAGCTTTATGAATAAATTATGATTCATATATCGACCCAACGGGGAATTAAACATATATTGTGAATCAATTACAACGAATTATAATCAATTACATATATGATTAGTTCTGGTTTAATAATTATTTAGAGAAACTGTTCGTTTGTCCAGCAAACTAAGCCCCTCACAGAATATTATAAACGGAGTTATTCTCTGGCCAAGAGAATATTCCTATTATAGCATCAAAGCATAAAACGATCGGAAAACGTTAAAGTGACTTGGTCTTCAGTTGAAAGAACAAACAGAACAATCGAGCATGAATTAAGTGTTTAATATATGCAAACTACGAATACAGAGGTTATACGTCTAAATATATATACAAGAATATACACACCTATGTACAAGAGTGGAAGTAGAGAAGGAAAGAGAGAGGCAAGTAGCAAACTCACAAACAGTCCTAAGCCAGCACGGAAATCAGTTTCATCATCTAAGATTGAGAAACGGCAGTATACTTGCATTGGTTGTGCGTGTCGAATTTCAGGTTAGCGCTGGTGCAGTTCGTTGGCTTCCTCCGTTCCGCGGGAAGGTTTGAACTGAGTACTTGAGAGTGAGTTTTGCTGGAAGATGGCGGTCCCGAAGCTGAGCGCGATGGCAGCGCGTGGTCACCGGAGATGTCCGGGAAAGACGTGCACGAGGTGCTCGTGAGACAATCGGGAGAACACACAGGAGAATCTTGGTGTTCCTTTTTATGACAGATAGGCCGACACACCTCCTTGAGGTGGAATGGCCAGTGACATTGATGCAAAGTTGGCGGGCAAGCTCTTTCTTTGTCTGGTCTCCTAGATGAATGTGCATACTTAATGACTATCAGATCGGATTTCGAAATGGAGTACATTCTTCACAGTATCATTAAACACATAGAAAAATGCCTTTGTTCGCTATGTGACAGATCTCAGTGAATAGCTCAAGTCCGGAGCTTTACGGAGAGATCAAACTCGGTACATCAGAAATGCATACAAAAGAAGTTATGGTTTACAGACAGAATTCTATCATTAAAATGCACACTAGCACAAATACACTAATTTAAACACTAGGAAACATGCATACGCTTCAAAATACAGGATGGGTATATGTTGGCATAATTGTATCTTACATACACAGTCAAAAAATGTATGTTTGTGTGTTTCTGTATGTGTCTGTGTGTGTGTTTTTGTGTGTGTCTGTGTGTGTGGGTGTTGGAATGTGGATCTGGTCAGTCTCTGGGGGGGGTGCTCCTTTTGAAGTCACCAAAGTGAGGAAGTTGGAGTTTTCTGTTTACCCTCACAGGTCCACAAACCTGCCGAAAGTCGCAGTCGTCCGGAGCCGAGTTAGTGATTAACAAACAAAGTTCATCAGGTTAAAAGCGTTCTGAAAACTCCAAAGTTTATTGACTCTGGACGGATCCATCCAGACGTTACAGTCCCCCTTTCGGCCAACGAAGTTCCTGTGCGGACTTCGTTGGACGTTAACCAAGTTTGATGGCACATGGATCCGGATGGTCACACAGCAGGTGGTTCCTACTGGTCCTTGAGGAAGGGCGGATGGGCACTTGTCTGTGGACTCTTGCATCCCTTTGGTCCCTTTGGATAGGATGAAGGCCAGGCCCAGGGCGAGTGCGTACTTGATTGCCATGGGGAGGCAACGGACTGTGTTGGCAGCAGTCCAAGCTCGGGCTCTAGGTGAGCTGGTCAGGACAGGCATTCGTGAGAGTGCTTGGAGGGCTGCATCGATGGGAGTACTGCCACTTAGCTGGGACCCCCCTTTGTCAATCCTCAGTTCCAGTCCTGGATCTAAGGTGTGATGGTGATTCCTGGAGGAGGATGGGATTTCCAGTTCTGACTGGTCCTCTTTGCTTGAGAGACAGTGCACTGCCAGATGGCTGCGATGAAGGATGGAACCCAGGGGTACCTGGATCCACTTACTTGGATTGGGCAGGCTGACACGAGTGGCGGTGTTGTGCTGATTGTAGATTAGGATGGCAGCATGAGTGGGGGTGTGGATGAGCAGTCGATCACCCACAATCTCGGCTTGTGTTCCGATGACTGGGGTGCGAGGCTTGGCCTCGGCAGGGCAGCGTGTGTCGCTGGTCATGGGCTGCGGCCGGCCCATTCCTTCAGTGTGGCTTCTGAGGAAGAGCTGGTTTGGGCAGAAGTACTGAAAGTCTTTGGCTGAAACTACACCTGCGAAAGTGGGGAGCCGGGCACAGCCGTGGGTTGCTGTTGTGGTAGGCTACCGCAACTGAGGTGTGTTTCTTGGCATGGGTGTTACGTTGCCGCCACCTGACATTGACCATGTCTTTGGGTCTGCCAGTAGCAAAGTCCAGCACAGTTTGTGTAGGATACTGAGGAATCCTATTCATAGCCACTGTGTCCATAGAGAAGCTAATTTCTCGAAGCAGGTCTGTCAACAGAGCTATAACCAGCTGATTTTGGGCAAAGTCATTCTGGAGGACTGTAAACAGTTGCTTCCTTGAGTTCGCCGTTTGGATCAGCAGGAAACTGTGAGTATAGAGAACCACCACAATACCTTTCCGGGATTTGCAGGTGGTTTGCAGGGTTTGGCTCTGTGTTGCGAGTTGTTTTCTCAGTTGTAGGCGGAGCTTGTTGCGATACTGATGAGGGGAGCAGGCTGTGATGAGACTCAAGTCTCCTGGTTGGTACAGGTGCAACGGCAGTGGCACCTGCCGTGCCATCAGTAGTTCCGTGGGGAACACCTGAGTTGACTCCTGTATGGTGTCTGTGATGGCCATGAGTTTCTGGTCGACTGACCGTGGAAACGTGACTCCTCGGTTTTGCAGTGGAGCTCGGTGCTTTGCGTTTGCAGTCTGGACGTGACGGCAAACTTGACATCCTCTGGCGTGCTCTGCCACATCTTGCTGCATGCTGGGCCAGTACGCCACTTGTTTTAATGTCTCATGAGTGATTCTGGTGCCATGGTGTTTGGCACATGGTGTGTTGTGGGCGTACATCAGTTCACCCCCCTTTTGGCCCTGTGGCAGTACAAGCTTTGGCGCAGTGAGGACATCAGGGACATATTTTAGAAAGTTCACTCTCACACGCAGCATGTGGTTGGTCTCATGTAGTCGTTTGTGGCCAGGGGCCGTCGTGGGACCATATGCCGTGAACGGGAGGTTGGAGGGGTATGAGTGGTGGTGCAAAACCTGTCGCATGGAAGTGTTGGCAAGTTTGGTTGTCAGTGGCAGTGGCAGTGAGGCGGGAAATGTTGCAGGAACAGTCCGCTGGCTGCGGGTTGTTGTTGCCACACTAAGGGTGGGTGTGACCATAGCTTGTTATGCAGGGTGCCAGTCTTGGCCAGGGCATTAGTTTGGTCGTTCACGCCTTTGTCACGCCCTGGTTGCTTTAAGCGTCTTTTCACCTTTTCTCCGTAAGCGATCATGTCGTGTGCTTGGGTGAGGTGATCACGTGTCTGGAACAGGTGTTGATGTTTCACCTGCTTGTTGCATTCAGTCTTGAAACCAGTTTGTTTCCAGCCCAGAAGATGGCCTGTGAAACAAGGTCTGGCATAGTGTGAGTCTGTGCACATGAGTTCTCTGATGTTATGGACAGAGGAGACTTGAAGAGTTATGAGGGTAGCTGCTGCTTCACCATACTGACATGATTGGGGACCCCACCTGCCGTTCTGTGATTGGCAGGGTTGGTTGTTTAACCATCGTACCCCTGCATTTGCCTGTAGGATGCGCTCGCGGATGTAGAAACATCTATCGACGTAGGCCGTGGGCCTTCCTTGGCACGCATTCTCTTTGAGGTACCTGTGACAGGTTGGTCGCTGTTGTTGGGGTACTATTATCTCAAGTGTCAACGCTGGTGTGCTGTTACAGCAGTTTTGGCAGGCAGCTGAATCTCCGCTCCGTGCAGACTTGTGCTTTCTGGCACGTCGTGGCAGTGGCACTTGCTGGTTCAGCTTCCTGAAGTCGCTGGTGGGTCGCCACTTGCTGTCTGGTTTGACACTGGACCAGATGGGGACTGAATAGGTGCTGTTGCATGGGTAGCTTACACCTTTCCCTCCCATGAAACAGATAGTTTCCTGCACTGGTTCAAGTGAGGTGATGTGACTTTTGTATTGCCTGATGAAGGTGGGAGGAGCATTTGGGTGTGTTGCACTATGCACTGGGTGAAGTTTAGTGAGACCCCAGCCTAAAAAGTCTTTGTCAAATGTCACTTTGAAGTTGTTCAAGACCTGTCTGAGTTTTTGACAGTCTGCATCATTCTTTAGAGCATTTGCATCTTTCTGAATCTGTTGGCCTTCAGACTCAAACCTTGGGAATGGCTCCTCTGTTGTGGTGTTAGCTGTCAGGTTGGCTGTCAGAGGTGCAGCGCCTTTTTGAGTTTCACAGGCAGGCTGGTCAGAGACTGTGGGTACTGCAAGGTGTTTGTCCTCCATCAGCTCCGTTCTGCGCACCTGTCCTGTGGGTACCAGTTTGATGGGAGTGATGGAGATGCTCTTGAAGGATGCTGTGGAACTTGTGTTGCTTAAGCTCCCTTCTGGGACCATTGCAGCTAGTATTAAGTTAATGACCATTAACCTGAGTTCAAAGTCATAGGGGCCGTGGTCCATTATCCATTCTAGATGGTGGGCTTTGGGAATGCTGATGTCTGTGACCATGCATTCGTTGAGCCAGCTGTGAACTACGTAGGGTGACACTTCAGTTAGCGGTGTGGCTTTTAGAGTGAGTCCAAGTTCCACGCCTTCAGGTGAGAGTGTGAAGGAGCCCAGCATGTGGCTTAGGGTTTGACCACATTGCCTGTTGAGCCAAACAGCACCCCCTTTGGTGTAAGGTGGTACAACGGTTTCCTGTGTGTGGAGCCAAACAGCACCCCCTTTGGTGTAAGGTGGTACTACAGTTTCCTGTATGTGGATCAGGATGCAGACCTCTTGGGTGGTCTGGCCTGACAGGAAGTTGGCAGTGTTGACAGGAACAACAGGAAGCTGTACAGTCATTGGGGCCCACAAAAACTCATTTGCACTGTCCGTATGAGCATTAGAGTGCATCAGGAGGTCTGGAAGGACCAGGAAGTGATGGGTTAAATGCTGGTTGTTCCATTTGAAGTTCACAATGCAGATGTCCTTGACAGTCATCATGGTTGACAGACGAAAGTCCAATGGGAAGCGTGTTTGCATGTTGACAAATGGGAGGTCCGGTGTTCCTTCAATGAGAGCACTTAACAGCGTGTGGCTGAAGGCTGAGTTGTCTGCCCACAGTGTGAGAATAATGTCTGTTGTAGTTACATCATTCAGCTGTGAGTCTGTCATGATCTTGGAGCAGAGGGAGTTAGAGTCTATGGTCAGTTGAAGTGCGCCGGGTAGCGAACTTGAACTGTGCTCAGAGACAGGGTTCCCGCAGCTAGCTGTGAGGGTTCCCGCTACCTCTGTGACCTGACCGTCTGGCTCAGGTGGTCTGGGTGACTGGGAAGGCAGAAGTTCACACACTTGAGCCCAGATTTTCAGCGGTCTGGCATTCAATAAGGGCTCAAAACAGTCTAGCAGGTCTTTGTGGATGAAACAGGGAAACGTGTCCATTTGCGCTACACACACAGGAGGTACCAGGCTCACTCGACCAATGGTGTGGTGCATGGGAGCTGTGTGTTCAAGGTGGACCTCATTTGGACTGTGCGACTGCACATTCAGCTCACATCTTTGTGACTTGAGAGTCTGATTTTGTCTTTCAGCTTCATTTCTCAGTCTTTCAAAAAGGTAAGGACAGGTTTCTGGGCAGTGATCGGAGACTGTGTAACTGGTTTGATTTTCTACAGTCTTTTCAGGAGCAGTGTTCTGCTTGGAGTGAGCTTCGTCGACCAAGTTTTGCAGCTGCTGAGTAGACATACTGCGTGAGCAGGCCAAGGCTGCCAGGTGATCACTCACTGCAGGGTGCAGCTCTCGGATAAACAGAGTTTTGAAGATGAAATCTTCCTCCATTGCTGGCTGATCACATGCTCTGAAGCAGGCCATTTGCAGTCGGCTGTAGCAAGTGTATGGGTTTTTCAGTCTGCCCCGTTTTAGGTCCATGGCAGCAGGGAGCCCTTGATCTGATGCAGGGTCAGAAAGCTTTTGGATCAGAGCCTGTCGCAGGTGCTGGCAGTTGGATGTGACAGCTGCTGGCGAAGGTTCTTGGCCGCTGGACATTTTGGGCAGTGAACTTTTAACCCCATTTGGAATTAGGGCTTCTTGACTGGTTAGGGGAAACTCGGTGATGTGCGTTTCCCCTCCCATGCCACTTTTCAGTACTCTGTAACCAGTGTCAAGTTCATTCACATAGTCTCTTTGCTGTTTCGGAGCCATAACTCCTTTCTGGGCCTGTTTGAGATGATTTTCACAGGCCATGGCTTTGGTGTGTCTGTCTTTCAGCTTAGTCTCTGCTTTGGCTAGGGGAGCTTCGCTGTGTTGGAGTTTTCCAGTCAGTTCTCTACGCTCCACCTCCAGGTGGAGCTCTGCAAGGGCTTTTTGAAGTCTTTGCAGCTTCTCCTCCTCGGGTTTGGATTCGTCCGCTGTCCAACGCTGGTCCTGGGTCTCGACGAGTCGCTGATCGTGGTGACGATGAATCTGGGCCTGATTCCTCCGGGCATCCTCCGCCTGGAGCTTGAGGTTGTGGGCGATGGCTCGGATGACTTTCGCCCATTCTTTGTAGCTCGGCGTCGGATCGTGGGCCATTAGTCGATTCAGGTTGTCGTCCAGCTGCTCGTTGCTTAGGTGCTGGGGATCCACGGCGTCGTTGGGCAGGATCGTGCTGGTCAGGGAGCCCAACCCGGTCTTGAGTCCGTCCCCATGGGTGCTGGGGCTGGCTGCTCTGAACACGTTAGCTTGCTGTTGGCGAGAGAAAGACAGCACAAACAGAACCAATGCAAGCATGCGCAGGGCTAACGACTTATAATAATGCATGATTATATAATTCTTTGGTTTGGTTCCAGTTAACTGGTGCAGACAGTTAGTGGAATGTAGGCTAGACACTTAATTGTCGATAGCCAAAAGGACCACGCGGGTCAATTTGTGTGGGTGAGTGCCGGATTTGAATAAAGATTTCGACAGGCGGTAGCCCTAAGAGTCCTTTGATGACTCTCGCTGCTCGGTCGTCTATCTATTACTCAGTTTTCCGTGATGGCTCTCACAGGCTCTACTTTTACATGAACTGAAAGAAACAAACACAGTAGAAAAGCAAAACAGAACAGAACAGGATGGATGCAGTTAAATGAAGTAGAACGGTAACAGATAGAGAGGATAAAACAATAAAATAAAACAGAAGGGCTAGAGGGGAGAAGTGAACTTAAGCTTCCTATCACAGCTGGGTTTATGACGGGGCCAGGCGAGTGCACTGTTGCGTCATAAAACCTAGAGGAATGGTATGGATCAAGAGTATAAGCGTTGGCCCGCACCTGAATAATCGAAGAATATGTAGTATTCTGTGGCTTTCAATTAGGTGAAGTGACTGTATGTCACTAATTTAGGCCTGGGTGAATTGTGGGTGCTCAGATAAGAACTCAATGGCAGGCAACCTTTTCTAGACGTTCAAACACTCGACTGCGGTGTCCGTGGCCACCTGTCCCCTTTGTACCACAGTGCAACCTCTCAAACAGGGAACACCAGCACAATTGCGCACTTTGGCAAGGTATTCGCGCCAACGGCCCGAGTGACCGGTCAAAATTGAGTTTTCCCTGAACTCAGAGTCTGTCCCCTTTACGGGCAGTTACTCCAAATGGGCGGTTCTGTCGTGCAGAAGCCTGAGCAGGGAAATTAAACAAAATTGCCGTTTGTTGTCACCCTGGTCTCGTTGCCTCCCTGTACCTGATACACAACTCGCTGATGTCCTTGCGTGTTGCCCGTGATACGAGGTCAGAATGTCCCCGATTCACACACAGTTAGTGCAAGAACTGCCAGGCCAGGCAGCTCCACTCACTGGCACTCACTGGGGTGACCGTCAACTCACCACCAGGCGGTGAAGGGCCTTATCTGCAGATACACAAGTGGTCACACAAACACAGCTTAATTGTAAATTTAAATCTCAGTTTAAATCTTGTTTAAACCAAATTTAAATAATTGTGTATGACAAAAGAAAATGAGCCTACAATGACAGTCAGAATGAACTAGTTAAACTAGAACTGAAATGAGCAAAAGGGGGTAAAGAAAACAAAATAGTTCAGATGCACTTGATTCAAATTTGCATTAAACGAGTGCGCAGAATAGCAGAATGGGAAAAGAGAAAGCAACGAGGATAATTCAGATGCACTTGATTCAAATTTGAATGGAATCTTGTTCAATCAAATTTAAATGAGTGCATAGAATAACAGAATGGGAAAAAGAAAGGAGAAAGCCTTCCCTATTTGTAAGTTTCCTTGAAGAGAATTGCTTCTTTATGAGCAAAATGCCAACTGATTGACACTACTTAATTTTAAAATTCAATTAAATGTCATTTAATTAAATTTAAAATAAGTGTATGAAATAAGGGAGGCTTGGGTGTGCGTGAATGTTATTGCCAGCCAATAACAAACAGGCCCCAGAACTAAGAGTGAATAAAATAAATCATTAAGTAATAAAAAGGAATGAATTTCCAAAGTAAAAATAAAGAAATAACTGGAGAGAAAGAGAGAGAAAAGACAAAAAGGGAATAGACGAAATAGAACAAAGTAGAATAAAAATAAAATAAATAAACTAAAATAAAATAAAATAAAATAAAATAAAAGAGTAGATCTGTGAATACAGGAAAAGAATACAAGGGAAAAGAGAATTGACTTATCTGGCAGTGTCCACCAGGGGGCGCACTCTCAGAAAGTGAATTCTCTTGTTGGAAGGGAAACTTAATTTAAATTAAAAATTTAAACTTGTTTAAATTAAATTTAAATCAGTAAAACACATTCCAACAACGATTGGGAAGCATAACCACCAAAAGCAAATTACTTTTACAACTCCCTGCAGTATAGTGAAGCAAAAGATAATTTGGAGATAATTCCAGTTCAAAGCATGGAGAGCGGCTTTACCTCAGAACCTCCACGCGGTGGCGTCAATGAGTCCACACAACCAATAAGTAGGGAGGGGTGCCACACCTGAGCAGACTGCCCTCTGGCGTCTGGTCAGAGTTACTGCATCCCCTTTCTTTAATTCTCGTGAGAAAGTTATTAGTTTTATTAAATTTAGAATTTAACTGCACTTAATCACGGGTACGAACCTTCAGAATCTCTGCGGATACTTTGGTGCCAGTTACTGGACACAGCTATGCAACTTTTAATCACGAGTACACACTTTCTGGAATCTCGGCGGATTCTTTCATAAATATATATGTACCGTTTTACTCACGGGTACACAACTTTTGGGAATCAGTCCCTTTGGTGCAACGTTAATGCACGCGAATATGTAACTTTGCGGGATTGCTTCGCCGCTGTTACTAATCAACATTGGATCAGGATGTTGATATGAGCTCCAAAATTTTACACATCAATCGATAAACCAGATGAACTGCTCTCCGATTAGATTTGTAAGGGGGATCACGTGGTTTGAGTAGCTAGGCCAAACGATGTAACCCAGGAGCGCCAGCTATATTGTGAATTATTGGGAGACACAAATAATTCAGATAAATAGTGGCAAATATAATAAGGCCTTAAAAGAGGGATCGCAGGAATCTCGCCACGACTCTCTAAACTCGCTGAACACGATTCAATTCATTTATTCAAGCGGAAATTAATATTCAAAACTGTAACTTACTGCAAAGATTGTCGTCCTTCACAGATACGAGCTTGAAATATTAATGGACTGCAGTGTATTTCACGGTCAACCAAGGCTAGGCCTGCAGTGTTTTTAGACACAAACAGCAGCTTGTTAACGGTGCGTAGAGTGAGGACCCGTGCGTCTTCTCACTGAATAAAGTGCGCATGTACATTAAATCACACACAAATTATTCTACATTGCTCTTTTACTAAAAACCAAGTTTAAAACGTTGCTCGCGAATTCTCCACCAAATACAATAATATGTAACGATGTAGCGGTTTGTACAGTTATTAATCAATTTATGGATGAAATATGAATATAATAATTCATAAAGCTTTATGAATAAATTATGATTCATATATCGACCCAACGGGGAATTAAACATATATTGTGAATCAATTACAACGAATTATAATCAATTACATATATGATTAGTTCTGGTTTAATAATTATTTAGAGAAACTGTTCGTTTGTCCAGCAAACTAAGCCCCTCACAGAATATTATAAACGGAGTTATTCTCTGGCCAAGAGAATATTCCTATTATAGCATCAAAGCATAAAACGATCGGAAAACGTTAAAGTGACTTGGTCTTCAGTTGAAAGAACAAACAGAACAATCGAGCATGAATTAAGTGTTTAATATATGCAAACTACGAATACAGAGGTTATACGTCTAAATATATATACAAGAATATACACACCTATGTACAAGAGTGGAAGTAGA
Organism: Ancherythroculter nigrocauda; assembly: GCA_036281575.1. Taxonomy (NCBI): domain Eukaryota; kingdom Metazoa; phylum Chordata; class Actinopteri; order Cypriniformes; family Xenocyprididae; genus Ancherythroculter; species Ancherythroculter nigrocauda. The sequence continues at coordinate 17,259,347 of VTFQ01000014.1, read as the reverse complement.
GAAGGAAAGAGAGAGGCAAGTAGCAAACTCACAAACAGTCCTAAGCCAGCACGGAAATCAGTTTCATCATCTAAGATTGAGAAACGGCAGTATACTTGCATTGGTTGTGCGTGTCGAATTTCAGGTTAGCGCTGGTGCAGTTCGTTGGCTTCCTCCGTTCCGCGGGAAGGTTTGAACTGAGGACTTGAGAGTGAGTTTTGCTGGAAGATGGCGGTCCCGAAGCTGAGCGCGATGGCAGCGCGTGGTCACCGGAGATGTTCCTTTTTATGACAGATAGGCCGACACACCTCCTTGAGGTGGAATGGCCAATGACATTGATGCAAAGTTGGCGGGCAAGCTCTTTCTTTGTCTGGTCTCCTAGATGAATGTGCATACTTAATGACTATCAGATCGGATTTCGAAATGGAGTACATTCTTCACAGTATCATTAAACACATAGAAAAATGCCTTTGTCCGCTATGTGACAGATCTCAGTGAATAGCTCAAGTCCGGAGCTTTACGGAGAGATCAAACTTGATACATCAGAAATGCATACAAAAGAAGTTATGGTTTACAGACAGAATTCTATCATTAAAATGCACACTAGCACAAATACACTAATTTAAACACTAGGAAACATGCATACGCTTCAAAATACAGGATGGGTATATGTTGGCATAATTGTATCTTACATACACAGTCAAAAAATGTATGTTTGTGTGTTTCTGTATGTGTCTGTGTGTGTGTTTTTGTGTGTGTCTGTGTGTGTGGGTGTTGGAATGTGGATCTGGTCAGTCTCTGGGGGGGGGGTGCTCCTTTTGAAGTCACCAAAGTGAGGAAGTTGGAGTTTTCTGTTTACCCTCACAGGTCCACAAACCTGCCGAAAGTCGCAGTCGTCCGGAGCCGAGTTAGTGAATAACAAACAAAGTTCATCAGGTTAAAAGCGTTCTGAAAACTCCAAAGTTTATTGACTCTGAACGGATCCATCCAGACGTTACAAGGGTGGATGCAATTAAATGAGAAATAGAGCAGTAAACAAATAGAAAGGAATAAAAATAGAATAGCAATAAAATAAAACAGAAGGGCTAGAGGGGAGAAGTGAAACTTAAACTTCCTATCACAGCGGGGTCTATGACGGTGTCAGGCGAGTGCACTGTTGCGTCATAACACCTAGAGGGATGGTATGGCTTAGGAGTATAAGGGTTGGCCCGCACCTGAATAATCGAAGAATATGTAATATTCTGTGGCTTTCAATTAGGTGAAGTGACTGTATGTCACTAATTTAGGCCTGGGTGAATCATGGGTGCTCAGATAAGAACTCAATGGCAGGCAACCTTTCCTAGACGTTCAAACACTCGACTGCGGTGTCCGTGGCCACCTGTCCCCTCTTGTACCACGGTGCAACCTCTCAAACAGGGAACATCAGCACAATTGCGCACTTCGGTAAGGTATTTGCGCCAACGGCCAGATTGACCGGTCAAAATTGAGTTTTCCCTGAACTCAGAGTCTGTCCCCTTTACGGGCAGTTACTCCAAGTGGGCGGTTCTGTCGTGCAGAAGCCTGAGCAGGGAAATTAAACAAAATTGCCTTTGTCAAAGCTGGACTCGTTGCCTCCCTGTACCTGACACACAACTCACTGACGTCCCCGTGATACGAGGTCAGAATGTCCCCGATTCACACACAGTCAGTGCAAGACCCGCCAGGCCAGGTGGCTCCACTCACTGGAACTCGCTGGAGCAACCATCAACTCGCCACCGGGCGCTGAAGGGGCCTTATCTGCAAGTACACAAACAGTCAAGTAAACACAACTTAATTGTAAATTTAAATCTCAATTTAAATCTTGTTTAAACCAAATTTAAATAACTAAGTGTGTAGGATAAAAGAAAATGAGCCTAAAATGACAGTCAGAATGAACTAGCTAAACTATAACAGAAATGAGCAGAAGGGGTAAAGAAAAAAACAAAATAATTCAGATGCACTTGATTCAAATTCGAATTAAACTCTGTTTAATTGAATTCAAACAAGTGCATAGAATAACAGAATGGGAAAAGAGAGGAGAAAGCCTTCCCTATTTGTGAGTTTCCCTGAAGGGAATTGCTTCTGGATGAGCAAAATGCCAACTGATTGACACTACTTAATTTTAAATTTCAATTAAATGTTATTTAATTGAACTTAAAATAAGTGTATGAAATAAGGGAGGCTTGGGTGTGCTTGAATGTTATTGCCAGCCAATAACAAACAGGACCCAGAACTAAGAGTGAATAAAATAAATTATCATTATAAATTATCGGATTATCAAGTGATAAAAAGGAATGAATTTCCAAAGTAAAAATAGAAAAAAATAAGAAAATAACTCGAGACAAAAGGGAATAAATGAAATAAAACAAAGTAGAATAAAATAAAATAAAATAGAATAGAGTAAATCTGTGAACACAGGAAAAGAATACAAGGAAAAGAGAATTGACTTATCTGGTAGTGTCCACCAGGGGGAGCACTCTCAGATGGTGAATTCTCTTGTTGGAAGGGAAACTTAATTTAAATTAAAAATTTAAACGTGTTTAAATTAAATTAAATTAAATTTAAATCAGTAAACCACATTCCAAAAACGATTGGAAAGCATAACCACCAAAAGCAAATTACTTTTACAACTCCCCGCAGTATAGAGCAGCAAAAGATAATTTGGAGATAATTCAGTTCAAAGTATGGAGAGCAGCTTTAACTCAGAACGTCCACACGGTGGCGTCAATGAGTCCACACAACCAATAAGTAGGGAGGGGTGCCACACCTCCCTACACGTCCTTTAAATTTGACTTGACTTGACTTGACACCTGAACAGACTGTCCTCTGGTGTCTGGTCAGAGTTACTGCATCCACCTTCTTTAATTCGTGATATAAAAACGAGCGCGCTTGTGGGGTTCTGACCCTTTACGCTGTTTTAACTGCACGATCACGATTACAACTATAGAACTATAGAACCTCAGTGGATTCTTTCATAAATATATATTTACCGTTTTACTCACAGGTACACAACTTTGGGAATCAGTCCCTTTTGGTGCAAACTTTAATGCACGCGAATATGTAACTTTGCGGGATTTCTTCGCCGCTGTTACTAATCAATATTGGATCAGGAAGTCGATTGTAAGCTCCAAACTTTTACACATCAATCGTTAAAACAGAGACTGCTTTTCTGATTAGATCTGTAACGGGGATCGTGATTAGTTACCTAAGCCGATTACGTCACCAAGGAGCGCCAACTATTGTGAATTATTTGGACGACACAATTAATTCAGATTTAATAGTGGCAGATAATAATAAGGCCTTTGAGAGGGGAGTAGGAATCTCGCTATAACTCTCTAAACGCGCTGAATACGATTCAATTTGTTTATTCAAGCGGAAATTAATATTCAAACTGTAATTTACTGCAAAGATTGTCGTCCTTTACAGATACAAGTTTGAAATATTAATGGACTGCAGTGTATATCACATTCAACAATTTACTACCCTGTTTTTAGACACAAAGCAGCTTGTTAACGTATCTCCAAAGTGAGGGACGGCGTGTCAGCTCACTGAAATATGTATAGCGCGCGTTACACATTAAATCACACAAATTATTCTACATTGCTCGTTCACCAAAAACCAAGTTTAAAACGTTCCCCGCGTTACTCCACCAAATATAATCTGTAGCGATTTGTACAGTTATTAATCAATTTATGGGTGGAATATGAATATAATAATTCATAAAGCTTTATGAATAATTATTATGCATATACCGACCCAAGGGGGAATTAACCATATATGGTGAATTAATTACAACGAATTATAATCAATTACATATATGCTTAGTTCTGGTTTAATACTTATTTAGAGAAACTGTTTGTTTGTCCGGCAAACTATAGCTCCTCAGAATGTTATAAAAAGGAAGGTCTGTTCTCTGGCCACGAGAAAGACTTCCTATTCTAGCATCCAAACGTAAAGCAAGGATATAGGATCGAAACGTTAAAGTGACTGGGTTTTTGTTGAAATGAGCAAAAAGAACAATCGAGCATGAATAATGTGTTTAATATATGCAAACTACGACTACAGAGGTTATACGTCTAAATATATACAGAAGGTATACACATATATATACAAGAGTGAAAATGAAGAAAAGACAGGAAAAGAAAGATGATCAAAGAATGGCAAATTACACAGTTAAACCTTTTTGAGAAAGCCAGCACAGAAATCAGTTTAAACAAATTTCAGAGAAATTATAATACTTGCTTATTGGTTCAAATAGTCTTAGAGCTGAAACATGACAAACCAGGGCCCAGATCAGGACGCAGACAAACTGGCTAAACCGACCGTCTGCTAGCCGCCTCACGTCACAGAACTCAAATAATTCACAGCACATAGAAACTCTTTCACCTAGATATTATCACATAGAGACTGTGTCTGTACCTCGAACTAGTAAATACAAAAAACTTCCGAAACCTTTTAAGGGTAAAAATTTAATTGATGTTCAAAAAATGAAAATCACAGATAAATCAGATAAACAAATGATAAAGCTTGGGTTACTGAATATTAGATCTATTTCTTCAAAAGCACTTATTGTAAATGAAATTATCACAGACAATAAACTAGACTTGCTGTGTTTGACAGAAACCTGGCTAAAACCAGACGATTACATTACTTTAAATGAATCTAGTCCTCAAGGTTATGATTATCGACACAATCCTCGACAGAAAGGCAAAGGGGGAGGTGTTGCTGTAATTTATAGTAATATATTCAGAACAATTCAAAAGAATTTCAAATATAATTCCTTTGAAGTGATGGTGCTTTATGTAACATTATGTAAGTTGACATTTGTGCTGGCTACTGTATACAGGCCACCAGGGCACCATACTGACTTTATCAAAGAATTTGCTGATTTTCTATCAGAGTTAGTACTGGCTGCGGATAAAGTCCTTGTTGTTGGTGATTTTAATATCCATGTAGATAATAATAAAGACGCATTTGGATTGGCATTTGCAGACATTTTAAACTCTATTGGAGTTAGACAACACGTGTCAGGACCCACTCATTGTCGTAATCATACCCTAGATCTAATACTGTCGCATGGAATTGATATTGATGCTGTTGAAATTCTACAGCAGAGCGATGATATATCAGATCATTATTTAGTCTTGTGTATAATACAATTAGCCAAGGCTACAAAACCACCACCCAGCCATAAATATTGTAGAACCATCACGTCTACCACTAAAGATTGCTTTATAAATAATCTCCCCGAGCAGTTTCATCGCCTTAGTATACCGGACAACTTAGAAGAACTCGATGCTGCAACAGAAACTATTGGCTCTCTCTTCTCCAGCACATTAGATGCAGTCACTCCTTTACGTCTAAAGAAGATTAAGGAAACTAATCCAACGCCGTGGTATGATGAGCACACTCGGGCTCTAAAACGAGCTGTTAGAAAAGCCGAACGTAGTTGGAAGAAAACAAAACTAGAAGTTTTTCGCCTTTCGTGGAAAGAAAAAATGATTGAGTACAGAACGGCTATAAGAAATGCTAGATCTACTTATTTTTCAAATCTCTTAATAGAAAACAAACATAATCCTAGGTATTTATTTGACACTGTGGCTAAATTAACTAGAAACAGAGATTCAACTGCTGACATTTCCATAGAGCACAGCAGTAATGACTTTATGAACTTCTTTACTTGCAAGATTGATAATATTAGAGAGAAAATTAAAAACATGCAACCGTCTACAGTTTCGCTTCAGACAGTGCACTGTAGTGTCCCTGAGGTAAAACTAGAATCATTCGCCCCTATAGGAAAGGAAGAATTATCTAAACTTATCAAATCATCAAAATCAACGACATGTATGCTAGACCCAATGCCGACTAAACTACTGAAAGAAATGCTTCCAGAGGTCGTAGGTCCACTTCTTGATATAATTAATTCATCCTTAACACTAGGATACGTGCCAAAAACCTTTAAGCAGGCTATTATTAAACCTCTTATTAAAAAACCTCAACTAGATCCGAGAGATTTAGTAAATTACAGGCCAATATCGAATCTACCTTTTCTGTCAAAGATACTAGAAAAGGCAGTTTCAACACAACTGTGCTTCTTTTTTAGAAAGAAATGGAATCTGTGAGGATTTCCAGTCAGGATTTAGACCATACCATAGTACTGAGACTGCTCTCGTTAGAGTTACAAACGATCTACTCCTATCATCCGATCGTGGCTGTATTTCTCTATTAGTGTTATTAGATCTCAGTGCTGCTTTTGACACTATCGATCATACCATTCTTTTAAAAAGACTTGAAAACTATATTGGCATTAGTGGAATTGCTTTGGCATGGTTCAAATCGTACCTATCTGACCGTTATCAGTCTGTAGTAGTTAATGAAGAGATGTCGTATCGATCACAGGTTCAATATGGAGTACCACAAGGCTCAGTACTAGGACCATTGCTTTTCACTCTGTACATGCTGCCCTTAGGAGAGATAATTAGAAAGCATGGTGTTAGTTTTCACTGCTACGCTGACGATACTCAGCTCTATATTTCCTCGCGCCCTGACGAAACCTACAAATTCACAAAACTAGCAGAATGCATAGCTGACATTAAAAAATGGATGACAAGAAATTTCTTATTATTAAATTCAGAAAAAACTCCTAATCTTTGGACCAAAAACTTCCTCACGAAAAAACCTTGAATACTCTCTAACACTTGACGGGTGCTCCATTAAATCTTTGTCCTCAGTTAGGAACTTGGGTGTGCTCTTTGATACCAATCTTTCATTTGAAAGTCATGTTTCTAGTATCTGTAAAACCGCCTTCTTCCATCTAAAAAATATATCTAATTTACGACATATGCTCTCAATGACAAATGCAGAACAGTTGGTTCATGCATTCATGACCTCAAGACTAGATTATTGTAACGCTCTACTGGGTGGTTGTTCTGCTCGGCTTTTAAACAGACTACAGTTGGTCCAAAATGCGGCAGCTAGAGTTCTTACTAGAACCAGAAAGTATGACCATATTAGCCCAGTTCTGTCAACATTACATTGGCTCCCTATTAACAACGTATAGATTTTAAAATCTTGCTACTTACTTATAAAGCTCTAAATGGTTTAGCTCCCCAGTACCTAAGTGAGCTCTTAATGCATTATAGTCCTTCACGTTTATTGCGATCTCAGAATTCAGGCCAGTTGATAATACCCAGAATATCAAAATCAACTGGAGGCGGCAGATCCTTTTCCTATTTAGCACCTAAACTCTGGAACAATCTTCCTAGCATTGTTCGGGAAGCAGACACACTCTGTCAGTTTAAATCTAGACTAAAAACACATCTCTTTGCTCTTGCATACACATAACACATTATCAATACATTAACATTTTTTCAAATCCGTTAAAGGATTGTTACGCTGCAATAATTAGGTCGGCCGGAACCGAGAACATTTCCTATAACACTAGATATACCTGTACATCTGAATAAGAATGGCATCTACGCTAATATCTGTCTCTCTGCTTATCCTGAGGTTTGCCGGGTGCTGGATCCAGGCCGTATCCAGATCAGATGGAGAACCTGTGTCTGGACCTGACTACAACGTAGCCCAGGAGACAATGGGCCTACAGATCCAGTTCTGGCTGCATCTATCGTTCAGATTTTTAATCCCCGTATCCGCTTACATATATTTATATATAATCTATTTTTAATCTCTATAATAAAAATGTATAATTCAGATTTTGATCTCCATATCCATTTACATATATTATATATATCTTCCAAGGGGTTTTTTCCCTCCTAGGACTTTTTTCCCAGTGCTAGCACGCTGGGTTTTTCTCCTAGGGGGTTTTTTCCACCCCTGGGAGTCAGCCGACATTGGCTTAATGTAGCGCCATCTTGTATATGTTACATATTATCACGCTTGTTTGTACAGCTTATTTTTAACCACTTCCCTTTTTTCTGTCCTTCTAATATGTAAAGCTGCTTTGAAACAATCACCAATTGTAAAAGCGCTATATAAATAAATTTGACTTGACTTGACTTGACTTCAAGTCCGTGTGTAGCAGTTTCAATGCGCCTGGCTTGGTTGGTCCTTTCCGAGAGGGTTTCTTCGGCGGGGTTTTCAAATGAGGTTTAACTGACGCGTAAGATGCCAGAGGAGAAAGAAGAGAGAGAGAGAGTCCAAGGAGATGGTCGTCCCGGAAGGAGAGCGTGTGATGGCAGCGCTGTCGCCTGAGGCAGTTCAGGGCAGTCGAGAGAAAATCGGGAGACAAAGGAGAAGGTGTGTGTCGTTGTTTTTATGGAAACCCAAGCTAACACACCTCCTGAATTGTAGCGGCCAATAGATGCGCAGCACTATTTGGCGGGCAAAGTTCCTTTGTTTGGTCTCCTAGCTGAATTTGCATACTTAATGACTATCAGATCGGATTTCGAGATGGAGTACTTTCTTCACAATATCATTAAACACATAGAAAAATGCATTTGTCAGCTATGTGACATACCTCAGTGAACAGCTCGAGTCCGGAGCTTTACGGAGAGATCAAACTCGATAGATCAGAAAGGCATATACAAGAAGTTATGGTTTACAGACAAAATTCCATCATTAAAATGCACACTAGCACAAATACACTCATTTAAACACTAGGAAACATGCATACGCTCGAAACACATGATGGATATATTTTGGCATAGTTGTATTTTACATATACAGTCAAAAATGTATGTTTGTGTGTTTCTGTATGTGTCTGTGTGTGTGTGTGTGTGTGTGTGTGTGTGTGTGTGTGTGTGTGTGTGTGTGTGTGTGTTGGAATGTGATCTGGTCCGTAGTCCACATGAGTGACCCTTTGATGTCCCAAGAGCTGGAAGTGGACATCTCTGTTTAGTGTTGGCCAGGCCGCAAAGTTGTCATGTGGGTTCATCTTTTGCAGACCGGTCAGAGCCGAGATGAGATTTTACAACCCAGTCCAGCATGCTAAAAGCGTTCTGAACATTCCAAAGTTTATTGATTATCCTGATACGTGTGCATATGCTACACTGACTACATGCTCAGGAAAACTATACAGGAAAAACAAGGTCTACACTTTAAAAACATAAAAATATAGACCCAGTTTACCTTCCTGCGGCTCGCAGAATTTTCCCTCCTTATTTTAGTGTATGAAGAAGGATGAAATCAAAAGTTCTTTTAAGCCTAAAAGCACTTTCACTATCAAGCCAGAAGGCAGCCTTTAGAAAAATATTATCAAAAGGCCAGCCGACAGCCTACTGTAAAAGAAACGCCTGAGCAAGTAGAAAGAACTCAAACTCAGGAGGCGGAGGAAGAAGGGGCGAGGGCAAAAGCAATGTCGGCCTCTCAACGAGAGGGAATCGATCACAGACGCTATTGGTGTACGTGATCAATCACCTCCTCAAACCTGCTTCTTCCTCCTCGAGTCCAGCCGTCTCTGCACCTGCTCTGAAAAGAGGAGGTGCCTGAGCGGCCATACTGGACCTCTGGCCCTGACTCAGAGCCTCAGCTCAAGATGGGCCAGCCTCCTGATAAACTACATGCTCAGAAAAAAACTATACAGGAAAACAAGGTATTATTTAAAGACATAAAATAGACCCATCTCATATTCCTGCGGCTAAAAGACTGAAGATCCCAATACTCTTTTTTACATAAAAAGGAAAGAATCTATGGTTCTTTTAAGCCTAAAAGATCCTCTCATTATCAAACCGAAAGAGCGGGCCAACAAAAATAATTACTATGGGCCCAGCCATCAGTCTGACCATAAGAAGTATCTGAGCATGATAGAAAATATATATACACATGCATATAAATACATACATCCTATATATGTATATATTCACACACACACACACACACACACACATATATATATATATATATATATATATATATATATATATATATATATATATATATATATATATATATAAATGGGAGGTGAAAGAAGCAGAGGAGAGGGTAGATATAAATCGCCCTTTAAATAGCTGGGGGATCGATTACAGACGCAACGGTGTTTACAATCGATCATCCATTACTCTCGCTTCTTCCTCCTCCCGTCTGTCTGGCTCAGATCCAAATCTGAATGGCCAGGGGGTTTTCCATGCCCTCCCGATCTCAAACGCGGAGATCAGGAGAGAATGGAAAGTCTATGGGAGCCGCAACATTCATGGACAGAAAGGAACCGTTCGTCGAGCCGTCCGCACGCGGCCCCTTTCTTAACGCGCTCACACGGCAGCTGCAGCCGCCGAAAAGCGCGTCCCAAAAACACAGCAGCTCACATACCCCGCAGCCAGAGGAGCGCTCGCTATCGGACGCGGTGACGTCAAACACGGACGTCACCGTCATCCACTCATCCTCGTAGCCCCGGGGAAGCTGAGAGAAAATATAATTCTCTCAGACTTCCCAACGAGCTCACCTGCGAGCCCTATGCTTACAGCCGCCGTACTGCCTCAGCACACACAGGGCTACAACACCAGTCACAGATTCAGACACCTCATCCCTCGGAAAGAGCGTCAAATGAGAACGGAGCATCCCAATAAGAGAGACGCTCACAGTGAACAATAGACAAACATACATAGACGGCGCCCTCAAGCACCATCTATGCGTTTGCTCCTCTCCAGACAGAAAAATGCCAGAAACGTGTACATCAAGTGTCAAAACCCAGAGAACAGAACAGTTCAGTTGTTGAAAAACAGAACAGTTGTTTGTATGTTACGGGTCTCCTAACAAAGGAGGTCAGAGAATGAGCAAGTGGGTGGTCGAGGCCATCTCTCTTGCTTATAAGTCGTCCGGGCAGCCTTCTCCTTTGGCTATCCTGGCACATTCCACTAGCGGTATGGCTGCCTCAAAGGCTTTGAATCTCAGGGGTTCCCCTCAATGATATATGTGATGCTGCTGGGTGGTCATCTCAGCATACCTTTATTATGTTGGGATAGCGTTCCCAAAGCGACTACGCAGCGTCAATGTTCCCATGAAAGGGAACGTCTCGGGTTATGTCTGTAACTCTGGTTCCCTGAATAGGGAACGAGATGCTGCGTAGCTTAGCCATACTCCCTGCACGCCTGTGAGCGTCTGTGAGCGTCACCCGCTCTGACATCCCGTCACACTATTGGTTCCATTTCATGAGTGCTTCAAGACGTAATCACGCAGAGGCGTTCCCAAAGCGACTACGCAGAGTCTCGTTCCCTATTCAGGGAACCAGGGTTACAGACATAACCCGAGACGTTTATAGCTTACAGTATAAAAATCATTTTGTCTATTAAGTCCCCATAAAACATGGAAACCCAACGTGTGGTGTGTTTGTAAAACAAATTAAAGTCTATGAGACATCTGATAATAATGCATTTTTAAACAATGGCACTTGCAACCATGTATGAATATTACAGTTTTTCCTCAATTGCTTAAACACTGTAACCAGGCTTTTGAACTAAAATTTCAAAACCATAATGCCATTTATCAAAAAGCACACCCATTTCCCTAAACTATAAACACTATTTGCACTATTAGCACATAAATACCCAGGTGAAAACACTAAGAGTCAAAATTTATCACACACCAATCAGAACCTTCAATAGATAAAAGAGCCCCAGTCAGTTCATTCAGTTTTGGAACAATAGCTCCAGAGAGACATGATAGAGGAGATTGAGGACACCAGAGAGGAGGAGGAGGAAAGGGAGAAAGGAAGAGGATGAGGATGAGGAGGAAGATGAGGAGGATGAGGAAAGAGAAGGGCAAAGAGACAAGCAGCCTTGGATGAAATTCGTGTCACTCTAGTTGACCATGTCCTTGTTGTTGTTCTTTTAACCCCGCCAATATAGCCTGTGATCTTCACAAGATTCTCTGGCCTGACCCAGACCAAAGACGGGATGCTGGGGTGGAGCAGAATATTTTGTTGTTGTTGTTGTTTGGTGTATTGTACTGTACAGTATATTAAGGAATAAATAAAATGTGCAAATGTATACATTTGTTGTGTCTTTTGTTGTGTTGATCATGTGAAAAATGTTTTTGAGGGGGAGAACCAAGAAACATAACTTATTACTGGTTTTTGTAGTATTGTTTTGAATTTCTCACCAGTGTGTAAGACTATGTTGTAGTGTGTGTGTTTTTGAGGGCTTGTGTGTCATGTCTGAGGGCAAAGTTTGGTTTTTCACCTAGACTGAGTTTTGAGTGGAAAGTTTTATTTTTACCTGAGAATAGGAAGTTTGGGGAATTTGGTGAGAAGTTATAGATTTGTGTTTAGAGTTTCAAGAAAAGGAGGCATAATTTCAAGAAATGTGTTTAAGCAATCGAGAAAAACTAATAGTTTCATATTACAGAGAACTTAGTATGGGCTACTGGTGGTGCTTGAGACTTTATTAGTCATTTTGTGTTTCTGTAAAAAAAAAAAAAAAAAGGACTAACAACAATGAAATCCAAGGCGAAAACTACGCTAAAAGTTACTTAGGTGAAATGTGTTTATCTATTTACAACATTACCTTGAAAGATGACTTTCCTTTTTGATCATGTCTTCTCTCTGGGAGATCATGTTTTCTTGCGTGGTTGGATGATGGGCTCATGAACAATTATCACGTTGTCTGCAGTCGCCTAAACTGATTTGTGGAAATCAAAATGCGGAAGGTGAAGACAAAGTTGTGCTCGGTGAGCAATTCCTGCAAGAAATGAGGAAAGTTTTTGATGAAATTGTTAATTTCCTCACCAGATGTCGCTATTTTGATGAGTTTGTATTACAAGACAGTGATCTTCAAATACTTATTTTCCAGTGCCAGGTGCAAGTGGTGCAAACATTATTTCAGACATTTGAACATTTAACATTAACATTTTGGTCAAAAATCCTTGCTTTCAAAAATCTAGAGAAATAAACATGACTTTACAGTTTTAGCTTACAAATCAAATGTCTTTTGATAAACTGTATATTGAAATATGAATATGAACATGTAGCCTATTTTAAAATGTGAGGCTAAAGTAAGCACACTAAGGAAGAACAGTTAAATCTGTTTGTAGATCTGTTACAATATCAATCCACATAAGAAGCAAATGACAGAATGTAAATTGTTATCTTACATAACTAATAGGATAAATTTATTATAGGCTAAATTAGTGCTTTTATATATCAGACAATAAAGCAACTTCAAGACAAATTGTCGGCTTTATCAGACCAGTTTTGAGAGCTCTGTCGTGAAGTGTCTTTCCAGCCAGGGTAAAGATCTCTATGAGAGCTCTTTAAGTCCTGAAACTCTTCTCATGTTGTCATAGCAACCTACTAAAGAACCACATTAAATGTTCAGTGTCTGGTTGGAGTATGTACACTTACTAAGCCAAAACTGAACATTACTTATGAAGACAGCTGCATTTCAAAGAGGCAAATGTTTTGGAAGTGATTATTGTATTAAGAGCCAGTCCAGTCTCCTTGGAGATAACACTAATATATTGCACAAATTTGTTCCACTGATTTTATCCCAGACCTCCTGAGTGAGAAAACATATTGTGTGATTTATGCTGCTAAATAACTGCAGTGAAAGTTCCCAGATGTATACATAAACATTAAGAGTTTTGGACATCATTCATTTCAAAATTATATGCCTCCAATGCAAATGTGTTAAGTTTAATATAATAATATTATATAAATATAATTTAATTTAATAAATATTAAAAAAAAATAAAATAAAGGTACCTGAACATCAATCAAAACTGAAGTTGCGATAGTCTTTTCTTCCCTGTTGTGACTTGTATATTCAAGTTAAACGGCTTCTCGAACAAGTAAAAATGTAAGTCTGGACTGCAATTGATTGGATCGTTGGAGTGTTGTCATTTGCTTTTGCTGTGATCTCATGTGAGTGACAGGTTGTCCCGCCGTCGCAACAGTAAACGCATCATTAGAGAAGAGATGTCGCTGCAAGTGGGAGGGGAAGTTATTTTGATTAAAGATTGTGATGGAACATGAATTTAAAATGATGTGCATGGATAAATCATTTATAATAAATACTGTAAAATTCCATTAAAAAAAACAAACAAGAATTGTCCATTTTGATTTCATTGTGACTTTAATCTGTCGTCTAAATTAAAGGGTTACTTCACCCCAAAATTAAAATTATGTCATTAACACTCTGAGGTCTGAGGTATCACCGGCGATACCACCGCGTTTTTTTTCTTACAAGTGTGAAAGAGACTCAAAATACTCTGTCAATGTTGCACATACAATTAAGAATTATACACCATTTTAATCTGTGGAATATCTTCTTTTATTTGTGTACACTCAGAGTAAAAACAAAATGTTGTGCTTTTTGTAAAATAAAGAAAACTAACATGATGCGTGATCTCTCGTCTCCCTCTGAACGAAGTCCAATCTGATAGTTCTCAGAAAATGAACTGTAACTTAATGAATACTAATCACAAAAAAATGAGACTTCTGTCTAAAAATATGTTGAAATGTCAGGTTTTAAATTGTGTAAGTCAAATCGAAAACAAATATTCTGTGTTTATGTAATCTGTATGAAAAGAGAGCCATGTCAGAAGTCCGCGATTCAGGTCATTATCCGCTAATGCGGCCACGCCCACGGAGCCAGCGCTATTCAGACGCAAATACTGAGGCAATGCATGCATTCATCGTCTCAATCGTGTATTTATTGTCTTGAAAAGTGTTTTGAATAGCCATAGTTAGCGATCCCTGGCCTCTGTTAGTTCAGTTAGTTCCTGGATTGCCTTTTCTTCTGTAGCAGGCATTTGTGGACTAAAGGTGTACAGAGCGCCCTCCGGCTGCAAGTATGAATTGAAAGACACTTTGCATCACAGAAATACATTATATTTTAAAATATATAATAGAATACCATTATTTTAAATTGTAATAATATTTCACAGTTTTGCTTTTTTTCTGTATGTTTGATTTACACCATGATGAGCTTTAAGACATGATCACAGAGTGTTTTTTCACAGCCTACCTGACTGAAAGAGCTCATTATTTATGCAGGTCATTAGAGCTCTTTATGCGATTATTTTGTCTTCTCAGGTGAGAATCACCCATTATTCATGATGATTCATGCCTCCACGCATACTGTGTAAAATTTAAATCTCTCTATTGTTTTATATGAAGGAGTAGGAAGGATAATTTTTACATAATTTTGAAGCAAAAACTCTAGTCTACAATCTCCAATACCCAGAAGTCTTATGAACACATATATAATTTTTTTTTTTGGGCCTTATTTCAGTGACTTAAGTTTTTTTGTTTTTTCAATAACCACGCATAAACATTATTCCTTCAAAAACACAAACATGTACATACATGTTCCTCACATATTATGGTAGCCTAGTGTGTGCTGAATACAGTGTAATGACACTTTTTCCATTAATGTTTATGAACAACTGAAAAAAGCACAAATGTCAGGGCATGTCAAAACTTCTCCAGGCCCCAAATCAGCCTCAGACTCCAGAGGGTTAATTACTCACCCTCATGTCATTCCAAACTCGTAAGACTTTCGTTCATCTTCGGAACACAAATGATCTTTTTGATGAAATCTGAGAGATTTCTCAGTGCCTTCATTGACTGCCTTTGCAACGAAAACTTTGATGCTTCAAAACGTTCATAAAGAGATCGGAAAACTAATCCATATGAATCAAGCAGTTTGGTCTAAATTTTCTGAAGAGACTCAATTGCTTTTTATGATGAAAAGATTGAATTTAGGCTTTTACCCACATGTAAACATTGATCAGCGAACATAATCAGAAGCTCAATCTAACCTGAATGACGCACAAGAACAAACCTCTACTGGAAGCTCAAATGTGCTGCTACCATCAAAGCATCAAAGTGTTTGTTGCAAAGGCAGTAAATGGAGGAACTGACGACTCTCAGATTTCATCAAAAAGATCTTCATTTCTGTTCCGAAGATGAACGAAAGTCTTATGAGTTGAAAATTGACACGTTTCCATTGGGCGTATTTTCAATTTTGCAACCTCCATTTGCGCAATTTGAAGCGTAATGGATGAATGAATGACGCATCTGGTAAAAGCTGCTATGGTCTGATGAGACCAAATTTACCTTTTTGGACTGAACTCCAAGTGCTATGTTTGGCGAAAAGCACATAGCACATTACCCAAAAACACACCATACCTACTGTAAAGTATAGTGATGGCAGAATTGTGGGGGTGTTTCTCTTCAGCAGGGATTGGACGATTGGTCAGGATTTAAGGGAAAATGGATGTTGTAAAGAACATCCAAATTCTTGAGGAAAACCTGTGTCCCTCTGCTAGACAGCTGAAGATGGGCAGGTCATTCACCTTTCAACACGACAATAATCCTAAAAACCGCCAAAAGAACAACACAATGGCTTAAGGACAGGAAGGTGAATGTACTTGAGTGGTCCATCTGACTAGAATCTGATGAATGTACTTGAGTGGTCCATCTGACTTGAATCTGATGAATGTACTTGAGTGGTCTATCTGACTTGAATCTGATAGAAGATCTGTGGATGGACTTGAAGAGAGCAGTCCATTGCCGCTCACCACGGAATTTGACTGAACTTGAGCAATTCTGTAAGGAAGAATGGGCAAAAATTCCACAATCTATACAGCTATACAGACATTTCCCAAAAAGATTGATGGCTGTAATCAAAGCAAAAGGTAGCAAAGTATTAAATTAAGGGACTGATGACTTTTCCAACCCTGTTCTATTTTTTTTTTTTTTTTTTTTTTTTTATAATTTTCAGAATTGTTGCCTTTTTCTTTTCTTTTTCTTTTTTTCTTTTCTTTTTTTGTTTTGTTTGTTATAAGGCAAAATTTGTAAATAAAGCTGTAAAACGGTTTTTTTTTTTTTTTTTTTTTTTTTTTTTTAAATTGGGTTTTGATTTCAGGCTGTACGACAAATAAAGTAAAAAGGGGTATGATATTTTCTATAGGCACTGTATGACTAGTAAACTAACAATATAAGTTCACTTGCAGTATAGTTGTGTAGTGATTTTTACTCCATTCACCGGTGACGTAGTGATTTTTGATCATGTGTCACTTAAGGTGTGGTTATGAGTGTATCAGATGACCCCTCCCCCTTTTGTAATACGGGGCACCAGTTAAGAATATTATCTTAACAATTTAAGAACACTCCAAAAGAGCTGTTCAATAATTCAGAATGTCTCCTTCCCCGTCGAGTTGGAAACGCAGAACAAGGGTGTGTCTACCCGGGGGACATATTTATCGCTTTCTGATGAGGAGGAGATTGAAATGTGACGCCTTGCCGAACCTGGAGTGTGACTGGCTACTGTTATCTGAAGCAGCCCCGGTGTTGCCCACCCTAGTGTGGAACTCATTTGCATAGCATAAAGTACAGTGTTAAAATAGTATCTTTAACCTTTTACCCATGCATTATTTCTTTACCAAACCTCTTTCAAATTATTAAAGGCATCGTAGGGAGCAGATAGACACCAAACACGATATGAAATGGTTAAATCATCGTCCATGCATTTGTTTATCTTTTAACAGGTCTGTCCCATGACCTGTTGTTTTAGCAGTCAGTAACCATTAACATAAACTGTGCTTTGCATGAAGATGGAGTGGATGTGATGCAGTTTAGATCAAAGGCCTCCAAACATAGGTATGAATGGATTTAGATAGATCTCTGTGGCCTTTCTTTATTTCAGTCACTGCTGCTTCAACCAGGAGGTCCTGAAGGAATTTTTATGGCAGTCCTTGCCTAAACCTTAGGAATGAGTTTGGTGGTTAGAGTCAACGTGTTGTCCAATGAGAAGTCTTCTCCTTGGTTTTGGTGGGTGCAGAAGGTCCCCCTTCCTGCTCTGGAAGAGGTGTCTGGTAGTTGTCCCAACATCTTATCTGATGTTGCTGAACATTTATTTATGTTCATTCACCAAAGATCCAATCACGGTGTGGCACATCTTCCTACACACCAGCAGTTAGAGAGGGGCCCTGTCGTAAACTGGTCCCTGGAATGCCATCTTGACTGGTGTTCACAACAGTTGCAATACTAAAATGTTAGTAGTAAATTATAAGAACCCAACTAGTTTACATCTGTTACACTGGTACACATAAAAGTACACTTTATGAACTAAAAAGTGGATCAATTTTCTCCTAAGAAGTGCTGAAATAGTGCACATACAAGTATTAGTACATTAATACTTGGGGGTTAGAGTTAGGATTACAGTAGGGTTACAAACTGGCTCCATTTAAAGTGATTTGATTCAGACTATTAAAGGATGAAGTACAAAAAAAATGTTCCCCTTAAAAATCAGTGTTAATAAGCTATCACACTGATTTTTCTTTACTTTTTCCTTAGAAACTTTATCTGACTGCTGGCTTTATCTGACTACATAGCTTACATGATGAATGAGTTTATTTGGAATCTTTGTAAAAGATCTCATTGCTTCAACCTGCCCCAAAATCCAGGACAATTTACAGAAGATATAAACAGACATAGCATAAATATACAGGGCATTACATGAATAGCAGGAAATATGTCCCGCATTTTGTGCACCAGCCAAATATGGGGCATTCCTTACAATTATATTGCATATAAGTACATAATCTCATAATTTTTTAGCAGTGCAATCATCCTTTTACCAAGGTTTTTGTAAGAAAAATCATATATATAAAAATGATTTATTGGAAATGTAAGTTTATCAATGACTGTTGTCCCAAACTAGCTAGTCTCTAATAAGTGCCATCTTAATTTAGAACCACCCCCAAAAAAATAAATAAATAAAGTTTAATGTTTCAGTCACAGTCAAGTTTACAAAATATATATGAAATTAATTTCTACATTTACATGTAGGCCTATACATTTCACAAAAAAATCAGCAGTCTGAAGGTGAGAAAACTCAAAGGCATGTCACCAGTGAAAGCACATGTGGGTGTTAGATATTCCATCTGCATTTCTTTGAGAACAGCACAGTTAAAATATTATCCAGATGTGTAACACAACATATTCTCCAAAAAGACTCCTATGATCATTCCCCTTCATTTCGCACCTTTGCTTGTTTTAGTTCTTACTAGCTATGGTTCTAAGAAACTGTTTGACACTGCAAGCTGGTGAGAAAATAGAGCTGTATTTGATAGTTCAAGCCAGGAGAGAATAATATGCCATCTGGAAGAACTGTCACATTCCACATTACATGAAGGGAAACACAGAGTTTATATTGTGAGTTGTATTATTGTACTTGTTCAAATTGGTTCAAAGTGAACAAAAATATAGATTAAATTATTTTTGATTATTCTTTTCAATGTCATTGTAATCTGATCAATTCTTTTAAAATATTGATGTTTTGTGACACTGCTAATGGCAGGTATTGGATTGATTATAGGTGGGAACAGTTTATTTTCATTCCGGAAGTTTAAGGATTAAATGCAGAAGTCACCATCAATAACAGAAGTATCTGTGATCCCTGTCTGCTGTCCAGTTTTGTGCTTTGAATCACAACTCAATAATAACAAACTGATTAAAAATAATAAATGATTTCCCTCAATGGAAAATAAACTGGTATTCACACCCATACACGATTCTCCAGTCAATTAGTGTCAGCTGGAAAGTTCAAGAGGGTAGTAGAAGTGCAGCCATATGGAAAGAAACAAATGGAGGCCTAAAGAATTAAACGTCTGATTGTTACCATAATATAAAGAAACGATTGCTTTGTTAAGACAGATGGCAAAAATACAAGGTAACACTTTAGTTAGGAGATCAATTCACACTATTAACTTGCTTTATTATTATGCTTTTTTATTAACCACTTAGCATTTCTGTAAATTTGCCTAAAATGCCTAAAAAGGCTTACCCAAAGTAAATTGCATGGTGTTCTTGATCCATTTGGAGTTAATGCATGGTTTTGGTCTCTTTTGAAAGGTATGTGTTCTGCGGGCAGTACAGTGGAACGCTAAAAGGTTAAGGCAAAAGTCATAGTTAATAGTGAATATGTGTTCCCTAATCTAAAGTGTGAGGCAGTCAAACAGCTTTGAGGCCTCTTTTTTTATTTTTAATGTAATTTTAATTTTAATTCCAAGTTTGAACAAAGCCCTGTTGACCAGTCACTTTAAATTATTTATAATTGTTATTAACATCATTATGTAAATTAAGATGTATCATATGGGGGTCATTCTGAGCTGGATATGTGTCATATGGCAAAGCTATCACATGGCTTCATGACTCTTGCAACATATGCTTGTGGTTGTCTATTGTGATTCAGTGATGACCATATATATATATAAATTTTTGCTTTGAATCGACACAAAGCTTTTCTTTTTTCCTCCCTTCACTGGGGGCATTGATTGCAATTTTCCTCCATTTGGGCGATCCTCTTCATGCCCGTAGATCGCCAGAGCATATGGAAAGCAATGCATGGTGTTCTGTTTTTTAAGGGTTGAAGCTACTTCACTTCAGTGTGGACTTAAGCTGATTATGTAGTATGAATTTGATGCTAATATGTATATAGTGCATAAGTTGTGCCTATCATTGTACATGTTAGTATCTATTATTTGCAGCATAAAAACAATAACTTAACCATTCTCGTTGATTTGGATCTTTTTTTAATATTTTTTTTTTTTTGTTTTTTGTTTTTTGCCAGGTTGGAATTCACTAATAAACGTAAAATATAATGTCTGTTTTTGTATTATCTGTAATTTATTTGCAATTAAGTTACAAGTACAAGTAACAAAATATACGTAATATATACATAAAAAAATTAAGGCAGCAACTGAACAAGTCTGAAGAAGGTGGAAATTTTTTAAAGTTTGATCAAATTGGCTGTACAAGTCATTTAAATATAAATTATAATAATGAAATTGAGTTGAATCGTGTATAAATTAAAAAAAAAGTTGAAATTGCTTTGATTTCAAGTAATGTAAAAACATTTCTTGCCATGACTTACTGATGATTTTTTTTTTTTTTTACAGTGTAGGTTTTAAGTTATTTCTTTGTTGGTCTTCCTGTCAATTCTATTATATAATTTATTGTTTATGAAATTTGTTAGTCATTAAAAAAAAAATCCTTTGAAAGTTGTGTCACACATGTCTGTCTATTGTTGCACCATGTTCTGTCACGGTTGTCATGGTTTCTGATTTGATTAGTGTCCTTGTTTCAGGTGTGTCTTGTTTATTATCTCATTAGTTCCCTCATTAGTTCTTGTATAAGTATTCCTTGGTTTTGTTCACTGGATGTGTTAACCTGCTGTTTGTATTTTGGATGTGTTACTTGCCTGTTTTGATTTATCATTAAACCTTTGAGTTCTTTTGAAACCCGCTTCTCCTGCCTACTTCCTCCTGTGATCACATACCGTGACATTATGCAGAAAAAAATAAAAAAAATAAACCATGAGTAATGGGTTTTTATTGTCGTACAATCATGAGCATATCCTAACAGGGTGGAAATATTGTACCGTTCATTTCATACAGATTACCTAATCAAATCTGATATGCTCGAGCTTTGAGTCTTGTTTCTCTGCACAATAAACATGCAATACAATGTAATTGTACAATGCAATTCCCTCCCCAATCTGTTTGCTGCAGGGCCCCGTGCAGTCCAAGGGACGCCCCTGACTGCTTCTATCCTCCTTGATCTTCAACTTCTTCCTTTCTTATTACAACCTTATTTTCTGAGAGCATATGCAAAAAGGCTATTATACTGCCTGCCAGTAAAGAACAATAGTGGCAGCTACACATAAAATATGTATCCCTAAAAGGACTTTTATGCATAACAAACAGATTTTTGGTCTTTGAGTTATTGATTTTACAAAATGTGTGTTAAAATTACCAAAAAACTTTTGAAAAATTTTCAAAAAATATCATTGTACATCCAAATGTGTTTTCTATGTATTTCCTAGTCTAAAATGATCTCACAATGGAGCCTTGACAGTATGTGACTCATGTCTACACTTCCTTGTTGCCAAAAATATCAAGCACATGGCAGATTTTAATTTGATTGGCTGAAGGGGTATCATATGATAATACTAAAACGTAATTTTTTTTTTGGTTGAATATTATTATTATATTTTAAATACAATTATTTAACTCTATGGTGTATCATCAAATGACACAGAAAATTGCAATACGTATTGGGGCTCTCCTGGAAGTTTGCTGAGGCCCCCTGGTTGAGAACCATTGTTTCACACCATGTCTAAATATAAATACGATGAAATGTGCCATTTCTGTGCCACATGGAATTACAAAAATAATGACCAATGTTGAAGAGGTTTCACAAACACTCCTGTTTGTAATTAGTCAGACAAATAGATAGGCCCGGCATTAACACAAATCAATGGTTGACCCAGAGTGGCTATGTCGGCTGCTCAAACAAAAATAACAAAGTCTTAATAGCGACACAGTTTCAGTTTACACTATTCAGGATTTACAATGGATTTTTCCAAAGGCTCGTTGCTTATTATGTGTGTCACGATTTCGATTTTAAATCGAAATCGACCGAAATTAAGTCACAATCTTGAACTTCGAATTAAAAAATGGAATCGTCGATGCTGCCACGCCCCCATGTCGCGTCCGGTTGCTTGCCAAGCGGAAAAAAAACACGTGTTGAAGTGCTGCGAGTCGACCTCCTCTAACAGCCACTCAAAAGATAGCATAGCAACTGCAGATGCAGGAGGGGGGCTCGGGAAACTCGTGGAGGACGAGTGGGAAGAGGATAGGTGTGGTGGTGGTGAGTTACAGCAGCTATATTGTGAATGTATTTGAATGGCTTCAGGATCTGAGTATGATGGTTGGGATCCCGAAAGGGATATGGAATGGCAGAAGGTAGCTAATAAGCGTAAGAAGAAAAAGAGTAATGGATCAGGAACCGAAACAGAAGATACAGTGAAAAGAGTGAGAGGACATGATATCGGAACATCTGTCTGTGATCCTCAATTCAAAGTTATTGTGACTTTCGAAGATAATTTTCATCTGATCTCGATGGCTAAGGCGATTGAGAAGGAGGTAGGAAAGGTCAAGTTTGCAAAGTACTTGAACAACAAACGAATTCTAATTCACGCTGTCAACAAAGTTCAGCAAGAGAAAATTCTTAAGATGCAAACGCTGGACCGGAAGAATGTTAAGACATACATCCCTGGAACAACAGCTAGACTAAGAGGAGTTATATCGGGAGATCCATTATCTGTTACTATGGATGAACTCAAGTCGGAACTGAAAGGGGGAAAAGTTAAAGATGTAAAAAGACTAATCAATAAAAAGAATGGAAACAAAACTGAAACTCTGTCAGTCATGATTGAATTTGAAGATAAAATGCCAAGCAAAGTTATGCTGGGATTTTTCAGCTACTCAGTAAAAGATTATATTCCTCCAGTTATACGATGTTTTAAATGTCAACGTCTGGGACACATTGCTAGCCAGTGTAAGGGTAAAGAAAGATGTGCTAGATGTGGAGGTCAACACGAATATGGGAAATGTGAGAAAGATACCCCTGTGAAATGCTGTAATTGTGGTGAACAACATAGTGCAGCTTACAAAGGATGCAAGAAACAAATTCAGGCCAAAGAAGCTCAGAAAATTAAAATCTTGAATAATGTTTCCTTTGCAGAAGCTCTAAAGAAAGTATCAGATGTAACCAAGATTAAACAAAATGATGGTGACAAACCGGTAAAAGCAGGTAAAGAAAAAGAAAAGATAACAGGAACTCAAGGGCCAATGGTAGAACAATCTCATCAATGCAAAATCAAAAAAGAGACACTGTTAGTGGATAGAACAAAGTTTGTTGCTTTCATATGTAAAGTAGTATATGTAGGAATCGAGCAGAATGACAGAGATGAAAGAATTGAAACAGTAATTGAAGCAGCAAAGAAATACTTAGGAATTTCTAGTATGGAAACTAAGACTATATTTGAAATGATGAACCAATTAAACTATGATTCAAGTAGTGGATAAAAGTGGAGCTGAGTATCTTACATTGGAACTCTAGGAGTCTAATTGCAAATGGACAGGAATTTAAAAAGTTTTTATGTGATTTAGAAGAAAAACCTGATGTGATCTGTATACAAGAGACTTGGTTAAGACCACAGTTAAACTTTGTTTTAATAGGATATAATTCAATCCGTCAAGACAGGGTTAATAAAAAAGGAAGGGGATGTGCTACATTTATAAAAGAAGGATTAGCTTTCAGGAGAATTTATTCTCCGGATAAGTTTGAATGTATAGTTATAGAAATATGCAATAAACAGAATTCAACTTTTGTAATTAATCTTTATAATCCATGTAAAGAAATGATGGTTTCTGATTTTAATGATATTATGCAAAGAAATGGAAATAGAGAAATTTGGTGTGGTGATTTTAATGCTCATAATAGTGTTTGGGGTAGTGACCATACAGATAGCAATGGAGTAATAATAGAAGAATTAATGGATTCACGAAGATTGGTTTGTCTCAATGATGGAAAAGGTACTAGAATTGATATGTTAAGAAACAAAATGTCTAGCATTGACCTTACTTTGGTATCATCTCAATTTGCCAGTTCAAGTGAATGGAAAGTTTGCTCAGAAAATCTAGGTAGTGATCATTTTCCAATTTTATGTAAAGTCAATGTTGAAGTGTACAGACAAAAAGGTGATAATGTATATAAATGGTGTTTCGCTAAAGCAAAATGGGATGATTTTAAAGAACGTTGCAGAAAAGAAGCTCAATTTTTACAAATGAGTGGTAGTGTAGATATCTGTGCAAATAAAGTAACTTCAATGATTTTAAGTGCTGCAGCTGAATTCATTCCTAAAAAAGTAATAACTCAAAATAAGAAATTAGTTCCATGGTGGAATGATGAATGCTCTTTATCAATTAAAGAAAGAAATCAAGCATTAAAAAATTTCAGGAAAAATATGAGTATAGATAATTTAGTAGAATATAAAAGAAAAACAGCTATAGTGAGAAGAACTATTAAATCAGCTAAAAGAAATGCATGGAGAGACTTCTGTTCAAATATTGGTAGAGAAACAGACTTAGGTGAGGTATGGAATATGGTTAAGAAAATGTGTGGGAAAAGAGTTTATAAAACAATTCCAGTTCTTTCGAACGGGGATGAAATTGCTGTTACAGAAAAGGAAAAAGCTGATTTACTAGGTAAAGTTTTTTCAGGAATACATAGTGGTAGTCACCTCACTGATTGTCATAAGGAAAAGAAAGTAGAAATGTTAAGAGAAAATAGGCAGTTACTTAATAAACAGATAGATGGTGATTCCCCTATGGATTTGGAATTTAATATGATGGAACTAAAAAGAGCCATTATAGGAACAAAAAATTCAGCTCCAGGACAAGATCAGCTGAGTTATATAATGTTTCATAATCTACCAGATGAGGTATTAAAGATCATTCTAGAACTATTCAACAAAATTTGGAGAGAAGGTGAAGTGCCTAGTAGGTGGAAAAGAGCAATTATTATGCCAATTCAAAAACCAGGGAAGGATTCTGGAAATCCTGAAAACTATAGGCCAATTGCGTTAACGTCAAATCTTTGCAAATGGATGGAGAAAATGATAGTAAAAAGGTTAACGTATTTTCTAGAAAAAACAGGGATAATTAACAGAAATCAATGTGGCTTTCGAAAAGGTAGGTCAACTACAGATGCTTTAATTAAAATAAGCAATGAAATAGAAAAGACAATTAGTATGAAAGAAGTAATGATGACAGTGTATTTCGATATAGAAAAAGCATACGATACTATGTGGAGAGAAGGGTTATTAATAAAGATGAACAATCTAGGAATAAGTGGAAGACTCTTTAATTGGATAAAAAGTTTTTTAACAAATAGGTCGATTATGGTAAAAGTAGGATCTGAATTTTCTGATATTTTTAATATTAATAATGGTGTTCCTCAAGGTAGTGTGGTCAGTCCTATTCTATTCAATATTATGATTAATGATATGTTTAGTGATACAGGATCAGGGATTCAATCAGCCCTTTATGCTGATGATGGAGTAATTTGGAAAAGAGGTAAAAATATTAAGTATGTTAATAACAAAGTGCAGGAAGAAATTAATAATGTTGAAAAGTGGTCTTATAAATGGGGTTTTAAAATTTCACAAACTAAATCATGCTATATGATATTCACAAAAAAGAAATTAAATTATGAGAGAGGGTTATAGGCTACTATGTGTCAAAAATGATTGATTTATGACCCCATAAAAATATTCCCCCCCCACCCCTCCCTCCCACCCCCTCCCTCCGGACTGGACACCTGTTTGGACACCTGTTTTGGCCACCTGTTTTTGTCCTCCCCCCACTACCCCTCCCTATTACCCCTACTAAGGAATTTATGACTGTGTTTTGGACTTTGTGTGTTTTTGAAGTGAAAATGTTTGAAAACGGTGCTTAAACTTTAAAATGTAAAACAGTGTATCGGGACGACAGACATGTTTTTAAAGGGTTGTTTTTATTAAAGAATGTTTTTTAAAAAGACATTAATGAAATGCATAATTTAAAATGTAGTTAGATTTTCTGAAACAAAAGTATAAAACAAATGCATTAACATTAACTATATTAAACAATAGTTGTTAAAAGCAAAAATGATTTTACAAGCAAAAACATTTCTAACATTTGTTGTTAAAGTTTTGTAACAAAAAATACTTCTTACGCTTCTCTATGAAACACATCCTTTCTCATGGCTGGCAAATTCAGAATAAAGTCAAAATGGTCCGTGAAAATGCCCCCCGAGCCCCCGCCCCTAACACACCTCCAAACATCAACGTCATCCAACCTAACAGACCCACCTCAACGCCGAAAGATAGAATGTGCACGTTTAAAAAAGGACATTAATTAATTAAACACAAGATTTTTTACAAAAAACTACCAAACAAAAGTGTTAACATTAACTATATTAAACATTTGTTGTTAAAGTATTTTAACAAAAATATTTCTTACACTCTACCATGAAAGACGTCCGATCTCGTCCGTGACAAATACAGAATGAAATCAGAAGGAGTTGTGAAAATGCTCCCGAGTCTCCTCCCCTAACACGCCTCCAAACATCGACGTCATCCGTCCCTAACACGCCCACCTCAATGCCGAAAGATAGAATGTATATTTAAAAAGCCCAGTTAAATAATTAAACACGAGATTTTAACAAAAAGTATCAAACAAACGCATTAGCATTAAGTATATTAAACAATAGGTGTTAAAAGACAAATGTTTTTTTAAAAAGCAAAAACATTTCTAACACTGCAATTTACTGTTAACGTTTTAGCAATAAATAATTCTTACACTGCACCATGAAAGACATCCTATCTCTTCGTTGTCAAATACAGAATGAAGTCAGAACGTCCTGTGAAATCGGTCCCAAGTCTCCGCCCCTAACACACCTCCAAACATCGATGTCATCCGCCCCTAACACGCCCCCCAACACCGGAAGGATAGATGAGAGCAGAGATGCACATTTAAATGGGAATAAAATAAAATAACACTTATAAATAATGATGTTTTAACATTCTTTAGTTCATTAACTCATTAACTGTTCATTAATTTGAGTTCATTAATTGATTTATTCACTCTTTGATAGCATCATCCACCTCTCCCACTGGGGGAAATTTATATATGGAGTAAAGTATATTGAAACTGTTTAAAACTATGTGCTTTAAAATTAAAAACATGAAACGTGGGAGGTAAACAGTTTTTTTCACACACATGTAACATTTTCACATCATGCAACTTTAAAGTGATGCGGTTTGTTAAAGACAAAAAAACGTAGGCTAGCATTCAGGCATAGTAAAATGTTATCAGAAAAGGTCAAATGTGTTATATATATATATATATATATATATATATATATATAGTAAAACATTATGCTTTAAAATTTTAAAATGTGAAAGAATGTATTGGGTGACAGACATTAGGGAGTCAAGGAACGTTTTTATTAAAGAAAGTTTTGTTTCCACATACATCTGTATAGTTTTTATTTTGAAGACATAAAAATAAAGTGTAAAGTTTAAACACAAAGGCTTAAAAGATATTTTAAAGAGGTTACCAGAAAAAGTAAAAACAAGTTAGAGAAAGCATTTCAATTACATTAAAAACCAAAAAGTCAATGTTCAAACATTTAAAACATTTTCAGAAAAAAAAGTAAAACAAGTCAGAAAAAGCCTTTTCATCACATGAAAAACATTAAAGTCAATGTCCAATCATTTAAAAATGTAAAACAAGTTTTCCAAACACAGTTTTAAAAACGGTAAAAACAAAAGTCAGACATTTTAAAACGTTATCAGAAAAAGTGCTTTGAACTTTTAACAAAGGTAAAACAAGTTAGAGAACGTTTTTCACATACATTTGAAGAAAGCTTCTTTCACAATAACAAACATTTCACATAGGGTCTACAACTTTAATAACTTTTAAAATTATGTATATTGTTAAAACCCAAAGGCCTATCCAGACCTTTTTAAGCATTATCAGAAAAATGTAAAACAAGTTAGAGAATGTCTTTCACACAAGATAACAGAAAAATAACAGGGTAAAATATCAAACACGTGCATTAGCATTAAAACTATCAAGCAACAGTTGTTAAAAAGATGAATAGTTTTAAGCAAAACATTTTAACACTGCAATTTGCTGCTAAGGTTTTGTTTATTTTTTAACAAAAATGACTCTTACACTGCTCCATGCAATACATCTTCACTCACCAGCGATAAAAGTAGAATGAGAATAGATCGGCATGTGAAGCCGCTCCCAAGTCTCCGCCCCCTAACACGCCCCCCAACACTGGAGGATAGACATGTGCAGAGGTGTATATTTAAATGGTAGTAAAATAATTAAACAAAATAATGTTTGTGAATAAAGTTTTAACAATTTTTTTTATCCATTAACTTATTGATTTATTCTTTCTTTGATAGCATCCTCTCCCACTGGGGGGGAATTTATATGTGTTCCACCATTTGAGAATGTGTTTTTGGAGTAAAGTATATTGAAAACTATATGCTTTAAACTTTAAAAACACGAAACACTTTTTCACACACATGTAACATGTTCACATACAACTTTAAAATGATGCGGATCGTTGAAAACTAAAACGTAGTATTCAGACACAGTAAAATGTTATCAGAAAAGGTTTCTGAAAATCATGTAAAACATTATGCATTAAAATGTAAAAATATGAAACAAGGTTTTGAGGTTAAACAATGCAATCAAGGGTTGTTTTATTAAAACTCTTTTCATATATACATTTGAAGGGTGTTTTCCCCCCACAAACAACATTACAAATGTTAAAAACAACAACAACAACAAAACAAAAAGTTTTTTTCACATGATGTTCAACAATCTCAAAAGAGGTCAACAGTGCTTCTAAAACAATGTCTCAAACATGCTGTAACGCAAAGTTAAAATGTTGCGTAGTCCAAAGAGAAAAACAGTGTTGTACCGGATGAAAAGATGCACGAGAGAGAGAGAGAGAGCTGTCATAATTTCCCCACGCCCCAGGGTTTAATAGGCTAATATAGCTAAACTTAAACGTCTGCATACATGAAGTGAGAAAAAATATACAAATAAACATTCAAGTCGGGTCACAAATAAAAGAGGAAAATTAAACAAAGAGATGCGGGGTATCTCTTCTGCTGCTCACCTGAGCTATGTCCCTCTATGCACATGCGCAGTTGTCATTCTAACTCAAATTATGAATGAAAAGTGACCGTTACAATGCGTAAAGCATTAAACATAACACACAACAGTGGTTAAAATATGTCCAATAAGAAGTTTTCCCATTTTTAACATTTAACAGTGGCTTAATCTGTCCCGTTTCAGACGTCATCACTCGCAAATGACAAACATTTGAAAGAGGATTTTGTGTAAAGCTGCACGTACATCCAAAGGAAAGACATAGCCCACAACAAACAAAATAGCCTAATGAAATATACAAAATAACATTTAAAAATATGATTTTTGTTAATTTTAGTTAATTTAGTTATATTTACTCTTAGATCTTTTCAAGCCTAATACTTTCAAAGCTCTCCCCCTCTACAACAACAACAACAACAACACACACACACACACACACACACACAAACACAGTTGAACATCTAAACTTTTACGACATCACGAGTGATTGTATCATGCTGTTAGATAACGAGAAAGGATATCTGGTCGGGACGTAGAATCAGTAACGTGTGGATATT
The DNA here is from genome assembly GCA_036281575.1 of Ancherythroculter nigrocauda. NCBI lineage: Eukaryota > Metazoa > Chordata > Actinopteri > Cypriniformes > Xenocyprididae > Ancherythroculter > Ancherythroculter nigrocauda. The sequence goes on along the minus strand of VTFQ01000014.1, from coordinate 17,229,306 downwards.
AGCTCTTCAAAGACTGTAAAACATCTAAGGATGTTTCGGGGTGTTTTACAACAGCTCTGGTGAATCTGGAAGAGTCTGACATTGTGAACTCTGGCATTGTGAACTTTGTTTGGCTTTGTAAACATAGGATTAATACAGGTCGATTAGGACATTTTTTCCAAGTCATCTCAATGGCAAAATGTGTCCCAATCACCCCGAATTCATATTGCGTAGGTTTTCTCTACAAGAAATTGATGAAAACAGTAACATTGCTGCAACTTTTAGTTTATCAAGTAGTGTTATTTTACTGAAACAAGACAAAAAGAATGTTTAATTTACCCCCAACAGTTATTTTTCCCAGTTAGCCATAGGCCTATAGTTATTCCTTTTATTTTTCAGACCTAAAATGTTGATCACTACAGGCATAGTTCAAACATGCAATGCTCAAGAAAGCTCATTTTGGTGTAATCTTTGTGAGCTCTCACCCAGAACAGAAAACTTTGTATTAGGTGTTCTAGACAAAAGCTTCATACTAACAGAAAATATTATGCAAGTTAAACTGTGAGTGTACTTTAACGTTATACAATATTTTCAATACGAATATTATGGTTTCATGTTGCTTTAAAGATTTTTGTTTGTTATTTGCTAATACTTTTTCAACTAACACTTCAACATCCAGCCCAAGATGTACAGTATGAGCTAAGGATCTTAAAAGGCTGTTAATCTTAAAAGGCTAAGGCTGTTAAAAGGCATTCCACACTCTGGTAAAACCATTAGTTCAAATTTAAAAAAAAATTGTGTTTGCACAAAACTAAATTCAAGAGATGAGTTTACTACAAAGGTGTGTATAAGGCATATAGGACGGCACAAATTAAAGAGCTGTATGACCTAAGGATCTTATTTGGCCGCAAATAAACAGGTAATGGGATGTTCAAAGTGACACAATATACAGTTAGATATTCTCCTACTTCATATGTCTGCAAATAGTTGTGGCAAAATCTTTGAAAAGTGCCAATTAGCTATAAATAATACAGAAATCCTCTCTCCTGGTCTATTGCAAAAGTTTGGTGATTTGTAAATGAAATTTTTTCCCCCACTAATCGCTGATGTTGTTTACATTTTGTTTCTTTGTTTTATTTATTTATTTATTTATCTATTTTTCTACATTTGTACAGTTTGTAAAGACTGCTCTCTAAGCATGGTCAAACATGTTCACAGGAGTTCATGAAAACATAAATACAGCATAAAGAGAATTAAATGACCACCTTTCTACATGACACTGCTTAAGACTAAACAGATGACATTTCTTTTAGGTCATCTTTCTGGTATGTGTTCGATGTGGGATCACAAGACACGACGGCCCAACAACAAAAACAAGTGAGTCTTGCTGTTTTTCTGTTACCTAATACAACTATTACACCTCAGGTTTTTCTAACTATTACACTTAAAGCTGAGCATTTCACTGTTCTTTTGTGTATGTCTCTAAACATCCATTAAGTAAATTAATTACAGTTGAAAAGTAGTCATTTTAGGTAAAAGGTGGGATGATTCTTGACTTTTAGGTGCCTGTCTATTAGGTCTGATCCACAAAACAGATGGTGTGCTTTATGTCTTAATAATTTGTTCTTCTTTTTATGAAAGCATGCTTTGAGATAACTTATATGTGAAACATGCTCAGTCACATTCAGTCACTCTGAATTCTAGTTCATATTAATTGAATGTTGTTATTCCCCAACATGTTTAACAATGCTAGTTTTCTCTGCCTCATCAAAGTTCCCACAAGTTCTAGTAGTATAGTGAATCTGAAACCATACCAAATATTAGCATGTAACAGTCTGGAGACATTTGTGTTTTTATGATTCTTTGATTTTTGTTTGCATTTCTTCTGAAACTTACTGTTTTAGAAATTGTTTACCAACTTTTAACATCAACATTCTCAACGTATTGCGTGTGATTGTAAGGTTTTGTGTGTCTGTTTTCCTTACACTTTTGGCTGGAAAAACAACAACTATGTTTATCTGCTGTAATGCTAGTGAGGTCAAGGTGTTCATAAATAGATTTTTGGGGCAGTACGTGTATACAGAATGTAGTCAAAAGGATCTTTGAAATATTTTATTTTGTAAAACATCTGCGTAGCGAATGGTACCTTTAAAATCATTGTTTTATTATTAATATCATTAAGTTCTTTGTCATGATTATTATTTTTGCTTTTATTTTTACCTCCTAAAGAATCAGGTTTGCAAGTTGTGTAATACTGTTTTTATGAACTCTTGACCACAGTGATTCAACCTTTTATTTAAACAATATATTGATGAATAGATACATACATTGAAATAATAAAGAAAATGATAAAAATAGCATTAAATAAAAACAGCAAAACAATAATAATGACATTACCGTTTGTCTAACCAAAAAAGAAAATCTCTGCAGGCTATCATGTTTTGTTCTAGCTGATTAGAGTTTCAACTATTTCATCAATGTCAGCTTTCTCATTTGTTGAAAACATACGTCAGTTACACATGTACACATACAGAGAACCTCTGTAACTTTGAACAATATGTACGCCATGTTTTAAGTTTTAATTTTACTCAATATATTTTTAATTAGCTAGAGGTCTATAACGGAACTTTACCATGTTAATATTTGGAAAAATTGCTTAAAGCCTACACAAAATGAAATACATCCTATCTTCTTTCTAAATTCATGTTATGGATCTTAATGTAAACAATTCACCCATGTTTTTTTTTTTTTTTTTTTTTTGTCCTTGTAATCTTTAATCATATTATGCTAACTGAATCTTTTGGTGTAATTAATAGACATCCCTGTTTCATTGTGGCCTGCCTTAATTCTATAAAGTTGTTTATGGCTTGACGACAACCCCCTTTACACCACCCTCCATTGAGGGAGGGTTTACCCCAATCAGATGTCCTGATAACCCACAAAGATACACAGAGCTCGGTTGCTCTCTTTAATGAGTTGACCTTCAGTGCAATACCAGGTTGACGGAGTGGAGTCCTGTGCTACTGCTACATATCGTTGATTAAAGGTTGAAGGAAATTTATCTGTTTGTTACATGGATTGTCTGAGACTGACGCAAACTGTGATTCTTCGCCTAATACTACTTCAGGGGGTCTGACCTAAACCACAACTTCAAAGCATTAATGCGCAACAAGGCCTGGACAATTGTTTAAGGACTCGCTCACAGGAGATTCCAGAAACTATTAAAATCATTCAGCATCGAATAGAAGACAAAGTTTATATCGTGCACAAAGTTGAGTTCTGAAAAGTCTATCTTCAACGCAGCAGATTTCTGAAATGGCTATGCAAAAGCTGATGGAGTGTGATGGAGAGTTCTGATGAAGATCATCGATGCTGCATTTGAATTGAATAACGATTGTGAGGGGGATACCAAATGTGTAACAAATCTCAAAATGTTTGTGTATTATTAACACCAAAGAGTCAGTCTGTGTAAGTATTTGAAAAAGTTCTGGATGTGATGTCTGAATATAGCAACAAGTTCAAAGTTACAGAGGTTCTCTGTATGTGTACATGTGTAACTGACGTATGTTTTCAACAAATGAGAAAGCTGACATTGATGAAATAGTTGAAACTCTAATCAGCTAGAACAAAACATGATAGCCTGCAGAGATTTTCTTTTTTGGTTAGACAAACGGTAATGTCATTATTATTGTTTTGCTGTTTTTATTTAATGCTATTTTTATCATTTTCTTTATTATTTCAATGTATGTATCTATTCATCAATATATTGTTTAAATAAAAGGTTGAATCACTGTGGTCAAGAGTTCATAAAAACAGTATTACACAACTTGCAAACCTGATTCTTTAGGAGGTAAAAATAAAAGCAAAAATAATAATCATGACAAAGAACTTAATGATATTAATAATAAAACAATGATTTTAAAGGTACCATTCGCTACGCAGATGTTTTACAAAATAAAATATTTCAAAGATCCTTTTGACTACATTCTGTATACACGTACTGCCCCAAAAATCTATTTATGAACACCTTGACCTCACTAGCATTACAGCAGATAAACATAGTTGTTGTTTTTCCAGCCAAAAGTGTAAGGAAAACAGACACACAAAACCTTACAATCACACGCAATACGTTGAGAATGTTGATGTTAAAAGTTGGTAAACAATTTCTAAAACAGTAAGTTTCAGAAGAAATGCAAACAAAAATCAAAGAATCATAAAAACACAAATGTCTCCAGACTGTTACATGCTAATATTTGGTATGGTTTCAGATTCACTATACTACTAGAACTTGTGGGAACTTTGATGAGGCAGAGAAAACTAGCATTGTTAAACATGTTGGGGAATAACAACATTCAATTAATATGAACTAGAATTCAGAGTGACTGAATGTGACTGAGCATGTTTCACATATAAGTTATCTCAAAGCATGCTTTCATAAAAAGAAGAACAAATTATTAAGACATAAAGCACACCATCTGTTTTGTGGATCAGACCTAATAGACAGGCACCTAAAAGTCAAGAATCATCCCACCTTTTACCTAAAATGACTACTTTTCAACTGTAATTAATTTACTTAATGGATGTTTAGAGACATACACAAAAGAACAGTGAAATGCTCAGCTTTAAGTGTAATAGTTAGAAAAACCTGAGGTGTAATAGTTGTATTAGGTAACAGAAAAACAGCAAGACTCACTTGTTTTTGTTGTTGGGCCGTCGTGTCTTGTGATCCCACATCGAACACATACCAGAAAGATGACCTAAAAGAAATGTCATCTGTTTAGTCTTAAGCAGTGTCATGTAGAAAGGTGGTCATTTAATTCTCTTTATGCTGTATTTATGTTTTCATGAACTCCTGTGAACATGTTTGACCATGCTTAGAGAGCAGTCTTTACAAACTGTACAAATGTAGAAAAATAGATAAATAAATAAATAAATAAAACAAAGAAACAAAATGTAAACAACATCAGCGATTAGTGGGGGAAAAAATTTCATTTACAAATCACCAAACTTTTGCAATAGACCAGGAGAGAGGATTTCTGTATTATTTATAGCTAATTGGCACTTTTCAAAGATTTTGCCACAACTATTTGCAGACATATGAAGTAGGAGAATATCTAACTGTATATTGTGTCACTTTGAACATCCCATTACCTGTTTATTTGCGGCCAAATAAGATCCTTAGGTCATACAGCTCTTTAATTTGTGCCGTCCTATATGCCTTATACACACCTTTGTAGTAAACTCATCTCTTGAATTTAGTTTTGTGCAAACACAATTTTTTTTAAATTTGAACTAATGGTTTTACCAGAGTGTGGAATGCCTTTTAACAGCCTTAGCCTTTTAAGATTAACAGCCTTTTAAGATCCTTAGCTCATACTGTACATCTTGGGCTGGATGTTGAAGTGTTAGTTGAAAAAGTATTAGCAAATAACAAACAAAAATCTTTAAAGCAACATGAAACCATAATATTCGTATTGAAAATATTGTATAACGTTAAAGTACACTCACAGTTTAACTTGCATAATATTTTCTGTTAGTATGAAGCTTTTGTCTAGAACACCTAATACAAAGTTTTCTGTTCTGGGTGAGAGCTCACAAAGATTACACCAAAATGAGCTTTCTTGAGCATTGCATGTTTGAACTATGCCTGTAGTGATCAACATTTTAGGTCTGAAAAATAAAAGGAATAACTATAGGCCTATGGCTAACTGGGAAAAATAACTGTTGGGGGTAAATTAAACATTCTTTTTGTCTTGTTTCAGTAAAATAACACTACTTGATAAACTAAAAGTTGCAGCAATGTTACTGTTTTCATCAATTTCTTGTAGAGAAAACCTACGCAATATGAATTCGGGGTGATTGGGACACATTTTGCCATTGAGATGACTTGGAAAAAATGTCCTAATCGACCTGTATTAATCCTATGTTTACAAAGCCAAACAAAGTTCACAATGCCAGAGTTCACAATGTCAGACTCTTCCAGATTCACCAGAGCTGTTGTAAAACACCCCGAAACATCCTTAGATGTTTTACAGTCTTTGAAGAGCTAATATCCACACGTTACTGATTCTACGTCCCGACCAGATATCCTTTCTCGTTATCTAACAGCATGATACAATCACTCGTGATGTCGTAAAAGTTTAGATGTTCAACTGTGTTTGTGTGTGTGTGTGTGTGTGTGTGTGTGTTGTTGTTGTTGTTGTTGTAGAGGGGGAGAGCTTTGAAAGTATTAGGCTTGAAAAGATCTAAGAGTAAATATAACTAAATTAACTAAAATTAACAAAAATCATATTTTTAAATGTTATTTTGTATATTTCATTAGGCTATTTTGTTTGTTGTGGGCTATGTCTTTCCTTTGGATGTACGTGCAGCTTTACACAAAATCCTCTTTCAAATGTTTGTCATTTGCGAGTGATGACGTCTGAAACGGGACAGATTAAGCCACTGTTAAATGTTAAAAATGGGAAAACTTCTTATTGGACATATTTTAACCACTGTTGTGTGTTATGTTTAATGCTTTACGCATTGTAACGGTCACTTTTCATTCATAATTTGAGTTAGAATGACAACTGCGCATGTGCATAGAGGGACATAGCTCAGGTGAGCAGCAGAAGAGATACCCCGCATCTCTTTGTTTAATTTTCCTCTTTTATTTGTGACCCGACTTGAATGTTTATTTGTATATTTTTTCTCACTTCATGTATGCAGACGTTTAAGTTTAGCTATATTAGCCTATTAAACCCTGGGGCGTGGGGAAATTATGACAGCTCTCTCTCTCTCTCTCGTGCATCTTTTCATCCGGTACAACACTGTTTTTCTCTTTGGACTACGCAACATTTTAACTTTGCGTTACAGCATGTTTGAGACATTGTTTTAGAAGCACTGTTGACCTCTTTTGAGATTGTTGAACATCATGTGAAAAAAACTTTTTGTTTTGTTGTTGTTGTTGTTTTTAACATTTGTAATGTTGTTTGTGGGGGGAAAACACCCTTCAAATGTATATATGAAAAGAGTTTTAATAAAACAACCCTTGATTGCATTGTTTAACCTCAAAACCTTGTTTCATATTTTTACATTTTAATGCATAATGTTTTACATGATTTTCAGAAACCTTTTCTGATAACATTTTACTGTGTCTGAATACTACGTTTTAGTTTTCAACGATCCGCATCATTTTAAAGTTGTATGTGAACATGTTACATGTGTGTGAAAAAGTGTTTCGTGTTTTTAAAGTTTAAAGCATATAGTTTTCAATATACTTTACTCCAAAAACACATTCTCAAATGGTGGAACACATATAAATTCCCCCCCAGTGGGAGAGGATGCTATCAAAGAAAGAATAAATCAATAAGTTAATGGATAAAAAAAATTGTTAAAACTTTATTCACAAACATTATTTTGTTTAATTATTTTACTACCATTTAAATATACACCTCTGCACATGTCTATCCTCCAGTGTTGGGGGGCGTGTTAGGGGGCGGAGACTTGGGAGCGGCTTCACATGCCGATCTATTCTCATTCTACTTTTATCGCTGGTGAGTGAAGATGTATTGCATGGAGCAGTGTAAGAGTCATTTTTGTTAAAAAATAAACAAAACCTTAGCAGCAAATTGCAGTGTTAAAATGTTTTGCTTAAAACTATTCATCTTTTTAACAACTGTTGCTTGATAGTTTTAATGCTAATGCACGTGTTTGATATTTTACCCTGTTATTTTTCTGTTATCTTGTGTGAAAGACATTCTCTAACTTGTTTTACATTTTTCTGATAATGCTTAAAAAGGTCTGGATAGGCCTTTGGGTTTTAACAATATACATAATTTTAAAAGTTATTAAAGTTGTAGACCCTATGTGAAATGTTTGTTATTGTGAAAGAAGCTTTCTTCAAATGTATGTGAAAAACGTTCTCTAACTTGTTTTACCTTTGTTAAAAGTTCAAAGCACTTTTCTGATAACGTTTTAAAATGTCTGACTTTTGTTTTTACCGTTTTTAAAACTGTGTTTGGAAAACTTGTTTTACATTTTTAAATGATTGGACATTGACTTTAATGTTTTCATGTGATGAAAAGGCTTTTTCTGACTTGTTTTACTTTTTTTTCTGAAAATGTTTTAAATGTTTGAACATTGACTTTTTGGTTTTTAATGTAATTGAAATGCTTTCTCTAACTTGTTTTTACTTTTTCTGGTAACCTCTTTAAAATATCTTTTAAGCCTTTGTGTTTAAACTTTACACTTTATTTTTATGTCTTCAAAATAAAAACTATACAGATGTATGTGGAAACAAAACTTTCTTTAATAAAAACGTTCCTTGACTCCCTAATGTCTGTCACCCAATACATTCTTTCACATTTTAAAATTTTAAAGCATAATGTTTTACTATATATATATATATATATATATATATATATATATATATATAACACATTTGACCTTTTCTGATAACATTTTACTATGCCTGAATGCTAGCCTACGTTTTTTTGTCTTTAACAAACCGCATCACTTTAAAGTTGCATGATGTGAAAATGTTACATGTGTGTGAAAAAAACTGTTTACCTCCCACGTTTCATGTTTTTAATTTTAAAGCACATAGTTTTAAACAGTTTCAATATACTTTACTCCATATATAAATTTCCCCCAGTGGGAGAGGTGGATGATGCTATCAAAGAGTGAATAAATCAATTAATGAACTCAAATTAATGAACAGTTAATGAGTTAATGAACTAAAGAATGTTAAAACATCATTATTTATAAGTGTTATTTTATTTTATTCCCATTTAAATGTGCATCTCTGCTCTCATCTATCCTTCCGGTGTTGGGGGGCGTGTTAGGGGCGGATGACATCGATGTTTGGAGGTGTGTTAGGGGCGGAGACTTGGGACCGATTTCACAGGACGTTCTGACTTCATTCTGTATTTGACAACGAAGAGATAGGATGTCTTTCATGGTGCAGTGTAAGAATTATTTATTGCTAAAACGTTAACAGTAAATTGCAGTGTTAGAAATGTTTTTGCTTTTTAAAAAAACATTTGTCTTTTAACACCTATTGTTTAATATACTTAATGCTAATGCGTTTGTTTGATACTTTTTGTTAAAATCTCGTGTTTAATTATTTAACTGGGCTTTTTAAATATACATTCTATCTTTCGGCATTGAGGTGGGCGTGTTAGGGACGGATGACGTCGATGTTTGGAGGCGTGTTAGGGGAGGAGACTCGGGAGCATTTTCACAACTCCTTCTGATTTCATTCTGTATTTGTCACGGACGAGATCGGACGTCTTTCATGGTAGAGTGTAAGAAATATTTTTGTTAAAATACTTTAACAACAAATGTTTAATATAGTTAATGTTAACACTTTTGTTTGGTAGTTTTTTGTAAAAAATCTTGTGTTTAATTAATTAATGTCCTTTTTTAAACGTGCACATTCTATCTTTCGGCGTTGAGGTGGGTCTGTTAGGTTGGATGACGTTGATGTTTGGAGGTGTGTTAGGGGCGGGGGCTCGGGGGGCATTTTCACGGACCATTTTGACTTTATTCTGAATTTGCCAGCCATGAGAAAGGATGTGTTTCATAGAGAAGCGTAAGAAGTATTTTTTGTTACAAAACTTTAACAACAAATGTTAGAAATGTTTTTGCTTGTAAAATCATTTTTGCTTTTAACAACTATTGTTTAATATAGTTAATGTTAATGCATTTGTTTTATACTTTTGTTTCAGAAAATCTAACTACATTTTAAATTATGCATTTCATTAATGTCTTTTTAAAAAACATTCTTTAATAAAAACAACCCTTTAAAAACATGTCTGTCGTCCCGATACACTGTTTTACATTTTAAAGTTTAAGCACCGTTTTCAAACATTTTCACTTCAAAAACACACAAAGTCCAAAACACAGTCATAAATTCCTTAGTAGGGGTAATAGGGAGGGGTAGTGGGGGGAGGACAAAAACAGGTGGCCAAAACAGGTGTCCAAACAGGTGTCCAGTCCGGAGGGAGGGGGTGGGAGGGAGGGGTGGGGGGGGAATATTTTTATGGGGTCATAAATCAATCATTTTTGACACATAGTAGCCTATAACCCTCTCTATTATGTAACAAGATTGACATTATATAATGAAAATATAGAAAAGGTTAAATTTTTTAAATATTGGGGATTATGGTTGGATGAAAAATATTCATGGAGGAAACATATTGAAAATATTGAAACAAAGTGTAAAAAAGTTTTAAACCTTATGAGATGTTTATCTGGCATGGAATGGGGAGCAGAAAGGGAAGCTCTTTTAAGTATATATAGGGCTCTGTTGAGATCAACGTTAGATTATGGATGCATGACATATGGAGCTACAGCCAAAACTAATTTAGAGAAATTAGACAGAATACAACATAGAGCATTAAGAATTGGTATAGGTGCAATGAAAACTACTCCTATTAATGCATTATTGGTGGAATGTAATGAAACTCCTCTAGAATTAAGACGGAATAAATTAGCCCTTGCTTATTGGTTACGAATTCAGGATGAGAAACATTTTTCATCTTCAGTGTTTAAAAAATGTTGGGAGTATTAGAAGACTATAGGTAAAGGATTTGGTTGGAACATATGTAAGAAAGCTGAAGAGTATGATATTAATAAATTAGAATTTACTACAGAAAATATTATAAGTAGAATTCCACCATGGATATTTCCAGAGCCAATGGTTAACTTAGAATTAATAAAAAAGAAAAAGGAATGGTTAGAGAATGGAAAGGAAAATATTTGCAATTTAATACAAGACTACATGAGCAAAAAATATTATGGATATTTAGGAATCTTTACAGATGGCTCTAAAGATCCAGGTAATGGACATGTAGGAGTGGGCATTGATATTCCAGAACTCAAAGTAAAGATCAATAAAAGAATATCCAATCATGTCTCTGTGTATACAGCTGAACTAGTGGCAGTTTCTCTGGGTTTACAATGGGTGGAGGAAGTTAAACCTGACAGAGTGATAATATATTCTGATTCAGCAGCAATATTACAGACTCTTATTACTAGTAAAACAACTAGAGAAGATATATTAATAGAAATTTATACAGCATTATTAAATTTAGAAAGATTGCAAATAGATGTTCAGTTTTGTTGGATACCTGCACATATAGGAATTTTAGGTAATGAGGAAGCTGATAAATTAGCAAAAAAAGCTCTAAGTCTTACTGACAAAATTGAGATTTCTCTTGGAAAAAATGAAGGTAAAGCTATAATAAAAAGTAATATTGACAGAAAATGGCAAAAAATATGGGATTTAGACAATAAAGGAAGAGAATATTACAGAGTTCAAAAATCAATTAAAGTTAGAACCTTTAATAGTAGAAATAGAAGAGAGGAAATAATTTATACAAGACTACGGTTGGGTCACACAAGACTTAATAATACGTTATTTCTTATGAGTAAAATAAATTCAGATAAATGTGAGGTATGTAACTGTAAAGAAAATGTTGAACATGTTTTAATAAATTGTAGGAAATTTCAGGAAGAAAGGAGTAAATTTAAAGAATGTATTATTAAAATAGGGAGGGAATGGGATATAAGAAGTATTTTAGGTATAGGAAATTATCAAAGTGAAGTTGTTGAGGCATTAATGACGTTTATGCAAGAAACAGGTATAGGTAAAAGAATTTAAAAAGATCATTGAAGCCATGAATTTACACACTCCAATATAGTAGGTGGCGGTATGCACCTTAACGATGGTCTGTAACCCGCCATAAAACTGAAAGAAGAAGAAGAAGAAGAAGCAGATGCAGGAGACCCATCGACAGAACTCGAACCCCCTCCTCTTTCACTGAAGTCGCTGGTGTGGAAGTATTTTGGATTTACAGTGAGTTATGTTGACAACGTTCGCGTTGTCGACAAAAAAAACAACAGTTTGCAAGCTATGCTATGTGCGTATACCATATTCTCTCACTGGCAGCACGACATGGCAGGGCATCTCCACAGGCACCACAAAACATAGATTTATCTGTTAAACCAACAACTACACAAACTACTCTTCCGTCTTCATTTGGAATTAAACTTCAAAGCAACTCAACTCGTGCAAATGCAATTACGCGTGCGTTAAGCCTGTTTCACACTGCAAGCGTAAGCGGCGCGTGAGCAGCGTGTATTTTTTTCGGCGTGCATGTTAACCAACGGATGCATTCACACAGGCTGCAGGAGCAGTGCGTAACTGTGTGTTCATACCGCTGGCGGCGAGAGCGTCAAAGTGACGCTAGTCATTCATTTTCAATGAGAGCCGGCGGCGAGCTCCGGCGAGAGCGTCGAGGAGAGTTGAAATCAGGTTAACTTTATGGTAATGAGCTATGACGCGGTTCGGCGGCAACCAATTGGAATGTAGAGGTCCTCGCTTGAGAGGCTTCCGATTGGTTGACGCGACTCGTCATTTACTTTGACCCTCCCGTCGGCGGCGGTTTGAACGAGCAGTACAGCGTTGTTGGCAGGGCGGCCTAGGCGAATGTTGACGCTCTCGCCGGCGGCGGTGTGAACGCACGGTAAGCGTCAAGCTGGAGCGTCGCGTAAGCAGCAGTGAAGTGGGGGTGTTTCGGCGCCGAGTCTATTGTTGCTGCGCTGCTGACGCTCAATTAAAGTGAAAGCACACTTTTGATGGACAAAATAAATATAATTTCAATATAATGTCTTCAAAATGCACAGAATAAGCATGTCTAATGTGTTTTAACAAGAATTTGAGTATGACAGAAAAGAAAATTAAGAATCAAAATAATTATAGAAGATTTACCCATTTAAACTTTTTAATTATTCAGTTTGGGTTAAAGTATGGTGTATTATAAAAAAAAAACTAAAGTAAACTAGCCAGAAAATATGATATATAAACATTATTTTAGTTATTACACAAATATAGGCTGCAGCATACACAAATTAAACCAGAGTTTGCTGGCTTTTTTCGCTGAGTTTGCCGTCTTGTAAACATGTGCACGCGGCAGATGATGTGCAGCCTCATTACCTCATTCGTGTGCAGCAATGGATAACACGAGGCTTTTATTTATTTTTATTTATGTATTTACGTTTATATGAAAATGTTGTACACTTCCCCATGTTAACAAACTTTCAAGACTATCAAGTTTATAAATGACCAAACTTATAAAAACAAATTTATAGCTGTCTTTGTAAAGAAATTCTCACTATGCAGCTTCGAGCCGCTGCTGTGACGCTGTACAAACGCTTGCAGTGTGAATACTCGCGCGTCTCTGCAGCTGCAGTGACGGTGTAGTTACGCTCACGCGACGCTCAGAAGCGAAGCGGCTGGATTCGCGAGACAACGAGATTTGCCTGACCAACAATGTTTTCGTTTATTTTTTTCATGTTTTTAATGGCTAAATGGTTATATTTTGCCCGGTTTAATTGTGTTTATTGCTATGCCATATTTTATTTTGCTGTAACCATACAGATAAAGTTAACACACTTAAAATTCCAGTTATGGACAACAAAAACAAAGAAATTTCAAGTTTTTCAACTTCGAATTTCTTGTCGTCAGTTTCTGGCATCGTAGTGATGTGAAATATGAGCAGGAGTTTACTCAGGGTGATTATTTTGACTTTATTTTGTATTTGAGCTGCGCGTCTTGGACGCGGCGTCCGTCAAAAATAGGCGAGGCGCCTATCTTTAGCGAAGGGACGCAGCTCAAACGCACCGCGGCGCGGCTGGTGTAAACACGAGCATTGACTAGAGTGGCCGCGAATCAGCTCCGGTAGCCGCGTCGCAGCCGTAAAGTGTCGCACACGCGTGCAGTGTAAACGAGGCTTGATGAGTATAAATAGCCGCAGACATGCGACCTTATTCGGTGGTGGAAAACTCCGGTTTTAGGCATTTAATTAGCGTGCTAGAACCACGCTACGAAATTCCAAGTAGAATACATCTCACAGCTATGGTGATTATATTGCATAAAAGTCTAGTCTGAAAAATGGCATAGCAACCTGTGCTTTAAAAAAATAAATAAATGTAAAAATCGAGAATCGAATCGAACCGTGACCTTAGAATCGAAAATTTAATCGAATCGTGGATTTGGAGAATCGTGACACCCCTATTGCTTATTATAACTTTTTATTTTTATTTTTTATTTTTTTAAAGCTTGGAATAATATGAATAATTTTAACACCAAAACAAATTACATGCATCACCTTTAAATACATAGAAGTGGCATATTTTATTTTTAACTCAATTACATATGAAGATAAATGACATGAATTTAAATGAATTTAGATGTTTTGTGATTTCAAAATCAACATTACAGTTTAGAAACAGTGCTACAGGCTAAAAAAACAATATCTAAGCCCACATCAACAAATCTACATGCAAGCTCTTATTTTACAAGAACATGAAGCTTAGCAACAATGCCCATTAAGCCTGTTTCACATAACACACTTACACACTGTGCATAAGCAATGCTATACAGAAAATATAATTCATGGCTGAAACTAAGAAAGTATAAGATGGTTATTGCAGTTGGGTCATTAAAAATTGTTACAATCTTGATTGTATTGAATTGAATGTATTGCTACCCCTCATCATGCAATCTACTTTAATCTACTTAGAATGGAACAACAAAGAGCAGTTTAAATAATCTGGATTCAGTCAAATTTACTGAATAGAGTAAAAAACAAATAGGCCTGGTTTCACAGGGTTTAGATTAAGCCAGACCTTACTTCAATTAGAACATTTAAGTAGCTTTTATAAGATATTAGAAAAATACATTACTGGTGTGTGTCTTAGGACAAAACAATGGCACTGACATATTTTAAGATATGTCAGTGCAAATTGCTTTCAGTTAAGAGAGCTCAGATGTGCATTTTAGTCTGGGACAAGGCTTAAGCCTTGTCTGTCAAACTGGCAATTGTGTTTTTTGTGTGTGTGGCACTTGTGCATGCATTGTTTGAAAAAAAGTCAAGTAATGTTGCAAAAATAGGCTCAGTGACAAAACTGTTTTCATCTATGCTTGTATGACAGTTTAAATGATTTGTTAGTTGTTAAAATGTGAGCTGGAATAACTATGCATTGCTTTTGTGTGTGGAGTTAAACAGGCTTTAGATTCCACAACCACCAGTGGTTTTTCACCCTTTGTTATGCTTGTGTTAAATGAACAAAGCCCAATGATCAAGCAATGACTTTTACCAGTTCAGCATACTATATTAAAGGTGCAATAGGTTCTATACAGAAACAGTTTTTGTTATACTGGTTGAAAGTCTTCTCATATCACTATGTTAAACGGTCAAAATGTATTTTTATAAATATTTATCATCTGTGGAATGCGAGGGACCATAAAATGCTCATCCAATCATTATATTCGGTCCGAATGAAATAATACGATGTCCTACCTGCCTGTCAACATATGTTTTTACATACCCTCATGCACCCTGTTTGCGCAGACATCATACGTCATCAGCGCGTTTCATGCTATGCAGAGTTTATGTAGAAAGACTTCAGTCACGCAGTCACTGAGCACCGCAAACAAACAGCAGCCACCTTTTACAGTTCCAACCAGATCAAAACAACAAGTTTGAGCTGCGTTCACGCCATAACTACCATAATTAAGAGATGGCGACCCGTGACGTTCTAACGAGAGCTGTTCATGTCCTCAGACTCTGAATTATGCGTTTCCATGTATCAACATCAAAATCAATGTGCAGCAGTCAGGTACAAGCTCTCTAAGTTGTTTACGTTCATTATTATTATTATTATGTTATGTGCTTTGAGACATGAGGTAGTTTAACGCCATCTCTTGTGACGCTTTGCCGAGAGCAGCTGTGTGTGTGTGCCTTCATGTGTTTTGGAGGAGGCGTGGCTTTGAGACACTCTGAAGGAAGGGTGTGATCTTATGATTTGAAAGCTAGCTCTGCTTGCTAGCCTCTCCGAAAATGTCCTATTGCACCTTTAAATATACAAACTAAAATTCACTCATTTTTTTCAATGCAGACCTTTCAAGTAATTCATTAATTTTCTGTCTTTTCTGTGCTGCAATTTAGTTTATTGGACTCCAGCCTACATTCCAGTTGTTGTTGCCTGGACTCATATATATTGTAGGCTTCAAGTGTCCTGCCCATCACTGTCCTCGTGCTGTTGGGTGGCTGGTGGGTTGCCTGGATATTCTAGAAGGGAAACAGGGGTCTCCTTGGCTCCTGTTTGCTCCCTCTCACGTCTGGTGATTCCTCTGCTGCTTGCCTTCGAAGACACAGTCTGACCTCGGAACAGCTGAGCCCGACGTTGACAGAGACCCACTTTACTGAGCAGTATAAAGACATCTCCTTGGAAGGCCTTGGTGAAGATAGCATAGAGGAAAGGGTTAGCACAGGAATTCAGAGGATAAAAAAGCACCAAGAGGATCTTGGAGTTTGACACAGTGATGAGTGGGTGGTGCAACGCAGCTGTAATAGCATACATTGAAATGGGTGCTATGCAGAGAAAGTCAGTAAAGATGAGTACAGCCATACGCTTGGCAATGTTGGTATCTTTGTTGGCAGACTGATGACTTGGGTTGTGAATAGCACAATAGATCTTGATGTAACATGCACAAATGACTACAAAAGCCAGGATGTTAAGAACAAGTACACATAGGATGTAGATCTGGTCCACAAGTGTCTGGGTGTCCATGGGAAGACAAATGCTGACTTTCTGGTAGCTGCTGACCCCAATGAGAGGCATAAGAGCCAATATGACGCAAAATATCCAGCCCACTAGCATGATGATTGAGGCATGGGACAGACGCAACTTACGGTCCAGCCGCATGGCGTAGGTGATGGCATACCAGCGTTCCAGGGTAATAGTGGTCAGTGTGTAGACCGACAGTTCACTAGCAAAGACGGAGAAGAACCCAGCTAGGTTGCATCCTGGACCTGTTTGCCAATCAATAGCATGATTATAGTATTCAGAACGTGTGTGGAGGTCCACGGAAGCAATGAGCAGCAGGTAAATGCCCATGCAAAGGTCAGCAAAGGCCAGGTGGCACATTAAAAACCTTGAGACAGACAGTTTGTAGTGGCTGGTGAGCAGCACCAACAGTACAAACAGGTTGCCCAACACAGCAAGCAAACTGACAAACCACACAGACACTCTTAAAAAGCTGAAACCCATGATGTCCTCACAAGGGTTGAACTCATCAGGAGCAGGGAAACAGGCGACCTCCTCTCCCTCCTCACACACAATGTAGTCATAGCGACTGTCAAACTCATGGCTGGTGTCTTCCTGGGGGTTCTTCAGTGTTTCACCAAAGCCCACATCATCATCTGGGTGTCCACCAAAGTATGTGTGGTAATGCAGGCTGCTGTAAAAATCCTGGTGGTCGTAGGTGTCTCTGAAGATGTTATCTCCCGAGTCAATGCCAGGTTCCATGCTGCTGTACAGGCCAGGAAATTTAAAAGTTCCAACAGATCTCTTTTGAAGTTGATTATACCTGGCAGTCAGGTTACAAATGATGTCCTCTAAGTACCTGCCAAAGAGCAAAAATCCTTATGCTTGAATGCTAGAAAATACACTTTTAAAAGGAAGGTCTTAAAGCTTTTGAATTATCAATAAATCTAGCCTAATATTTAAAATCTTTCATAACATTAGACAACCAATTATGTGACACCACAGTTCAGTTGTAGTCAAAAATACTACAGATCTTTACTCATGTAACAAACACTCATATTTTCTTATTCTCGATTATTGCAATGAATAATCAAAGTCACAAACCCCCTTTTTTTCTTCAAGTTCTTGAATGCACAGCAGTGGCTGGGGTAGGTCAGGTCTGCTGTAATTAGGTGTCTGAAAGTCTTGATCGGTGGTAGTTTTTTGAGGGCCCAGACATTCCGAGCACAGAGTTCACGAATTGACTCCAAGCCTCTGGTTGGGAGGGAAATGACAGCCGATTCTGAAACATCACTAATTAGAAAAAACAAAACAAAACAAAAAAAACAAACAGACTTTTTTAATCCTTGTATGGCCTTTGATGTTTCCCTCATTAAAAAAATGTTCCCTTCATCTCAGTGGGAGAGATTTTGTGACTTTTGTTACATTATCTATCTAAACACACACACGTTTGTGAATTGTGGGGACATTCCATAGGTGTCCTGATATGTCACAAAAATGAGCGCGCACACACACACACTTGATTCAGTTGTTCTGAAGGTATGTAAAAAAAAAAAAAAAAAAAAAAAAAAAGTCTTCAGGGTTGGAATGGACCCCGCATTGAAAATTAATGGGAAAGGTGAAAAATTAAAGAGTTTTTTTATTTTTAATTTTTCAATTAAATCAATAAATCTGGAGGCAATGATCACCTCACATTTTTATGTATTATTATTTCCTTGCTGACACATCATGCTTGTCATGTGACATCGCAGCCACAATGGCGCTGTGTGACTTTTGTAGGAAATTGGTTTTACTTCATTTTTTATTTCACTTTCCTTTTTTTATTCAAAACATTTCCAAACTTGTAAACTATATCATGAAAGATCTGATATTCCCATTCTCAAATAAGCCTACGTGTAAGTAAAATGTATTGTTATTTAAAACACCACTTGATCTATAATGGGCGATGGGCGCTGCTGCAATTCAGAATCAGAGTTGTCAGATTTACATGTAGGCCTACATTTTACCAATTCTTCCAAAAGACATGAAAGTAAGTGGCCATTGAACTAGGAAAAAAATTGAGTAAACTTTATAATTACATACACAGTGTGTAGCTGTGAAAAAAAAAAAAAAAAAAAAAAAAAAAAAAAACACGTCCTCAAATTATAGCTATTGGAAAGGATTAACATTGCTGCTTCCAAAGACATCATGTGTGTATTTTATATATTGTATTTATTTATTTATTTTTTTTGCTAGTAAGCTACTGTGTATTTAAATATCAGAAGCCTTGTATCTCTCAAGGAGGAGCTCCGGGAGCAGATGACAGTGAAGGAGGAGAGAGAACCAGGCCTGGATGGTTTGTTTATTATATATGATTAAAATTTGTGAAACATTCACCGGTTCCCGCCTCCTTCTTTCCTGGACACAAACCGCTTTACACTTATATAAATAAACAACAACCATTTCTGATGTTTTCACTGATCACTGATCTTAAAGTATGTAAACAGCAAAACAGCTTTATAAGATGAGATTTTTATGCATCCAATCTGAGCCTTTTTAAAATGTGGTTCGAGACTGAATTCATATCTGGCATCTGGTCTACATGTAAACAGTTGTATTTGATTCTCAGCTCAGGTGGAGCATCATAATGGAGGGCAGTCAGTGGAGCTCTGATTAAGACTATGGGTCGATGTAACAATTACAGTACATTAAAGGGTTATATCTTGCTCTATATGAAGACATTTTATTTTACCAAATCAAAAGCAGTGGCTTTTCTAAAGCTTTTGTTAACCTCTTGACTTTTTGTCAACCTCTAAAGATATTTTTTAAGACCATGGACATGCAATAAAAACATAATATTTAGTTTGATTATATGAGTTTGTTGTTGTTTCTGTTTTAAATTGATGTTCCAACGAGTCTATTGTGCAACATGACTTTAAAAATAAGTTAAAAAAACAACAACAACAAAAAAAAAAAACTTGCAGCCAGCTTGTCTGATTTTGTCATTTTGAGATAGTTAGCCAGTGACCTCATAGCAATGATTTCACACTGATCTGACTCCTGAGAGGGTAGCTGAGGGGCCACATTATTAACTTATTAAAGAACTATGATTTCAGCAGGCCCACATTAGCAGTCAGATAAAACATTACTATGGTCAAAATTCAGATGAGAAGATATTTTTGCACTTTTTTAAGTTAGTAACCCCAATGAATAGTAGGCTAGCTTTACATAGTCTGTATTGAACAGTAATACATAATCTTTATCGGTATAACAACCAGTTGTTTTTATGTTCCAAGAGTGCAAGCATTAGAAATATGTTTTCCATTAAGAGTCAAAGAATAAAAGTATTGTTTTGATGCATTTTTAGTGCTATGACATGATCTAATCTCTAAAAGACTTTTTTAATAAAACATATACCAAATATTTAAAAGTCATCTTTAACAGCTCTACATTCTAATCATAATAGTAAAATCTCATAATTTTTATAATTATTATCTTTTCTAATCTTATAATTTTTCAGAAACCTGTTCCCCAAAACACAACAAAATCATTTATGGACAAGGGCTGCAAACTCTGAATAAAAGATCTCAGAGGGACCTACAGACACTGAATCTCAAGTGCTTTCAGGAGAAACAAAAGGCACTCACAGGAGCATTGGTCCACTGCTAGTCCCAGCAAACATTCTCTCATCTAGCCTTGTCAGCAGCTTATTTCTATGCAGGTACCTGGAAAGAAAAGGAGTGAAAATGTCCAGTTTGAGGATTATAATATATAATGTCATTAAATGTTACAAGTAAATATTAGATTTTTCTGTGGTGCTTGTTAAGGCACAAACAATCCCACAACCAATCCTTTAGTATTTAGTAGGGTAATTGTTCCCACAATATTTGTGCAATATAAATGAATAATGCTTACGAGAAATGCAAAATTAGATGGTAGATAGTAACAGGCAAACATCCTGCAGACTTATATTAAAGAAGGGATATAACCACACAGGACCAGAATATCATAAAGACTCTTTGGGGCCAGGAAGAAACCACTTAGCAAAATGCCACAATATCTTAGCATCACATTTTCTTAAAAATCTTCAATAATGTTATTCTAAATAAACACACTATTAACAGCTGCTCCATTGCACTACATAAACATTTTAGGATTTTTAGAATTCTGAATACAAGGCTTGCTAGAGGGGCCCACTTTTACAAGCAAATTAACAATCTAGAAATTGAGTTTTACTATTGCACTTTCATTAGTGCCTTTGTCCTGGTTTAGCAGTCCAATGTCAACATGCAAAAGCCCAAAGACATTAGCAAGAGATTACAACCTAAGGGAGATTGAGATATGAGGGGTATTGACACTAATATCCCATATTCTCAGCAGAAAACCCTTAGGAGCAGAGGTTAATGACACATGTATCCAGATTTGTGAAACCTCAATAGTGAGTAATAGTGCCCCCCAAAGTGTTCTTTACTCAAGTAGGCCTTTACACTTTTCTATGGTTCTACTTTTCTATCCTTTTCTCGCAACTACGAGTTTACATCTCGCAATTCTGACTTTGCAATTATATTTTAAATTGTTTTATTCCGTGGTGGGAACAAGCTTCCATGCTTTTCCCATGGGAACTGATTGAGAAGACAATAGCATGTTATCCAGACTATTGAATCAAGTGAATGAATAGTTCAACCAAACATGAAAATTATATACTTATTTAGGCAATTTTTTTCAGGTGGGATACAAAAACAATATTCCCTCAGCTCATACAGGGACAGTTTAGTGATAGAAATTGTGTAAGCTACAGTCATTTTTATTGCTTTATTTTATTTTATTTTATTGCTGTTTTTGGTGTTTTGGAATGATGTATGGCAAGGATTCTTCAATAGTTTTCTTTTAAAAATAAAATAAAATTTTGCAATGAAATTAAGGTGAGTAAAATAATTATATAATTTATTTTTTATTTTTGGTTAAAGTTTTGGTAATTCTGTTAATGATCAATGCTTCATAAATGTGGTGCATCAAACTTGTATTTATATGGTTTTAGATAAACTTTAAGCATTTTGGTGTTATACAAGTTTTATAAAGAACTTTACACTGAGTCCAGCTTTGTGCCATTGAAAGCATGATGTTGGACCTTTGTAAAGCCATTGCTGTAGAGCCTCCTGTTGAATGAAAAGCAAGAAATAACATGTCATGGCCTCATGCAAAATTCTTGCTAATAACAACAGTAATAACTATAATAATAAGTAATAACAAATACTTGGCTCAGATTTTGACAATATACGTTTAAACATGTTTAAAGAGCCGACATGAAGATGCTTGAGTCACTCAGTGTACAGCAAAGCATTTATAATTGTACCAGAAACTAGAACAGGATTACAAATAGCCTTCTGCTAAAAGGGATTTTTTTCATTTAATCAACATAATCCCTTTAATATGCTCTATATAGTTAAAAAAAAAGCCAATAATGGAGGAAACAGACAAATGACAGTTCAAAACATTTTTCTCTGTAAGTATGACAAAAATGTGAAAATGAGGGAATTTGACAAGACTTACACTGACAGCAGATCATTGGTAATGCCAAGAAAAGCATTAGATGGAATTTCAGCAATATAGGGATTATCGCTAATTTCTCTGCAGGAAAAGCAAAAATAAATGAAAAAGAATACCTTCAAAAACACTGTTCTGTATGAAAACTGCAGCATTAAAACACTTCTCACAGTAGGAAGTATGAGTCATGAGCCTGGATATTGGTCAGGTCAGGGAAGATGGTGAGGCCTGTGTTGAATAAGCCTCTGCAAACACAACACCTCCTGGTTATCATTCTATTGTCTTATGCACTGTCTACAAAGACATATTGCTGGAGGTAATTGTACATTTGGTTTGAGTGCCCTTATGTTGTTTGGTGGGGTGCATAAAAATGTAACCAATGTGGTTCAAACGACGGAGGTGTGCGGCAATGCAACGGTTTCAGGAAACAGCCGTAACTAGTAAGTTAAATTCTCCAGCGAGGCATTGTAGTATGCCAGTTCAACAGTGAGTTATGTCATTATACAGGAAACTCACCCCAGGACAAGAAAATGTTTGTTTATAAACTATAACATAATATCATGTTGTCTATTAATTTTATTACATGCCTGCATATATGTGTGCAACACGTCAATGAAACTGAACTAGAACTTTTATAGCCTCTGCAGTGATTTCATTGGAATGCGCACGAGTCAGAGGCTATAATTAGATGTGCCACAGGTGCATCGACAAGATATTTTGTCTGAAGACCAGTCCTTGGACATCTTCAGTGCGGCAATGAAGTGTAGCATCTCGTTCCCGCTTTTTCAGGGAACAGGGTTACAGTGAAGTAACCTGAGACGTTCCCTTTCAAAGGCTATACTCAATTCTGCGTTTGATTCAGCACTATGGGAATGAGAATACCCATGCTGCTGCACTGGAGGTGTCTGGACCCCTTACGATTGTGTAGTGTGTGCTCACAAGAACGCAAAAAATGTCTCAGACATGAGCTTGCGATGTCGACTCAAGGACATGAGAGCCCAGAGTGGCATGAACATCCAAACTATAAAATCTTATGAATGTGTGTGGAGAGGACCAGCCTGCCGCATCACATACATGCTGCAGGGGGACACCCCCCGCCAAAGCTCTAGATGAGGTGACCCCCTCCCCAAGTAGAATGAGCCCTGGCGAAGATTGACCACGTACCTCATAGGCAAGAGCAAAAGCATCCCTCACCCAATGTGAAATTGTCTGTTTAGTGGCGAGAGAGAGTTACCCAGTAGAGTAGAGGGGACATTGCACTGTCTGTTGGGAGGCAAAGAGGTCCACCTCTGCTTCATAAAATCTTAACCAGATTTGTTTCACTACCTCAGTTAGTGATTCCCCCATCGGTATTTTCTGTCTGGACAGTAAGCCTGCTCCCACATTCAGATGTCCAGGGATATATACTGCCCTGAGTGATAGGAACTTGTCCTGCGCCCAGAGAAAAATCTGCCGCACTAGTTTGTTTAGGTGGCGCAAACGCAGACCTCCCTGGTGATTTATGTAAGAGACTGCCGCTGTGTTATCCATCTGCACCAGGACATTGACAGCCTCTCAGCTGACGGAGGAAGTATTTCAGGGCCAGAAATACAACCATTAACTCTAGGCAGTTGATGTACCAATCGAGCTGATGACCCTCCCACTGCCCTTGGGCTGTTGGGCTGGACGGCCCTCTAAGACTGCTCCCAAGCCCGATAGGGATGCAATGGAAAGGCATACTTAGAGTGGGACCCAAGGGTAGAAACCGGGGTCTGAGCCACATAGCAAGGGTATGTAGCCTGCGGTGCATAACTCTTATCTACCCTAATCTTGGCCTAGCCTGACTTTGCTCAGGGTATTGTAACCTGACTCTCTCTCCGGAAGAGGAACACGTTCTATGGCCCCTTTGACCAGAAGAGATTGCAGCTCTTGTGACAGCAAGTGCACCTGCTCTGGCTTCACGGTAGAGGCAGCCACGCCGTTGGATTCTTTAACCTATTTCTGCTGTCTTTAGAACCCACATAGAAATGTCTGGCAGTTCAGTAGCTACGCTGCCAAGTTCTCTGAAATGGGTTCCAATGTTGATACTTCCTGTTGAGGGGATGTTGGATGTTCCGTGTCCTGGGCGACAACAGGAAACAACTGAACACCCAACATTTTGCTGGACACCACTGCCCCCCGAAACCAGAGGCAGCAGGGATGGTACAGAGATTTCTTGGGGGTATCGGGAAGATGCTGGTAGATATATAGTTGCATGAAAAAGTACTTGCAGAATCTGTGAAAATGTGAATAATTTTTAACAAAATAAGAGGGATAATACAAAATGCATGCTATTTTTTATTTAGTACTGCCCTGAGTAAGATATTTTACATAAAAGATATTTACATATAGTCCACAAGACAAAAAAATAGCTGAATTTATTACAGTTTTTTTCGATTGCTAAACGACAGTGAGCACAACTGGAGCTACATGTGCAAAACTCTAACTACAGTCTGCACTACCAACAGTCACCTGAGCTAAACAGTTAACACATGGCTCAAAACAGGCTCAGTGCAGCCAAACACTATGCACAACCCTCACTGAGATAACACACACTATCACTCAGAACACACTGAGAGTAAAAACACTAGCATCAAACACCAACACAGAAAATACAAACTTTTCATCTTTACAGTTTGAACAATTTCAGTGACTTCATACAAAGTAATATTTTCTTCAAAGAAAAGAGAGACATTCTTTCACATGATTTATTTACATTTTTAGAACATAATTCTTTAAGGTAAATGAAAATTAGCAGTTTGCTTCAATAGTCTGTAGTAATTTACGGAATTACAGTAATGAGAAAAAAAGGGTAGAAACTAAAAGTACATACTGTAATTCGAACAAATAATTGAGGGGCTAATCCTGCAAAATTGCAATCAGCAGTGTTTGAAAGGCACAAGGCTGAAATCTATTCTGTTTTGAATGTGTGGTTCACAGTTTTGACAGCAGTGTGTTAGCATTTGAACAAAGTGCTGTAAATCCACAGTGTTGTGCAGGTTGTGGTTAAAGTCATGGGATAAGTGTGTAAAGTTTTGAAAACTGTGTTCAAGCAATGAAAAACAAACTAGAGTTTGGTCCACATGAACTGCTGCTGTGCAGACTGTAGTTAGAGTTTTGCACATGTGACTCCAGTTGTGCCCACTGTCGTTTAGCAATCGAAAAAAACTGTAAAACAACCCGTTCAAAAGTTTGGGAACCATTGGTTCTTAATACTGTGTGTGGTTACCTGGATGATCTACGACTGTTTTTTTTGTTTTGTTTTGTGATGGTTGTTCATGAGTCCCTTATTTGTTCTGAGCAGTTAAATGGCCCAATGTTCTTCAGAAAAATCCTCCAGGTCCTGCTCATTCTTCAGTTTTCAAGGATTTTTTTGCATATTTGAACCCTTTCCAGCATTGACTGTTTGATTTTGTGATCCATCTTTTCACACTGAGGACAACTGAGGGACTCAAACACAACTATTAAAAAAGGTTCAAACATTCACTGATGCTCCAGAAGGAAACACGATGCATTAAGACCCGGTGGGTGAAAACTTTTTGAATTTATAGATCAAGGTAAATTGTACTTAATTTGTCTTCCAGAAAACATGCAAGTATCTTCTGTTGCTTCCGAAGGGCAGTACTAAATGGAGGAAAAAAAAAAAAAAAAGAAGATATTTCAACAAAATAAGAAAAATTTAGACATCTTCATTCTGTTCAAAAGCTTTCACCCCCGGCTTTATTTTAATAAATTCAGCTATTTTTTTTGTCTTGTGGACTATATGTAAACATCTTTTATGTAAAATATCTTACTCAGGAGAGTACTAAATAAAAAATAACATGCATTTTGTATGATCTCGCTTATTTTGTTAAAATTATTCACATTTTCACAGATTCTGCAAGTGGTTCTTTTACATGCAACCGTATGTGCCCCGTCCTGAGGGGGCTACCCCCACAGGGCTGGGTGCAAAACCATCAGTATATATATATATATATATATATATATATATATTTTTTTTTTTTTTTTTTTTTTTTTTTTTATAGATATAATGGTCCTGAGGTCTTGCCTTTTTGGAGGCTGCTGAGGGCAGTGAGCCGGTCCCCAGTCTTGGCGAAGGGGGAGCTCGACTCGCCACACTCTGTTTCTGAGCCTCACGTTTGGAAGGACCGGGGTGAGGCTGGGTGGACAGCAGCCCCTCCCCCTGAGTGTAAGCGAGGAAGGAATTGCACAAAAGCTCCCTTGTGTTTCTTCGCCTCCCGAAACCTGCTGACGACTGTATTTACAGTCGCCAAATCAAGTAGGTATACTCTGTCCTTATCTTTGATTCCCGTGAGGTTCAGCCACAGATGCCTCTCCAATGGTATCACTCGCACTCAGGTCCTTCAACAGGTCAGCCTGGTATGCTTGTAATGCCTGTAACACTGCCATGGTGTGCAGCACTGCACCAGCCTGACCTGCAGATTGAAAAGTGTTGAGGCTTTGTGGGGAGTGTTGGTCTCTTTAATGATGATGCCAAGCCAGGAGAGAGATTGCTCATGAGCGTCTCTTCAACCTGTGGCATTATCATGCCTTAGCACCGACGATAGTCAAATATGTTGACATCGAAGACACAAAAACACAGGAAGTATAAGGTTTCCCCCATGAACAAGTTAACTTGTCATGGAGGTCTTCAAAGAAGGGGAGAGACTGATGTTGTGGTCCCTCCCCCTCGCACAAGCCGAAGAGGTGCATGGATCTGGAGCGCGATTGATAGGGACGAACCAGTCTCATGCGTCTCAGCCAGATCCATTCGCGAACAGTGGGTGCTGGCCCTTGGAAGTAACCGAGATGAGAGAGCAGTATCTTAACTGTGAACAGCTCACATGCTCGCACTCGCCCCGTTCCAATGCAAGGGCAGCATGCTCTTCCCCCAAACAAATAAAACAGTACTGGTGTGTGTCCGATTCAGCCATCAGACGTGAACACGGAGACGTACACTGTTTGTTTTGTTGATCGCTCATATTTGCTTTCTTTTTCCTTTACTTGTGAGACAGAGTGAAAAGAGAGAAAGTCTTTGCACACTGCCTATCAAATCTAACTCCTATCAGAAGAAACAGAGACAGCTTGAGAAGAACATACACACAGTATGGTCTGAAGACCTTTCGATGCACCTGGAGCACATCTAATTATAGCCTCTTACGTGTGTGCATTCCGATGATGTCACTGTTCTAGGTAACAATAATAACAATTCTAGGTCAATTTCATTGACGTGTTGCACACACATTCACAGCTGGTCACACCAAAAAGTGTTACCATAGCTCTGAATCAAGCACAGCATTGAGTATAGCTTTTGAAAGGTAACAGTGAGATCGCTCAGCATAACATGAACATTTCTGTGTTGCTGACACTAATGTCAGAGTAGACGGATCACATGAGCTCCACTTACTCTCATTGGTAGTTGCCTTATTAATTTACTGTTTATTGTTTATTAAATAATGTAGTTAAACTGACCATGCTTTCAGCTACCAATAAGAGTGTGGTACTCTCAACTCTGTTATAGCTTGTTTAAAGCATTCCACATGATCCCATGGATTTTCACCCAAAATCAGCACAGAAAATTTGGAGATTGTAGATATGGACATACTCATAACACAAATAATAATATGAAAAATAATTTTGTCCTTAAAGACAAGATAGAATTACACTATATTGCCAAAAGTTTTGGGACACCTGCCTTTACGTGCACATGAACTTTAAAGGGCATATTGCAGGTTAGAGCTTCAGTAATTCAATGTATAGAAAAATAATGTATGAAATAGATTTTCTTGAAAAAACACGTATAAATACGCTAATTAGGCTTCTGGAGTCGTTTTTTGTGAGAAAATTTTACTTCCGCATCTGAAAAATGCCAAATCGGAAGTGACGTAACTGAAGGGAGCGCGATCAATATAAACAATAGGAAAACAATGGATCGCAATGACAGTTCGGACGCTGAGGAGTTTATTCATACTCGTATAACAAACCACAGCCATACAATTAGGCTGCTATGTGGTCAAGAGAGCAGGGACAGGCCAGGATTAGACAGAATAATGGTCAAAAGAGACAAATTGAGCTGTTGTGTGAGGAGAAGCAGTGGAGAACAGGGCAGAGACCGGTGTTAGCTTATAGATAGCCTATACACGTTAGCTAACGATATGTAACTGTTCTCAGATCACAATATTGTACAGATTATTATGAATCAGGCAAAAGCAAAGCTATTGGCCATTTAGGAATAACGTTATTGATTACTAATAACAGATGATATAGCGGTTTCTCATCATGACTGATTTGGTAACGTTAGTTAGCAAATGTAAAAAAAAAATAAAAAAAAAAAGACTTACGGTGCACAATTCACGTTTCATCTCTCTGACGGATCCATGATCATGTCTCCCGCCGGCGGACGAACATAAGTGTTACTGTATGTGTTTCATGTAATGTTATCCTTTATTAATTCATTATGTGTTATGAGTTTATTCCGTGCCGATCACTGATAGTGTGGGGATGCATGATGTCATGATTATGTAGTTGTGTGAACTTGAATGTATATATACGTTTACAGTATATACATGGCATGAATGAAATTGGAGTATTTACATTACCAGCACATAATTCAAAACTGTTTTGTGTAAGTGTGAGACTATGCATGTGTACATAATTTGTATTCATCAGCAGTGTTGGGGGTAATGCATTACAAGTAACTTGAGTTACGTAATCAGATTACTTTTTCAAGTAACTAGTAAAGTAACGCATTACTTTTTCAATTTACAACAAAATATCTAAGTTACTTTTTCAAATAAGTAACGCAAGTTACTTTTTCACATTTATTGACTGACATGTTGTCCCCATGTTGAGAGGAATACAGTGCAGAGATATTGTGTGCGCTGTGTAAGCAATGATGGTTATTGTAGTTCTAGACTAAATGTGAACCTGCATTTACTCATCTCACTAGCACGAAATCATTCAGTATTCCTCAAAATGAATAAAAACAGTGAAATGCAATCTCAGAATTTTTGCAAACCTGTAATAATTAACTATATTAAATTACACAAATATACTTTATGTATTTAATCTCAATTATTAACCAATGTCTTTGCTGCTGACCTTCAATTCAACCATACTAATAAGCAAAAAATACTTTAGATTAGATTTAGAAATAAGAACTAGAACTTCCTTCTCCTGTATCCTATTCTTCTTAAATCCAGAACGGCAGCACATCTGAAAGATTTGTTTGAGCTGCGCCCTCTACTGTACAGGTGTAAATATGCTTTTCCTTCAGCCTAAGGCTTATTGATTTCACTTTTGGTGTGAAAGGACCTTTTTGCCAAAAATAGAACGTTTTTGTTGTTATTAAAAAACAAACAAACAAGCAAGCCCAGCCCTGGTGAGAAAAAGTAACGCAAAAGTAAAGTAACGCATTACTTTTCATAAAAAGTAACGAAGTAACGCAATTAGTTACTTTTTTAGGGAGTAACGCAATAATGTAATGCATTACTTTTAAAAGTAACTTTCCCCAACACTGTTCATCAGTGTTGAAATTGATTCAAGTAATGTTAAAAACGGTGAAGAAGCATCGCGTGTGTAAGTTTATTCATTTAATATCATTATTTATAGTAGTATTACAATGTTGAACTCCATCATATCGCCAGGATGATAATCCTCCGGTCTATAATGAACGCGTTTCTCGAAGCAGATGCAGAAGTGAAGTCCCGTCTCTTCACCTGCACAAAACACACCCCGGCACAGAAGATAGCAGCGTCCTTTTTCTTGTTACTAAACCTCTGGACTCGATGTCCTGACAGGCTGGAGTTTGTGCAACCTCCACAAACACAATAATTTACCATGACGATGATAAATAGAATACAAAAACTACCGAAAACACACTGATTTACGACTGCCATCACTGAATACCAACCTACTCTGCACTGAGTCAACACAGAGCTCAGCGAACTACTCCCTTTAGTGACGTAATATGACGCGACGCTGAAAAAAAAGCGTTTTTTACAGAGACCGTCACTTTATCTACTAAATTCATGCCCTTATGTCCTGCAAAACATTTTTAAACCCTGCAGTACGTTTTTATATGGTATTTTTGTACAAGGTTATATATTCATCTCGAAAAAAATGTTTAACCTGCAATATGCACCTTAATGACATCCCATTCTTAATCCGTAGGGTTTAATATGGAGTTGACCCACCCTTTGCAGCTATAACAGCCTCAACTCTTCTGGGAAGGCTTTCCACAAGGTTTAGGAGTGTGTTTATGGGAATTTTTGACCATTCTTCTAGAAGTTACACTTGGCACAATGCAGTCAGGCAAGTACTGTTCTCCTGGCAACCTCCAAACCCAGACTCGTCCATCGCATTGCCAGACAGAGAAGCGTGATTCGTCACTCCAGAGAACACATCTCCACCGCTCTAGAGTCCAGTGGCGGCGTGCTTTACACCACTGCATCCAACGCTTTGCATTGCACTTGGTGATGTAAGGCTTGGATGCAGCTGCTCAGCCATGGAAACCCATTCCATGAAGCTCTCTATGCACTGTTTGAGCTAATCTGATGGCAACACGAAGTTTGGAGGTCTGTAGCTATTAAGTTGGTGACTTCTGCGCACTATGCGCCGCAGCATGCGCTGACCCCGCTCTGTAATTTTATGTGGCCTACCACTTTGTGGCTGAGTTGCTGTTGTTCCCAATTTCTTCCACTTTGTTATGATACCACTAACAGTTGACCGTGGAATATTTAGTAGTGAGGAAATTTCAACCTCACTACTACCTATCAACCTATCACAGTACCACGATTGAATTCACTGAGCTCCTGAGAGCGTTCCATTCTTTCACAAATGTTTGTAGAAGCAGTCTGAATGCCTAGGTGCTTGATTTTATACACCTGTGGCCATGGAAGTGATTGGAACACCTGGATTCAATGATTTGGAGGGGTGTCCCAATACATTTGGCAATACAGTGTATGTGAAAAGCCAAACTGTGAATGATAAAAATACATTTCAGAGAAATAATTTTATTATTTGCATTTTTTGGGCAAGTTATTTTCTTGATTTATGCATAAACCTCACTAAGATATTTAAAACAAGAAAATCAAAACATGATGTGCAGGCAAAACAAATGACAGTATGTGGACAGTCTTTTGCTCACAAATACTGTAAATTAGGGAGATTCTTTAAAGCCTCTGGATGGATGAATGTCAGATTCCTTGTGTTCCTTATTTCTCTGAAGAGAGAGGGAGAGAGAGAGAGAAAGAGAGAGAGAGATATTGATTGATTTCATGAATTGAAAATGTACTTCTTGAAGTGTAGTGTGTAATGTCTTCTTCCACATGACTGAAAGAAATATGAGTATTTACAATACCTTTTTACCTTGGTTCGACATTATGCTTAAATGTAATAGAATTTCACAATATTTTTGCAGATGATGGGAATAACAGTTCTTTGACCTCATTTGCTCATGTTCAGGTTACTCAGCCACATATGGTAATTGAAAGCACATTTTCTGGTACAGTAAGAGAAAACCCCAACAAAGAATAGGTACAGAGGCAAGACAAGTCACCAAAACCTTCTTTGATGGACAAGATAATACCAGATGGATGTATTTAATCAGACACTCAAAAACAACAACAAAAAACAAGTAAAATTAAATTTTATGCAACTGTTACATAGCTTCAGTCATTCATTGAAATTAAATTAAAATGTCATTTACTGAAAACAAATGAGATGTGATTTTTTTTAACAAACATACATCGAACTGAATGTGTTCAGTGATAATTAGGTATTTTTAAGGAAATAATTAAGGGAATAAAATTACTTAAATAAAAGTTTAATATAATTGTTACACATTATATTACATTATATTTATGTAACTGTGATGCCAGGTGGGTCTACTGTCAAGTCAAGTCAAGTCAAATTTATTTGTATAGAGAATTTTACAATACACACTGTTTCAAAGCAGCTTTACAGAAAGTCATACTATGTATAATGTCTTAGTGCTTTACCATATAGAGCATGTTTTAGGGCTTTTATAACTGTGATCTAATGGCAGTAGTTCACGTGTTTACAGTAGTACACGGATAGTAGTTCTCTCTCGAGTCAAGACTCGGTTAATGGTTACAACAGTCACCAGTACTCTGAACCGAGGAAACAGTTTGGACTCGAAGAACCGATGAGCTGTTGACACAAGCATGTGTAAACCAAGCAATTGTCTTAAATGAGGGAGTGAAATGAAAGGGTTTGTCAAGGTTTTATGAAACATATTACAGCTGCGTAGATTTATAATATAATGAATTGTGGGTCCAATATGTGTGTCATGATCATTACTGGGAGTGCCACTAGAGGGCACTCCAACTAATGATCATGACAATGTGTTAATATGTCATAGATATGGCCAAGAGAAATTCATGGAGAACAATAGGTATAGGCCATAAAAACACATTAGTACTCAGTGAGAATAACATACAAAATTTTGTAACATGTAGCCACCCACAGCCTAACCACAAGCTCTACTCTTGAGCAATGGTAACCTCAAAAATCAACATTACAGAAACTTTTTTAAATGTGAAACTTAACTGAACAAGTATTTCCCTAAAAAACAACAAAAACAAACAAAACAAACAAACAAACAAACAAACAAACAAACAAACACATTAAATAGCAATTAATTTCAACATTTACTCTCCTGATCCAGCCCCATCCACTGCCCAGATTAAGTCAATGCAACAGAAATAATTCATGTTGTCTCACCACAAATGGATTAATGGATTAAGTTAACACTTTACAACTTCAATATATTATGACATAATAAAATTATGTGCAGATGACAATTAAGTAAAAAAAAGATTTGTGTTACTTTAGCTCCTTTAAAAAAAAAAAAAAAGTATTATAAAATATGATTGGTTGTCACAGATAAAAAGTGAAAAAATCTGAAAAGTCTGATGCTCTGGCACACGCCTGACCTTTCACAAGTAATACAAGTTAAGCTGCGCACACACTTAACGATTGTAAGGCCGATTATGAATGTAAATTGATACTTATGACTGATTGCGCTCAAACGCGTCCAGTCAGAGCCAGTTGCATTCAGTCGGTGTTCAAATTCCATGTATAAGTATTTAAATCTGCTTCAGTCGCAGGAAACAATCGCTGTATGTTGAGCACAGTCTTAGAATGTTTTAGCTAGTCATTAAATGTGTGCCCAGCTTTAGTAACGTCTCTGATTTCAGGTAAAATTATATTGTGATGTCGTTTCTTACAGGGTTACTTATATTGAGGTAAAAAATTTTGGTTACAAATTACTTATATCATGTTAAAGACCACTAAAATGGAGGTAAATTACCCCCACACGGTAACACTTTATAATAACGCTCAGTTATAAGTCACTTATATATTATTAGTTATTGATGAATAAATAATTAATTTACAAAATTGACTATACATTCATAAATGAATAATAAGTAATAAACTAATATTTTATGAACGTTTTGGTAACACGTTCTATGAATACCATGCTTATAATAAATTGTAGCTCCATTTATACTTATTTATACTTATATAAGCAAGTATTACTATTTTAAAGACTCATTAAGACCTATACCGCATTATAAGAACAGTTATAGATGCATTTTTATTATTTTTTATAATTACTTTCCTTTTCAATGCACATGATCATAATCCATTATACACTGATTTATAAGTAAAATTAGTCAGTCGTATGGTTCCATGAATGTATGTATAAAGATGCAACCTGCATTGCTATTGTAGCGTCTGCACAGGATCAGATTAGCAAGTCAACTATAAACTTTGTTTAAGTTTTAACTTCTTGAACTTTTGTTTGTAAATCTCACATTGGCTCCGGCCTGGCTGACATTAACAGCTCACTTGACACATTTTATGGCCGTGTTGATGGAAAACATGGTCTATGTATCAAACACGCTTGCACATACAAGTATAAAACTCGGTACACACATAGACCTCATCGGGCTGAACAACTTTTGTACTCTAAGTTATACGTCACTGTTAATTGCAAACGGATTTTGGATATCTCAAATGGTTTGGCCGTGGCAAGGCAATGAATTTATAGCAAGAAAAGGGAAACAAAGTGTTATAACTTCTGCATACATTAATTGATTTTGATGAATCTTTGGCTGTGTGTTCGTTGTGCAACGCTGATCACATAGATGTGACTATTGTGAGTCAAAGTTATAGCGCCACCAACTGGCAGCAGGAAATGTGTTACTTTCAGCATGCTTTGAGATCACCATCCTATTTTTACCCTATTTGCTTCAAACTTCATTTAAATAATGTCAAAACATGGCAGATGTAGACCTTTGAAAAGAATCGTGATATCTCAAACACAGTTGCCTTGGCAAAGCATCAAACTTTAATATTGGTTTTGAATGCTTTTGAGACTCTTAGCATGCTTCAAATTGTTTGAAACTCCACACACACATCAGGATTGTTAGCCAGTAGACATGGGCAAAGCCTTAGAAACGGGCAGGGAGGAGGTGCTCTATAGCGCCACCTTATAGTGCAATAAATGTGGTGTGAATTTGACATAGTCCTTTTATGCTTAACTGTTTTAAATGCCCATTGCCCGCCATGCACAGTTGCCCTGTAGCCACCGGGGTGGCGGTGCCACCCGGCTTTGGCCCGTCATCGCTGCTTGTATTATTATTTTTTTTCCGACTATTCGGGGATTTTTGGGGCCCTTACCATGCTCGAAAACTCATGAAACTTTGCACATACATTGGAACCTGCGGCCATCAGGGCCAGGCAGAAGTACCCGGGCATGGCAGGGGGGCTCGACAGCGCCCCCTTAAACGGGGTCCGAAATCATGGTCTATATATCAAACACGCTTGCACATATAAGTATAAAACTCGGTACACATATAGACCTCATCGGGCCAAACAACTCTAAGTTATATGTCACCTCAACAGGAAGTCTATTACAGGTTGTTTGAAAAACGCATGCTCTGGAATTTGATATACTCCTCCTAGGCGATTAATCCGATCACCACCAAACTCGGTCAGCATGAAGTCAAGACATTGATGATGAAAAATTGCTAGCAGATTTTTGATATATGGAACGGTTTGGCCATGGCGAGGCAACCAATCAATGGCAAGAAAAGGGAAACACGAAATGTGTTATAACTTCTGCATACATTGATTGATGTTTATGAAACTTCAGCGGTGTGTTCGTTATAGGAGTCTGATCACATGGATGTGACTCTTGTAAATCAAAGTTATAGCGCCACCAACTGGCAGCGGGAAGTGTGTCACTTTCAAAATGCTTTAAGATCACCCTTTTACTTTTACCCAATTTGCTTCAAACTTCATCACAATAATTTCAAAACATGGCAGATGTAGACCTTTTAATGTGTCTGTGATATATTAAATATTGTTGCCATAGCAACGTCAAACTTTAATAATATTCTTGGGCATTTTTGAGGCTCTTAACATGCTTCAAACTGCATGAAACTCAACACACACATCAATATTGTCATCCAGTAGATATGGGCAAAGTCTTAGAAGCGGGCGTGGAGCACGGGCTCTACAGCGCCACCTTTTGACAAAAGTGGGGGGGTTAGTTTAACCTACAGTCACCAAACTCTGTACATTTATTGTTCTCATTATGCTGGAAAACTTTCTAATTTACAGTCATTAGCTCAGACCAACAGGAAGACAGATAAATTTGGTTTTAATGTGGATTTTTTGAATAAACAGGCTATGAATTTTAAAGTACTACTTATAGGGACTTCATTCAATTCAGACCAAACATTTTTTACCATGGTGCTAAGATATTGAAGATGTTAAATTGAGAACGAATAATGGATATCTCGAACAGTCATGCCGTGGTCATAGATTAAATTAATGTCAAAAAAGGGAAATGGAATGACTCTAATTTTCTATTAAAAAACACTATGCACAATTCATTTATACATAGAATAATACAAATGTTTGAAATAAACACATTTTATTCATTTTTTTCAATTCAGAAAGTGTATGTTAGTTAAAAATAGGCAGATTAATTATATCTGATTTTAAAAAAAATGATAAATGTCATACATAGAGTAAGCATTATTTAAGCATTAGTAAACAGTCAATTCATCATTTATAAAACATTAATAGACATTTGTTAGCCATTTTTAAATACAGCTATAAATGCTTTGTTTTTGATTTATAAGCATAGTTTAATAATTGTATTTTTATACTTTATTAATGATCAATTTATCATTTCTAAATTATGTATTACATTATTGACAAACCAGTTATTTAGGAATTGTCAGTGGTTCATACGCTCATTTAGGAAGTGTAAGTAAATGATTAATAAAATATTTAAATGTACATTTATGCATCTTATTATTTAGACATATAGTAATAGTTATTTAGTGTGTTAATAAATGCTTTATTAACACATATTCCTAGTGTCAAAACTACCTCAGTACTAACTTTAAAACATTAGAGGACAACAGTGCAGAAGATCACTGAACCTTTAAATCTCATTTATAAAAGCTTTACAAAGCATAAATAGTCCTCACTTTAGATGAGATCACAAAAATAGTTACCAAACCACTTCTAAATGTTTTATAATTACCTGAATTAATCATGAATTACAGTAGAAATATTTGTTAATAAAGCATTTATTAAAGGTGCCCTAGAACTTTTTTTAAAAAGATGTAATATAAGTCTAAGGTGTCCCCTGAATGTGTCTGTGAAGTTTCAGCTCGAAATACCCCATAGATTTTTTTTTTAATTCATTTTTTTAACTGCCTATTTTGGGGCATCATTATAAATGAGCCGATTCAGGGCTACTGGCCCTTTAATTCTCATGCTCCACGCCCACGGAGCTCGCGCTTGCCTTGAACAGTGCATAAACAAAGTTTACACAGCTAATATAACCCTCAAAATGGATCTTTACAAAGTGTTCGTCATGCATGCGGCATGCATGCGTCGGATTATGTGAGTATTGTATACTGTTATATTGTTTACATTTGATTCTGAATGAATTTGAGGCTGTGCTCCGTGGCTAACGGCTAATGCTACACTGTTGGAGAGATTTATAAAGAATGAAGTTGTGTTTATGCATTATACAGACTGCAAGTGTTTAAAAATGAAAATAGCGACGGCTCTTGTCTCCGTGAATACAGTAAGAAACAATGGTAACTTTAACCACATTTAACAGTACATTAGCAACATGCTAACGAAACATTTAGAAAGACAATTTACAAATATCACTAAAAATATCATGATCTCATGGATCATGTCAGTTATTATTGCTCCATCTGCCATTTTTTGCTATTGTTCTTGCTTGCT
Source organism: Ancherythroculter nigrocauda (assembly GCA_036281575.1). Classification (NCBI taxonomy): domain Eukaryota; kingdom Metazoa; phylum Chordata; class Actinopteri; order Cypriniformes; family Xenocyprididae; genus Ancherythroculter; species Ancherythroculter nigrocauda. The sequence goes on along the minus strand of VTFQ01000014.1, from coordinate 17,191,875 downwards.
TACCTAGTCTGTTGATTCAGCTCTGCACAGATCCAGACGTTCTGCCCTTGTCTAATGCCTTTCATAATGTTGGGAACATGGGCTGGCATATGCAAATATTGGGGCGTTACTGTTATGTAACAGTCGGTGTTATGTTGAGATTCGCCTGTTCTTCGGAGGTCTTTTAAACAAATGAGATTTATATAAGAAGGAGGAAACAATGGAGTTTGAGACTCACTGTATGTCATTTCCATGTACTGAACTCTTGTTATTTGACTATGCCAAGATAAATTCAATTTTTCATTCGAGGGCACCTTTAACACACTAGTAACTATTACTATATGTCTAAATAATAAAATGTATAAATGAATGTTTAAATAGTTTATTAATAATTTACTTACAATTCCTAAATGATCTTATGTGACAACTCCTAAATAACTGGTTTGTAAATAATGTAATACTTAATTTTAGAAATGATAAATTGATCATTAATAAAGTATGAAAATACAATTATTAAACACATTATAGAAATGCTTATAAATCAAGAATAAAGCATTTATAGCTGTATTTATAAACTGCTTACTAATGTCTATTAATGTTTTATAAATGATGAATTGACTATTTACTAATGCTTAACTAATGCTTCATAGCGTGCAGTTATTATAAAGTGTTACCGAATTTTTTAATTCATTATTTATTGATATAATTCAAATTTATTAAAAAACCCTGTTTCAGTAAAATTTCACATGATTATAAAAGTGTCTGTTTAAAATAAAACTTGCATAAGTGAGCAGAAAAATCTAGACATGTACCTTATTATTACCTGAGACTGACATTAAAATTGTCTTGGCAGGTTTTGTGATTTGGCTCTATTTATTCATTTTTTCATTTAATTTTTTATTTTATACCACACATATTAAAATTAAATTAAAGTATGCTTTTGGTGCATAAGATTAGTGCACAAACAACAACTCAGGGAGGTCAAAAAACACATGAAGAGAAGTGTGAGGATTATACAACATCAGCAACCACAGACATTCGCATTAAGGCTGGATTAGTTTTTTCAGAGCACTGTGGAGTTTGCACAAATAACAGTATGTCATTTGCTCTAGAATTTTTATAGGGATTGTCTGAAGCCACAATTTTCAAAGTAGTCGGGTCATTGTTCTTTTCACACTGCATGACTATCTTGGCCAGCATTCAGTCGCTGCTGTGTTCAAACTGCACGATGGATCGGCGACAGAAGGTTTCACACTGCATGACTTTACAATAGGAAGAATCGCAGACAACTCTGTCTGGCACGCAAACTAAGTTTCACAACCAAAAACACGGGAGATGTGACAAGGAAACAATGCGATATCATGCGTGCAAGACCGGAGTTCTCACGTGAGACTGGGTTTATTATTAAAAATGGTAGCCCGCAAGAAGCTTGCAATATGAATTGCCTGTGCGCTGATTTGCAGCGAAAACAAGAAAAAGAAAAGAAGAATATGGAGGAGGAAATGGTTGGGGAGACTGTGGACTGTGTGTTCTGCATCAAGAGCTGGAGGTAAATACATAACTTTTCAATGTGCTGCTGTTGAGAATGGTCAAGCAAATGTTTGTGCTTTGTTTCTGTTTGATAGAATTGTAATGTTTATGTGTATGAAGCCATGCTTGCTGATATTGGGTTCTATAACTCCCCGCTGCTCTGTATCTTGCTCTCTCATTGGCTGTCAGTCATTGCCGATGTATTTTTCAGTCAGAACACTTTTCACACAGCAGGATTTTGAATCGCCGACAGGTCCAGATATTTAGCGTGCTCACATTGTCACTTGCGTGAACGAGCACCGATTTGCCTGTGATTTCGTGTAATTGTCTGTGATTTCACAAAACCTTTAAACGATCTCATGCATGTGGCTTTTCTGGTTTGTCATCATAGGAGCATCAGCCGCTGCTGTAAATGTGGTGTGAAATTGACATAGTCCTTTTATGTTTAACCGTTTTAAATGCCCATTGCCCATCGTGCACAGTTGACCTGAAGCCACTGGGGTGGTGGTGCCACCGGGCTTTGGTCCGTCATCGCTGCTATATTTATTATTATTATTAGGGCCCAAGTGAATTAGCGCGCAGGGCCCTCTTGTTCTTCTAAGGATTATTATTAGGGCCCAAGCGAAAATTCGCGCAGGGCCCTCTTGATCCCCTAAGGATTATTATTAGGGCCCAAGCGAAAATTCGCGCAGGGCCCTCTTGATCCCCTAAGGATTATTATTATTAGGGCCCAAGCGAAAATTCGCGCAGGGCCCTCTTGATCCCCTGAGGATTATTATTATTTTTTAGGGCCAAAGCCCAAGGGGCTGAAGGCCCTATTGTTTTCTTTAGGATTATTATTATTATTAGGGCCCGAGCACCGATGGTGTGAGGACCCTATTGGAATTGTTCCGTTTATTATTATTATTATTAGGGCCCAAGCCAATGAAATGGCGAAGGGCCCTCTTGTTCTTCTAAGGATTATTATTATTATTATTAGGGCCCGAGCACCGATGGTGTGAGGACCCTATTGGAATTGCTCGGTTTATTATTATTATTATTAGGGGCCAAGCACCGAAGGTGCGTAGGCACCTATTGTATCCGTTGGCGTTCTTTTTTTTTTTTTTTTTATTATTAGGGGCCAAGCACCCAAGGTGCGTAGGCACCTATTGTATCCGTTGGCGTTCTTTTTTTTTTTTATTATTATTCTTCTTCCGCTTCTTCCGCTCTTGAAGTCTATGACAACCCATAGAACCGCTTGCGGGAAAGTTATTAAATTTGGCACACAGTGAGAGGACAGTCTGACCTTTGTCAGCAAATTTGGAGTCTCTAACTCAATCCCTCTAGCGCCACCAGCTGTCCAAATTTGCACTTATGTTTATGCTAATAACTTTTGAAACTTTTGAAAATTCTTTTTTTCTCTGATTCCTTGGGTCAAGACGAATCATTTTCCATCATGAAAATTTTTCCGCCATTTTGAATTTTGTGAAAAACCTACTTTTTCGAACTCCTCCTAGGCCGTTACTCCGATTTTCATGAAAATTGAACCAGATCATCTTCAGACCATGCTGACAAAAAGTTATGGAATTCAAGTCGATTGCTCAAACAGTTTTCGAAAAACACACGAACGAATTGTACGTAGTGCTTGTGAAAATAGAAGTAAGGCTGTATCTCTGCAACACTTTATCATATTCAGACCAAACTTGGTACATGTCATCACAAGCATGTCCTGAGGCACCATGCAGCGTTTCGGCGCAGCGCCCCCTACTGGTGCGGAGATATAAAAAATGGGTATTTTTGCTTATAACTTCTGATGGGTTTGTCCAAAAATCATATATTTGGTCTCGTTGGATTCGGGGAATCATGCCGAGTCGATTCATATCCAATTATCCCACTTCGGCCATTTTGGCCGTCGGCCATTTTGAATTTTGTGCTAAAATGCTGTATTTTACGAACGCATTAGCGTATCATTATGAAACTCGGTATGGGTCATCAGCACAAAGCCCTGAAGGAGCCTGACAAGTTTCGGACCAGCGCCACCTTGTGGTCAAAAATTATAATAAAATTTACAAAAATGCTAATAACTTTTGTCTATATTAACCGATTGTAATGAAACTGGTCTCAGTAGATTCCGTGGGTCATGCTGAGAACATTGATATCAAATTTGCCATAGTTAGCTGAACTTCCTGTCCGCTGTATTATTTTTCTTTAAAAACCTACTTTTTCGAACTCCTCCTAGACCGTTGCTCAGATTTTCACCAAAATTGAACCGTATCATCTTCAGACCATGCCGACAAAAAGTTATGGATTTCAAGTCGATAAGTCAAACCGTTTTCGTATACCGGAGCAAAGAATTTGAGGCATGATGCAAAAATTACTCTTGAAGCTGTATCTCTACAATGCTTTGACATATTCAGACCAAACTTGGTACATCTCATCACAAGCATGTCCTGAGGCAACATGCAGCGTTTCGGCGCAGCGCCACCTACTGGTGCGGAGATATGAAAAATGGGTATTTTTGCTTATAACTTCTGATGGGTTTGTCCAAAAATCATAAATTTGGTCTCGTTGGATTCGGGGAATCATGCCGAGTCGAATGATATCCAATTTTCCCACTTCGGCCATTTTGGCTGTCGGCCATTTTGAATTATGTGCTAAAATGCTGTATTTTATGAACGCATTAACGTATATTTACAAAACTTGGTATGGGTCATCAGGACAAAGCCCTGAAAGAGCCTGTGAAGTTTTGGCACTGCGCCACCTTGTGGTCAAAAGTTATAACAAAATTTACAAAAATGCTAATAAGTTTTGACTATATTAACCGATTGTAATGAAACTGGTCTCAGTAGATTCCTTGGGTCATGCTGAGAACATAGATATCAAATTTGCCATAGTCAGCTGAATTTACTGTCCGCCATATTGTTTTTCTTTAAAAACCTACTTTTTCGAACTCCTCCTAGACCGTTGCTCCGATTTTCACCAAAATTGAACCGTATCATCTTCAGACCATGCCGACAAAAAGTTATGGATTTCAAGTCGATAAGTCAAACCGTTTTCGTATACCGGAGCAACGAATTTAAGGCATGATGCAAAACAAACTCTTGAACCTGTATCTCCGCAATGCTTTGACATATTGACACCAAACTTTGCAAGTGTCATTGTCACCTCACTCTGACCATACCACAACAATTTGGACACAGCGCCACCTATTGGTCGAAAGTGATGAACCAGTAAATCCTCATTTTTGATCATTTTTCAGCTCTTTTGCCTAAAATGATCTTAATAGGTCTTTAATTGCTCACTGTTGCAGTTGGTCTGATGCTCACAGCCATGTTGGCTGGCTTCTTGTGCTGTTTTTGTGCTTGGCGCCGTAATTGCTGCTTGGAGCTATATTTATTAGGGGCCAAGCACCGAAGGTGCGTAGGCACCTATTGTAATTGTTAGATTTCTTTTTATTATTAGGGGCCAAGCACCGAAGGTGCGGAGGCACCTATTGTATCCGTTAGATTTCTTTTTAGGGGCCAAGCACCGAAGGTGCGGAGGCACCTATTGTTATTGTTGGCGTTCTTTTTTTTTTTTTTTTTTTTATTAGGGGCCAAGCACCGAAGGTGCGGAGGCACCTATTGTATCTGTTGGCGTTCTTTTTTTTTTTCTTCTTCTTCTTCTTCTTCTTCTTCTTCCGCTCTTGAACTCTATGGCAGACCATAGAACCGTTTGCGGGAAAGTTATGAAATTTGGCACACAGTTAGAGGACAGTCTGATCTATGTCCATAGCCAATTTGGAGTCTTTAACTCAATCCCTCTAGCGCCACCAGCTGTCCAAAGTTGCACTTATGTTGCACAAAACAAACTCTTGAACCTGTATCTCCGCAATGCTTTATCGTATTTAGACCAAACTTGGTACATCTCATCAAAATCATGACATGAGGCATCATGCAGCGTTTCATCGCAGTGCCACCTACTGGTGCGGAGATAAGAAAAATGGCTATTTTTGCTTATAACTTCAGATGGGTTTGTCCAAAAATCATAACTTTGGTCTCGTTGGATTCGGGGAATCCTGCCGAGTCGAATGATATCCAATTTTCCCACTTCGGCCATTTTGGCTGTCGGCCATTTTGAATTATGTGCTTAAATGCTGTATTTTATGAATGCATTAATGTATCTTTACAAAACTTGGTATGGGTCATCAGGACAAAGCCCTGAAAGAGCCTGTGAAGTTTTGGCACTGTGCCACCTTGTGGTCAAAAGTTATAACAAAATTTACAAAAATGCTAATAACTTTTGACTGTATTCACCAATTGTAATGAAACTGGTCTCTGTAGATTCCTTGGGTCATGCTGAGAACATAGATATCAAATTTGCCATAGTCAGCTGAATTTACTGTCCGCCATATTGTTTTTCTTTAAAAACCTACTTTTTCGAACTCCTCCTAGACCGTTGCTCCGATTTTCACCAAAATTGAACCATGTCATCTTCAGACCATGCCGACAAAAAGTTATGGATTTCAAGTCGATATGTCAAACCGTTTTCGTATACCAGAGCAAAGAATTTGAGGCATGGTGCAAAAACGACTCTTGAAGCTGTATCTCTTCAGTGCTTTGACATATTGACACCAAACTTTGCAAGTGTCATTGTCACCTCACTCTGACCATACCACAACAATTTGGACACAGCGCCACCTATTGGTCGAAAGTGATGAACCAGTAAATCCTCATTTTTGATCATTTTTCAGCTCTTTTGCCTAAAATGATCTTAATAGGTCTTTAATTGCTCACTTTTGCAGTTGGTCTGATGCTCACAGCCATGTTGGCTGGCTTCTTGTGCTGTTTTTGTGCTTGGCCCCGTAATTGCTGCTTGGAGCTATATTTATTAGGGGCCAAGCACCGAAGGTGCGTAGGCACCTATTGTAATTGTTAGATTTCTTTTTATTATTAGGGGCCAAGCACCGAAGGTGCGGAGGCACCTATTGTATCCGTTAGATTTCTTTTTAGGGGCCAAGCACCGAAGGTGCGGAGGCACCTATTGTTATTGTTGGCGTTCTTTTTTTTTTTGTTTTTTTTTTATTAGGGGCCAAGCACCGAAGGTGCGGAGGCACCTATTGTATCCGTTGGCGTTCTTTTTTTTCTTTTTCTTCTTCTTCTTCTTCTTCTTCTTCCGCTCTTGAACTCTATGGCAGACCATAGAACCGTTTGCGGGAAAGTTATGAAATTTGGCACACAGTTAGAGGACAGTCTGACCTTTGTCCATAGCAAATTTGGAGTCTCTAACTCAATCCACCTAGCGCCACCAGCTGTCCAAAGTTGCACTTATGTTTATGTTAATAACTTTTGAACCGTACGGGCTAGAAACAAATTTCTTTTTTCCCCTGATTCCTTGGCCCAAGACGAATCGACTGTACCATATGACGTCATTTTCCGTCATGAAAATTTTTCCGCCATTTTGAATTTTCTGAAAAACGTACTTTTTCGAACTCCTCCTAGGCCGTTACTCCGATTTTCACGAAAATTGAACCAGATCATCTTCAGACCATGCTGACAAAAAGTTATGGAATTCAAGTCGATTGCTCAAACCGTTTTCGAAAAACACAAGAACTAATTGTACGTAGCGCTTGCGAAAATAGAAGTAAGGTTGTATCTCTGCAACGCTTTATCGTATTCAGACCAAACTTGGTACATGTCATCACAAGCATGGCCTGAGTCATCATGCAGTGTTTCGGTGCAGTGCCACCTACTGGTGCGGAGATATGAAAAATGGGTATTTTTGCTTATAACTTCTGATGGTTTTGTCCAAAAAACATAAATTTGGTCTCGTTGGATTCGGGGAATCATGCCGAGTCGAATTATATCCAATTTTCCCACTTTGGCCATTTTGACCGTCGGCCATTTTGAATTTTGTGCCAAATTGCTGTATTTTACGAACGCATTAACGTATCTTTTCGAAACTTGGTATGGGTCATCAGCACAATGCCCTGAAGGAGCCTGAGAAGTTTTGGCACAGCGCCACCTTGTGGTCAAAAGTTATAACAAAATTTACAAAAATGCTAATAACTTTTGACTGTATTCACCAATTGTAATGAAACTGGTCTCTGTAGATTCCTTGGGTCATGCTGAGAACATAGATATCAAATTTGCCATAGTCAGCTAAACTTCCTGTCCGCCATATTGTTTTTCTTTAAAAACCTACTTTTTCGAACTCCTCCTATACCGTTGCTCCGATTTTCACCAAAATTGAACCGTGTCATCTTCAGACCATGCCGTCAAAAAATTATGGATTTCAAGTCGATACGTCAAACCGTTTTCTTATACCGGAGCAACGAATTTAAGGCATGATGCAAAACAAACTCTTGAACCTGTATCTCCGCAATGCTTTATTGTATTTAGACCAAACTTGGTACATCTCATCAAAATCATGACATGAGGCATCATGCAGCGTTTCATCGCAGTGCCACCTACTGGTGCGGAGCTAAGAAAAATTACTATTTTTGCTTATAACTACAGATGGGTTTGTCCAAAAATCATACCTTTGGTCTCGTTGGATTCGGGGAATCATGCCGAGTCGAATTATATCCAATTTTCCCACTTTGGCCATTTTGACCGTCGGCCATTTTGAATTTTGTGCCAAATTGCTGTATTTTACGAACGCATTAACGTATCTTTTCGAAAATTTATTACCAAGTTTGGTCTAAATACAATAAAGCATTGCGGAGATACAGGTTCAAGAGTTTGTTTTGCATCATGCCTTAAATTCGTTGCTCCGGTATAAGAAAACTGTTTGACGTATCGACTTGAAATCCATAATTTTTTGACGGCATGGTCTGAAGATGACACGGTTCAATTTTCGAAATTATGAAATTTACAAAAATGCTAATAACTTTTGACTATATTAACCGATTGTAATGAAACTGGTCTCAGTATATTCCTTGTGTCATGTTGAGAACATAGATATCAAATTTGCAATAGTCGGCTGAACTTCCTGTCCGCCATATTGTTTTTCTTTAAAAACCTACTTTTTCGAACTCCTCCTAGACCGTTGCTCCGATTTTCACCAAAATTGAACCGTATCATTTTCAGACCATGCAGACAAAAAGTTATGGATTTCAAGTCGATTCGTCAAACAGTTTTCGTATACCAGAGCAAAGAATTTGGTACGTGTCATCACAAGCATGACCTGAGACATCATACATTGTTTCGGCGCAGCGCCATCTACTGGAGGGGAGATATGAAAAAGGCTATTTTTGCTTATAACTTCTGATGGGTTTGACAAAAATTCATAAATTTGGTACGGATCATCAGGACAATGCCCTGAAGGAGCCTGAGAAGTTTCAGACCAGCACCACCTTGTGGTCAAAAGTTATAACAAAATTGACAAAAATGCTAATAACTTTTGATTATATCTACCGATTGTAATGAAACTGGTCTCAATAGATTCCTTGGGTCATGCTGAGAACATAGATATCAAACTTTCCATAGTCAGCTGAACTTCCTGTCCGCCATATTGTTTTTCTTTAAAAACCTACTTTTTCGAACTCCTCCTAGACCGTTGCTCCGATTTTCATCAAAATCGAACCGTATCATCTTCAGACTATGGTGACAAAAAGTTATGGATTTCAAGTCGATAAGTCAAACCGTTTTCGTATACCAGAGCAACGAATTTGAGGCATGATGCAAAAATGACTCTTGAAGCTGTATCTCTGCAATGCTTTATCATATTCAGACCAAACTTGGTATGTGTCATCACAAGCATGACCTGAGGCATCATACAATGTTTCAGCACAGCGCCACCTACTGGAGTGGAGATATGAAAAATGGCTGTTTTTGCTTATAACTTCTGATGGGTTTGACCAAAATTCATAAATTTGGTATGGTTCATCAGGACAATGCCCTGAAGGAGCCTGAGAAGTTTCGGACCAGCACCACCTTGTGGTCAAAAGTTATAACAAAATTGACAAAAATGCTAATAACTTTTGATTATATCTACCGATTGTAATGAAACTGGTCTCAATAGATTCCTTGGGTCATGCTGAGAACATAGATACCAAATTTGCCATATTCAGCTGAACTTCCTGTCCGCCATATTGTTTTTCTTTAAAAACCTACTTTTTCAAACTCCTCCTAGACCTTTGCTCCGATTTTCACCAAAATTGAACCGTATCATCTTCAGACCATGCCGACAAAAAGTTATGGATTTCAAGTTGATAAGTCAAACCGTTTTCGTATACCAGAGCAAAGAATTTGGTACGTGTCATCACAAGCATGACCTGAGACATCATACATTGTTTCGGCGCAGCGCCATCTACTGGAGGGGAGATATGAAAAAGGCTATTTTTGCTTATAACTTCTGATGGGTTTGACAAAAATTCATAAATTTGGTACGGATCATCAGGACAATGCCCTGAAGGAGCCTGAGAAGTTTCAGACCAGCACCACCTTGTGGTCAAAAGTTATAACAAAATTGACAAAAATGCTAATAACTTTTGATTATATCTACCGATTGTAATGAAACTGGTCTCAATAGATTCCTTGGGTCATGCTGAGAACATAGATATCAAACTTTCCATAGTCAGCTGAACTTCCTGTCCGCCATATTGTTTTTCTTTAAAAACCTACTTTTTCGAACTCCTCCTAGACCGTTGCTCCGATTTTCATCAAAATCGAACCGTATCATCTTCAGACTATGGTGACAAAAAGTTATGGATTTCAAGTCGATAAGTCAAACCGTTTTCGTATACCAGAGCAACGAATTTGAGGCATGATGCAAAAATGACTCTTGAAGCTGTATCTCTGCAATGCTTTATCATATTCAGACCAAACTTGGTATGTGTCATCACAAGCATGACCTGAGGCATCATACAATGTTTCAGCACAGCGCCACCTACTGGAGTGGAGATATGAAAAATGGCTGTTTTTGCTTATAACTTCTGATGGGTTTGACCAAAATTCATAAATTTGGTATGGTTCATCAGGACAATGCCCTGAAGGAGCCTGAGAAGTTTCGGACCAGCACCACCTTGTGGTCAAAAGTTATAACAAAATTGACAAAAATGCTAATAACTTTTGATTATATCTACCGATTGTAATGAAACTGGTCTCAATAGATTCCTTGGGTCATGCTGAGAACATAGATACCAAATTTGCCATATTCAGCTGAACTTCCTGTCCGCCATATTGTTTTTCTTTAAAAACCTACTTTTTCAAACTCCTCCTAGACCTTTGCTCCGATTTTCACCAAAATTGAACCGTATCATCTTCAGACCATGCCGACAAAAAGTTATGGATTTCAAGTTGATAAGTCAAACCGTTTTCGTATACCAGAGCAAAGAATTTGGTACGTGTCATCACAAGCATGACCTGAGACATCATACATTGTTTCGGCGCAGCGCCATCTACTGGAGGGGAGATATGAAAAAGGCTATTTTTGCTTATAACTTCTGATGGGTTTGACAAAAATTCATAAATTTGGTACGGATCATCAGGACAATGCCCTGAAGGAGCCTGAGAAGTTTCAGACCAGCACCACCTTGTGGTCAAAAGTTATAACAAAATTGACAAAAATGCTAATAACTTTTGATTATATCTACCGATTGTAATGAAACTGGTCTCAATAGATTCCTTGGGTCATGCTGAGAACATAGATATCAAACTTTCCATAGTCAGCTGAACTTCCTGTCCGCCATATTGTTTTTCTTTAAAAACCTACTTTTTCGAACTCCTCCTAGACCGTTGCTCCGATTTTCATCAAAATCGAACCGTATCATCTTCAGACTATGGTGACAAAAAGTTATGGATTTCAAGTCGATAAGTCAAACCGTTTTCGTATACCAGAGCAACGAATTTGAGGCATGATGCAAAAATGACTCTTGAAGCTGTATCTCTGCAATGCTTTATCATATTCAGACCAAACTTGGTATGTGTCATCACAAGCATGACCTGAGGCATCATACAATGTTTCAGCACAGCGCCACCTACTGGAGTGGAGATATGAAAAATGGCTGTTTTTGCTTATAACTTCTGATGGGTTTGACCAAAATTCATAAATTTGGTATGGTTCATCAGGACAATGCCCTGAAGGAGCCTGAGAAGTTTCGGACCAGCACCACCTTGTGGTCAAAAGTTATAACAAAATTGACAAAAATGCTAATAACTTTTGATTATATCTACCGATTGTAATGAAACTGGTCTCAATAGATTCCTTGGGTCATGCTGAGAACATAGATACCAAATTTGCCATATTCAGCTGAACTTCCTGTCCGCCATATTGTTTTTCTTTAAAAACCTACTTTTTCAAACTCCTCCTAGACCTTTGCTCCGATTTTCACCAAAATTGAACCGTATCATCTTCAGACCATGCCGACAAAAAGTTATGGATTTCAAGTTGATAAGTCAAACCGTTTTCGTATACCGGAGCAAAGAATTTGAGAGATGATGCAAAAATTACTCTTGAAGCTGTATCTCTACAATGCTTTGATATATTCAGACCAAACTTGGTACCTGTCATCACAAGCATGACCTGAGGCATCATACAGTGTTTCGGCGCAGCGCCACCTACTGGAGTGGAGATATGAAAAATGGCTATTTTTGCTTATAACTTCTGATGGGTTTGACCAAAATTCATTAATTTGGTATGGGTCATCAGGACAATGCCCTGAAGCAGCATGAGAAGTTTCGGACCAGCGCCACCTCGTGCTCAAAAGTTATAACAAACTTGACAAAAATGCTAATAACTTTTTTTTCTAATTGCTCACTGCTGCTGTTGGTCTGATGCTCACGGCCATGTTGGCTGGCTTCTTGTGCCGTTTTTGTGCTTGGCCCCGTAATTGCTGCTTGCAGCTATATTTAGGGGCCAAGCACCGAAGGTGCGGAGGCACCTATTGTTTCCGTTAGTTTTCTTATTATTAGGGGCCAAGCACCGAAGGTGCGGAGGCACCTATTGTTTCCGTTAGTTTTCTTCTTCTTCTTATTATTATTATTCTTCCGCTCTTGAAGTCTATGGCAAAGCTCGCAAAATCACACTTGAGGCTATATCTCCAAAACGATTTATCGTATTCTGACCAAACTTCGAACATGTTATCACAAGCATGACTTGAGGCAACATGCAGTATTTTGGCGCAGTGCCACCTACTGGTCTGGAGATACGAAAAATGGCTATTTTGGCTAATATCTTCTGAATGGTTTGTCCAAAAAACATAAATATGGTCACGTCAGATTCGGGGAATCATGCCGAGTCAATTGATAACCAATATTACCATATCAGCCATTTTGGCCGTCGGCCATTTTGAATTTTGTGCTAAAATGCTGTATTTTATGAACGCATTAGCATATTGTCACAAAACTCGGTATTGGTCATCAGCACGATGCCCTGAATGAGCCTGAGAAGTTTCGGACTAGCGCCACCTAGTGGTAAAATCAAATATTCAAATGCTTATCTCTATGGGTGTGGTCAACTTATTTTCAAAAGAGTCATGACCTTTGACTCCTGAATCCCTGGTGAGTCCAACGATACCAAACTTGCTAGGTATTGACTTATGATTTTTCCGCCATATTGAATTTTGCGAAAAACCTACTTTTTCTAACTCCTCCTAGGCCGTTGATCTGATTATCATGAAAATTGAACCAGATCATCTTCAGACCATGACTGCAAAAACTTCTCAAAATCTTTTTGATAGATCGATCCGTTCTCGAATAGGGCACAAATGAATTCAACCAAAAGTTCGCAAAATCACACTTGCATATCTCCAAAACGATTTATTGTATTCTGACCAAACTTCGAACATGTCATCACAAGCATGACTTGAGGCAACATGCAGTGTTTTGGCGCAGTGCCACCTACTGGTCTGGAGATACGAAAAATGGCTATTTTGGCTAATATCTTCTGAATGGTTTGTCCAAAAAACATAAATGTGGTCACGTCTGATTCGGGGAATCATGCCGAGTCGAATAATATCCGATATTCACAGGTCGGACATTTTGGCCGTCGGCCATTTTGAATTTTGGGCTAAAATGCTGTATTTTATGAACGCTTTAGCACATCGTCACAAAACTCGGTATGGGTCATCAGCACAATGCCCTGAAGGAGCCTGAGAAGTTTCACACCAGCGCCACCTAGTGGTAAAATCAAATATTCAAATGCTTATCACTTTGACTGTGGTTGACTTATTTTCAAAAGAGTCATGACCTTAGACTCCTGAATTCCTTCTGAGTCCAACGGTACCAAAAATGCTAGGTTTCCACTTACGGTTTGTCCGTCATGTTGAATTTTGCGAAAAACCTGCTTTTTTGAACTCGTCCTAGACGCTTCATTTGATTGTCATGAAAATCAAATCAGATCATCTTCAGTCCATTGTGGCAAAAAGTTATCAAAAGCTTTTTGATAAACTCAACCATTCTCAAAAAACACGCAAAATAATTTAACGCAGAGCACCCAATTTGGACTCATGGCTGTATCTCTGCAATGCTTTATCATATTTAGACCAAACTTCATAAATATCATTCCAAGCAAGACCAGAGCCTACATGCTGAGTTTCGTCATAACGCCACCTACTGGTCTGGAGATATAAAATAGCAAAAATAGCCATCATTTTTGCTTATAGCTTCAGATAGGTTTGTCCAAAAATCATAAAGTTGGTCTTTTTCAATTCGGAGCATCATGCCGAGTCGAATGATATCCAATTTTCTCATGTCGGCCATTTTGGCCATCTGCAATTTTGAATTTTGTTTTAAAATCCTGTATTTTATGAACGCATCAGCGTATCGTTACAAAACTCTGTATGGGTCATCAGCACAAGGCCCTGAAGGAGTCTGAGTAGTTCCAGCGCCACCTAGTTTTTTTTTTTCATATGCTTATAAATTTTGATCTGGTTGATTTATTTTTATGGGAGTCATATCCTTAGCGAGTGTCATTGTCACCTCATTCTGACCATACCACATTCATTTGGTCACAGCTCCACCTATTGGTCGAAAGTGATAAACCAGTAAATCTTTATTATTGACTGTATATATCATTTTCCAACACCTTTGCCTTAAATGATCTTAATAGGTTTTTAATTGCTCAAACTTGCAGCTGGTCTAATGCTCCCAGTCATGTTGGCTGGCTTGTTGTGCCTTTTTTGCTTGGCCCCGTAATTGCTGCTTGCAGCTATATTTATTATTATTATTATTAGGGGCCAAGCACCGAAGGTGCGTAGGCACCTATTGTATCTGTTGGCGTTCTTTTTCTTTTTAATTAGGGGCCAAGCACCGAAGGTGCGTAGGCACCTATTGTATCTGTTGGCGTTCTTTTTCTTTTTAATTATTAGGGGCCAAGCACCGAAGGTGCTTAGGCACCTATTGTTATTGTTGGCGTTCCGTACGCTTATTAGGGGCCAAGCACCAAAGGTGCTTAGGCACCTATTGTTATTGTTGGCGTTCCGTACGCTTATTATTCTTCTTCTTCTTCTTCTTCTTCCGCTCTTGAAGTCTATGGCAGCCCATAGAACCGCTTGCGGGAAAGTTGTGAAATTTGGCACACAGTCAGAGGACAGAATGACCTTTGTCCATAGCAAATTTGGAGTCTCTAACTCAATCCCTCTAGCGCCACCAGCTGTCCAAAGTTGCACTTATGTTTATGCTAATAACTTTTGAACCATAAGGGCTAGAAACAAACTTCTTTTTTCCTCTGATTCATTGGGTCAAGACGAATCGATTGTACCATATGACGTCATTTTCCATCATGAAAAATTTTCCGCCATTTTGAATTTTCTGAAAAACCTACTTTTTCGAACTCCTCCTAGGCCGTTAGTCCGATTTTCATGAAAATTGAACCAGATCATCTTCAGACAATGGTGACAAAAAGTTATGGAATTCAAGTCGATTGCCCAAACTGTTTTCGAAAAACACACGAACGAATTGTACATAGCGCTTGCGAAAATAGAAGTAAGGCTGTATCTCTGCAACACTTTATCATATTCAGACCAAACTTGGTACATGTCATGACAAGCATGACATGAGGCATCATACAGTGTTTCGGCGCAGCGCCACCTACTGGTACGGAGATATGAAAAATGGATATTTTTGCTTATAACTTCTGATGGGTTTGTCCAAAAATCATAAATTTGGTCTCGTTGGATTCGGGGAATCATGTCGAGTCAAATGATATCCAATTTTCCCATATCGGACATTTTGGCCGTCGGCCATTTTGAATTTTGTGCTAAAATGCTGTATTTTACAAACGCATTAGCGTATCGTTACGAAACTTGGTATGGGTCATCAGCACAATGCCCTGAAGGAGCCTGAGAAGTTTCGGACCAGCGCCACCTTGTGGTCAAAAGTTATAACAAAATTTACAAAAATGCTAATAACTTTTGACTATGTTAACCGATTGGAATGAATCTGGTCTCAGTAGATTCTGTGGGTCATGCTGAGAATATAGATATCAAGTTTGCCATAGTTAGCTGAACTTCCTGTCCGCTGTATTGTTTTTCTTTAAAAACCTACTTTTTCGAACTCCTCCTAGACCGTTGCTCCGATTTTCACCAAAATCGAACCGTATCATCTTCAGACCATGTCACCAAAAAGTTATGGATTTCAAGTCGATAAGTCAAACCGTTTTTGTATACCAGCGCAAAGAATTTGAGGCATGATGCAAAAACGACTCTTGAAGCTGTATCTCTGCAATGCTTTATCATATTCAGACCAAACTTGGTACGTGTAATCACAATCATGACCTGAGGCACCATACAGTGTTTCGGCGCAACGCCACCTACTGGAGTGGAGATATGAAAAATGGCTTTTTTTGCTTATAACTTCTGAAGGGTTTGACCAAAATTCATAAATTTGATATGGGTCATCAGGACAATGCCCTGAAGGAGCCTGAGAGGTTCCAGACCAGCGCCACCTTGTGGTCAAAAGTTATAACAAAATTGACAAAAATGCTAATAACTTTTTTTTCTAATTGCTCACTGCTGCTGTTGGTCTGATGCTCCCAGCCATGTTGGCTGGCTTCTTGTGCCGTTTTTGTGCTTGGCCCCGTAATTGCTGCTTGCAGCTATATTTATTATTATTATTCTTCCGCTCTTGAAGTCTATGGCAGCCCATAGAACCGCTTGCGGGAAAGTTGTGAAATTTGGCACACAGTTAGAGGACAGTTTGACCTTTGTCCATAACAAATTTGGATTCTCTAACTCAATCCCTCTAGCGCCACCAGCTGTCCAAAGTTGCACTTATGTTTATGCTAATAACTTTTGAACCGTAAGGGTTAGAAACAAAATGCCTTTTTCCTCTGATTCCTTGGCTCAAGGCGATTCGATTGCACCCTATGACGTCATTTTCCGTCATGAAAATTTTTCCGCCATTTTGAATTTTCTGAAAAACCTACTTTTTCGAACTCCTCCTAGGCCGTTACTCCGATTTTCACGAAAATTGAACCAGATCATCTTCAGACCATGCAGACAAAAAGTTATTAAAAGCTTTTTGATTAACGCAACTGTTCTTGAAAAACACACAAATAAATTTAACGTAGAGCACCCCAAATCAGACTTGAGGCTATATCTCCGCAATGCTTTATCATATTCAGACCAAACTTGGTACATGTCATCACAAGCATGACCTGAGGTAACATGCAGTGTTTCGGAGCAGCGCCACCTACTGGTCCAGAGATACGAAAAATTGCTTTTTTTGCTTATATCTTCTGATGGGTTTGTCCAAAAATCATAAATTTGGTCTCGTTGGATTTGGGGTATCATGCCGAGTCGAACGATTTCCAATTTTACCATATCAGCCATTTTGGCTGTCGGCCATTTTGAATTTTGTGCTAAAATGCTGTATTTTACAAACGCATTAACGTATCGTTACGAAACTCGGTATGGGTCATCAGCACAATGCCCCAAAGGAGCCTGAGAAGTTTCGGACCAGCGCCACCTAGTGGTAAATTCAAATATTCAAATACTTATCACTATGGGTGTGGTCAACTTTTTTTCAAAAGAATCATGTCTTTAGACTCCTGAATTCCTACTGAGTCCAACGATACCAAACATGCTAGGTTTTGACTTATGGTGTGTCCGCCATGTTGAATTTTGCAAAAAACCTGCTTTTTCGAACTCCTGCAAGGGCGTTACTCCGATTTTCACAAAAATTGATACAGATCATCTTCAGACCATGCTTGCAAAATGTTATTAAAATCTTTTCGATAGGTTCATCCGTTCTCGAAATCGGCACAAATGAATTGGACGAAAAGCTTGAAATCAGACTTGAGGTTATATCTCCACAACGCTTTATCGTATTCTTACCAAACTTGGTACATGTCATCACAAGCATGACCTGAGGCATCATGTAGAGTTTCGGTGCAGCGCCACCTACTGGTCTGGAGATATGAAAAATGGCTAATTATGCTTATAACTTCTGATTGGTTTTTCCAAAAATCATAACTTTGGTCTCCTAGGATTCGGGCCATCATGCCGAGTCGAATGATGTCCATTACTACCATATCGGCCATTTTGGCTGTTGGCCATTTTGAATTTTGTGCTAAAATGCTTTATTTTGTAGTAAAATGCTGTATTTTACGAACGCATTAACGTATCGTTATGAAACTCGGTATGGCTCATCAGCACAATGCCCCAAAGGAGCCTGAGAAGTTTCGGACCAGCGCCACCTAGTGGTAAAATCAATTATTCAAATACTTATCACTATGGTTTTGGTCAACTTATTTTCAAAAGAGTCATGTTCTTAGACTCCTGAATCCCCACTGAGTCCAACGATACCAAACATGCTAGGTTTCGACTTATGGTATGTCCGCCATGTTGAATTTTGCCAAAAACCTGCTTTTTCGAACTCCTCCTAGGGCATTACTCCAATTTTCACAAAAAAATTGACATAGATCATCTTCAGATTATGCTTGCAAAATGTTATTAAAAGCTTTTCGATAGATCGGTCCGTTCTCGAAAACGGCACAAATGAATTCGACGAAAAGCTTGAAATCAGACTTGAGGTTATATCTCCACAACGCTTTATTGTATTCTTACCAAACGTTGTACATGTCATCACAAGCATGACCTGAGGCATCATGCAGTGTTTCGGCGCAGCGCCACCTACTGGTGTGGAGATATGAAAAATGGACATTTTTGCTTATAACTTCTGATGGGTTTGTCCAAAAATCATATATTTGGTCTCATTGGATTCGGGGCATCATGTCGAGTCGATTGATATCCAATTTTCTCATATCGGCCATTTAGGCCGTCGGCCATTTTGAATTTTGGGCTAAAATGCTGTATTTTACAAACGCATTAGCGTATCATTACGAAACTTGGTATGGGTCATCAGCACAATGCCCTGAAGGAGCCTGAGAAGTTTCGGACTCCTTCAGGGCATTGTGGTCAAAAGTTATAACAAAATGTACAAAAATGTTAATAACTTTTGACTGTATTCACCAATTGTAATGAAACTGATTCCTTGGGTCATGCTGAGAACATAGATATCAAATTTGCCATAGTCAGCTAAACTTCCTGTCCACCATATTGTTTTTCTTTAAAAACCTACTTTTTCGAACTCCTCCTAAACCGTTGCTCCGATTTTCACCAAAATTTACCCGTGTCATTTTCAGACCATGTCGACAAAAAGTTATGGATTTCAAGTCGATATGTCAAACCGTTTTTGTATACCAGAGCAAAGAATTTGAGGCATGATGCAAAACACACACTTGAAGCTGTATCTCTTCAGTGCTTTGACATATTGACACCAAACTTTGCAAGTGTCATTGTCACCTCACTCTGACCATACCACAAGAATTTGGACACAGCGCCACCTATTGGTCGAAAGTGATGAACCAGTAAATCCTCATTTTTGATAATTTTTCAGCTCTTTTACCTACAATGATCTTAATAGGTCTTTAATTGCTCACTGCTGCAGTTAGCCTGATGCTCCCAGTCGTGTTGGCTTGCTTCTTGTGCCGTTTTTGTGCTTGGCCCCGTAATTGCTGCTTGCAGCTATATTTCTTCTTCTTCTTCTTCTTCCGCTCTTGAAGTCTATGGCAGCCCATAGAACCGCTTGCAGGAAAGTTATGAAATTTGGCACACAGTTAAAGGACAGTCTGCCCTTTGTCCATAGCAAATTTGGAGTCTCTAACTCAATCCCTTTAGCGCCACCAGCTGTCCAAAGTTGCACTTATGTTTATGTTAATAACTTTTGAACCGTAAGGGCTAGAAACAAAATTCTTTTCCCCCCTGATTCCTTGGCTCAAGTCGAATCGACTGTAACATATGACGTCATTTTCCGTCATGAAAATTTTTCCGCCATTTTGAATTTTCTGAAAAACGTACTTTTTCGAACTCCTCCTAGGCCGTTACTCCGATTTTCATGAAAATTGAACCAGATCATCTTCAGAGCATGCCAAGAAAAAGTTATGGAATTCAAGTCAATTCCTCAAACCGTTTTCGTAAAATAAGCGAACGAATTGTACGTACTGCTTGTGAAAATAGAAGTAAGGCTGTATCTCTGCAACACTTTATCATATTCAGACCAAACTTGGTACATGTCATCACAAGCATGTCCTGAGGCACCATGCAGCGTTTCGGCGCAGCGCCACCTACTGGTGTGGAGATATGAAAAATGGGTTTTTTTGCTTATAAAAAAAGCAAAAAAATTTTTGTTATTGCACCTATTGTTATTGTTGGCGTTCTTTTTTTTTTTTTTTTTTTTATTCTTCTTCTTCTTCTTCTTCTTCCGCTCTTGAAGTCTATGGTAACCCATAGAACCGCTTGCGGGAAAGTTGTGAAATTTGGCACACAGTTAGAGGACAGTCTGACCTTTGTCCACAGCAAATTTGGAGTCTCTAACTCAATCCCTCTAGCGCCACCAGCTGTCCAAAGTTGCACTTATGTTTATGTTAATAACTTTTGAACCATAAGGGCTAGAAACACAATTCTTTTTTCCTCTGATTCCTTGGGTCAAGACGAATCGATCGCACCCTATGACGTCATTTTCCGTCATGAAAATTTTTCCGCCATTTTGAATTTTCTGAAAAACTTACTTTTTCGAACTCCTCCTAGGCCGTTACTCCGATTTTCATGAAAATTGAATCAGATCATCTTCAGACCATGCCAACAAAAAGTTATGGAATTCAAGTTGATTCCTCAAACCGTTTTCGAAAAACTCACAAACGAATTGTACGTAGTGCTTGCGAAAACAGAAGTAAGGCTGTATCTCCGCAACGCTTTATCGTATTCAGACCAAACTTGGTACATGTCATCACAAGCATGACCTGAGGTACCATGCGCAGCGCCACCTACAGCGCCACCTACTGGTGCGGAGATATGAAAAATGGGTATTTTTGCTTATAACTTCTGATGGGTTTGTCCAAAAATCATAAATTTGGTCTCGTTGGATTCGGGGAATCATGCCGAGTCGAATGATATCCAATTTTCCCATATCGGCCATTTTGAATTTTGTGCTAAAATGCTGTATTTTACGAACGCATTAACGTATCTTTACAAAACTTGGTATGGGTCATCAGCACAATGCCCTGAAGGAGCCTGAGAAGTTTCGGCACAGCGCCACCTTGTGGTCAAAAGTTATAACAAAATTTACAAAAATGCTAATAACTTTTGACTGTATTCACCAATTGTAATGAAACTGGTCTCAGTAGATTCCTTGGGTCATGCTGAGAACATAGATATCACATTTGCTATAGTCAGCTAAACTTCCTGTCCGCCATATTGTTTTTCTTCAAAAACCTACTTTTTCGAACTCCTCCTAGACCGTTGCTCCAATTTTCACCAAAATTGAACCGTGTCATCTTCAGACCATGCCGACAAAAAGTTATGGATTTCAAGTCGATAAGTCAAACCGTTTTCGTATACCGGAGCAAAGAATTTGAGATGTGATGCAAAAATTACCCTTGAAGCTGTATCTCTACAATGCTTTGACATATTTAGACCAAACTTGGTACATGTCATCACAAGCATGACCTGAGGCATTATACAGTGTTTCGGTGCAGCGCCATCTACTGGAGTGGAGATATGAAAAATTGTTATTTTGCTCATAACTTCTGATGAGTTTGACCAAAATTCATAAATTTGGTATGGGTCATCAGGACAATGCCCTGAAGGAGCCTGAGAAGTTTCGGACCAGCGCCACCTCGTGGTCAAAAGTTATAACAAAATTTACAAAAATGCTAATAACTTTTGTCTATATTAACCAATTGTAATGAAACTGGTCTCTGTAGATTCCTTGGGTTATGCTGAGAACATAGATATCAAATTTGCCATAGTCAGCTAAACTTCCTGTCCGCCATATTGTTTTTCTTTAAAAACCTACTTTTTCGAACTCCTCCTAGACCGTTGCTCCGATTTTCACCAAAATTGAACCGTGTCATCTTCAGACCATGCCGACAAAAAGTTATGGATTTCAAGTCCATATGTCAAACCGTTTTTGTATACCAGAGCAAAGAATTTGAGGCATGATTCAAAAATGACTCTTGAAGCTGTATCTCTTCAGTGCTTTGACATATTGACACCAAACTTTGGAAGTGTCATTGTCACCTCACTCTGACCATACCACAACAATTTGGACACAGCGCCACCTATTGGTCGAAAGTTATGAACCAGTAAATCCTCATTTTTGATAATTTTTCAGCTCTTATGCCTAAAATGATCTTAATACGTCTTTAATTGTTCACTGTTGCAGTTGGTGTGATGCTCCCAGCCGTGTTGGCTGGTTTCTTGTGCCGTTTTTGTGCTTGGCCCCATAATTGCTGCTTGCAGCTATATTTCTTCTTCTTCTTCTTCTTCTTCTTCCGCTCTTGAAGTCTATGGTAACCCATAGAACCGCTTGCGGGAAAGTTGTGAAATTTGGCACACAGTTAGAGGACAGTCTGACCTTTGTCCACAGCAAATTTGGAGTCTCTAACTCAATCCCTCTAGCGCCACCAGCTGTCCAAAGTTGCACTTATGTTTATGTTAATAACTTTTGAACCATAAGGGCTAGAAACACAATTCTTCTTTCCTCTTATTCCTTGGCTCAAGACGAATCGAACGCACCCTATGACGTCATTTTCCGTCATGAAAATTTTTCCGCCATTTTGAATTTTCTGAAAAACGTACTTTTTCGAACTCCTCCTAGGCCGTTACTCCGATTTTCACGAAAATTGAACCAGATCATCGTCAGACCATGCCAACAAAAAGTTATGGAATTCAAGTTGATTCCTCAAACCGTTTTCGAAAAACACGCGAACGAATTGTACGTAGTGCTTGCTAAAATAGACATAAGGCTGTATCTCCGCAACGCTTTATCGTATTCAGACCAAACTTGGTACCTGTCATCACAAGCATGACCTGAGGCAACATGCAGCGTTTCGGCGCAGTGCCACCTAGTGGTGTGGAGATATGAAAAATGTATGTTTTTGCTTATAACTTCTGATGGGTTTGTCCAAAAATCATAAATTTGGTCTCGTTGGATTCGGGGAATCATGCCGAGTCGAATGATATCCAATTTTCACATATCGGACATTTTGACTGTCGGCCATTTTGAATTTTGTGCTAAAATGCTGTATTTTACGAACGCATTAGCGTATCGTTATAAAACTTGGTATGGGTCATCAGCACAATGCCCTGAAGGAGCATACCAAGTTTCGGCACAGCGCCACCTTGTGGTCAAAAGTTATAACAAAATTTACAAAAATGCTAATAACTTTTGAGTATATTAACCGATTGTAATGAAACTTTTTTCAGTAGATTCCTTGGGTCATGCTGAGAACATAGATATCAAACTTTCCATAGTCAGCTGAACTTCCTGTCCGCCATATTGTTTTTCTTTAAAAACCTACTTTTTCGAACTCCTCCTAGACCGTTGCTCCGATTTTCATCAAAATCGAACCGTATCATCTTCAGACTATGCTGACAAAAAGTTATGGATTTCAAGTCGATAAGTCAAACCGTTTTCGTATACCAGAGCAACGAATTTGAGGCATGATGCAAAAATGACTCTTGAAGCTGTATCTCTGCAATGCTTTATCATATTCAGACCATACTTGGTATGTGTCATCACAAGCATGACCTGAGGCATCATACAATGTTTCAGCACAGCGCCACCTACTGGAGTGGAGATATGAAAAATGGCTGTTTTTGCTTATAACTTCTGATGGGTTTGACCAAAATTCATAAATTTGGTATGGTTCATCAGGACAATGCCCTGAAGGAGCCTGAGAAGTTTCGGACCAGCACCACCTTGTGGTCAAAAGTTATAACAAAATTGACAAAAATGCTAATAACTTTTGATTATATCTACCGATTGTAATGAAACTGGTCTCAGTAGATTCGTTGGGTCATGCTGAGAACATAGATATCACATTTGCTATAGTCAGCTAAACTTCCTGTCCGCCATATTGTTTTTCTTCAAAAACCTACTTTTTCGAACTCCTCCTAGACCGTTGCTCCAATTTTCACCAAAATTGAACCGTGTCATCTTCAGACCATGCCGACAAAAAGTTATGGATTTCAAGTCGATAAGTCAAACCGTTTTCGTATACCAGAGCAGCGAATTTGAGGCATGATGCAAAAATGACTCTTGAAGCTGTATCTCTGCAATGCTTTATCATATTCAGACCAAACTTGGTAAGTGTCATCACAAGCATGACCTGAGGCATCATACAATGTTTCAGCACAGCGCCACCTACTGGAGTGGAGATATGAAAAATGGCTGTTTTTGCTTATAACTTCTGATGGGTTTGACCAAAATTCATAAATTTGGTATGGTTCATCAGGACAATGCCCTGAAGGAGCCTGAGAAGTTTCGGACCAGCACCACCTTGTGGTCAAAAGTTATAACAAAATTGACAAAAATGCTAATAACTTTTGATTATATCTACCGATTGTAATGAAACTGGTCTCAATAGATTCCTTGGGTCATGCTGAGAACATAGATACCAAATTTGCCATATTCAGCTGAACTTCCTGTCCGCCATATTGTTTTTCTTTAAAAACCTACTTTTTCAGACTCCTCCTAGACCTTTGCTCCGATTTTCACCAAAATTGAACCGTATCATCTTCAGACCATGCCGACAAAAAGTTATGGATTTCAAGTTGATAAGTCAAACCGTTTTCGTATACCGGAGCAAAGAATTTGAGATGTGATGCAAAAATTACCCTTGAAGCTGTATCTCTACAATGCTTTGACATATTTAGACCAAACTTGGTACATGTCATCACAAGCATGACCTGAGGCATTATACAGTGTTTCGGTGCAGCGCCACCTACTGGAGTGGAGATATGAAAAATTGTTATTTTGCTCATAACTTCTGATGAGTTTGACCAAAATTCATAAATTTGGTATGGGTCATCAGGACAATGCCCTGAAGGAGCCTGAGAAGTTTCGGACCAGCGCCACCTCGTGGTCAAAAGTTATAACAAAATTTACAAAAATGCTAATAACTTTTGTCTATATTAACCAATTGTAATGAAACTGGTCTCTGTAGATTCCTTGGGTTATGCTGAGAACATAGATATCAAATTTGCCATAGTCAGCTAAACGTCCTGTCCGCCATATTGTTTTTCTTTAAAAACCTACTTTTTCGAACTCCTCCTAGACCGTTGCTCCGATTTTCACCAAAATTGAACCGTGTCATCTTCAGACCATGCCGACAAAAAGTTATGGATTTCAAGTCCATATGTCAAACCGTTTTTGTATACCAGAGCAAAGAATTTGAGGCATGATTCAAAAATGACTCTTGAAGCTGTATCTCTTCAGTGCTTTGACATATTGACACCAAACTTTGGAAGTGTCATTGTCACCTCACTCTGACCATACCACAACAATTTGGACACAGCGCCACCTATTGGTCGAAAGTTATGAACCAGTAAATCCTCATTTTTGATAATTTTTCAGCTCTTATGCCTAAAATGATCTTAATACGTCTTTAATTGTTCACTGTTGCAGTTGGTCTGATGCTCCCAGCCGTGTTGGCTGGTTTCTTGTGCCGTTTTTGTGCTTGGCCCCATAATTGCTGCTTGCAGCTATATTTATTAGGGGCCAAGCACCGAAGGTGCGGAGGCACCTATTGTTATTGTTGGCGTTCTTTTTTTTTTTTTTTTTTTTAGGGGCCAAGCACCGAAGGTGCGGAGGCACCTATTGTTATTGTTGGCGTTCTTTTTTTTTTTTTTTTTTTTATTCTTCTTCTTCTTCTTCTTCTTCTTCCGCTCTTGAAGTCTATGGCAACCCATAGAACCACTTGCGGGAAAGTTGTGAAATTTGGCACACAGTTACAGGACAGTCTGACCTTTGTCCACAGCAAATTTGGAGTCTCTAACTCAATCCCTCTAGCGCCACCAGCTGTCCAAAGTTGCACTTATGTTTATGTTAATAACTTTTGAACCATAAGGGCTAGAAACAAGACGAATCGATCGCACCCTATGACGTCATTTTCCGTCATGAAAATTTTTCCGCCATTTTGAATTTTCTGAAAAACGTACTTTTTCGAACTCCTCCTAGGCCGTTACTCCGATTTTCACGAAAATTGAACCAGATCATCGTCAGACCATGCCAACAAAAAGTTATGGAATTCAAGTTGATTCCTCAAACCGTTTTCGAAAAACACGCGAACGAATTGTACGTAGTGCTTGCTAAAATAGACATGAGGCTGTATCTCCGCAACGCTTTATCGTATTCAGACCAAACTTGGTACCTGTCATCACAAGCATGACCTGAGGCAACATGCAGCGTTTCGGCGCAGTGCCACCTAGTGGTGCGGAGATATGAAAAATGTATGTTTTTGCTTATAACTTCTGATGGGTTTGTCCAAAAATCATAAATTTGGTCTCGTTGGATTCGGGGAATCATGCCGAGTCGAATGATATCCAATTTTCACATATCGGACATTTTGACTGTCGGCCATTTTGAATTTTGTGCTAAAATGCTGTATTTTACGAACGCATTAGCGTATCGTTATGAAACTTGGTATGGGTCATCAGCACAATGCCCTGAAGGAGCATACCAAGTTTAGGACCAGCGCCACCTTGTGGTCAAAAGTTATAACAAAATTTACAAAAATGCTAACAACTTTTGAGTATATTAACCGATTGTAATGAAACTTTTTTCAGTAGATTCCTTGGGTCATGCTGAGAACATAGATATCAAACTTTCCATAGTCAGCTGAACTTCCTGTCCGCCATATTGTTTTTCTTTAAAAAACTACTTTTTCGAACTCCTCCTAGACCGTTGCTCCGATTTTCATCAAAATCGAACCGTATCATCTTCAGACTATGCTGACAAAAAGTTATGGATTTCAAGTCGATAAGTCAAACCGTTTTCATATACCAGAGCAACGAATTTGAGGCATGATGCAAAAATGACTCTTGAAGCTGTATCTCTGCAATGCTTTATCATATTCAGACCATACTTGGTATGTGTCATCACAAGCATGACCTGAGGCATCATACAATGTTTCAGCACAGCGCCACCTACTGGAGTGGAGATATGAAAAATGGCTGTTTTTGCTTATAACTTCTGATGGGTTTGACCAAAATTCATAAATTTGGTATGGTTCATCAGGACAATGCCCTGAAGGAGCCTGAGAAGTTTCGGACTAGCACCACCTTGTGGTCAAAAGTTATAACAAAATTGACAAAAATGCTAATAACTATTGATTATATCTACCGATTGTAATGAAACTGGTCTCAATAGATTCCTTGGGTCATGCTGAGAACATAGATATCAAACTTTCCATAGTCAGCTGAACTTCCTGTCCGCCATATTGTTTTTCTTTAAAAACCTACTTTTTCGAACTCCTCCTAGACCGTTGCTCCGATTTTCATCAAAATCGAACCGTATCATCTTCAGACTATGCTGACAAAAGTTATGGATTTCAAGTCGATAAGTCAAACCGTTTTCGTATACCAGAGCAGCGAATTTGAGGCATGATGCAAAAATGACTCTTGAAGCTGTATCTCTGCAATGCTTTATCATATTCAGACCAAACTTGGTAAGTGTCATCACAAGCATGACCTGAGGCATCATACAATGTTTCAGCACAGCGCCACCTACTGGAGTGGAGATATGAAAAATGGCTGTTTTTGCTTATAACTTCTGATGGGTTTGACCAAAATTCATAAATTTGGTATGGTTCATCAGGACAATGCCCTGAAGGAGCCTGAGAAGTTTCGGACCAGCACCACCTTGTGGTCAAAAGTTATAACAAAATTGACAAAAATGCTAATAACTTTTGATTATATCTACCGATTGTAATGAAACTGGTCTCAATAGATTCCTTGGGTCATGCTGAGAACATAGATACCAAATTTGCCATATTCAGCTGAACTTCCTGTCCGCCATATTGTTTTTCTTTAAAAACCTACTTTTTCAGACTCCTCCTAGACCTTTGCTCCGATTTTCACCAAAATTGAACCGTATCATCTTCAGACCATGCCGACAAAAAGTTATGGATTTCAAGTTGATAAGTCAAACCGTTTTCGTATACCGGAGCAAAGAATTTGAGAGATGATGCAAAAATTACTCTTGAAGCTGTATCTCTACAATGCTTTGACATATTCAGACCAAACTTGGTACCTGTCATCACAAGCATGACCTGAGGCATCATACAGTGTTTCGGCGCAGCGCCACCTACTGGAGTGGAGATATGAAAAATGGCTATTTTTGCTTATAACTTCTGATGGGTTTGACCAAAATTCATTAATTTGGTATGGGTCATCAGGACAATGCCCTGAAGCAGCATGAGAAGTTTCGGACCAGCGCCACCTCGTGCTCAAAAGTTATAACAAACTTGACAAAAATGCTAATAACTTTTTTTTCTAATTGCTCACTGCTGCTGTTGGTCTGATGCTCACGGCCATGTTGGCTGGCTTCTTGTGCCGTTTTTGTGCTTGGCCCCGTAATTGCTGCTTGCAGCTATATTTAGGGGCCAAGCACCGAAGGTGCTTAGGCACCTATTGTATCTGTTGGCGTTCCGTACGCTTATTATTATTCTTCTTCCGTTTCTTCTTCCGCTCTTGAAGTCTATGGCAGCCCATAGAACCGCTTGCGGGAAAGTTGTGAAATTTGGCACACAGTTAGAGGACAGTCTGAACTATGCCCATAGCAAATTTGGAATCTCTAACTCAATCCCTCTAGCGCCACCAGCTGTCCAAAGTTGCACTTATGTTTATGTCAATAACTTTTGAACCATAAGGGCTAGAAACAAAATTCTTTTTTCCTCTGATTCCTTGGGTCAAGACGAATCGACTGCACCCTATGACGTCATTTTCCGTCATGAAAATATTTCCGCCATTTTGAATTTTCTGAAAAACGTACTTTTTCGAACTCCTCCTAGGCCGCTACTCCGATTTTCACGAAAATTGAACCACATCATCTTCAGACCATGCCGACAGAAAGTTATGGAATTCAAGTCGATTCCTCAAACCGTTTTCGAAAAACACACAAACAAATTGTATGTAGTGCTTGCAAAAATAGACATAAGGCTGTATCTCCGCAACGCTTTATCGTATTCAGACCAAACTTGGTACATGGCATCACAAGCATGACCTGAGGCAACATGCAGCGTTTCAGCGCAGCGCCACCTAGTGATGCGGAGATATGATAAATGGCTATTTTTGCTTATAACTTCTGATGGGTTTGGCCAAAAATCATGAATTTGGTCTCGTTGGATTTGGGGCATCATCTTGAGTCGAACGATATCCAATTTTCCCATATTGGCCATTTCAGCTGTCGGCCATTTTGAATTTTGTGCTAAAATGCTGTATTTTACGAACGCATTAGCGTATCATTATGAAACTCGGTATGGGTCATCAGCATAATGTCCTGAATGAGCTTAATAAGTTTCGGACCAGCGCCACCTTGTGGTCAAAAGTTATAACAAAATTTACAAAAATGCTAATAACTTTTGACTATATTAACCGATTGTAATGAAACTGGTCTCAGTAGATTCTGTGGGTCATGCTGAGAACATAGATATCAAGTTTGCCATAGTTAGCTAAACTTCCTGTCCGCCATATTGTTTTTCTTTAAAAACCTACTTTTTCAAACTCCTCCTAGACCGTTGCTCCGATTTTCACCAAAATTGAACCGTGTCATCTTCAGACCATGTCGACAAAAAGTTATGGATTTCAAGTCGATAAGTCAAACCGTTTTCGTATACCAGAGCAAACAATTTGAGATATGATGCAAAAATGACTCTTGCAGCTGTATCTCTGCAATGCTTTATCATATTCAGACCAAACTTGGTACATGTCATCACAAGCATGACCTGAGGCATCATACAGTGTTTCGGCGCAGCGCCACCTACTGGAGTGGAGATATGAAAAATGGCTATTTTTGCTTATAACTTCTGATGGGTTTGACCAAAATTCATAAATTTGGTATGGGTCATCAGGAAAATGCCCTGAAGGAGTATGAGAAGTTTTGGACCAGCACCACCTTGTGGTCAAAAGTTATAACAAACTTGACAAAAATTCTATTAACTTTTTTTTTCTAATTGCTCACTGCTGCTGTTGGTCTGATGCTCCCAGCCATGTTGGCTGGCTTCTTGTGCCGTTTTTGTGCTTGGCCCCGTAATTGCTGCTTGCAGCTATATTTATTATTATTATTATTATTCTTCTTCCGCTCTTGAAGTCTATGGCAGCCCATAGAACCGCTTGCGGGAAAGTTGTGAAATTTGGCACACAGTTAGAGGACAGTTTGACCTTTGTCCATAGCAAATTTGGATTCTCTAACTCAATCCCTCTAGCGCCACCAGCTGTCCAAAGTTGCACTTATGTTTATGCTAATAACTTTTGAACCGTAAGGGTTAGAAACAAAATTCTTTTTTCCTCTGATTCCTTGGGTCAAGACGAATCGACTGCACCCTATGACGTCATTTTCCGTCATGAAAATTTTTCCGCCATTTTGAATTTTCTGAAAAACCTACTTTTTCGAACTCCTCCTAGGCCGTTACTCCGATTTTCACGAAAATTGAACCAGATCATCTTCAGACCATGCAGACAAAAAGTTATTAAAAGCTTTTTGATTAACGCAACTGTTCTTGAAAAACACACAAATAAATTTAACGTAGAGCACCTCAAATCAGACTTGAGGCTATATCTCCGCAATGCTTTATCATATTCAGACCAAACTTGGTACATGTCATCACAAGCATGACCTGAGCTAACATGCAGTGTTTCGGAGCAGCGCCACCTACTGGTCCAGAGATACGAAAAATGGCTTTTTTTGCGCCTATCTTCTGATGGGTTTGTCCAAAAATCATAAATTTGGTCTCGTTGGATTCGGGGTATCATGCCGAGTCGAACAATGTCCAATTTTACCATATCAGCCATTTTGGCTGTCGGCCATTTTGAATTTTGTGCTAAAATGCTGTATTTTACAAACGCATTAACGTATCGTTACGAAACTCGGTATGGGTCATCAGCACAATGCCCCAAAGGAGCCTGAGAAGTTTTGGACCAGCGCCACCTAGTGGTAAATTCAAATATTCAAATACTTATCACTATGGGTGTGGTCAACTTTTTTTCAAAAGAATCATGTCTTTAGACTCCTTAATTCCTACTGAGTCCAACGATACCAAACATGCTAGGTTTTGACTTATGGTGTGTCCGCCATGTTGAATTTTGCAAAAAAACCTGCTTTTTCGAACTCCTCCAAGGGCGTTACTCCGATTTTCACAAAAATTGATACAGATCATCTTCAGACCATGCTTGCAAAATGTTATTAAAATCTTTTCGATAGGTCCATCCGTTCTCGAAATCGGCACAAATGAATTGGACGAAAAGCTTGAAATCAGACTTGAGGTTATATCTCCACAACGCTTTATCGTATTCTTACCAAACTTGGTACATGTCATCACAAGCATGACCTGAGGCATCATGTAGAGTTTCGGTGCAGCGCCACCTACTGGTCTGGAGATATGAAAAATGGCTAATTATGCTTATAACTTCTGATTGGTTTTTCCAAAAATCATAACTTTGGTCTCCTAGGATTCGGGGCATCATGCCGAGTCGAATGATATCCAATTTTCCCATATCGGCCATTTTGGCCGTCGGCCATTTTGAATTTTGTGCTAAAATGCTGTATTTTACGAACGCATTAACGTATCTTTACAAAACTTGGTATGGGTCATCAGCACAATGCCCTGAAGGAGCCTGAGAAGTTTCGGCACAGCGCCACCTTGTGGTCAAAAGTTATAACAAAATTTACAAAAATGCTAATAACTTTTGACTGTATTCACCAATTGTAATGAAACTGGTCTCAGTAGATTCCTTGGGTCATGCTGAGAACATAGATATCACATTTGCTATAGTCAGCTAAACTTCCTGTCCGCCATATTGTTTTTCTTCAAAAACCTACTTTTTCGAACTCCTCCTAGACCGTTGCTCCAATTTTCACCAAAATTGAACCGTGTCATCTTCAGACCATGCCGACAAAAAGTTATGGATTTCAAGTCGATAAGTCAAACCGTTTTCATATACCGGAGCAAAGAATTTGAGATGTGATGCAAAAATTACCCTTGAAGCTGTATCTCTACAATGCTTTGACATATTTAGACCAAACTTGGTACATGTCATCACAAGCATGACCTGAGGCATTATACAGTGTTTCGGTGCAGCGCCACCTACTGGAGTGGAGATATGAAAAATTGTTATTTTGCTCATAACTTCTGATGAGTTTGACCAAAATTCATAAATTTGGTATGGGTCATCAGGACAATGCCCTGAAGGAGCCTGAGAAGTTTCGGACCAGCGCCACCTCGTGGTCAAAAGTTATAACAAAATTTACAAAAATGCTAATAACTTTTGTCTATATTAACCAATTGTAATGAAACTGGTCTCTGTAGATTCCTTGGGTTATGCTGAGAACATAGATATCAAATTTGCCATAGTCAGCTAAACGTCCTGTCCGCCATATTGTTTTTCTTTAAAAACCTACTTTTTCGAACTCCTCCTAGACCGTTGCTCCGATTTTCACCAAAATTGAACCGTGTCATCTTCAGACCATGCCGACAAAAAGTTATGGATTTCAAGTCCATATGTCAAACCGTTTTTGTATACCAGAGCAAAGAATTTGAGGCATGATTCAAAAATGACTCTTGAAGCTGTATCTCTTCAGTGCTTTGACATATTGACACCAAACTTTGGAAGTGTCATTGTCACCTCACTCTGACCATACCACAACAATTTGGACACAGCGCCACCTATTGGTCGAAAGTTATGAACCAGTAAATCCTCATTTTTGATAATTCTTCAGCTCTTATGCCTAAAATGATCTTAATACGTCTTTAATTGTTCACTGTTGCAGTTGGTCTGATGCTCCCAGCCGTGTTGGCTGGTTTCTTGTGCCGTTTTTGTGCTTGGCCCCATAATTGCTGCTTGCAGCTATATTTATTATTATTATTCTTGTTCCGCTCTTGAAGTCTATGGCAGCCCATAGAACCGCTTGCGGGAAAGTTGTGAAATTTGGCACACAGTTAGAGGACAGTTTGACCTTTGTCCATAGCAAATTTGGATTCTCTAACTCAATCCCTCTAGCGCCACCAGCTGTCCAAAGTTGCACTTATGTTTATGCTAATAACTTTTGAACCGTAAGGGTTAGAACCAAAATTCTTTTTTCCTCTGATTCCTTGGGTCAAGACGAATCGACTGCACCCTATGACGTCATTTTCCGTCATGAAAATTTTTCCGCCATTTTGAATTTTCTGAAAAACCTACTTTTTCGAACTCCTCCTAGGCCGTTACTCCGATTTTCACGAAAATTGAACCAGATCATCTTCAGACCATGCAGACAAAAAGTTATTAAAAGCTTTTTGATTAACGCAACTGTTCTTGAAAAACACACAAATAAATTTAACGTAGAGCACCCCAAATCAGACTTGAGGCTATATCTCCGCAATGCTTTATCATATTCAGACCAAACTTGGTACATGTCATCACAAGCATGACCTGAGGTAACATGCAGTGTTTCGGAGCAGCGTCACCTACTGGTCCAGAGATACGAAAAATTGCTTTTTTTGCTTATATCTTCTGATGGGTTTGTCCAAAAATCATACATTTGGTCTCGTTGGATTCGGGGTATCATGCCGAGTCGAACGATTTCCAATTTTACCATATCAGCCATTTTGGCTGTCGGCCATTTTGAATTTTGTGCTAAAATGCTGTATTTTACAAACGCATTAACGTATCGTTACGAAACTCGGTATGGGTCATCAGCACAATGCCCCAAAGGAGCCTGAGAAGTTTCGGACCAGCGCCACCTAGTGGTAAATTCAAATATTCAAATACTTATCACTATGGGTGTGGTCAACTTTTTTTCAAAAGAATCATGTCTTTAGACTCCTGAATTCCTACTGAGTCCAACGATACCAAACATGCTAGGTTTTGACTTATGGTGTGTCCGCCATGTTGAATTTTGCAAAAAACCTGCTTTTTCGAACTCCTGCAAGGGCGTTACTCCGATTTTCACAAAAATTGATACAGATCATCTTCAGACCATGCTTGCAAAATGTTATTAAAAGCTTTTCGATAGATCGGTCCGTTCTCGAAAACGGCACAAATGAATTCGACGAAAAGCTTGAAATCAGACTTGAGGTTATTTCTCCACAACGCTTTATTGTATTCTTACCAAACTTTGTACATGTCATCACAAGCATGACCTGAGGCATCATGCAGAGTTTCGGTGCAGTGCCACCTACTGGTCTGGAGATATGAAAAATGGCTAATTATGCTTATAACTTCTGATGGGTTTGTCCAAAAATCATAACTTTGGTCTCCTAGGATTCGAGA
Source organism: Ancherythroculter nigrocauda (assembly GCA_036281575.1). NCBI lineage: Eukaryota > Metazoa > Chordata > Actinopteri > Cypriniformes > Xenocyprididae > Ancherythroculter > Ancherythroculter nigrocauda. The sequence goes on along the minus strand of VTFQ01000014.1, from coordinate 17,157,653 downwards.
CATTATGGCGAGTCAAACGATATCTAAATTTACAATATCAGCCATTTTGGCCATCGGCCATTTTGAGTTTTGTGGTAAAATGCTGTATTTTATGAACACATTTGTGTATCCTTATGAAACTTGGTATGGCTCATCAGCACAATGCCCTGATGGAGCCTGAGAAGTTTCGGACCAGCACCACCTAGTGGTAAAATCAAATATTCAAATACTTATCACTATGGGTGTGGTCAACTTATTTTCAAAAGAGTCATGTCCTTCGACTCCTGAATCCTTACTGAGTCCAATGATACTAAACATGCTAGGTTTTGATTTATGGTTTGTCCGCCATGTTGAATTTTGCGAAAAACTTGCTTTTTCAAACTCCTCCTAGGGCGTTACTCCGATTTTCACAAAAATTGATACAGATCATCTTCAAACCATGCTTGCAAAATGTTATTAAAAGCTTTTTGATAGATCCATCCGTTCTCGAAAACCGCACAAATGAATTCAACGAAAAGCTTGAAATCAGACTTGAGGTTATATCTCCACAACACTTTATCGTATTCTTACCAAACTTTGTACATGTCATCACAAGCATGACCTGAGGCATCATGTAGAGTTTCGGTGCAGCGCCACCTTCTGGTCTGGAGATATGAAAAATGGCTAATTATGCTTATAACTTCTGATTGGTTTTTCCAAAAAATCATAACTTTGGTCTCCTAGGACTCGGGGCATCATGCCGAGTCGAATGATGTCCATTACTACCATATCGGCCATTTTGGCTGTCGGCCATTTTGAATTTTGTGCTAAAATGCTGTATTTTATGAACACATTTGCGTATCATTATGAAACTTGGTATGGCTCATCAGCACAATGCCCTGATGGAGCCTGAGAAGTTTCGGACCAACGCCTCCTAGTGGTAAAATCAAATATTCAAATACTTATAATTATGGGTGTGGTCAACTTATTTTCAAAAGAGTCATGTTCTTAAATTCTTGAATCCCTACTGAGTCCAATGATACCAAACATGCTAGGTTTTGATTTATGGTGTGTCCGCCATGTTGAATTTTGCGAAAAACCTGCTTTTTCGAACTCCTCCTAGGGCGTTACTCTGATTTTCACGAAAATTGATACAGATCATCCTCAGACCATGCTTGCAAAATGTTATTAATAGCTTTTCTATAGATCCATCCATTCTCGAAAACGGCACAAATGAATTTGACGAAAAGCTTGAAATCAGACTTGAGGTTATATCTCCACAACGCTTTATTGTATTCTTACCAAACTTGGTACATGTCATCACAAGTATGACCTGAGGCATCATGTAGAGTTTCAGTGCAGTGCCACCTACTGGTCTGGAGATATGAAAAATGGCTAATTATGCCTATAACTTCTGAAAATCATAACTTTGGTTTCCTAGGATTCAGGGCATTATGCCAAGTCAAATGATATCCAATTTTACAATATCGTTCATTTTGGCCATCTGCCATTTTGAATCTTGTGGTAAAATGCTGTATTTTATGAACACATTTGCGTATCGTTATGAAACTTGGTATGGGTCATCAGCACAATGACCTGAAGAAGTCTGAGAAGTTTCGGACCAGCGCCACCTAGTGGAGAATTTTTTAGCACAGTAAGTGTGTGACTCACCATAGACATACACGGAGAAAAGTAGCTCCACGTACAATGTTTTTTCGCCAAACGTGTGCAGTTCTGTTAATTAACCACTAAAGGGTCAAGAATTGTAGACTGCAGCTTTAAATGCTCATTTGCCTTTTTCACAAAGGTATACATATTATATATCACAATTTTTCAATTAGATGTTTATACATTATATAATATCCTTATTATATAAAAATGTCTCTTTGTTATAGTTGAGCTTTTTTGTACTGAAGTATGTGTGTGAGCATCAGTGTTGCATATTGTGGATGTGTTACAGTGTTGCCATTCACTTGCTGAGTAGTTGAGAAATCAAAAATACCTCTCTAAATAATGTTACGGCTGTAAGGAATATCATCATAATATATGTGAAGTAAAATATGTGGACTTATATTTAACATTAAAATTTAGATGAATCAAATGTCATTAAAGGTCACAGGTAAATTTCTAATAAATAAATATTAATATAGAAATAAATAAATAAAAGGTAAAAACATGTGCAGCTCAAATTTTTCTGAAGCACTTATTTTGATGCCATTTGTATTTTTATTATTTATATCTATAATATGTAAAACCACTCTTTTGTTTAAGTGTCTGTTTTATCATACCACAATAGTAAATAAGTATTTTTATAGAAATTGTATAATATATATTAACTTGAAGAAGACAGAAAATTGTCTGTTCTTTTTAAATGGAAGGTAAAATATTCAATCATGTCTGGAAACTTCAAAAATATGTTTTATTAAACATTTAATGATATGTCAGCATTTGGTAGATTTGATGTACAATACATTATAGTTATACAAATTAATTGAATCTATGCATTTATTTCCACTTAAATGCATGTAAAGTGATAAAAATACAAAAAAAGCGTTAGGCTTAAAACATTCCTTATTATGTAGGTCCCTCTAGTTAGGGGCCAAGCACCGAAGGTGCGGAGGCACCTATTGTATCCGTTGGCGTTCTTTTTTTTTTTTATTCTTCTTCTTCTTCTTCTTCCGCTCTTGAAGTCTATGGCAGACCATAGAACCGTTTGCGGGAAAGTTATGAAATTTGGCACACAGTTAGAGGACAGTCTGATCTATGTTCATAGCCAATTTGGAGTCTATAACTCAATCCCTCTAGCGCCACCAGCTGTCCAAAGTTGCACTTATGTTTATGTTAATAACTTTTGAACCTTTTGATTCTTTTTTCCTCTGATTCCTTGGCTCAAGCCGAATCGATTGCACCATATGTCGTCATTTTCCGTCATAAAAATTTTTCCGCCATTTTGAATTTTCTGAAAAACCTACTTTTTCGAACTCCTCCTAGGCCGTTACTCTGATTTTCACGAAAATTGAACCAGATCATCTTCAGACCATGCTGACAGAAAGGTATGGAAGTCAAGTCGATTGCTCAAACCGTTTTCGAAAAACACAAGAACGAATTGTACGTAGCGCTTGCGAAAATAGAAGTAAGGCTGTATCTCTGCAACGCTTTATCGTATTCAGACCAAACTTGGTACCTGTCATCACAAGCATGACCTGAGGCAACATGCAGCGTTTCGGCGCAGTGCCACCTAGTGGTGCGGAGATCTGAAAAATTAATATTTTTGCTTATAACTTCTGATGGGTTTGTCCAAAAATCATAAATTTGGTCCCGTTGGATTCGGGGCATCATTCCGAGTCGAATGATATCCAATTTTCCCATATCAGACATTTTGGCCGTCGGCCATTTTGAATTTTGTGCTAAAATGCTGTATTTTACGAACACATTAACGTATCTTTACAAAGTATGGGTCATCAGGACAATGCCCTCAAGGAGCCTGAGAAGTTTCGCCACCTTGTGGTCAAAAGTTATAACAAAATTTACAAAAATGCTAATAACTTTTGACTATATTAACCGATTGTAATGAAACTGGTCTCAGTAGATTCCTTGGGTCATGCTGAGAACATAGATATCAAATTTGCTATAGTCAGCTGAACTTCCTGTCCGCTGTATTGTTTTTCTTTAAAAACTTACTTTTTCGAACTCCTCCTAGACCGTTGCTCCGATTTTCACCAAAATTGAACCGTATGATCTTCAGACCATGCCGACAAAAAGTTATGGATTTCAAGTCGATAAGTCAAACCGTTTTCGTATACCAGAGCAAAGAATTTGAGATATGATGCAAAAATTACTCTTGAAGCTGTATCTCTGCAATGCTTTATCATATTCAGACCAAACTTGGTACGTGTCATCACAAGCATGACCTGAGGCATTATACAGTGTTTCGGCCAGCGCCACCTACTGGAGTGGAGTTATGAAAAATGGTTATTTTTGCTTATAACTTCTGATGGGTTTGACCAAAATTCCTAAATTTGGTATGGGTCATCAGGACAATGCCCTGAAGGAGCCTGAGAAGTTTCGGACCAGCACTACCTTGTGGTCAAAAGTTATAACAAAATGTACAAAAATGTTAATAACTTTTGACTGTATTCACCAATTGTAATGAAACTGGTCTCAGTATATTCCTTCGGTCATGTTGAGAACATAGATATCAAATTTGCTATAGTCGGCTGAACTTCCTGTCCGCCATATTGTTTTTCTTTAAAAACCTACTTTTTCTAACTCCTCCTAGACCGTTGCTTCGATTTTCACCAAAATCGAACCGTATCATCTTCAGACCATGCCGACAAAAAGTTATGGATTTCAAGTCGATATGTAAAACCGTTTTTTGTATACCGGAGTAATGAATTTGAGGCATGATGTAAAAATGACTCTTGAAGCTGTATCTCTTCAGTGCTTTGACATATTGACACCAAACTTTGCAAGTGTCATTGTCACCTCACTCTGACCATACCACAACAATCTGGACACAGCGCCACCTATTGGTCGAAAGTGATGAACCAGTAAATCCTAATTTTTGATCATTATTCAGCTCTTTTGCCTAAAATTATCTTAATAGGTCTTTAATTGCTCACTGCTGCAGTTAGCCTGATGCTCCCAGTCGTGTTGGCTTGCTTCTTGTGCCGTTTTTGTGCTTGGCCCCGTAATTGCTGCTTGCAGCTATATTTAGGGCCCAAGCGAATTAAGCGCGCAGGGCCCTCTTGTTCTTCTAAGGATTATTATTAGGGCCCAAGCGAATTAAGCGCGCAGGGCCCTCTTGTTCTTCTAAGGATTATTAGGGCCCAAGCGAATTAAGCGCGCAGGGCCCTCTTGTTCTTCTAAGGATTATTATTAGGGCCCAAGCGAATTAAGCGCGCAGGGCCCTCTTGTTCTTCTAAGGATTATTATTAGGGCCCAAGCGAATTAAGCGCGCAGGGCCCTCTTGTTCTTCTAAGGATTATTATTATTATTATTTTTTTTTTTTTTTTTTTTTTCGTCTTCCGGGGCTTTTTGGGGGCCTTAACATGCTCAAAAACTCTTGAAAATTGGCACACACATTGGAATCCGCGGCCATTAGGACGCCCCAGAGGCTGGTATCCCGGCGTGGCAGGGGGGCTCGACAGCGCCCCCTTGAAAAAAGTCTGAAAATTTGGTCCATATATTAAACACGCTTGCACGTATTAGTATGAAACTCGGTACACATATAGACCTCATCGGGCCGAACAACTTTCGTACTCTAAGTTAAACGCCACGCCAACAGGAAGTCAGCTATTAAGGGTTGTTTGAAAAACGCATGCTCTGGAATTTGATATACTCCTCCTAGACGATTAATCCGATCGCCACCAAACTCGGTCAGCATGAAGTCAAGACACTGATGATTAAAAATTGCCAGGGGATTTTTGATATCTCGAACGGTTTGGCCGTGGCGAGGCAACGAATTTATGGCGAGAAAAAGGAAACAGGAAATGTGTTATAACGTCTGCATACATATATTGATCTTTATGAAACTTCACGAGTGTGTTGGTTGTAGTAGTCTGATCACATGGATGTGACTATTGTGAGTCAAAGTTATAGCGCCACCAACTGGCAGCAGGAAGTGTATCACTTTTTGAAATGCTTTGAGATCACCCTCTTATTTTTACCTGATTTGCTTCAAACTTCATCAATGTAATGGCAATACACAGCAGATGTAGACCTATGACAGGATTTTTGATATTTGAAATATTGTTGCCATGGCAACAGGTCAAACTGTAATAATATTCTTGAGTGTTTTTCAGGCTCTTAACATGCTTCAAATTGCATGAAACTCGACACACACATCAATATTGTCAACCAGTAGACATGGACAAAGCCATAGAAATGGGCGTGGTGGAGGGGCTCAGTAGCGCCACCTTTTGACAAAAGTGGGGGGGTTAGTTTTTTCTACAGTCACCAAGCTCGGTACACATATTGTTCTCATCAAGCCGGACAATTTTCTAATTTACATTCATTAGCTCCGACCAACAGGAAGTCGGCTATTTTTGTTTGAATGTAAATTTTTTGAAAAAACAGGCTATGAATTTTATACTACTACTCCTACAGGGTTTATCCAATTTACACCAAGCTTTTTTTAACTTGTTGCTAACACATTCAAGTTGTTTAATTGCAAACGGATTTTGGATATCTCAAACGGTTTGGCCGTGGCGAGGCAACGAATTTATGGCAAGAAAAGGAAACAAAGTGTTATAACTTCTGCATACGTTAATTGATTTTGATGAAACTTCGGCTTAGTCTTCGTTGTACAAGGCTGATCACATGGATGTGACTATTGTGATTCAAAGTCATAGCGCCACCAACTGGAAGCAGAAAATGTGTCACTTTCAGCATACATTGAGATCACCCTCTTATTTTTACCTGATTTGCTTCAAAATTAATCAGAATAATGTTAAAACTTGGCACATGTAATCCTCTGAAAATGGGCAGGGAGGAGGGGCTATATAGCGGCACCTTGTAGTGCAGTAAATGTGGAGTGAATTTGACATAGTCCTTTGATGTTTAACCGTTTTAAATGCCTATTGCCCGCTGTGCACAGTTGCCCTGAAGCCACCGGGGTGGCGGTGCCACCGGGCTTGGGCCCGCCATCGCTGCTCGCAGCTATATTTATTTTATTTTTATTTTTTTTATTTTTTTTTCCGTCTTCCGGGGCTTTTTGGGGGCCTTAACATGCTCAAAAACTCTTGAAAATTGGCACACACATTGGAATCCGCGGCCATTAGGACGCCCCAGAGGCTGGTATCCGGGCGTGGCAGGGGGGCTCGACAGCGCCCCCTTGAAAAAAGTCTGAAAATTTGGTCCATATATTAAACACGCTTGCACGTATTAGTATGAAACTCGGTACACATATAGACCTCATCGGGCCGAACAACTTTCGTACTCTAAGTTAAACGCCACGCCAACAGGAAGTCAGCTATTAAGGGTTGTTTGAAAAACGCATGCTCTGGAATTTGATATACTCCTCCTAGACGATTAATCCGATCGCCACCAAACTCGGTCAGCATGAAGTCAAGACACTGATGATTAAAAATTGCCAGGGGATTTTTGATATCTCGAATGGTTTGGCCGTGGCGAGGCAACGAATTTATGGCGAGAAAGAGGAAACAGGAAATGTGTTATAACGTCTGCATACATACATTGATCTTTATGAAACTTCACGAGTGTGTTGGTTGTAGTAGTCTGATCACATGGATGTGACTATTGTGAGTCAAAGTTATAGCGCCACCAACTGGCAGCAGGAAGTGTATCATTTTTTGAAATGCTTTGAGATCACCCTCTTATTTTTACCTGATTTGCTTCAAACTTCATCAGTGTAATGTCAATACACAGCAGATGTAGACCTATGACAGGATTTTTGATATTTGAAATATTGTTGCCATGACAACAGGTTAAACTGTAATAATATTCTTGAGTGTTTTTGAGGCTCTTAACATGCTTCAAATTGCATGAAACTCGACACACACATCAATATTGTCAACCAGTAGACATGGATAAAGCCATAGAAATGGGCGTGGTGGAGGGGCTCAGTAGCGCCACCTTTTGTCAAAAGTGGGGGGGTTAGTTTTTCCTACAGTCACCAAACTCGGTACACATATTGTTCTCATCAAGCCGGACAATTTTCTAATTTACATTCATTAGCTCCGACCAACAGGAAGTTGGCTATTTTTGTTTGAATGTTAATTTTTTGAAAAAACAGGCTATGAATTTTATACTACTACTCCTACAGGGTTTATCCAATTTACACCAAGCTTTTTTTAACTTGTTGATAACACATTGAAGTTGTTTAATTGCAAACGGATTTTGGATACCTCAAACGGTTTGGCCGTGGCGAGGCAACAAATTTATGGCAAGAAAAGGGAAACAAAGTGTTATAACTTCTGCATACATTAATTGATTTTGATGAAACTTCGGTTTAGTCTTCGTTGTACAAGGCTGATCACATGGATGTGACTATTGTGATTCAAAGTCATAGCGCCACCAACTGGAAGCAGAAAATGTGTCACTTTCAGCATGCTTTTGAGATCAACATCTTATTTTTACCCGATTTTCTTCAAACTTCTTTTGTATAATGTCAAAACATGGCCGATGTTGACCTTTGAAAAGAATTGTGATATCTCAAACACAATTACCTTGGCAACGCATCAAACTTTAATATTCATTTTGGATGCTTTTGAGACTCTTAGCATGCTTCAAATTGTTTGAAACTCCATACACACATCAGGATTCTTAGCCAGTAGACATGGGCAAAGCCTTAGAAACAGGCAGGAAGGAGGGGCTTAATAGCACCACCTTATAGTTCAGTAAATGTAGAGTGAATTTGACATAGTCCTTCGATGTTTAACCGTTTTAATCGCCAATTGCCCGCCATGCACAGTTGCCCTGAAGCCACCGGGGTGGCGGTGCCACCAGGCTTGGGCCCGCCATCGCTGCTCGCAGCTATATTTATTATTTTTTTTCTAAGTTTTTGGGGTTTTTGGGGCCCTTAACATGCTCAAAAACTCTTGAAATTTTGCACACGGGTCAGAACCCGCGGCCATGACAGCCGGAGAAAAGCTGGTACCCGGGCGTGGCAGAGGGGCTCCACAGCGCCCCCTTGAATTGGGTCAGAAAACGTGGTCCATATATCAAACACGCTTGCACATACAAATATAAAACTTGGTACACATATAGACTTTATCGGGCCAAACAACTTTCGTACTCTAAGTTATACGTCACCTCAACAGGAAGTCAGCTATTATGGGTTGTTTGAAAAACGCATGCTCTGGAATTTGATATACTCCTCCTAGGCAATTAATCCGATCACCACCAAACTCGGTCAGCATGAAGTCAAGACATTGATGATGAAAAATTGCCAGCGGATTTTTGATATCTCGAACGGTTTGGCTGTGGCGAGGCAACGAATTTATGGCGAGAAAAGGGAAACAGGAAATGTGTTATAACTTCTGCATACATTGATTGATCTTTATGAAACTTCACGAGTGTGTTGGTTGTAATAGTCAGATCACATGGATGTGACTATTGTGAGTCAAAGTTATACTGCCACCAACTGGCAGCAGGAAGCGTGTCATCTTTCAAAATGCTTTGAGATCATTTTATTTTTTATCCGATTTGCTTCAAACTTCACCACAATAATGTCAAAACATGGCAGATGTAGACCTTTGAAAAGAATTGTGATATCTCAAACATAGTTGCCTTGGCAACACGTCAAACTTTTATAATATTCTTTGGCGTTTTTGAAGCCGTTAACATGCTTCAAATTGGATGAAACTCGACACACATATCATTATTGTCATACAGTAGATATGGACAAAGCCTTAGAAACGGGCAGGGAGCAGGGGCTCTGCAGCGCCACCTTTTGACAAAAGTGGGGGGTTTAGTTTAACCTACAGTCACCAAACTCGGAACACTTATTGTTCTCATTAAACTGGACAACTTTCTCATTTACAGTCATTAGCTCTGACCAACAGGAAGTCAGATATTTTGGTTTAAATGTGGATTTTTCAAACATTCTTACGCACATACTTAAGCTCTCTTAGACGTAGGGTCTCAGTCCCCCTACCCCCACCCTCTGTGTGTGTGTGTGTGTGTGTGTGTGTGTGAGTGAGTGAAAGTGAGAGACAGAGAGACAGAGAGAGTTTTACAGCCTTTTATTGCAGACTCACTGTGCTTAAGAGTTTATTTCCAACCCTTACTCAAACACATCTGAAGCAGCTAATCAGGCCAGTTCATTTGTAGGCCACTGACAACATATTATTATATTATTAGTTTGATAATTAGGGTTAATTCAAATATAAAAACACACTGCAAAAGCATGCTTTTGGTGCATAAGATTGGGGCACAAAGAACAGCTCAGGGAGGTCAAAAACATGAAGTGTGAGGATTATTGACTAGCCTTATTCCTGACTAGCCTACTGCGTTTCAAATTATGGGTTCCACTTCCGGTTTGGTGAACTTCCATTCAAAAAAACTGTAACTTATCGTTTCAAATCATATGGTTGCCCTACAATTAAAGCTTATCTGTCAGCTTGACTGAATCAGCTGTCAATTTCTTTCATGTTTTATTTTCAGACATCATGAGAATGACATAACGCTTGGTATTGTAATATGTTATAACAAAAATATCTATGGCAAGAACTCTTTTCAGCAGCTGCTTTCTATCCTCCAGAATATTTTATTTTGTCTCTTTGCATACTGCTGTAATAGTATGAAAAAGGACAGCATATACTGTACATTTGTGGTCTGTTCTCTCTATATAATTTACAATACATCCCATTAATAATTCACTGGAATGCACAAAAAATCTCCTCAAAGCCTCACGTCTCTTTCCAGGTTTGTTTCACAGGTATCACACAATGCTGAAGTTCATGACCTTTTTTATTAAGGCAATGTATTACATAATGCATATATATATCACTATAGCATATGTTCAACCCATCGGTTATTGCTGTGGAAAAAATCACACCTTTACATGGCTTGTTGAAATTACGTTGTTGATGCTTTCACACTTTTAAATGTCCATTTATTGTTCATTGGTTGAAGGGTGAGTAGAATAATGTCATCTTATTGTACCCAGTTTAAAAAGATCATAGTGTCTATCACTGACTGTTTACAGTTTAACGGAAATTACTCCTATAATTTGTGCAAAGCGTCGTGGGGTGTTGGAATAAGGTGGATACAACATCAGCAATCACAGACATTTGCATTAAGGCTAAATTAGATTTCTCAGAGCACGGTGGAGTTTGCACAAATAACAGTATGTAATTTGCTCTAGAATTTTTTTAGGGTTTGTCTGAGGAAAAAAAAAAAGACATGGCAGATTAGGATGATATTTTGCACTCATTGTTTGATTTAAATTAAATTACGATTGTATGTTTAGTAATTGAACCTGGATGAATTCAAAATGAAGGTACTATACTTCAGATCAGTAAAAAGATAAGAAAACTGTTAGTCTTTGTTTTTTTAAGTTCGAATGACAAAATAGCTGTGTTAGCCACTGATTAAAGTGGATTGATTCTATGTTTTCATTGTATGAGTTTTAATGAACTTTAAAACTTGGAAAATAAAACTGCATTGTTTAGGGTACAATGCAATATTTTGTGTGTAGTTATTTATTTGTAAATATTATGATATAATCAATGTTAAAATAATAGTTTGGTATAACACAACATTTACTTATAGTGCACAGCCTTAATATTGTTTGAAAGAAATATGTGTATAAATTTAATAAGGTAGTAGCAGTAGGAGTAAAAAAAAAATCATGTATTTGTCATCTTAAAGGAGGCAAGCTGACAGGGAAATATATGTACGAAAATATTTGTTATTCTAAAACTTGATCTATAGTGGACAATTGTAGTGTAATAGCAGTCTTCTGGTAGTTGAAATGGTTAAAAGTTAATAATATGCTGTTTGGACCAAAAACACTAAAAACATGGCTGAAGTTTGAAGTAAAAGCTGCTGCAGTAAATGTGGTGTGATATTGACATAGTACTTTTATGTTTAACCGTTTTAAATGCCCATTGCCCGCTGTGCACAGTTGACCTGAAGCCACCGGGGTGGCGGTGCCACCGGGCTTTGGCCCGTCATCGCTGCTCGCAGCTATATTTATTAGGGCCCAAGCGAATTAAGCGCGCAGGGCCCTCTTGTTCTTCTAAGGATTATTATTAGGGCCCAAGCGAATTAAGCGCGCAGGGCCCTCTTGTTCTTCTAAGGATTATTATTAGGGCCCAAGCGAATTAAGCGCGCAGGGCCCTCTTGTTCTTCTAAGGATTATTATTTTTTTTTTATTTTTTTTTTCCGTCTTCTGGGGCTTTTTGGGGGCCTTAACATGCTCAAAAACTCTTGAAAATTTGCACACACATTGGAATCCGCGGCCATTAGGACGCCGCAGAGGCTGGTACCCGGGCGTGGCAGGGGGGCTCGACAGCGCCCCCTTGAAAAAAGTCTGAAAATTTGGTCCATATATTAAACACGCTTGCACGTATTAGTATGAAACTCGGTACACATATAGACCTCATCGGGCCGAACAACTTTCGTACTCTAAGTTAAACACCACGCCAACAGGAAGTCAGCTATTAAGGGTTGTTTGAAAAACGCATGCTCTGGAATTTGATATACTCCTCCTAGACGATTAATCCGATCGCCACCAAACTCGGTCAGCATGAAGTCAAGACACTGATGATTAAAAATTGCCAGGGGATTTTTGATATCTCGAACGGTTTGGCCGTGGCGAGGCAACGAATTTATGGCGAGAAAAAGGAAACAGGAAATGTGTTATAACGTCTGCATACATATATTGATCTTTATGAAACTTCACGAGTGTGTTGGTTGTAGTAGTCTGATCACATGGATGTGACTATTGTGAGTCAAAGTTATAGCGCCACCAACTGGCAGCAGGAAGTGTATCACTTTTTGAAATGCTTTGAGATCACCCTCTTATTTTTACCTGATTTGCTTCAAACTTCATCAGTGTAATGTCAATACACAGCAGATGTAGACCTATGACAGGATTTTTGATATTTGAAATATTGTTGCCATGGCAACAGGTCAAACTGTAATAATATTCTTGAGTGTTTTTGAGGCTCTTAACATGCTTCAAATTGCATGAAACTCGACACACACATCAATATTGTCAACCAGTAGACATGGACAAAGTCATAGAAATGGGCGTGGTGGAGGGGCTCAGTAGCGCCACCTTTTGACAAAAGTGGGGGGGTTAGTTTTTCCTACAGTCACCAAACTCGGTACACATATTGTTCTCATCAAGCCAGACAATTTTCTAATTTACATTCATTAGCTCCGACCAACAGGAAGTCGGCTATTTTTGTTTGAATGTTAATTTTTTGAAAAAACAGGCTATGAATTTTATACTACTACTCCTACAGGGTTTATCCAATTTACACCAAGCTTTTTTTAACTTGTTGCTAACACATTGAAGTTGTTTAATTGCAAACGGATTTTGGATATCTCAAACGGTTTGGCCGTGGCGAGGCAACGAATTTATGGCAAGAAAAGGGAAACAAAGTGTTCTAACTTCTGCATACATTAATTGATTTTGATGAAACTTTGGCTTAGTCTTCGTAGTACAAGGCTGATCACATGGATTTGACTATTGTGATTCAAAGTCATAGCGCCACCAACTGGAAGCAGAAAATGTGTCACTTTCAGCATACATTGAGATCACCCTCTTATTTTTACCTGATTTGCTTCAAAATTCATCAGAATAATGTTAAAACTTGGCACATGTAATCCTTTGAAAATGGGCAGGGAGGAGGGGCTCTATAGCGGCACCTTGTAGTGCAGTAAATGTGGAATGAATTTGACATAGTCCTTTGATGTTTAACCGTTTTAAGTGCCTATTGCCCGCTGTGCACAGTTGCCCTGAAGCCACCGGGGTGGCGGTGCCACCGGGCTTGGGCCCGCCATCGCTGCTCGCAGCTATATTTATTTTTTTTAAAAAATTTTTTTTTCCGTCTTCCGGGGCTTTTTGGGGGCCTTAACATGCTCAAAAACTCTTGAAAATTTGCACACACATTGGAATCCGTGGCCATTAGGACGCCTCAGAGGCTGGTACCCGGGCGTGGCAGGGGGTCTCGACAGCGCCCCCTTGAAAAAAGTCTGAAAATTTGGTCCATATATTAAACACGCTTGCACGTATTAGTATGAAACTCGGTACACATATAGACCTCCTCAGGCCGAACAACTTTCGTGCTCTAAGTTAAACGCCACGCCAACAGGAAGTCAGCTATTAAGGGTTGTTTGAAAAATGCATGCTCTGGAATTTGATATACTCCTCCTAGACGATTAATCCGATCGCCACCAAACTCGGTCAGCATGAAGTCAAGACATTGATGATTAAAAATTGCCAGCGGATTTTTGATATCTCGAACGGTTTGGCCGTGGCGAGGCAACGAATTTATGGCGAGAAAAAGGAAACAGGAAATGTGTTATAACGTCTGCATACATATATTGATCTTTATGAAACTTCACGAGTGTGTTGGTTGTAGTAGTCTGATCACATGGATGTGACTATTGTGAGTCAAAGTTATAGCGCCACCAACTGGCAGCAGGAAGTGTATCACTTTTTGAAATGCTTTGAGATCACCCTCTTATTTTTACCTGATTTGCTTCAAACTTCATCAGTGTAATGTCAATACACAGCAGATGTAGACCTATGACAGGATTTTTGATATTTGAAATATTGTTGCCATGGCAACAGGTCAAACTGTAATAATATTCTTGAGTGTTTTTGAGGCTCTTAACATGCTTCAAATTGCATGAAACTCGACACACACATCAATATTGTCAACCAGTAGACATGGACAAAGCCATAGAAATGGGCGTGGTGAAGGGGCTCAGTAGCGCCACCTTTTGTCAAAAGTGGGGTGGTTAGTTTTTCCTACAGTCACCAAACTCGGTACACATATTGTTCTCATCAAGCCGGACAATTTTCTAATTTACATTCATTAGCTCCGACCAACAGGAAGTCGGCTATTTTTGTTTGAATGTTAATTTTTTGAAAAAACAGGCTATGAATTTTATACTACTACTCCTACAGGGTTTATCCAATTTACACCAAGCTTTTTTTAACTTGTTGCTAACACATTGAAGTTGTTTAATTGCAAACGGATTTTGGATACCTCAAACGGTTTGGCCGTGGCAAGGCAACAAATTTATGGCGAGAAAAAGGAAACAGGAAATGTGTTATAACGTCTGCATACATATATTGATCTTTATGAAACTTCACGAGTGTGTTAGTTGTAGTAGTCTGATCACATGGATGTGACTATTGTGAGTCAAAGTTATAGCGCCACCAACTGGCAGCAGGAAGTGTATCACTTTTTGAAATGCTTTGAGATCACCCTCTTATTTTTACCTGATTTGCTTCAAACTTCATCAGTGTAATGTCAATACACAGCAGATGTAGACCTATGACAGGATTTTTGATATTTGAAATATTGTTGCCATGGCAACAGGTCAAAGTGTAATAATATTCTTGAGTGTTTTTGAGGCTCTTAACATGCTTCAAATTGCATGAAACTCGACACACACATCAATATTGTCAACCAGTAGACATGCACAAAGCCATAGAAATGGGCGTGGTGAAGGGGCTCAGTAGCGCCACCTTTTGTCAAAAGTGGGGGGGTTAGTTTTTCCTACAGTCACCAAACTCGGTACACATATTGTTCTCATCAAGCTGGACAATTTTCTAATTTACATTCATTAGCTCCGACCAACAGGAAGTTGGCTATTTTTGTTTGAATGTTAATTTTTTGAAAAAACAGGCTATGAATTTTATACTACTACTCCTACAGGGTTTATCCAATTTACACCAAGCTTTTTTAACTTGTTGCTAACACATTGAAGTTGTTTAATTGCAAACGGATTTTGGATACCTCAAACGGTTTGGCCGTGGCGAGGCAACGAATTTATGGCAAGAAAAGGGAAACAAAGTGTTATAACTTCTGCATACATTAATTGATTTTGATGAAACTTCGGCTTAGTCTTCGTTGTACAAGGCTGATCACATGGATGTGACTATTGTGATTCAAAGTCATAGCGCCACCAGCTGGAAGCACAAAATGTGTCACTTTCAGCATACATTGAGATCACCCTCTTATTTTTACCTGATTTGCTTCAAAATTCATCAGAATAATGTTAAAACTTGGCACATGTAAACCTTTGAAAATGAGCTGGGAGGAGGGGCTCTATAGCTGCACCTTGTAGTGCAGTAAATGTGGAGTGAATTTGACATAGTCCTTTGATGTTTAACCATTTTAAATGCCTATTGCCCGCTGTGCACAGTTGCCCTGAAGCCACCGGGGTGGCGGTGCCACCGGGCTTGGGCCCGCCATCGCTGCTCGCAGCTATACTTATTATTATTTAGGGCCCAAGCGAATTAAGCGCGCAGGGCCCTCTTGTTCTTCTAAGGATTATTAGGGCCCAAGCGAATTAAGCGCGCAGGGCCCTCTTGTTCTTCTAAGGATTTTTTTTTTTTTTTTTTTTTTTTTTTCGTCTTCCGGGGCATTTTGGGGGCCTTAACATGCTCAAAAACTCTTGAAAATTTGCACACACATTGGAATCCGCGGCCATTAGGACGCCGCAGAGGCTGGTACCCGGGCGTGGCAGGGGGCCTCGACAGCGCCCCCTTGAAAAAAGTCTGAAAATTTGGTCCATATATTAAACACGCTTGCACGTATTAGTATGAAACTCGGTAAACATATAGACATCATCGGGCCGAACAACTTTCGTGCTCTAAGTTAAACGCCACGCCAACAGGAAGTCAGCTATTAAGGGTTGTTTGAAAAACGCATGCTCTGGAATTTGATATACTCCTCCTAGACGATTAATCCGATCGCCACCAAACTCGGTCAGCATGAAGTCAAGACACTGATGATTAAAAATTGCCAGCGGATTTTTGATATCTCGAACGGTTTGGCCGTGGCGAGGCAACAAATTTATGGCGAGAAAAGGGAAACAGGAAATGTGTTATAACTTCTGCATACATTGATTGATGTTTATGAAACTTCACGAGTGTGTTGGTTGTAGTAGTCTGATCACATGGATGTAACTATTGTGAGTCAAAGTTATAGCACCACCAACTGGCAGCAAGAAGTGTATCACTTTTAAAATGCTTTGAGATCTCCCTCTTTTTTTCATCTGATTTGCTTCAGACTTTATCAGTGTAATGTCAATACACAGCAGATGTAGACCTGTGACAGGATTTTTGATATTTGAAATATTGTTGCCATGGCAACACATCAAACTTTAATAATATTCTTGAGTGTTTTTGAGGCTCTTAACATGCTTCAAATTGCATGAAACTCGACACACACATCAATATTGTCAACCAGTAGACATGGACAAAGCCATAGAAATGGGCGTGGTGGAGGGGCTCAGTAGCGCCACCTTTTGACAAAAGTGGGGGGGTTAGTTTTTCCTACAGACACCAAACTCAGTACACATATTGTTCTCATCAAGCTGGACAATTTTCTAATTTACATTCATTAGCTCCGACCAACAGGAAGTCGGCTATTTTTGTTTGAATGTTAATTTTTTGAAAAAACAGGCTATGAATTTTATACTACTACTCCTACAGGGTTTATCCAATTTACACCAAGCTTTTTTAACTTGTTGCTTACACATTGAAGTTGTTTAATTGCAAACGGATTTTGGATATCTCAAACGGTTTGGCCGTGGCGAGGCAACGAATTTATGGCAAGAAAAGGAAACAAAGTGTTATAACTTCTGCATACATTAATTGATTTTGATGAAACTTCGGCTTAGTCTTCGTTGTACAAGGCTGATCACATGGATGTGACTATTGTGATTCAAAGTCATAGCGCCACCAACTGGAAGCAGAAAATGTGTCACTTTCAGCATACATTGAGATCACCCTCTTATTTTTACCTGATTTGCTTCAAAATTCATCAGAATAATGTTAAAACTTGGCACATGTAATCCTCTGAAAATGGGCAGGGAGGAGGGGCTATATAGCGGCACCTTGTAGTGCAGTAAATGTGGAGTGAATTTGACATAGTCCTTTGATGTTTAACCGTTTTAAATGCCTATTGCCCGCTGTGCACAGTTGCCCTGAAGCCACCGGGGTGGCGGTGCCACCGGGCTTGGGCCCGCCATCGCTGCTCGCAGCTATATTTAGGGCCCAAGCGAAAATTCGCGCAGGGCCCTCTTGTTCTTCTAAGGATTATTATTATTATTTTTTTATTTTTTATTTTTTATTTTTTTTCCGTCTTCCGGGGCTTTTTGGGGGCCTTAACATGCTCAAAAACTCTTGAAAATTGGCACACACATTGGAATCCGCGGCCATTAGGACGCCGGAGAGGCTGGTACCCGGGCGTGGCAGGGGGGCTCGACAGCGCCCCCTTGAAAAAAGTCTGAAAATTTGGTCCATATATTAAACACGCTTGCACGTATTAGTATGAAACTCAGTACACATATAGACCTCATCGGGCCGAACAACTTTCGTGCTCTAAGTTAAACACCACGCCAACAGGAAGTCAGCTATTAAGGGTTGTTTGAAAAACGCATGCTCTGGAATTTGATATACTCCTCCTAGACGATTAATCCGATCGCCACCAAACTCGGTCAGCATGAAGTCAAGACACTGATGATTAAAAATTGCCAGGGGATTTTTGATATCTCGAACGGTTTGGCCGTGGCGAGGCAACGAATTTATGGCGAGAAAAAGGAAACAGGAAATGTGTTATAACGTCTGCATACATATATTGATCTTTATGAAACTTCACGAGTGTGTTCGTTATAGGAGTCTGATCACATGGATGTGACTATTGTGAGTCAAAGTTATAGCGCCACCAACTGGCAGCAGGAAGTGTATCACTTTTTGAAATGTTTTGAGATCACCCTCTTATTTTTACCTGATTTGCTTCAAACTTCATCAGTGTAATGTCAATACACAGCAGATGTAGACCTATGACAGGATTTTTGATATTTGAAATATTGTTGCCATGGCAACAGGTCAAACTGTAATAATATTCTTGAGTGTTTTTGAGGCTCTTAACATGCTTCAAATTGCATGAAACTCGACACACACATCAATATTGTCAACCAGTAGACATGGACAAAGCCATAGAAATGGGCGTGGTGGAGGGGCTCAGTAGCGCCACCTTTTGACAAAAGTGGGGGGGTTAGTTTTTCCTACAGTCACCAAACTCGGTACACTTATTGGTCTCATCAAGCCGGACAATTTTCTAATTTACATTCATTAGCTCCGACCAACAGGAAGTCAGCTATTTTGGTTTGAATGTTAATTTTTTGAAAAAACAGGCTATGAATTTTATACTACTACTCCTACAGGGTTTATCCAAATTACACCATGCTTTATTAAACTTGTTGCTAACACATTGAAGTTGTTTGATTGCAAACGGATTTTTGATATCTCGAACGGTTTGGCCGTGGCGAGGCAACGAATTTATGGCGAGAAAAAGGAAACAGGAAATGTGTTATAACGTCTGCATACATTAATTGATTTTGATGAAACTTTGGCTTAGCCTTCGTTGTACAAGGCTGATCACATGGATTTGACTATTGTGATTCAAAGTCATAGCGCCACCAACTGGAAGCAGAAAATGTGTCACTTTCAGCATACATTGAGATCACCCTCTTATTTTTACCTGATTTGCTTCAAAATTCATCAGAATAATGTTAAAACTTGGCACATGTAATCCTTTGAAAATGGGCAGGGAGGAGGGGCTCTATAGCGGCACCTTGTAGTGCAGTAAATGTGGAGTGAATTTGACATAGTCCTTTGATGTTTAACCGTTTTAAGTGCCTATTGCCCGCTGTGCACAGTTGCCCTGAAGCCACCGGGCTTGGGCCCGCCATCGCTGCTCGCAGCTATATTCTTCTTCTTCTTCTTCTCCAAAGTGAATCGCATTTGAGAGGGCCTAAACGTGCTCGAAAACTCACGAAACTTTGCACATGCGTCAGAAGTGGTGAACATTTATGTCTGTTATGGGTTTCAGAATTAGGCGTGGCAAAATGGCTCGATAGCGCCATCTAACGTACAGCCCCGCTCGCTACATAACACTAGGGGTTTGAAATTCGGTACACACATTTATTAGCACAGTACCTACAAAAAATTCTCTTGGAGCGAAATCCGAAACCAAACAGGAAGTCAGATATTTTGAATTAATTCACCGTTTTTTGCATTTTCCAGACGTTGTACTTTAACGAACTCCTCCTAGAGATTTAATCAGATCAATGTCATTTTTGGTCAGTCTAATCTAACGGCCTTTGTGACGTTAAATTGCGAAGATCTAGAGTTTTCTCCAAAGGGCGTGTCCGTGGCGCCCTGACAAAGTTTGATGTTTTCGCCATGAAAAAGGAAGTTGTTGTAACTCAGACAAACAATGTCGGATCTGCCCCAAACTTCACATGCTTTATTAGAGTCCTGACCTGAAGACATCTTCATAACAATATTCAGTTACAGTCATTGCGCCACCTGCAGGCAACAGGAAATGACATGTTTTACACTGTGATTAACTCCTCATGGAAATTTAACCAGATCAACATCATATGTTGTCAGTCTAATCTCAAGACCTTAGCGATGATAAATATCAAAGATCTTGAGTTTTCTGTGAAGGGCGTGTCCGTGGCGGCCTGACAAAGTCTAATGTTTCGCCATGAAAGAGGAAACTGTTGTAACTCAGGCATACTATGTCTGATCTGCCCCAAACTTCACATGTGTGATAAGAGTCCTAGCATAAAGACGTCTATATGATAATATTCAGTTAGTCATAGCGCCACCTGCTGGCAACAGGAAGTGGCATGCTTTATACTGTAATTCACTACCAGATCCACATTTCATCATGCCACGAAGTACCAGACATTCTAGAAACACGTTAAATCATGCAACACTTGGCTGAGTGCTAATGTATGCGATTAACGCCACGAAAGAAACAGGAAGTTGTTGTAACTCAGGCATACAATGTCCGATCTGCTTCAAACTTCACGTGTTCAATGATAGTCCTGGCCTGAAGACATCAACATGGCAAAATTCAGTTACGGTAAAAGCGGCACCTGTTGGCCGCAGGAAGTGTGGCATTTCGAAATGACTTTGGCATAATTCTCCTGTATTCACTCACTTAAATGCATGACGCCCACTGTTCACTGTTTTCCTGAGGCCAACGGGTGGCGGTGAGCCCGGGTGCGAGGGCCCTCTCAACGCTGCTTGCAGCTTTAATTATTAGGGCCCGAGCACCGATGGTGTGAGGACCCTATTGGAATTGCTCCGTTTCTTTTTATTATTATTCTTCTTCTCCAAAGTAAATCGCATTTTAGAGGGCCTAAACGTGCTCGAAAACTCATGAAACTTTGCACACGCGTCAGAAGTGGTGAAAATTTACGTCTGTTATGGGTTTCGGAATTGGGCGGGGCAAAATGGCTCGATAGCGCCATCTAACGTACAGCCCCGCTCGATACATTTCACTAGGGTTTTGAAATTCGGTACACACATTTATCAGCCCAGTACCTACAAAAAATTCTCTTGGAGCGAAATCCGAAACCAAACAGGAAGTCAGATATTTTGAATTAATTCACCGTTTTTTGCATTTTCCAGACGTTGTACTTTAACGAACTCCTCCTAGAGATTTAATCAGATCAATGTCATTTTTGGTCAGTCTAATCTAAAGGCCTTTGTGACGTTAAATTGCGAAGATCTAGAGTTTTCACTGAAGGGCGTGTCCGTGGCAGCCTGACAAAGTTTGATGTTTTCGCCATGAAAAAGGAAGTTGTTGTAACTCAGACAAACAATGTCGGATCTGCCCCAAACTTCACATGCTTTATTAGAGTCCTGACCTGAAGACATCTTCATAACAATATTCAGTTACAGTCATAGCGCCACCTGCAGGCAACAGGAAATGACATGTTTTACACTGTGATTAACTCCTCATGGAGATTTAACCAGATCAACATCATATGTTGTCAGTCTAATCTTAAGACCTTAGCGATGATAAATATCAAAGATCTTGAGTTTTCATTGAAGGGCGTGTCCGTGGCGGCCTGACAAAGTCTGATGTTTCGCCATGAAAGAGGAAACTGTTGTAACTCAGGCATACTATGTCCGATCTGCTCCAAACTTCACATGTGTGATAAGAGTCCTAGCCTAAAGACGTCTATATGATAATATTCAGTTAGTCATAGCGCCACCTGCTGGCAACAGGAAGTGGCATGCTTTATACTGTAATTCACTACCAGATTCACATTTCATCATGCCACGAAGTACCAGACATGCTAGAAACAGGTTAAATCATGCAACACTTGGCTGAGTGCTAATGTATGCGATTAACGCCACGAAAGAAACAGGAAGTTGTTGTAACTCAGGCATACAATGTCCGATCTGCTTCAAACTTCACGTGTTCAATGTTAGTCCTGGCCTGAAGACATCAACATGGCAAAATTCAGTTACGGTAAAAGCGCCACCTGTTGGCCGCAGGAAGTGTGGCATTTCAAAATGACTTTGGCATAATTCTCCTGTATTCACTCACTTAAATGCATGACGCCCCCTGTTCACTGTTTTCCTGAGGCCAACGGGTGGCGGTGAGCCCGGGTGCGAGGGCCCTCTCAACGCTGCTTGCAGCTTTAATTATTCTTCTTCTTCTTCTCCAAAGTGAATCGCATTTTAGAGGGCCTAAACGTGCTCGAAAACTCATGAAACTTTGCACACGCGTCAGAAGTGGTGAAAATGTACGTCTGTTATGGGTTTCGGAATTGGGCGTGGCAAAATGGCTCGATAGCGTCATCTAACGTACAGCCCCGCTCGCTACATTACACTAGGGTTTTGAAATTCGGTACACACATTTATCAGCCCAGTACCTACAAAAAATTATCTTGGAGCGAAATCCGAAACAGAACAGGAAGTCAGATATTTTGAATTAATTCACCGTTTTGTGCATTTTCCAGATGTTGTACTTTAACAAACTCCTCCTAGAGCTTTTATCAGATCAATGTCATATTTGGTCAGTCTAATCTAAAGGCCTTTGTGACATTAAATTGCGAAGATCTAGAGTTTTCACTGAAGGGCGTGTCCGTGGCGCCCTGACAAATTTTGATGTTTTCGCCATAAAACAGGAAGTTGTTGTAACTCTGACAAACAATGTCTGATCTGCCTCAAACTTCACATGTTTTATTAGAGTCCTGGCCTGAAGACATCCTCATAACAATATTCGGTTACAGTCATAGCGCCACCTGTAGGCAACAGGAAATTACATGTTTTACACATTGATTAACTCCTCATAGAGATTTAACCAGATCAACATCATATGTTGTCAGTCTAATATTAAGACCTTAGTGATGATAAATATCAAAGATCTTGAGTTTTCGTTGAAGGGCGTGTCTGTGGCGGACTGACAAAGTCTGATGTTTCGCCATGAAAGAGGAAGCTGTTGTAACTCAGGCATACTATGTCTGATCTGCTCCAAACTTCACATGAGTGATAAGAGTCCTGGCCTAAAGACATCTATTGACAATATTCAGTTAGCTATAGCGCCACCTGTTGGAAGCAGGAAGTGTGGCACTTTTACATGATTTTGCCATTATTCTCCTGTATTTACTCGTTTACATGCATGTCGCCCACTGTTCGCTGTTTTCCTGAGGCCAACGGGGTGGCGGTGAGCCCGGGTGCGAGGGCCCTCTCAACGCTGCTTGCAGCTTTAATTATTAGGGCCCGAGCACCGATGGTGTGAGGACCCTATTGGAATTGCTCCGTTTATTATTATTATTATTATTATTATTATTAGGGCCCGAGCACAGATGGTGTGAGGACCCTATTGGAATTGCTCCGTTTATTATTATTATTATTATTATTAGGGCCCGAGCACCGATGGTGTGAGGACCCTATTGGAATTGCTCCGTTTATTATTATTATTATTATTATTATTATTATTATTCTTCTCCAAAGTGAATCGCATTTTAGAGGGCCTAAACGTGCTCCCAAACTCATGAAACTTTGCACACGCGTCAGAAGTGGTGAAAATTTACGTCTGTTATGGGTTTCGGAATTGGGCGTGGCAAAATGGCTCGATAGCGCCATCTAACGTACAGCCCCGCTCGCTACATTACACTAGGGTTTTGAAATTCGGTACACACATTTATCAGCCCAGTACCTACAAAAAATTCTCTTGGAGCGAAATCCGAAACCGAACAGGAAGTCAGATATTTTGAATTAATTCACCGTTTTTTGCATTTTCCAGACGTCGTACTTTAACGAACTCCTCCTAGAGATTTAATCAGATCAATGTCATTTTTGGTCAGTCTAATCTAAAGACCTTTGTGACGTTAAATTGCGAAGATCTAGAGTTTTCGCTGAAGGGCGTGTCCGTGGCAGCCTGACAAAGTTTGATGTTTTCGCCATGAAAAAGGAAGTTGTTGTAACTCAGACAAACAATGTCGGATCTGCCCCAAACTTCACATGTTTTATTAGAGTCCTGACCTGAAGACATCTTCATAACAATATTCAGTTACAGTCATAGCGCCACCTGCGGGCAACAGGAAATGACATGTTTTACACTGTGATTAACTCCTCATGGAGATTTAACCAGATCAACATCATATGTTGTCAGTCTAATCTTAAGACCTTAGCGATGATAAATAACAAAGATCTTGAGTTTTCGGTGAAGGGCGTGTCCGTGGCGGCCTGACAAAGTCTGATGTTTCGCCATGAAAGAGGAAACTGTTGTAACTCAGGCATACTATGTCCGATCTGCTCCAAACTTCACATGTGTGATAAGAGTCCTAGCCTAAAGACGTCTATATGATAATATTCAGTTAGTCATAGCGCCACCTGCTGGCAACAGGAAGTGGCATGCTTTATACTGTAATTCACTACCAGATTCACATTTCATCATGCCACGAAGTACCAGACATGCTAGAAACACGTTAAATCATGCAACACTTGGCTGAGTGCTAATGTATGCGATTAACGCCACGAAAGAAACAGGAAGTTGTTGAAACTCAGGCATACAATGTCCGATCTGCTTCAAACTTCACGTGTTCAATGATAGTCCTGGCCTGAAGACATCAACATGGCAAAATTCATTTATGGTAAAAGCGCCACCTGTTGGCCGCTGAAAGTGTGGCATTTCGAAATGACTTTGGCATAATTCTCCTGTATTCACTCACTTAAATGCATGACGCCCATTGTTCACTGTTTTCCTGAGGCCAACGGGTGGCGGTGAGCCCGGGTGCGAGGGCCCTCTCAACGCTGCTTGCAGCTTTAATTAGGGCCCAAGCGAATTAAGCGTGCAGGGCCCTCTTGTTCTTCTAAGGATTATTATTTTATTTATTTATTTAATTTTTTTTTCCGTATTCCGGGGCTTTTTGGGGGCCTTAACATGCTCAAAAACTCTTGAAAATTGGCACACACATTGGAATCCGCGGCCATTAGGACGCTGCAGAGGCTGGTATCCGGGCGTGGCAGGGGGGCGCGACAGTGCCCCCTTGAAAAAAGTCTGAAAATTTGGTCCATATATTAAACACGCTTGCACGTATTAGTATGAAACTCGGTACACATATAGACCTCACCGGGCCGAACAACTTTCGTACTCTAAGTTAAACGCCACGCCAACAGGAAGTCAGCTATTAAGGGTTGTTTGAAAAACGCATGCTCTGGAATTTGATATACTCCTCCTAGACGATTAATCTGATCGCCACCAAACTCGGTCAGCATGAAGTCAAGACATTGATGATTAAAAATTGCTAGGGGATTTTTGATATCTCGAACGGTTTGGCCGTGGCGAGGCAACGAATTTATGGCGAGAAAAAGGAAACAGGAAATGTGTTATAACGTCTGCATACATATATTGATCTTTATGAAACTTCACGAGTGTGTTGGTTGTAGTAGTCTGATCACATGGATGTGACTATTGTGAGTCAAAGTTATAGCGCCACCAACTGGCAGCGGGAAGTGTATCACTTTTTGAAATGCTTTGAGATCACCCTCTTATTTTTACCTGATTTGCTTCAAACTTCATCAGTGTAATGTCAATACACAGCAGATGTAGACCTATGACAGGATTTTTGATATTTGAAATATTGTTGCCATGGCGACAGGTCAAACTGTAATAATATTCTTGAGTGTTTTTGAGGCTCTTAACATGCTTCAAATTGCATGAAACTCGACACACACATCAATATTGTCAACCAGTAGACATGGACAAAGCCATAGAAATGGGCGTGGTGGAGGGGCTCAGTAGCGCCACCTTTTGACAAAAGTGGGGGGGTTAGTTTTTCCTACAGTCACCAAACTCAGTACACATATTGATCTCATCAAGCCGGACAATTTTCTAATTTACATTCATTAGCTCCAAACAACAGGAAGTCGGCTATTTTTGTTTGAATGTTAATTTTTTGAAAAAACAGGCTATGAATTTTATACTACTACTCCTACAGGGTTTATCCAATTTACACCAAGCTTTTTTTAACTTGTTGCTAACACATTGAAGTTGTTTAATTGCAAACGGATTTTGGATATCTCAAACGGTTTGGCCGTGGCGAGGCAACAAATTTATGGCGAGAAAAGGGAAACAGGAAATGTGTTATAACTTCTGCATACATTGATTGATGTTTATGAAACTTCACGAGTGTGTTGGTTGTAGTAGTCTGATCACATGGATGTAACTATTGTGAGTCAAAGTTATAGCACCACCAACTGGCAGCAAGAAGTGTATCACTTTAAAATGCTTTGAGATCTCCCTCTTTTTTTCATCTGATTTGCTTCAGACTTTATCAGTGTAATGTCAATACACAGCAGATGTAGACCTGTGACAGGATTTTTGATATTTGAAATATTGTTGCCATGGCAACACATCAAACTTTAATAATATTCTTGAGTGATTTTGAGGCTCTTAACATCCTTCAAATTGCATGAAACTCGACACACACATCAATATTGTCAACCAGTAGACATGGACAAAGCCATAGAAATGGGCGTGGTGGAGGGGCTCAGTAGCGCCACCTTTTGACAAAAGTGGGGGGGATAGTTTTTCCTACAGACACCAAACTCAGTACACATATTGTTCTCATCAAGCCGGACAATTTTCTAATTTACATTCATTAGCTCCGACCAACAGGAAGTCGGCTATTTTTGTTTGAATGTTAATTTTTTGAAAAAACAGGCTATGAATTTGATACTACTACTCCTACAGGGTTTATCCAATTTACACCAAGCTTTTTTTAACTTGTTGCTAACACATTGAAGTTGTTAAATTGCAAACGGATTTGGATATCTCAAACGGTTTGGCCGTGGCGAGGCAACGAATTTATGGCAAGAAAAGGAAACAAAGTGTTATAACTTCTGCATACATTAATTGATTTTGATGAAACTTCGGCTTAGTCTTCGTTGTACAAGGCTGATCACATGGATGTGACTATTGTGATTCAAAGTCATAGCGCCACCAACTGGAAGCAGAAAATGTGTCACTTTCAGCATACATTGAGATCACCCTCTTATTTTTACCTGATTTGCTTCAAAATTCATCAGAATAATGTTTAAACTTGGCACATGTAATCCTCTGAAAATGGGCAGGGAGGAGGGGCTATATAGCGGCACCTTGTAGTGCAGTAAATGTGGAGTGAATTTGACATAGTCCTTTGATGTTTAACCGTTTTAAATGCCTATTGCCCACTGTGCACAGTTGCCCTGAAGCCACCGGGGTGGCGGTGCCACCGGGCTTGGGCCCGCCATCGCTGCTCGCAGCTATATTTAGGGCCCAAGCGAATTAAGCGCGCAGGGCCCTCTTGTTCTTCTAAGGATTATTAGGGCCCAAGCGAATTAAGCGCGCAGGGCCCTCTTGTTCTTCTAAGGATTATTATTATTTTTTTTATTTTTTTTTTATTTTTTTTCCGTCTTCCGGGGCTTTTTGGGGGCCTTAACATGCTCAAAAACTCTTGAAAATTGGCACACACATTGGAATCCGCGGCCATTAGGACGCCCCAGAGGCTGGTATCCGGGCGTGGCAGGGGGGCTCGACAGCGCCCCCTTGAAAAAAGTCTGAAAATTTGGTCCATATATTAAACACGCTTGCACGTATTAGTATGAAACTCGGTACACATATAGACCTCATCGGGCCGAACAACTTTCGTACTCTAAGTTAAACGCCACGCCAACAGGAAGTCAGCTATTAAGGGTTGTTTGAAAAACGCATGCTCTGGAATTTGATATACTCCTCCTAGACGATTAATCCGATCGCCACCAAACTCGGTCAGCATGAAGTCAAGACACTGATGATTAAAAATTGCCAGGGGATTTTTGATATCTCGAACGGTTTGGCCGTGGCGAGGCAACGAATTTATGGCGAGAAAAAGGAAACAGGAAATGTGTTATAACGTCTGCATACATATATTGATCTTTATGAAACTTCACGAGTGTGTTGGTTGTAGTAGTCTGATCACATGGATGTGACTATTGTGAGTCAAAGTTATAGCGCCACCAACTGGCAGCAGGAAGTGTATCACTTTTTGAAATGCTTTGAGATCACCCTCTTATTTTTACCTGATTTGCTTCAAACTTCATCAGTGTAATGTCAATACACAGCAGATGTAGACCTATGACAGGATTTTTGATATTTGAAATATTGTTGCCATGGCGACAGGTCAAACTGTAATAATATTCTTGAGTGTTTTTGAGGCTCTTAACATGCTTCAAATTGCATGAAACTCGACACACACATCAATATTGTCAACCAGTAGACATGGACAAAGCCATAGAAATGGGCGTGGTGGAGGGGCTCAGTAGCGCCACCTTTTGACAAAAGTGGGGGGGTTAGTTTTTCCTACAGTCACCAAACTCGGTACACATATTGATCTCATCAAGCCGGACAATTTTCTAATTTACATTCATTAGCTCCGACCAACAGGAAGTCGGCTATTTTTGTTTGAATGTTAATTTTTTGAAAAAACAGGCTATGAATTTTATACTACTACTCCTACAGGGTTTATCCAATTTACACCAAGCTTTTTTTAACTTGTTGCTAACACATTGAAGTTGTTTAATTGCAAACGGATTTTGGATATCTCAAACGGTTTGGCCGTGGCGAGGCAACGAATTTATGGCAAGAAAAGGGAAACAAAGTGTTATAACTTCTGCATACATTAATTGATTTTGATGAAACTTTGGCTTAGTCTTCGTTGTACAAGGCTGATCACATGGATGTGACTATTGTGAGTCAAAGTTATAGCGCCACCAACTGGCAGCAGGAAGTGTATCACTTTTTGAAATGCTTTGAGATCACCCTCTTATTTTTACCTGATTTGCTTCAAACTTCATCAATGTAATGGCAATACACAGCAGATGTAGACCTATGACAGGATTTTTGATATTTGAAATATTGTTGCCATGGCAACAGGTCAAACTGTAATAATATTCTTGAGTGTTTTTGAGGCTCTTAACATGCTTCAAATTGCATGAAACTCGACACACACATCAATATTGTCAACCAGTAGACATGGACAAAGCCATAGAAATGGGCGTGGTGGAGGGGCTCAGTAGCGCCACCTTTTGACAAAAGTGGGGGGGTTAGATTTCCTACAGTCACCAAACTCGGTACACATATTGTTCTCATCAAGCCGGACAATTTTCTAATTTACATTCATTAGCTCCGACCAACAGGAAGTCGGCTATTTTTGTTTGAATGTTAATTTTTTTGAAAAAACAGGCTATGAATTTTATACTACTACTCCTACAGGGTTTATCCAATTTACACCAAGCTTTTTTAACTTGTTGCTAACACATTGAAGTTGTTTAATTGCAAACGGATTTTGGATACCTCAAACGGTTTGGCCGTGGCGAGGCAACAAATTTATGGCGAGAAAAAGGAAACAGGAAATGTGTTATAACGTCTGCATACATATATTGATCTTTATGAAACTTCACGAGTGTGTTAGTTGTAGTAGTCTGATCACATGGATGTGACTATTGTGAGTCAAAGTTATAGCACCACCAACTGGCAGCAGGAAGTGTATCACTTTTTGAAATGCTTTGAGATCACCCTCTTATTTTTACCTGATTTGCTTCAAACTTCATCAGTGTAATGTCAATACACAGCAGATGTAGACCTATGACAGGATTTTTGATATTTGAAATATTGTTGCCATGGCAACAGGTCAAACTGTAATAATATTCTTGAGTGTTTTTGAGGCTCTTAACATGCTTCAAATTGCATGAAACTCGACACACACATCAATATTGTCAACCAGTAGACATGGACAAAGCCATAGAAATGGGCGTGGTGAAGGGGCTCAGTAGCGCCACCTTTTGTCAAAAGTGGGGGGGTTAGTTTTTCCTACAGTCACCAAACTCGGTACACATATTGTTCTCATCAAGCTGGACAATTTTCTAATTTACATTCATTAGCTCCGACCAACAGGAAGTCGGCTATTTTTGTTTGAATGTAAATGTTTTGAAAAAAACAGGCTATGAATTTTATACTACTACTCCTACAGGGTTTATCCAATTTACACCAAGCTTTTTTTAACTTGTTGCTAACACATTGAAGTTGTTTAATTGCAAACGGATTTTGGATATCTCAAACGGTTTGGCCGTGGCGAGGCAACGAATTTATGGCAAGAAAAGGGAAACAAAGTGTTATAACTTCTGCATACATTAATTGATTTTGATGAAACTTTGGCTTAGTCTTCGTTGTACAAGGCTGATCACATGGATTTGACTATTGTGATTCAAAGTCATAGCGCCACCAACTGGAAGCAGAAAATGTGTCACTTTCAGCATACATTGAGATCACCCTCTTATTTTTACCTGATTTGCTTCAAAATTCATCAGAATAATGTTCAAACTTGGCACATGTAATCCTTTGAAAATGGGCAGGGAAGAGGGGCTCTATAGCGGCACCTTGTAGTGCAGTAAATGTGGAGTGAATTTGACATAGTCCTTTGATGTTTAACCATTTTAAGTGCCTATTGCCCGCTGTGCACAGTTGCCCTGAAGCCACCGGGGTGGCGGTGCCACCGGGCTTGGGCCCGCCATCGCTGCTCGCAGCTATATTTATTTATTTATTTATTTTATTTTATTTTTTTTTCTGTCTTCCGGGGCTTTTTGGGGGCCTTAACATGCTCAAAAACTCTTGAAAATTGGCACACACATTGGAATCCGCGGCCATTAGGACGACCCAGAGGCTGGTATCCGGGCGTGGCAGGGGGGCTCGACAGCGCCCCCTTGAAAAAAGTCTGAAAATTTGGTCCATATATTAAACACGCTTGCACGTATTAGTATGAAACTCGGTACACATATAGACCTCATCGGGCCGAACAACTTTCGTACTCTAAGTTAAACGCCACGCCAACAGGAAGTCAGCTATTAAGGGTTGTTTGAAAAACGCATGCTCTGGAATTTGATATACTCCTCCTAGACGATTAATCCGATCACCACCAAACTCGGTCAGCATGAAGTCAAGACACTGATGATTAAAAATTGCCAGGGGATTTTTGATATCTCGAACGGTTTGGCCGTGGCGAGGCAACGAATTTATGGCGAGAAAAAGGAAACAGGAAATGTGTTATAACGTCTGCATACATATATTGATCTTTATGAAACTTCACGAGTGTGTTGGTTGTAGTAGTCTGATCACATGGATGTGACTATTGTGAGTCAAAGTTATAGCGCCACCAACTGGCAGCAGGAAGTGTATCACTTTTTGAAATGCTTTGAGATCACCCTCTTATTTTTACCTGATTTGCTTCAAACTTCATCAATGTAATGGCAATACACAGCAGATGTAGACCTATGACAGGATTTTTGATATTTGAAATATTGTTGCCATGGCAACAGGTCAAACTGTAATAATATTCTTGAGTGTTTTTGAGGCTCTTAACATGCTTCAAATTGCATGAAACTCGACACACACATCAATATTGTCAACCAGTAGACATGGACAAAGCCATAGAAATGGGCGTGGTGGAGGGGCTCAGTAGCGCCACCTTTTGACAAAAGTGGGGGGGTTAGTTTTTCCTACAGTCACCAAACTTGGTACACATATTGTTCTCATCAAGCCGGACAATTTTCTAATTTACATTCATTAGCTCCGACCAACAGGAAGTCGGCTATTTTTGTTTGAATGTTAATTTTTTGAAAAAACAGGCTATGAATTTTATACTACTACTCCTACAGGGTTTATCCAATTTACACCAAGCTTTTTTTAACTTGTTGCGAACACATTGAAGTTGTTTAATTGCAAACGGATTTTGGATACCTCAAACGGTTTGGCCGTGGCGAGGCAACAAATTTATGGCGAGAAAAAGGAAACAGGAAATGTGTTATAACGTCTGCATACATATATTGATCTTATGAAACTTCACGAGTGTGTTGGTTGTAGTAGTCTGATCACATGGATGTGACTATTGTGAGTCAAAGTTATAGCACCACCAACTGGCAGCAGGAAGTGTATCACTTTTTGAAATGCTTTGAGATCACCCTCTTATTTTTACCTGATTTGCTTCAAACTTCATCAGTGTAATGTCAATACACAGCAGATGTAGACCTATGACAGGATTTTTGATATTTGAAATATTGTTGCCATGGCAACAGGTCAAACTGTAATAATATTCTTGAGTGTTTTTGAGGCTCTTAACATGCTTCAAATTGCATGAAACTCGACACACACATCAATATTGTCAACCAGTAGACATGGACAAAGCCATAGAAATGGGCGTGGTGGAGGGGCTCAGTAGCGCCACCTTTTGACAAAAGTGGGGGGGTTAGATTTCCTACAGTCACCAAACTCGGTACACATATTGTTCTCATCAAGCCGGACAATTTTCTAATTTACATTCATTAGCTCCGACCAACAGGAAGTCGGCTATTTTTGTTTGAATGTTAATTTTTTTGAAAAAACAGGCTATGAATTTTATACTACTACTCCTACAGGGTTTATCCAATTTACACCAAGCTTTTTTTAACTTGTTGCTAACACATTGAAGTTGTTTAATTGCAAACGGATTTTGGATACCTCAAACGGTTTGGCCGTGGCGAGGCAACAAATTTATGGCGAGGAAAAAGGAAACAGGAAATGTGTTATAACGTCTGCATACATATATTGATCTTTATGAAACTTCACGAGTGTGTTAGTTGTAGTAGTCTGATCACATGGATGTGACTATTGTGAGTCAAAGTTATAGCACCACCAACTGGCAGCAGGAAGTGTATCACTTTTTGAAATGCTTTGAGATCACCCTCTTATTTTTACCTGATTTGCTTCAAACTTCATCAGTGTAATGTCAATACACAGCAGATGTAGACCTATGACAGGATTTTTGATATTTGAAATATTGTTGCCATGGCAACAGGTCAAACTGTAATAATATTCTTGAGTGTTTTTGAGGCTCTTAACATGCTTCAAATTGCATGAAACTCGACACACACATCAATATTGTCAACCAGTAGACATGGACAAAGCCATAGAAATGGGCGTGGTGAAGGGGCTCAGTAGCGCCACCTTTTGTCAAAAGTGGGGGGGTTAGTTTTTCCTACAGTCACCAAACTCGGTACACATATTGTTCTCATCAAGCTGGACAATTTTCTAATTTACATTCATTAGCTCCGACCAACAGGAAGTCGGCTATTTTTGTTTGAATGTAAATTTTTTGAAAAAACAGGCTATGAATTTTATACTACTACTCCTACAGGGTTTATCCAATTTACACCAAGCTTTTTTTAACTTGTTGCTAACACATTGAAGTTGTTTAATTGCAAACGGATTTTGGATATCTCAAACGGTTTGGCCGTGGCGAGGCAACGAATTTATGGCAAGAAAAGGGAAACAAAGTGTTATAACTTCTGCATACATTAATTGATTTTGATGAAACTTTGGCTTAGTCTTCGTTGTACAAGGCTGATCACATGGATTTGACTATTGTGATTCAAAGTCATAGCGCCACCAACTGGAAGCAGAAAATGTGTCACTTTCAGCATACATTGAGATCACCCTCTTATTTTTACCTGATTTGCTTCAAAATTCATCAGAATAATGTTCAAACTTGGCACATGTAATCCTTTGAAAATGGGCAGGGAAGAGGGGCTCTATAGCGGCACCTTGTAGTGCAGTAAATGTGGAGTGAATTTGACATAGTCCTTTGATGTTTAACCATTTTAAGTGCCTATTGCCCGCTGTGCACAGTTGCCCTGAAGCCACCGGGGTGGCGGTGCCACCGGGCTTGGGCCCGCCATCGCTGCTCGCAGCTATATTTATTTATTTATTTTATTTTATTTATTTTTTTTCCGTCTTCCGGGGCTTTTTGGGGGCCTTAACATGCTCAAAAACTCTTGAAAATTGGCACACACATTGGAATCCGCGGCCATTAGGACGACCCAGAGGCTGGTATCCGGGCGTGGCAGGGGGGCTCGACAGCGCCCCCTTGAAAAAAGTCTGAAAATTTGGTCCATATATTAAACACGCTTGCACGTATTAGTATGAAACTCGGTACACATATAGACCTCATCGGGCCGAACAACTTTCGTACTCTAAGTTAAACGCCACGCCAACAGGAAGTCAGCTATTAAGGGTTGTTTGAAAAACGCATGCTCTGGAATTTGATATACTCCTCCTAGACGATTAATCCGATCGCCACCAAACTCGGTCAGCATGAAGTCAAGACACTGATGATTAAAAATTGCCAGGGGATTTTGATATCTCGAACGGTTTGGCCGTGGCGAGGCAACGAATTTATGGCGAGAAAAAGGAAACAGGAAATGTGTTATAACGTCTGCATACATATATTGATCTTTATGAAACTTCACGAGTGTGTTGGTTGTAGTAGTCTGATCACATGGATGTGACTATTGTGAGTCAAAGTTATAGCGCCACCAACTGGCAGCAGGAAGTGTATCACTTTTTGAAATGCTTTGAGATCACCCTCTTATTTTTACCTGATTTGCTTCAAACTTCATCAATGTAATGGCAATACACAGCAGATGTAGACCTATGACAGGATTTTTGATATTTGAAATATTGTTGCCATGGCAACAGGTCAAACTGTAATAATATTCTTGAGTGTTTTTGAGGCTCTTAACATGCTTCAAATTGCATGAAACTCGACACACACATCAATATTGTCAACCAGTAGACATGGACAAAGCCATAGAAATGGGCGTGGTGGAGGGGCTCAGTAGCGCCACCTTTTGACAAAAGTGGGGGGGTTAGTTTTTCCTACAGTCACCAAACTTGGTACACATATTGTTCTCATCAAGCCGGACAATTTTCTAATTTACATTCATTAGCTCCGACCAACAGGAAGTCGGCTATTTTTGTTTGAATGTTAATTTTTTGAAAAAACAGGCTATGAATTTTATACTACTACTCCTACAGGGTTTATCCAATTTACACCAAGCTTTTTTTAACTTGTTGCGAACACATTGAAGTTGTTTAATTGCAAACGGATTTTGGATACCTCAAACGGTTTGGCCGTGGCGAGGCAACAAATTTATGGCGAGAAAAAGGAAACAGGAAATGTGTTATAACGTCTGCATACATATATTGATCTTTATGAAACTTCACGAGTGTGTTGGTTGTAGTAGTCTGATCACATGGATGTGACTATTGTGAGTCAAAGTTATAGCACCACCAACTGGCAGCAGGAAGTGTATCACTTTTTGAAATGCTTTGAGATCACCCTCTTATTTTTACCTGATTTGCTTCAAACTTCATCAGTGTAATGTCAATACACAGCAGATGTAGACCTATGACAGGATTTTTGATATTTGAAATATTGTTGCCATGGCAACAGGTCAAACTGTAATAATATTCTTGAGTGTTTTTGAGGCTCTTAACATGCTTCAAATTGCATGAAACTCGACACACACATCAATATTGTCAACCAGTAGACATGGACAAAGCCATAGAAATGGGCGTGGTGGAGGGGCTCAGTAGCGCCACCTTTTGACAAAAGTGGGGGGGTTAGATTTCCTACAGTCACCAAACTCGGTACACATATTGTTCTCATCAAGCCGGACAATTTTCTAATTTACATTCATTAGCTCCGACCAACAGGAAGTCGGCTATTTTTGTTTGAATGTTAATTTTTTTGAAAAAACAGGCTATGAATTTTATACTACTACTCCTACAGGGTTTATCCAATTTACACCAAGCTTTTTTTAACTTGTTGCTAACACATTGAAGTTGTTTAATTGCAAACGGATTTTGGATACCTCAAACGGTTTGGCCGTGGCGAGGCAACAAATTTATGGCGAGAAAAAGGAAACAGGAAATGTGTTATAACGTCTGCATACATATATTGATCTTTATGAAACTTCACGAGTGTGTTAGTTGTAGTAGTCTGATCACATGGATGTGACTATTGTGAGTCAAAGTTATAGCACCACCAACTGGCAGCAGGAAGTGTATCACTTTTTGAAATGCTTTGAGATCACCCTCTTATTTTTACCTGATTTGCTTCAAACTTCATCAGTGTAATGTCAATACACAGCAGATGTAGACCTATGACAGGATTTTTGATATTTGAAATATTGTTGCCATGGCAACAGGTCAAACTGTAATAATATTCTTGAGTGTTTTTGAGGCTCTTAACATGCTTCAAATTGCATGAAACTCGACACACACATCAATATTGTCAACCAGTAGACATGGACAAAGCCATAGAAATGGGCGTGGTGAAGGGGCTCAGTAGCGCCACCTTTTGTCAAAAGTGGGGGGGTTAGTTTTTCCTACAGTCACCAAACTCGGTACACATATTGTTCTCATCAAGCTGGACAATTTTCTAATTTACATTCATTAGCTCCGACCAACAGGAAGTCGGCTATTTTTGTTTGAATGTAAATTTTTTGAAAAAACAGGCTATGAATTTTATACTACTACTCCTACAGGGTTTATCCAATTTACACCAAGCTTTTTTTAACTTGTTGCTAACACATTGAAGTTGTTTAATTGCAAACGGATTTTGGATATCTCAAACGGTTTGGCCGTGGCGAGGCAACGAATTTATGGCAAGAAAAGGGAAACAAAGTGTTATAACTTCTGCATACATTAATTGATTTTGATGAAACTTTGGCTTAGTCTTCGTTGTACAAGGCTGATCACATGGATTTGACTATTGTGATTCAAAGTCATAGCGCCACCAACTGGAAGCAGAAAATGTGTCACTTTCAGCATACATTGAGATCACCCTCTTATTTTTACCTGATTTGCTTCAAAATTCATCAGAATAATGTTAAAACTTGGCACATGTAATCCTTTGAAAATGGGCAGGGAAGAGGGGCTCTATAGCGGCACCTTGTAGTGCAGTAAATGTGGAGTGAATTTGACATAGTCCTTTGATGTTTAACCATTTTAAGTGCCTATTGCCCGCTGTGCACAGTTGCCCTGAAGCCACCGGGGTGGCGGTGCCACCGGGCTTGGGCCCGCCATCGCTGCTCGCAGCTATATTTATTTATTTATTTTATTTTATTTTTTTTTTTTCCGTCTTCCGGGGCTTTTTGGGGGCCTTAACATGCTCAAAAACTCTTGAAAATTGGCACACACATTGGAATCCGCGGCCATTAGGACGACCCAGAGGCTGGTATCCGG
The DNA here is from genome assembly GCA_036281575.1 of Ancherythroculter nigrocauda. Lineage (NCBI taxonomy): Eukaryota > Metazoa > Chordata > Actinopteri > Cypriniformes > Xenocyprididae > Ancherythroculter > Ancherythroculter nigrocauda. The sequence continues at coordinate 17,120,574 of VTFQ01000014.1, read as the reverse complement.
GCGTGGCAGGGGGGCTCGACAGCGCCCCCTTGAAAAAAGTCTGAAAATTTGGTCCATATATTAAACACGCTTGCACGTATTAGTATGAAACTCGGTACACATATAGACCTCATCGGGCCGAACAACTTTCGTACTCTAAGTTAAACGCCACGCCAACAGGAAGTCAGCTATTAAGGGTTGTTTGAAAAACGCATGCTCTGGAATTTGATATACTCCTCCTAGACGATTAATCCGATCGCCACCAAACTCGGTCAGCATGAAGTCAAGACACTGATGATTAAAAATTGCCAGGGGATTTTTGATATCTCGAACGGTTTGGCCGTGGCGAGGCAACGAATTTATGGCGAGAAAAAGGAAACAGGAAATGTGTTATAACGTCTGCATACATATATTGATCTTTATGAAACTTCACGAGTGTGTTGGTTGTAGTAGTCTGATCACATGGATGTGACTATTGTGAGTCAAAGTTATAGCGCCACCAACTGGCAGCAGGAAGTGTATCACTTTTTGAAATGCTTTGAGATCACCCTCTTATTTTTACCTGATTTGCTTCAAACTTCATCAATGTAATGGCAATACACAGCAGATGTAGACCTATGACAGGATTTTTGATATTTGAAATATTGTTGCCATGGCAACAGGTCAAACTGTAATAATATTCTTGAGTGTTTTTGAGGCTCTTAACATGCTTCAAATTGCATGAAACTCGACACACACATCAATATTGTCAACCAGTAGACATGGACAAAGCCATAGAAATGGGCGTGGTGGAGGGGCTCAGTAGCGCCACCTTTTGACAAAAGTGGGGGGGTTAGTTTTTCCTACAGTCACCAAACTTGGTACACATATTGTTCTCATCAAGCCGGACAATTTTCTAATTTACATTCATTAGCTCCGACCAACAGGAAGTCGGCTATTTTTGTTTGAATGTTAATTTTTTGAAAAAACAGGCTATGAATTTTATACTACTACTCCTACAGGGTTTATCCAATTTACACCAAGCTTTTTTTAACTTGTTGCGAACACATTGAAGTTGTTTAATTGCAAACGGATTTTGGATACCTCAAACGGTTTGGCCGTGGCGAGGCAACAAATTTATGGCGAGAAAAAGGAAACAGGAAATGTGTTATAACGTCTGCATACATATATTGATCTTTATGAAACTTCACGAGTGTGTTGGTTGTAGTAGTCTGATCACATGGATGTGACTATTGTGAGTCAAAGTTATAGCACCACCAACTGGCAGCAGGAAGTGTATCACTTTTTGAAATGCTTTGAGATCACCCTCTTATTTTTACCTGATTTGCTTCAAACTTCATCAATGTAATGGCAATACACAGCAGATGTAGACCTATGACAGGATTTTTGATATTTGAAATATTGTTGCCATGGCAACAGGTCAAACTGTAATAATATTCTTGAGTGTTTTTGAGGCTCTTAACATGCTTCAAATTGCATGAAACTCGACACACACATCAATATTGTCAACCAGTAGACATGGACAAAGCCATAGAAATGGGCGTGGTGGAGGGGCTCAGTAGCGCCACCTTTTGACAAAAGTGGGGGGGTTAGTTTTTCCTACAGTCACCAAACTCGGTACACATATTGTTCTCATCAAGCCGGACAATTTTCTAATTTACATTCATTAGCTCCGACCAACAGGAAGTCGGCTATTTTTGTTTGAATGTTAATTTTTTGAAAAAACAGGCTATGAATTTTATACTACTACTCCTACAGGGTTTATCCAATTTACACCAAGCTTTTTTTAACTTGTTGCTAACACATTGAAGTTGTTTAATTGCAAACGGATTTTGGATACCTCAAACGGTTTGGCCGTGGCGAGGCAACAAATTTATGGCGAGAAAAAGGAAACAGGAAATGTGTTATAACGTCTGCATACATATATTGATCTTTATGAAACTTCACGAGTGTGTTGGTTGTAGTAGTCTGATCACATGGATGTGACTATTGTGAGTCAAAGTTATAGCACCACCAACTGGCAGCAGGAAGTGTATCACTTTTAAAATGCTTTGAGATCACCCTCTTATTTTTACCTGATTTGCTTCAAACTTCATCAGTGTAATGTCAATACACAGCAGATGTAGACCTATGACAGGATTTTTGATATTTGAAATATTGTTGCCATGGCAACAGGTCAAACTGTAATAATATTCTTGAGTGTTTTTGAGGCTCTTAACATGCTTCAAATTGCATGAAACTCGACACACACATCAATATTGTCAACCAGTAGACATTGACAAAGCCATAGAAATGGGCGTGGTGAAGGGGCTCAGTAGCGCCACCTTTTGTCAAAAGTGGGGGGGTTAGTTTTTCCTACAGTCACCAAACTCGGTACACATATTGTACTCATCAAGCTGGACAATTTTCTAATTTACATTCATTAGCTCCGACCAACAGGAAGTCGGCTATTTTTGTTTGAATGTTAATTTTTTGAAAAAACAGGCTATGAATTTTATACTACTACTCCTACAGGGTTTATCCAATTTACACCAAGCTTTTTTTAACTTGTTGCTAACACATTGAAGTTGTTTAATTGCAAACGGATTTTGGATATCTCAAACGGTTTGGCCGTGGCGAGGCAACAAATTTATGGCAAGAAAAGGGAAACAAAGTGTTATAACTTCTGCATACATTAATTGATTTTGATGAAACTTTGGCTTAGTCTTCGTTGTACAAGGCTGATCACATGGATTTGACTATTGTGATTCAAAGTCATAGCGCCACCAACTGGAAGCAGAAAATGTGTCACTTTCAGCATACATTGAGATCACCCTCTTATTTTTACCTGATTTGCTTCAAAATTCATCAGAATAATGTTAAAACTTGGCACATGTAATCCTTTGAAAATGGGCAGGGAGGAGGGGCTCTATAGCGGCACCTTGTAGTGCAGTAAATGTGGAGTGAATTTGACATAGTCCTTTGATGTTTAACCGTTTTAAGTGCCTATTGCCCGCTGTGCACAGCTGCCCTGAAGCCACCGGGGTGGCGGTGCCACCGGGCTTGGGCCCGCCATCGCTGCTCGCAGCTATATTTATTATTATTATTATTATTTTTTTTTTTTTTTTTCCGTCTTCCGGGGCTTTTTGGGGGCCTTAACATGCTCAAAAACTCTTGAAAATTGGCACACACATTGGAATCCGCGGCCATTAGGACGCCGGAGAGGCTGGTACCCGGGCGTGGCAGGGGGGCTCGACAGCGCCCCCTTGAAAAAAGTCTGAAAATTTGGTCCATATATTAAACATGCTTGCACGTATTAGTATGAAACTCGGTACACATATAGACCTCATCAGGCCGAACAACTTTCGCGCTCTAAGTTAATCGCCACGCCAACAGGAAGTCAGCTATTAAGGGTTGTTTGAAAAACGCATGCTCTGGAATTTGATATACTCCTCCTAGACGATTAATCCGATCGCCACCAAACTCGGTCAGCATGAAGTCAAGACACTGATGATTAAAAATTGCCAGGGGATTTTTGATATCTCGAACGGTTTGGCCGTGGCGAGGCAACGAATTTATGGCGAGAAAAAGGAAACAGGAAATGTGTTATAACGTCTTAATACATATATTGATCTTTATGAAACTTCACGAGTGTGTTCGTTATAGGAGTCTGATCACATGGATGTGACTATTGTGAGTCAAAGTTATAGCGCCACCAACTGGCAGCAGGAAGTGTATCACTTTTTGAAATGTTTTGAGATCACCCTCTTATTTTTACCTGATTTGCTTCAAACTTCATCAGTGTAATGTCAATACACAGCAGATGTAGACCTATGACAGGATTTTTGATATTTGAAATATTGTTGCCATGGCAACAGGTCAAACTGTAATAATATTCTTGAGTGTTTTTGAGGCTCTTAACATGCTTCAAATTGCATGAAACTCGACACACACATCAATATTGTCAACCAGTAGACATGGACAAAGCCATAGAAATGGGCGTGGTGGAGGGGCTCAGTAGCGCAACCTTTTGACAAAAGTGGGGGGGTTAGTTTTTCCTACAGTCACCAAACTCGGTACACATATTATTCTCATCAAGCCGGACAATTTTCTAATTTACATTCATTAGCTCCGACCAACAGGAAGTCAGCTATTTTGGTTTGAATGTTAATTTTTTGAAAAAACAGGCTATGAATTTTATACTACTACTCCTACAGGGTTTATCCAATTTACACCAAGCTTTTTTTAACTTGTTGCTAACACATTGAAGTTGTTTAATTGCAAACGGATTTTGGATACCTCAAACGGTTTGGCCGTGGCGAGGCAACAAATTTATGGCAAGAAAAGGGAAACAAAGTGTTATAACTTCTGCATACATTAATTGATTTTGATGAAACTTTGGCTTAGTCTTCGTTGTACAAGGCTGATCACATGGATTTGACTATTGTGATTCAAAGTCATAGCGCCACCAACTGGAAGCAGAAAATGTGTCACTTTCAGCATACATTGAGATCACCCTCTTATTTTTACCTGATTTGCTTCAAAATTCATCAGAATAATGTTAAAACTTGGCACATGTAATCCTTTGAAAATGGGCAGGGAGGAGGGGCTCTATAGCGGCACCTTGTAGTGCAGTAAATGTGGAGTGAATTTGACATAGTCCTTTGATGTTTAACCGTTTTAAGTGCCTATTGCCCGCTGTGCACAGCTGCCCTGAAGCCACCGGGGTGGCGGTGCCACCGGGCTTGGGCCCGCCATCGCTGCTCGCAGCTATATTTATTATTATTATTATTATTTTTTTTTTTTTTTTTCCGTCTTCCGGGGCTTTTTGGGGGCCTTAACATGCTCAAAAACTCTTGAAAATTGGCACACACATTGGAATCCGCGGCCATTAGGACGCCGGAGAGGCTGGTACCCGGGCGTGGCAGGGGGGCTCGACAGCGCCCCCTTGAAAAAAGTCTGAAAATTTGGTCCATATATAAAACATGCTTGCACGTATTAGTATGAAACTCGGTACACATATAGACCTCATCGGGCCGAACAACTTTCGCGCTCTAAGTTAATCGCCACGCCAACAGGAAGTCAGCTATTAAGGGTTGTTTGAAAAACGCATGCTCTGGAATTTGATATACTCCTCCTAGACGATTAATCCGATCGCCACCAAACTCGGTCAGCATGAAGTCAAGACACTGATGATTAAAAATTGCCAGGGGATTTTTGATATCTCGAACGGTTTGGCCGTGGCGAGGCAACGAATTTATGGCGAGAAAAAGGAAACAGGAAATGTGTTATAACGTCTTAATACATATATTGATCTTTATGAAACTTCACGAGTGTGTTCGTTATAGGAGTCTGATCACATGGATGTGAGTATTGTGAGTCAAAGTTATAGCGCCACCAACTGGCAGCAGGAAGTGTATCACTTTTTGAAATGTTTTGAGATCACCCTCTTATTTTTACCTGATTTGCTTCAAACTTCATCAGTGTAATGTCAATACACAGCAGATGTAGACCTATGACAGGATTTTTGATATTTGAAATATTGTTGCCATGGCAACAGGTCAAACTGTAATAATATTCTTGAGTGTTTTTGAGGCTCTTAACATGCTTCAAATTGCATGAAACTCGACACACACATCAATATTGTCAACCAGTAGACATGGACAAAGCCATAGAAATGGGCGTGGTGGAGGGGCTCAGTAGCGCCACCTTTTGACAAAAGTGGGGGGGTTAGTTTTTCCTACAGTCACCAAACTCGGTACACATATTATTCTCATCAAGCCGGACAATTTTCTAATTTACATTCATTAGCTCCGACCAACAGGAAGTCAGCTATTTTGGTTTGAATGTTAATTTTTTGAAAAAACAGGCTATGAATTTTATACTACTACTCCTACAGGGTTTATCCAATTTACACCAAGCTTTTTTTAACTTGTTGCGAACACATTGAAGTTGTTTAATTGCAAACGGATTTTGGATATCTCAAACGGTTTGGCCGTGGCGAGGCAACGAATTTATGGCGAGAAAAGGGAAACAGGAAATGTGTTATAACTTCTGCATACATTGATTGATGTTTATGAAACTTCAGGAGTGTGTTGGTTGTAGTAGTCTGATCACATGGATGTAACTATTGTGAGTCAAAGTTATAGCGCCACCAAATGGCAGCAAGAAGTGTATCACTTTTAAAATGCTTTGAGATCACCCTCTTATTTTTACCTGATTTGCTTCAAACTTCATCAGTGTAATGTCAATACACAGCAGATGTAGACCTATGACAGGATTTTTGATATTTGAAATATTGTTGCCATGGCAACAGGTCAAACTGTAATAATATTCTTGAGTGTTTTTGAGGCTCTTAACATGCTTCAAATTGCATGAAACTCGACACACACATCAATATTGTCAACCAGTAGACATGGACAAAGCCATAGAAATGGGCGTGGTGGAGGGGCTCAGTAGCGCCACCTTTTGACAAAAGTGGGGGGGTTAGTTTTTCCTACAGTCACCAAACTCGGTACACATATTATTCTCATCAAGCCGGACAATTTTCTAATTTACATTCATTAGCTCCGACCAACAGGAAGTCAGCTATTTTGGTTTGAATGTTAATTTTTTGAAAAAACAGGCTATGAATTTTATACTACTACTCCTACAGGGTTTATCCAATTTACACCAAGCTTTTTTTAACTTGTTGCTAACACATTGAAGTTGTTTAATTGCAAACGGATTTTGGATATCTCAAACGGTTTGGCCGTGGCGAGGCAACGAATTTATGGCAAGAAAAGGGAAACAAAGTGTTATAACTTCTGCATACATTAATTGATTTTGATGAAACTTTGGCTTAGTCTTCGTTGTACAAGGCTGATCACATGGATTTGACTATTGTGATTCAAAGTCATAGCGCCACCAACTGGAAGCAGAAAATGTGTCACTTTCAGCATACATTGAGATCACCCTCTTATTTTTACCTGATTTGCTTCAAAATTCATCAGAATAATGTTAAAACTTGGCACATGTAATCCTTTGAAAATGGGCAGGGAGGAGGGGCTCTATAGCGGCACCTTGTAGTGCAGTAAATGTGGAGTGAATTTGACATAGTCCTTTGATGTTTAACCGTTTTAAGTGCCTATTGCCCGCTGTGCACAGTTGCCCTGAAGCCACCGGGGTGGCGGTGCCACCGGGCTTGGGCCCGCCATCGCTGCTCGCAGCTATATTTATTATTATTCTCCAAAGTGAATCGCATTTGAGAGGGCCTAAACGTGCTCGAAAACTCACGAAACTTTGCACACGCGTCAGAAGTGGTGAAAATTTACGTCTGTTATGGGTTTCGGAATTGGGCGTGGCAAAATGGCTCGATAGCGCCATCTAACGTACAGCCCCGCTCGCTACATTACACTAGGGTTTTGAAATTCGGTACACACATTTATCAGCCCAGTACCTACAAAAAATTCTCTTGGAGCGAAATCCGAAACTGAACAGGAAGTCAGATATTTTGAATTAATTCACCGTTTTTTGCATTTTCCAGACGTTGTACTTTAACGAACTCCTCCTAGAGATTTAATCAGATCAATGTCATTTTTGGTCAGTCTAATCTAAAGACCTTTGTGACGTTAAATTGCGAAGATTTAGAGTTTTCACTGAAGGGCGTGTCCGTGGCGGCCTGACAAAGTTTGATGTTTTCGCCATGAAACAGGAAGTTGTTGTAACTCAGACAAACAATGTCCGATCTGCCCCAAACTTCACATGCTTTATTAGAGTCCTGACCTGAAGACATCTTCATAACAATATTCAGTTACAGTCATAGCGCCACCTGCAGGCAACAGGAAATGACATGTTTTACGCTGTGATTAACTCGTCATAGAGATTTAACCAGATCAACATCAAATGTTATCAGTCTAATCTTAAGACCTTAGCGATGATAAATATCAAAGATCTTGAGTTTTCGCTGCAGGGCGTGTCCGTGGCGGACTGACAAAGTCTGATGTTTCGCCATGAAAGAGGAAACTGTTGTAACTCAGGCATACTATGTCCGATCTGCTCCAAACTTCACATGTGTGATAAGAGTCCTAGCCTAAAGACGTCTATATGATAATATTCAGTTAGTCATAGCGCCACCTGCTGGCAACAGGAAGTGGCATGCTTTATACTGTAATTCACTACCAGATTCACATTTCATCATGCCACGAAGTACCAGACATGCTAGAAACAGGTTAAATCATGCAACACTTGGCTGAGTGCTAATGTATGCGATTAACGCCACGAAAGAAACAGGAAGTTGTTGTAACTCAGACATACAATGTCCGATCTGCTCCAAACTTCACATGTTCGATAATAGTTCTGGGCTGAAGACATCAACATGGCAAAATTCAGTTACGGTCAAAGTGCCACCTGTTGGCCGCAGGAAGTGTGGCATTTCGAAATGACTTTGGCATGATTCTCCTGTATTCACTCGCTTACATGCATGACGCCCCCTGTTCACTGTTTTCCTGAGGCCAACGGGTGGCGGTGAGCCCGGGTGCGAGGGCCCTCTCAACGCTGCTTGCAGCTTTAATTATTAGGGCCCAAGCGAATTAAGCGCGCAGGGCCCTCTTGTTCTTCTAAGGATTATTATTATTTTTTTATTTGGGTTTATCCAATTTACACCAAGGTTTATCCAATTTACACCAAGCTTTTTTTAACTTGTTGCTAACACATTGAAGTTGTTTAATTGCAAACGGATTTTGGATATCTCAAACGGTTTGGCCGTGGCGAGGCAACAAATTTATGGCGAGAAAAGGGAAACAGGAAATGTGTTATAACTTCTGCATACATTGATTGATGTTTATGAAACTTCACGAGTGTGTTGGTTGTAGTAGTCTGATCACATGGATGTAACTATTGTGAGTCAAAGTTATAGCACCACCAACTGGCAGCAAGAAGTGTATCACTTTTAAAATGCTTTGAGATCTCCCTCTTTTTTTCATCTGATTTGCTTCAGACTTTATCAGTGTAATGTCAATACACAGCAGATGTAGACCTGTGACAGGATTTTTGATATTTGAAATATTGTTGCCATGGCAACACATCAAACTTTAATAATATTCTTGAGTGATTTTGAGGCTCTTAACATCCTTCAAATTGCATGAAACTCGACACACACATCAATATTGTCAACCAGTAGACATGGACAAAGCCATAGAAATGGGCGTGGTGGAGGGGCTCAGTAGCGCCACCTTTTGACAAAAGTGGGGGGGATAGTTTTTCCTACAGACACCAAACTCAGTACACATATTGTTCTCATCAAGCCGGACAATTTTCTAATTTACATTCATTAGCTCCGACCAACAGGAAGTCGGCTATTTTTGTTTGAATGTTAATTTTTTGAAAAAACAGGCTATGAATTTGATACTACTACTCCTACAGGGTTTATCCAATTTACACCAAGCTTTTTTTAACTTGTTGCTAACACATTGAAGTTGTTTAATTGCAAACGGATTTTGGATATCTCAAACGGTTTGGCCGTGGCGAGGCAACGAATTTATGGCAAGAAAAGGAAACAAAGTGTTATAACTTCTGCATACATTAATTGATTTTGATGAAACTTCGGCTTAGTCTTCGTTGTACAAGGCTGATCACATGGATGTGACTATTGTGATTCAAAGTCATAGCGCCACCAACAGGAAGCAGAAAATGTGTCACTTTCAGCATACATTGAGATCACCCTCTTATTTTTACCTGATTTGCTTCAAAATTCATCAGAATAATGTTAAAACTTGGCACATGTAATCCTCTGAAAATGGGCAGGGAGGAGGGGCTATATAGCGGCACCTTGTAGTGCAGTAAATGTGGAGTGAATTTGACATAGTCCTTTGATGTTTAACCGTTTTAAATGCCTATTGCCCGCTGTGCACAGTTGCCCTGAAGCCACCGGGGTGGCGGTGCCACCGGGCTTGGGCCCGCCATCGCTGCTCGCAGCTATATTTATTATTATTCTTCTTCTCCAAAGTAAATCGCATTTTAGGGGGCCTAAACGTGCTCGAAAACTCACAAAACTTTGCACACGCGTCAGAAGTGGTGAAAATTTACGTCTGTTATGGGTTTCGGAATTGGGCGTGGCAAAATGGCTCGATAGCGCCATCTAACGTACAGCCCCTCTCGCTACATTTCACTAGGGTTTTGAAATTCGGTACACACATTTACAAGCCTAATACCCACAAAAAAGTCTCTTGGAGCGAAATCCGAAACCAAACAGGAAGTCAGATATTTTGAATTAACTTGCCATTTTTTGCCATTTCCAGACATTGTACTTTAATGAACTCCTCCTAGAGCTTTAATTAAATCAATGTCATATTTGGTCAGTCTAATCTAAAGGCCTTCGCGACGTTTCTTTGCGAAAATCTAGAGTTTTCACCAAAGGGCGTGTCCATGGCGGCCTGACAAATTTTGATGTTTCGCCATGAAACAAGAAGTTGTTGTAACTCAGGTATACAATGTCCGATCTGCTCCAAACTTTACATGCTTTATTAGAGTCCTGACCTGAAGACATCTACATGACACTATTCAGTTACAGTCATAGCACCACCTGCGGGACACAGGAAATTACATGTTTTACACTGTGATTAACTCCTTCTAGTGATTTAACCAGATCAACATAGTTTGTTGTCAGTCTAATCTCGATGTTAATTTGCAAAGATCTTGAGTTTTCGTTGGAGGGCGTGTCCATGGCGGCCTGACAAATTCTGATGTTTCGCCATGAAAGAGGAAGCTGTTGTAACTCAGGCATACAATGTCCAATCTGCCCCAAACTTCACATGTGTGATAAGAATCTATATGCCAATTTTCACTTAGTCATAGCACCACCTGCTGGCAACAAGAAATGGCATGCTTCACACTGTAATTCAATCCCAGGAACAGTTTTCAATATGCCACGAAGTACCAAACATGCTAGAAACACGTTAAATTGTGCAACACTTAGCTAACTGCTAAAGTATGTGATTAACGAAACAGGAAGTTGTTGTAACTCAGGCATACAATGTCCGATCAGCTCCAAACTTCACGTTTGATAATAGTCCTGGCCTGAAGACATCTACATTGCAATATTCAGTTATGATCAAAGCACCACCTGTTGGCAGTAGGAAGTGTGGCACTTTTAAATGATTTTGCCATAATTCTCCTGTATTTTCTTGCTTACATGCATGTCACCCACTTTTCACTGTTTTCCTAAGGCCAATGAGTGGCGCTAAGTCTGGGTGCGAGGGCTCTTTCATCGCTGCTTGCAGCTTTAATTAAATTTGTATCTTTATTGTGTTTGTCCTATTGTTTGTAATTTGCTTCTTTGTTCTTTTTTATATAACAAAATTAAAATAAATATCTGATATACATTTTAGATGCTTTGACTTACATATGAGTAAGCATTCTCATGTTGTAGAAGGAATGCCTTTCTAACCTGCTCAGAGAGACATCCACGGACAGATATCTGAGGAAAGAAGGGAGAAAATGCTGGTAAACTCCAGAGTTTTATAATAATACTAGGTTATTTCAAGTTAAAACCCCTCAGCAGAGAGAGAGAGAGAGAGAGAGAGAACTGTTCATTGAAATCCTTTCAATCTTAATGATGAAATCAGCCCATGATTTCAGTCTTGGCTAGTGCACTCTCCATCATGTATTCATGTAGGGAAGAAGGAGAGTAAATGTAGCACATCACAATTTCTTCAAACACAAACATTCTAGGGCAGTGGTCGCCAACCCGATCTTTATCACTGTTCCAGCAGCTCCCGAAAATAACAGAAATATGAGTACAAAAATACATTACATTTCTCTAGTCTTTGTACTGTATTTTTGTATTTATTTTTCTTTTATTTTCAGGAGCTACTGGGACAGTGATAAACTTAAATAGCCCACATCATGCCTGAGTCTGTAAACGGCTATTAACAGAGGCCAGAGATGCTGAAGACGGACGCGAAGACGGACGCAAAGAGGAGAAAATTCTGTAGCAGGCAGAGCAGCTCACTGTTCACGATGCTCGAAATATAGGAAGAAAATATAAATATTGAATTGGGGGTGTGGGGTTATATGAATGTATCTCTGAAGGGAACTTATTATCTTCAGAAAAGTTTTGATGGCAATGGCATTTTATTTTCCTCTTACCTCTGAATAAAATAGCTATTTATAAGCGCAGTGCTGCTTTGTTTAAAGCAGTAACCAAGGAAACACTGTATCACTGCTCTTCCATAAGCGCCCTCTGCTGTCAGAGTGTCAGAGAGTGAATTTGCATCACATTCCGCCTGTGTACTGTTTTTGTTTCATGCTTTTTTGTGTGTAGCATATAATTTCACAAAGATAAAGTCAGACTGTTCTGTTTTTGCTTTAAATCTTGAATTTAAATCTAATTCAAATAAAATAAAAATAAAAAAACTGCTTATGCAACATGTAGCATCTTTGTTTGGATTGGTATTATAATGCAGTGGTTACCTCTAATTTGAAATTGCTAGATATTTTTGTTTAAAGGTGCCCTAGAATTAAATATTGAATTTACCTTGGCATAGTTGAATAACAAGAGTTCAGTACATGGAAAAGACATACACTGAGTTTCAAACTCCATTGTTTCCTCCTTCTTATGTAAATCTCATTTGTTTAAAAGACCTCCGAAGAACAGGCAAATCTCAACATAACACCGAATGTTACATAACAGTCGGGGTGTACGCCCCCAATATTTGCATATGCCAGCCCATGTTCAGGTCATTAGACAAGGGCAAAACATCTGGATGTGCACAGCAGAATCATCAGACTAGGTAAGCAAGCAAGAACAATAGCGAAAAATGGCAGATGGAGCAATAATAACTGTCATGATCCATGATATCATGATATTTTTAGTGATATTTGTGAATTGTCTTTCTAAATGTTTCGTTAGCCTGTTGCTAATGTACTGTTAAATGTGGTTAAAGTTTATTTATTTATATTTATTTATTTATTTATTTATTTATTATTTATATATTTATTTATTTAAGTTTATTACTGTATTCACGGAGACAAGAGAGCCGTCGCTATTTTCATTTTTAAACACTTGCAGTCTGTATAATTCATAAACACAACTTCATTCTTTATAAATCTCTCCAACAGTGTGTAATGTTAGCTTTAGCCACGGAGCATACTATCAATCTCATTCAGAATCAAATGTAAACATCCAAATAAATACAATACTCACATGATCCGATGTATGCATGCAGCATGCATGACGAACATCTTGTAAAGATCCATTTTGAGGGTTATATTAGCAGTGTGAACTGTGTTTATGCTGTTCAAGGCAAGCACGAGCTCCGGGGCGGGGGAGCACGAGAATTAAAGGGGCCGCAACCTATATATTGGCGCATAGTTAATGATGCCCCAAAATAGGCAGTTAAAAAAAATAATTAAAAACAATCTATGGGGTATTTTGAGCTGAAACTTCACAGACACATTCAGGGGACACCTTAGACTTATATTACATCTTTTAAAAAGAAGTTCTAGGGCACCTTTAAGGCCAACTTGCTTGTTACAGAACAAATAAACAATATAATATAATAATAATAAAAAAATATATATATTTTTTTTTTAAATAAGTACTGTAATGTCAAATGGCTTTGTCTCTAAGAAAAAGTACTTACATTCTCGAGATATTGACCATATTTGCAAAAGCATCTTGGGGAACTGTCATCAGGCTTGTCTCGTAGAGACTTCTAGAAATGAAAAGATAATTACAAATACATGTAGATTTGTCAGATAATTACAACTTATATTTACATTTACATACAATAACATATAAAAATGATGTACCATTTCAAAGAACATCATTCAAATAAATACATTCCTACTCATTGCTTATTATTTCTATTTTCCACATTTATAATAATCCGCTTGTTAAGATGTAACGAATATTGTTTTTTGTCCACGTCACCACTCTGTTTCAAATGAGAATAAAGTCATTTATGAGCACTATTTATTTTTTAGCACACATTCAAGTTATAGCTCTTAAAAACACATGGTGCACACTAGTCTCTGGGTTCACAGCATCCCAGGCACCAATATTTGAACAATTCAGAAAAGATGAAACACTGTCTGGCCAATAGAGTTTTTGGTATGGAGATAAAGCTTGGGATCATGATATTTCGGGATTACAACACACCATGAGTGTATATTAACACAGTGCTGTTTGCTTTTGGCATCTGATAGAGCGCTTGGATCCGGAAATGATGACATGTGACATTAGACTTAACATTGTAAATTCATCAAAACCATGAAGGTATATAAATCACATAGTGACCAAAAAATTCTAAAATGAAAATTAAATCCATATTACAGTTTTTTTTTTTATTTTCAGTCAATTAACATGTTTCTAAAATGCTTAAATTTTCTTTTCATATAAGCTTACACCAAAATCATGGATCTTTCTGATCTTATTTACAAATGCTTAAACACAGCAAGTCAGAAATGAAGACAGAATGTTCCAATCATTAAATATATTATGAAAACCTATACTTTTGCAAAAAGAGCAGCTCAAAAGTATTGAAAAAATATATAAAACAAATACTGAAACAATTGATAAGCATTTTTAATTAGCAGATCACTGAAATATTGAGAAATACCAGATTCCAATCTCAGTTGGAGGCATAGTCAGGTGTTGAAGTTCTTTCATTTCATGGACATATAAAATAGGACTGTTTGAATTGGATTTGTTCAGTGTGTATGCAGAACAACACAGAGAAGCAGAGAGAAAAAAAGTCTGGGTGAGGGAGAGGAATAGATGAAGGAGCAGAGGAGTAGATGGATCAGGACATGGGAGAAGAAGAGGTATATGGGAGAGAAGAATGTGTGCTGGATTGTGCATCTTTATGGTTTCCCCCCTTACACATGTGGAACCTATATAAGCTTATTTCTGCCATGCATAGAAAATAAAAAAGGTAATTGTGTCTTTTTATCTCACAATTCTGACTTTTTTTTTTTTACAGTTTATATAGCACAATTCTGAGAAAAAAAAGTCAGAATTGTGAGAAGTAAACTCACAATTGCAAGAAAAAAATAAATAAATTGTGAGATAAAAAGTCACAATTAACTTTTATGCTTTTTTATTCTGTGACAGAAAAATAATAACCATGGATTTGTTGTTGATCAATGGCAGCAATTTCATGTTTTCATTTCAGTAAAAGCTTCATACTACAACGATTTTACTACAACAAATCCACTACCACTGTTCCATATTTGCAAAATATGTGGTCTGCACAGGGTACTAACTACCAAGGGGACACCATCCCATCCTCTATGGGGGCACCATCAACACCCCACCCCCACCCCCAGAAAGACATTTCAACCAACTGAAGTTCTGCATAGGGGACTCATTTGACCAGTGGCTGCCCTGAGCATTTCTGTTACTTTCTTCTTCTTCTTCTTCTTCTTCTTTTTTTTTTTTTACTGCACATTCTATAAAGTAATGATTCATTCACTTTTAGATAGTATGTTGCCAAGAATGCACACGTTCAACACAAAAATGTAGAATGGCTTACATGTAAGTATTCTACTTTTACTGCAGTAAAAGGAAACTGAATTTTAAAAACAATGGATTTCATATTTGTTGCAGGTAGAACTGAAACATGACAAGTAATGCAGTTTTCATAATGCCATCAACTGTAAGTATTTTGACAGTCTTTGTGCTATGATTGACTATATGTTCATGTTGGATAGAAAATTAGTGCTAGTGTTTTGACAGAACAACTCGATTTGAATCAGGTTTGCTGTGTTTTGATAGAGTTAGTATATGTTGAAAAAGGTTTTTAGCATTTTGAAATGAACAGTTTGTATTTATTTAACAAAATATGGTTTTGGGCAGAAAATTAACTATTTGACTAAATGTGTGATGTATGTGTGTTGCTGTACTGGTAAACGCTTGTTAGCAATTGTAAAAAACTGTAAACCTATTATTTACTGAAAATCTTTTCTTCCACCATAGCTCTCATATCTGATTTGAATTTGTTTTTCATTGGTTGTTGCTTGTGTCATAACCAATCACATCACAGTATTTTTGAATATAAAGCGCAAGTAAGATATAAAATACACGGGAGAGGAAGATCATCAGTAAATTTAACTTAAATTTTGGTCTGATTTTGTCACAAAGCTATTATATGGTTTCAGAAGTGCATGAGTCATATGGGTTTAAATTTCAACTGGAGTTTTACGAATTCCATCTACAGTATACTTTCATTGCAATGTAAAGAGCACAATGGAGATTCTCCAAAACCTTTTCTTTTGTCTTCCACAGTCAGTCATGAAGTATGATGATCATTTTTATTTTAGGTGAACTATGCCTTTAAAGTCACATAGAGATTTCATTTTTTCATAGAATTAGTGTTATGTTTGTACAGATCACAAAGTAGGAATAGGGTATAGGTTAGAATCAAGTTTGGAAAAATTTTAAGGCATTTTGCCAGATGTTGCATTCACAACATGTAACTACTGTAGTCTCAACACGTAGACGTGACATTCTATTCGGAGCTGTTCACGTCCTCGGACTGGGAATTATGTGTTTCTGTGGCAACACTATCACTGTCTAAATGAACCTGCAGTGGTCACGTGGTACAGTGGTCACGTGGTACAAGTCCTCTCAGAAAATTCCTATCTTACAAAATGTAATTAAGAGCTCTGTGGGAACATGAAAGCTTTTTACAAGTTGAAATCTCGTAATTATGTAATTATAACATGGCATAAACACACCTAAAGACCTGCGATATATTTTCAAGTGCAGATATAACTAGACTCGGATGTATGTCTGCAAGATTTCCATTCTGGGGGAAAAAAAGAAAAAAAAAAGTCTGGATAGAGCTTCACAGAGGTCTTGAGGCAATTAAATTGTGATTCAGGTTACTGCCTGTTTTCTCCTTGAGTGAATGGAGCAGGTCTTTGAAGTGGTAAGTCTAAACAAAATTGTGTGGATTTAATCATGGCCAAATCAAGCAAATATCTCACCTGTTTTTGCTATGGACAGGAAAATGCTGTCTCTTTAACTTGTTTATGCAGACTACAACTACAACTCTAAATGGCATAGAAAACATAATTAATCATGTTGTCAAGTTATTGTTGTTTATAAAAGTATTTAAAGAAACTGCTATATGGTATGATGTGCCCTTGTCAGAAATGGGCACTCATGGGTGTTTAAACAATAGGCTAATTCACAGCCCAAAGCTGGAACAGGTAGATAAAGAAAAAAGGAGAATAGACCACCCTGACAAAATAAACAGTCTCTATGACAGTGAACAGACCGTTACTTTACACCGCACTCCTGGTCGGCTCACCTTAACCTCAATCCAAATAATTGCACCACATTACAGTGGACATGCGTGTGCCAGTCCTAGGCTTAAAGAAAAGCACTCCCTCAATTTGCCTTTCAATGAGCAAAACCTTAAAAGCAAACTAAAAAAATGAGTTGGTTTGGAGGGAAGTAAACTAACACAGTTAATGAAGCTAATATAAGAAGGCTGTTTTTTTTTTTTTTTTTAATTCCAGAACTGATTTCCATGACTTTTGGATTTATTTGCAGCTCCTGCATGTGCATTCTTATGTTATACCGTATCAATGTATCCTGTAACCTGGAACACCAAATAATGTATCCTGTTGTGACCCACAACACTACTGAATCTACAGCATAAAACAAACATTCTGACTACCAAAAAAATGACTCCTTGAAACCTTTAACCAATGAATAAAATACATACAGCGACCAATACAGTCAGATTCTCAAACGAATGACTATAATGAGCTGGTTCTTCAAGTGAATCAAACATACAGGGGCTGGACAATGAAAATGAAATGCTTGATTTTAGACCACAATAATTATTAGTATGGTGTAGAGCTTTTGCTGCCAATACAGCATTAATTTGTCTTGTTGGGAATGACAGATACAAGTCCTTCACAGTGGCCAGAGGGAATCTGAGCCATTCCTCTTCCAGAACAGTGGCCAGGTGGAGGAAAACGTTTTCTCACTTGATCTGGTGATTGTGCAGGCCATGGGAGATGTTCAACTTCACTTTCATGTTCATCAAACCATTCTGTCGATAGTCTTGCTGTGTGTACTGGTGCATTATCATCCTAAAACATGGCACCCCCTTCAGTGTACAATGTTTGAACCATTAGGAGCACATGGTCCTCCAGAAAGGTTCGGTAGTCCTTTGCAACCATCACTGATCCACCCCTGTGCTTCACTTTGGGCAGCAACAGTCCGGGTGTTAAGCCTCTTTGGGGCTTCTCCACACCGGAAAACACATCGAAAGACAGTGAAGGTGGACTCATCAGAGAACAATACCTGTATAACATTATCCAGAGCCCAAGATTTGTACCGTTGGCACCAATGAAACCAACATTTGGCACTGGCACGAGTGACCAAAGGTTTGGCTATAGCAGCCCGACCATGAATATTGACTCCCGACGAACAGTTTTGGTGGAAACAGGAGTCGTGGTACGCATTTAATTCTGCAATGAGATAAGTAGCTGTGGTTTTATGTTTGTTTTTTGTTATTTTTGATACAATACAGGTTAGTATCTTTCTCTTGCATCAACAGTTACATCTGTTGAATGTGGTTCGACCTACATGGTGGGATGCCAACATTATCCTGGATACCATAGCTCTCAATACACCACAAAGACTTGCTGTCCTGGTCACAGATTAGCCTGTAGATTGCAATATTTTATTTACAGCTGTGTTATTGCTTTGCTGATTCAACATTCACACTCTTCTCTTGATGGAATGTAAAATCAGTGAAGATTGGCCACCAGGCCGTGCATATAGGAGTGAAACCTCTAACACTATATTGGCCAGTTCAGTTTTATTGTTCATTTTCATCCATCCATCTAGTCAAGTCATGTTTATAGGGGAGAGTGGGGTAAGATGAGCCAGTGGGTAAGTTGACCCACCCCCTGTATCTTGGCAACCATACCATTTTATTGTCATGTGACCATATATTTTAGAACCACCCATCATTTCTGCCAGACTGTGAAAAGGAGAAGCACATGGGAGGAGTGGAAGTCACTTATTTACTTTAAAAACTGTTTTTGGCTTGTCAAAGTAAAATTTTAACATTACAGATGTAATGGCTGTTTCATCAAAGTAAATTTGTCCAGGTCTAAAACTATTTATGATGCATATTGGTGATTTAGCAACGTATAAAACCATGCAAGTCATTTAGCTAAATATTATTCTGAATTGGTAAGCTAGCTAGCTTTTCCTAAAATGGCAGCTATGGGGCAAAGTGAGCCAAATGCTGTGGGGTAAATTGAGCCAGCATTTTAACTTACCCCACCATAAGGCACTACATTTAAGTTACAGTTTTTTTTCAATTGCTAACATACTTTTGTCCAATCTGTAGTCACATTTTCAAAACTCTAAACACATTTAGCAGAACATCCATCTGTTGTGACCATACCATTAACACAATTCATGTCGTTTTCACACAAAATGCAGTCAATTAACACGTTTCTAATATGCTTACATTTTCTTTTCATGTAAGCTTACCTCATACCAAAATCATGGATCTTTCTCATCTTATTTGCAAATGCTTAAACAGAGCATGTCAGAAATGAAGACCCAATGTTCCAATCTTTAAATATAGGATAAAACATTTACTTTTGCAAAAACAGCAGTACTGGAAAAGTACTGGAAAAAAATATAAAACAAATACTGAAACAATTGATAAGCATTTTTAATTAGCAGATCACTGAAATATTGAGAAATCGCAGATTACAATCTCAGTTGGAGGAATAGTCAGGTGTTGAATTTATTTTCATTACATGGACACAGAAAAATAGGACTCTTTGAATCGGATTTGTTCAATGTGTATGAAGAACAACACAGAGGAGCAGAGAGGGAAAAAATGTCTGGGTGAGGGAGAGGAACAGATAAAGGAGGAGAGGAGAAGTTGGATCAGGACAAGGGAGAAGAAGAGGTATGGGAGAGGAGGAAGAATGTGTGCTGGATTGTGCATCTCTATGATTTTCCCCCTTACACATGATGAACCTATGAAAGCTTATTTCTGCCATGAATAGAAAATAAAAAAGGTAACTGTGACTTTTTATCGCATAATTCTGATTTTTTTTCTCTCAATTCCTAGTTTATATCTCACAATTCTGAGAAAAAAGTCAGAATTGTGAGATGTAAACTCACAATTGCAAAATAAAAGATATTTCTGATAAAAAGTCACAATTACCTTTTATGGTTTTTTTATTCTGTGGTGGAAAAAAGGTTCCATAATAACCAAAGGCCATGTATATTGGATTTGTTGTTGATCAATGGCAGCAATTTCTACAACGATTCCACTACCACTGTTCCATATTTACAAAATATGTGGTCTGCATAGGGCACTAGCTACCAAGGGGACACCATCCCACCCTCTATGGGGGCAACATCAACACTACACACCCAACCTCAGAAAGAGATTTCAACCAAGGGGCCAACTGAAGTTCTGCATAGGGGACTCATTTGACCAGTAGCTGCCCTGAGCAATTCTGTTACTTTCTTCTTCTTCTCTTTTTCTACTGCACATTCTATAAAATAATGACTCACTTCTGTTGCCAAGAATGCACACATTCAACACTCAACCAAAAATGTAGAATGGCTTAAATGCATTATACTTTTACTGCAGTAAAAGGAAATTTTTTTAAAAACTTACATTTTAAAAACTACGGATTTCATATTTTCTGCAGGTACAACCGAAACATGACAAGTAATGCATTTTTTGTAATGCCATCAACTGTTAGTATTTTGACAGTGATTGCGCTTTGATTGACTATATGTTCATGTTGGATAGAAAACTAGTGCTATGTTTTGACAGAAAGACTCAATTTTGAATTGCTTTTGAATCAGGTTCGCTTTGTTTTGATAGAGTTAGTATGTGTTGAAAAAGGTTTTTAGCATTTTGAAATGTAGAGTTTGGGTTTATTTAACAAAATATGGTTTTGGGCAGAAAATTAACTATTTGGCTAATTGTGTGATGTATGTGTGTTGCTGTGTTAAGAGTTTAGAAAAAGTACTTTATGTATTGGTAAACGCTTGTTAGCAATTGAAAAAAACTGTAAAAAAGATGATCACTTTTTTTACAAGAAGCCATATTTTTAGAACCCTTTGTCATAGATGTATTCTGATCATTTAAAATGATAGGAAACATCCTGAAATTACTTAAAATACTTTAATTGTACTTCTGCCTCATTTTCCCCTTATCTTGAGGACCACATAAGTAAAAAGTGGCTCATCTTACCCCACTCTCCCCTATAGCACTTTATACAGATTGTTTCAAAGCGGTTTCACTGTCAATGTTGCAAAGTTCATCAATTATGAAATGACTTCAATTTCAGCTATAAAGCAGCTCTACAGAAGACAACAGTGTCATTATCCAACACAGTTCCATCTCATTCAGTTCTGTTATCATCCAATAGTGTCAGAACAGTGATATCAATAATATTTTCTGAATATTTATTGTCTTTTAAGCCCCAACCGAGCAAACCAAAGGTGACAGGGACAAGCAACCATTAGTAACTCCATCAGGAGATACTGGTCCCATCTGGTTTACCTTGGGATTTTGCAATGTATTCAAAGTTTTATTTATCTGTCCATCTCTTGTCCAGTAAGCACTCTGAGGAGGAAGGAATGTTGCACTCCGAATTGGGGCGGCAGCCTCAATTGGCGCACTGATTTGGCGGTAATTACATGTGATGGTGCCTGACGAGGCGAGATGGAGGAAAAATAGATCGTGAAATCGAGACTGGACAGACGAGCCATGGAGGAATGTTCCTGGATGGCTAAACAAACCCGCGGAGTGTGTGGATTAGAGCATGGCATGAGGCACTAGTTAAAAGAACAGAAGAGGTCAGCAATGTCCTCCTTAACAGTAAAAAACCTCTGCAATAATTTCCTACCATGAAGCATATAATGGAGTGAGAGAGATGCTTTGTGTCAAGCTAAGAATGGCTTATTTACAGCTGTCTACAATCTGGAAAGGAGCAAATATTTAAAGAAATTAATTTAGGCTAATTCACTGAATTATCAAAAAATAGGCACTAGTATTACCACATGCTTTTTAAATATACATTTTGGTAAAGCAAGAATAACTATTGTGATATGAAATGTTATCATGTTATACAGTTTTCTCAGTCACTTTGGTACATTTTTTCAAATCATCCTTAACATTTGCAAACCATTAAGTACATTTCACTAAACAATTTTGATTGAAGATGCACAAGGCTTTTTCTGTATGGCAAATATTACAGTTTTTCTCAGTAGCTTTGTTACATTTCTCAGATCACAACTGAAATTCTCAAAACTACTTGTTCAACCTCCACATCATCTAGTCACTTATGCACATCATAAGAGCAATTTCTCATTCTTTTGTACAAGTCGCAAGCTTTGGTACATTCATACAATTGATTAAATTGCATGATTGTCTGCAATTGCAGTTGTCTGCTGTTTCCTACCCTATCAATGGCTTATGTCATGTTGCTCAAAATTTATTATACTGGTTCTCTGTTGAATAGTCTTACCCCTTAAATCATCTACGCATTAGTTCATTGCATAAGTCATTAAATGCAACATGATTGATCTAGTTGTCATAATGGGTCAAGTATATTTTCTATATATTTCTATTAGACTTTTTTTGTAAATGTGTCTTGAAATGATTTATTGCGCAGGTGAATCTTGAATTTCACTAATGAATGGAAATGTAAAGCATTAGATCAACCAATGATCAACCAGTTCTCAAAAATAGCTCAGAGATACATGTCATGCAGGCAAAACAGAGAAAGAGGTAGATAAGGCAAAGGACGTAGGCACATTTCTGATGAAATAAGGGCCACTACTGTGGACCATGTTCTCATTAATAGCCTTACAATGGCTGAGGCGGGTCAAAAGGTGCAGTCGAATGTTGGGAGAACAGCTGTGTCCTCAATCATTCAAGCACTTCATAGACAAAACAGGTATACATTTCAACAATGTGCTCTGTACTAAAATCTTGTATACTTACTATACTGCAGTAAGTTCATATTACAGTAGCATTTTTACACTAACAGTAGCATATTACACTTGCATTTTACAGCATATTGTAAATACACTTTATACAGAAACATACTATAGCATATAAATACATGTATATATAGTCCTGTCATTTTCTTTTATATATCGCAATGACATTGTACTGTGATTTGTTGACAGACCAACATTAAAAGCGTTACTGTGAATCTTGTTGTCTCTTGCAATCAATGTCCCATATACAGTAATGTGCCAATCTGTACTGTAAAAATTGATATATGGCATACAGAAATCTTGTGCATTTTCAATCATTGTTATCAAAATCGTAGCTATAGTTTACATCTGAAAATACTAATAGAGTATACTCACTGTTATATTGACAACATGGCTAAATATTTTGAATATCTAGTTTGTGAACAATGACACAAGGACTTGTCATTCTGATGGCACTCAAGTATTCATTGATATAAATACTTACTTTTGAGATGAACTAAGGATTCTGAGCAAGTTACAGGCTTTTGCAGGTAGTCCATTGTGTGGTGATGTTTGTATGAATTCTTTCGAGAAATGAAATTACTGATTTGCAAATGTTAAGAATGATTCAAGAAATGTACCAAAGCGATCGAGAAAAATAATATTTCAACAGTACAAATAGAAAATTCAAAAGAACAGTGTAATGACTGAGACAAATCAGACACAATTATTTGTTAGTTAACCAATAGTTTTAAGCTCACTCTGGGGTCTGTCCCCATCCCCCGAGAAGTACTCAGTTACAAGTTTATTGCGCCAAAGAATGTGCTTGCCACATTGAGAGCAGAGAAGAGACCCAGAAAATCTGCATCTTCCCTGCATTTTCCACACAGAACACAGACGTTCCTGCATTAATTTATTGATAGACTATTCTATAAATGAACATGCATATTCCCAGGAAATGGTATCAATTATTACTGTGTTGTATTGCAGTCATTGTATTTACATGTTTTATGATTTTTAAGTTTTATGACATTTAAGGTAACTTCAATTATGCCATGTTTAGTGTCTATGGGTTTGTATCGAGCAGAAATGCTTGTGTATGCGGTATGTCCATACCTGTGCAACACATTAGTATTACAAGAATCTTTAATAGTTCTTCTTCAAAAACTCAGCCAGTTAATCTGCTTGATCATAAAAGCCCCGACAAGGGGGTGTGTTGTCGCACGGAAATACAACACCTTCATTGGCTACATCAACTTTAAGAGGTTGGACTTTAACCAGAGGTTAAATGCTAGAGAACAATGCCACTCCCTCTCTTTCCTTGCTTCTGGGACCACTAAACAGACGTCTATTGGCTGGAGGCCTTTTCAGGCCAAGGCCTGTAGGCCTAAGCCTGCCGGCCTCGGCCTACAACCAAGCCATGTGCTCATCTATAAGTTGTTTCATAGTAATTCATCCGATGCTCCTCAGCCTAAAGGCATCTTGCAAGTATTGTACATTTGAACACTAACAGCGATTTAGTATTGATTTGTAACACTTACCTTTGTCAGCAAAGGTGTTTTATTACTGAGGAAACTGATGATTCTTTTCCAGATTGCCTTTGACTTTTTCCTATAGCTCTATTAATAGTTCCACTTCCGGTTCAACTCTATCATTGCTCATTCTTACCTACGTATGTGTGTGACCTTCGTGTTTGTTATGTGTTTGTTAGTTTAGTTATGTGTTTGTGAGTTAGTTAATAAAGATTGTGCACAATACATGTTTGGTTCTGACTCCGTCTGCTAATAAATTGCCTCTTAAGTGATTTAGATCCTGACTACGTGCTCTGAGTAGTACGGTACAATAAGAATGTTATTTTTCCATAACCTGGAAATTAACATTTCTTAGAATTAATAAACAATCAACACTGAGTGTTCACTGGATGAACAGGTTGATTGTAATATTAATCGTAATGTAGCTACATCCAGTTAATCTGATTAACGGATTTACATATTCATAATTAATCATAATTAATAATCATAATGAGTTATGAGTAATTATTAATATTCCCCTTTGAGTTAATTCGCTACAACAGCATTGATCTGAAATAGAAAGCTTTTGTAACATTATAAATGTCTTTACTGTTACTTTTGATCAATTTAATGCATCCTTACTGAATAAAACTATATTAATTTATTGGGTAGATAGCACCAGCACAGATCTAGGATTCCAACTGCTCCTTTTTCCTGGCTTTATAGAGCGAACAGTACAGCTGCTCTATTGAGATATTACATGGGAGATTAAGGGTTTTAGGTTTGGCTATATTACAGTTTTTTTCAACTGCTAACAAACGTTTACCAATACATAAAGTACTTTTTCTAAACTCTTAACACAGCAACACACATACATCACACAATTAGCCAAATAGTTAATTTTCTGCCCAAAACCATATTTTGTTAAATAAACCCAAACTCTACATTTCAAAATGCTAACAAATCTTTTTCAACATATACTAACTCTATCAAAATACAGCAAACCTGATTCAAAATTGAGTCGTTCTGTCAAAACATTAGCACTAGTTTTCTATCCAACATGAACATATAGCCATAGTGCAATGACTGTCAAAATACTAACAGTTGATGGCATTACAAAAACTGCATTACTTGTCATGTTAAAGTTATACCTGCAGAAAATATGAAATCCATTGTTTTATAATTCAGTTTCCGTTTACTGCAGTAATAGTAGAATGCTTACATGTAAGACATTCTACATTTTTGGTTGAGTGTTGAATGTGTGCATTCTTGGCACCATAAGTGAATGAGTCATTACTTTATAGAATGTGCAGTAGAAAAAAAGTAGTAACATAATTTTACATGAAGCTTTTACTGAAATGAAAACATGAAATTGCTGCCATTGATCAACAACAAATCCAACATACAGGGCCTTTGGATACTGTTGATGTCACGGTGTGTGACCATAGGAGGAAGAAGGCAGGAGAAGCAGGTTTCAAATAGAACTCAAAGGTTTAATAATACTTCAAAAGGCAGGTAGACACATCCAACATACAACAGTGACAGGACAAAGAGTGAACAAAACCAAGGAATACTTATACAAGAACTAATGAGGGAACTAATGAGATAATAAACAAGGCACACCTAAAACAAGGACACTAATCAAATCAGAAACCATGACAACTAACTAATGGTGGGAAAACTAAACAGAGGACATGTGACAAACAGAAAATGGTGCAAAAACAGACAGACGTGTGACATTACTCCCCAGGCAGTTCGGGGGGTGGCGGAGTGGCCTCGGCCTGGACCTCAGGCTCAGCCACTCTGGCTACAGAGGAGACTTGACTAGATGGAAGGAGCCATGGGTCTCTGGGCTGGAGTGAACTCTTGGACTGGAGCAGGGTTGGAGTGGACTCGGGGACTGGAGCAGAGTCTGGAGCTGATTTAGGGACCGGAGCGGAGTCTGGAGCTGACTCGGGGACAGGAGCGGAGTCTGAAGCTGACTCGGGGACTGGAGTGGAGTCTGGAGATGACTGGGGGACTGGAGTGGAGTCTGGAGCTGACTCGGGGACTGGAGCGGAGTCTAGAGCTGGAGTGGACACTGGAGCGGACTCAGGGGCTGGAACCAACTCTGGGTTCCAGGACATCCCCTCATACTCCACTAAAAGGCCTAAGGGCACAAGTGTGGAGACTATTACAGCTGAGGGCTCAGGAGTGGTGGTGGCCATCTTGACCGAGGGCTCAGGGGCAGCCATCTTGGGTCGAGGCTCAGGAGCATAGACATACATCCAACATACAACAGTTACAGGACAAAGAATGAACAAAACCAAGGAATAGAGGGTATGCACGTGACGTCACCGTCGACCGTTACGACTGCGGTCACACCCGCTAAGTGGCAAAAGACTGAGCGGCAAAAGCATTGGTTTTCAGCGTGAATGCCGCGAAAAACACACAAAACACATGCAAAATGGAAAAAAGCTTTGTGATTGACTGAACAAATAGCTTTGACACAAAACCTGAGGTATATATTTAAAGACTGCCGAAAGTTACAGAAAAAAAAGAAGCAAATGGATCGGTGCAATTCACAGAAACAGCTGGACTCCAGGCAGAGAAACATGGATTTGCAGTTATCATTTTGTGTCAAATTGTTGGATTTTGAGGTAAAATCATACCGTATACAGTATATTGTATTGTTATATATTATGTTGACAACTCTTCAAATATTTTCCATCTTATATTCTGCATAATTGGGTGTTTTTAAATGAACACTGACAAAAACTATATTATAAAACTATATATGTTTTAGGGCTGGACAATATGATATATTATATATATAACATTGATATAAGTGATTACTCGGATTTAAACCTACTGTTGGAAATCTCAGAAGCATAGACCAGGAGACTTTGGGATATCTTTAAGCAGAAATTACTCTTTATTGAGAAACACGCTGTGTGTCGCTGTGGTCATCCAAAATCTAACTAAGGCAGTGTACTTGGTAGTTCATATACATTCAAGGGAGGGATACACAGAGTAGAGGTGTGGACAATCTAAACAAAGCATGCAAATGCAGTATAGGAATCAGCCCATTCCCTACATTTCCCAGCCATGATCTAATCTGCATAACTGTGGCATTCAAATGCATAGGTGCTAATCCAATCAGTCTGGCAGTATCACCCATACCTTTACATTATCATAGAGACAAAAGCACAGCTGTATTTTGAGCTGGTCATGCCACATGGTCAGGAAGTGCATGAGACAAAAGGTTAGTGTCTCAGACACCTGTTGCCTTAACACAATATACATAAAGTTTTCAGTTCATATACTATTACATTGGAACCTAAATATAACATAGAACAAATTTGTAATCCCACAGTTCCCCCTTTGAGAGTTCTAATAACTCTCACAAAATACAAAAAAATACAAATTTAGAAACTTAAAAGTTTCATTCTTGTAACCTATGATCGTTACAGGCACATAGCACTTGCTCTGTGTTGATTGTCTTTAGTGATGAATGGCATGTTGACACAGAAACAAACATGCAGCTAGGGCCCTTGTAGTTATTACGGGTAATAGTCTTTTCTGGTTGGAACAGTCATTTCTTCGTGATGAGCGTGGGTCATTTGTTGAATGAAACACTTGATACTGTGGACGCATAGATAGTAAACTAGTAGGAAAAACAACAGCAGAATTGCTATTTCCTTGATCCACAGCCAAGGTTTACCTAACAGGTTTCCGGACCATGAAGAATTATCTTCAGTCATCTGGTGTAATTTTACTGAAAAATCAAGAATGTCTTGTTGGATTTTGTTCAAGTTCTCTGTTGGATCCATTAACCCGGTGAAGCACTCAGGTCCGATAATGGCGCATACTCCCCCTTGCATTGCAAGAATGTAATCCAAGGCCACTCTGTTCTGTAAGATCATTATCTTGTGCGAAGTGAGAGTGTCTGTAATGTTAACTAGAGCCAAAGCTGTATCATTGGCCAGTTTCTGTACAGAATT
Organism: Ancherythroculter nigrocauda; assembly: GCA_036281575.1. Lineage (NCBI taxonomy): Eukaryota > Metazoa > Chordata > Actinopteri > Cypriniformes > Xenocyprididae > Ancherythroculter > Ancherythroculter nigrocauda. The sequence continues at coordinate 17,092,138 of VTFQ01000014.1, read as the reverse complement.
CGATAAGCTTTTGACTTGATCAAGGGCCTGCATGACACCATAAGACGGGATTAATGCACCAAGAGTTCTTGACCACCATGTTTGAGCACAAGTGAGTCATGGAATGCAGCCATCTTCTTTGTTTGTGGTAGGAGCTGAATTATATAGATGTGGAGAGCTTGGGGTGGAGTGTGTATTTTCTCTGATAGCTGGTAGAACATAAACCAGGGTGCACCTGCCGTTGAACTGGCTGGGTAGGATGTTGTAGACAGAAGTTCCACATAACCAAAAGGTGCCAGTTGGTGGAGGAATCATACACCACTGATTTATTGCAAAGAGTTTTGGGAGAGATGGTGTCCGGTGAAGACACCCTTCTAAGTCCTTTTCCTCTCTCCCTGCTGATGTAGTAATGTCCACATGGGATTCTGTTCTCTTTTCAACCACAAGGTTGCAACGTTCACGAGGAATTTCACCCAATGGAGTCGAGGTTGAAACATAATTTTCCACGCACCAAGGAAAAGTAATTGTCAAGAGTAGATCTGTCATGATGGGAGTGGCTGAAGTTAGGTTGCAGGATGGTAATCCAGGAATGCAACATGGAGAAGCTGGAGGTGTTGTGATGTTGTGACATGTACTCTTGTTGTATATTCCACTGGTATGAACTTCGAATAAGGTACATGTGTCACAGTTGGAGATGGGGTGTGCCACCCATGAGATTCCTGCTCTTACTGAAAGTGGGTGTGGCATGCAAACATTCTTTCCAGCAAACAAGGCATTTCTTGACATATTCATCAACTCTAAGAATATGTTGTTTCTGGAGTCTACACTTTGTGCGATGTCCATGGTGATTACTAGTATGGCAATCTTGATCATGTTGATGGATGACTGAAGTTCTCGTATGTGATTCTCTGCGTAGTGTATTTTTAAAAAAAAAATTTTTTTCTTCCGTGACAGTTGGCTCGGTAGTGGGTCTAGTTGTCTTCATACGCTGGTCAGGAGGTCGGTGCGTATGGGTCTCGGGACAGCTATCAAGTGGTATCTGCACAGAGAAAGAAAGAAAACAAAAGACAACAGAGCAGTATGTGTTGTAATAGTCTGCAAACACTAGGGTTGTATCCTCTGTTCAATCTGAGTCTGCTATTGTTGTTCCTTCTTACCCTATTTCTTAATTCCTGTGACACCTAAAGAACAGTGAGGTAAGGATGGACTAGTGGGTGGGGGAAGGCCTATGAGGTAGTCTTCACCGCAGGATTGGCCCCCGATGCCTATTGCATTCGGTTCTTTCCCGGGCTCCTCACTGGTCCGTGTGTCCTATCCTATCCCTGTAGGTGGGGGAACAACTTTACAGTGTGACACATGAGTCCAGGTTTTCCTTCCCTGACACAACACTGCAGCAGCTGTAATCAGCATCACTTGATGTGGTCCTTGCCACTTAGGCTCTAACGGCTTGTTTCTGAATGACTTTATCATGACCCACTGACCTGGGATGATTGTGTGTCCACCTTCTGGTGGAGTCTGCCAACAAGACTCAACTCTCTCTCTGGCACTCTGTACTGCCTTTGTGAGGTTTTCACAGTAAGTGATCAGAGCATCTGAGGCAATGTGTACATCAGCATTTCTAAGATCAATCACACCTGGCATCTGCATTGGGCGCCCTGTAATAATCTCATGAGGGCTCAGTCCTACTGATCTGTTAGGTGACGCTCTCATGCTACACAGTACCGCTGGCAGTGCCTCGACCCATGGTACTCCTTTCTGATGCATTTTGCTTAGCCTGGTTTTGATTGTTCTGTTAGCTCTCTCAACCTGTCCTGATGCTTGTGGCCTGTAGGGGCAGTGAAGATTCCACTTAATTTTCATCATTTTAGACACTTCCTTGACTACCTGTCCTGTAAAGTGTGTACCTTGATCTGAGTCAATGTAATCTGGTAATCCCCACCTGGGAATAAAATCAGTGACAAGACATTTAGCAGTATGTGCAGCTGTAGCACACCCTGTTGGATAAGCTTCTATCCATCTTGAAAACTTGTCTATTACTACCAAAACATCAGTTTTTCCCTTACAAGGAGGCAACGATATGTAATCAACTTGCAGGTGACGAAATGGTCCTGGTGGAGCTGGGGTATGTGTTGCTGCTGTAGTTGCTGCTGGCACATCATTATTTTTCTGACATGTAACACATCTTTTGACTGTTTCGGTAGCTACATTTCTGAATTTTGGATTCCACCATTGATTTGAAAACCTGTGATTCATCGTTGCTGGACCACTGTGACCCAAATTGTGCATTTGTTGAGCCAAATATGGCAGCAGTGATTCGGGAGCAACACCTTTCCCCCTTTGGTCCAGCAACCAGATGAATCCGCTGTGGCTCCTTTGTCTAACCATGTCCATGCTTAATATAGGAGGAACGTCTTTGTACAGATCAATTATTGATTCAGGAGGCAGAATTGTCTTCTGTGCTGTACTACCTGAACACACTTGTACTGTTGCATAATAACAAGCCTGTTTAGCAGCTACATCAGCAAGAGCATTACCTTTAGCTTCCGTAGTATTAGTTGTGAGATGTGCTTTCACTTTGATCACTGCTAATTTCTTTGCTAAGTTTCATGGCAAACATTAGATCTTTCACTAATCCAGCATGCTTAATGGGGGATCCAGCAGAAGTTAGAAACTGTCTACTCTGCCAAATGACACCAAAATCATGAGCTATCCTAAAAGAATACCTGGAATCAGTGTAGATATTTGCTACCGATCCTGAAGCTAGCGTGCATGCTCTAGATAAGGCTACTAGTTCTGCAGCTTGAGCTGAAAAATGATCTGGAAGTCGACCTGAAGCTACCACTTCAGTGATGGAAGTTACTGCATAGCCTGCTCGTCTGTTACCCTTAATAACTTGAGCTGAACCTTCAACAAACAACTCCAATTCTGCATTCTCTATAGGAGTTTCTTTTATTTCACTCGTAGCTGCAAATGTAAGCGTAACACAATCGTGAGTCATTTCTCCTTCATCCTCTAACACAACTTCAGTCATTGCAGACATCATACATTAGGATGGGTTTGTGACTGGCGCACGCTGTAAAACAATGTTCGGGGCTGTGAGAGTTGTTAACCAATTTCCCCAACGAGAGGAGGTGACAGAAGTGACTTTTGCTTGATTCATTAGTGCGGACACTGTATGAGGGCATCTTACATTTACCGTCTGTCCTAACACCATTCCTGATGAAACCTGATGAGCTAGATGAACTGCCTGCACTGCTCTAAGACATGGGCCCATCCCTTGAGCGACTATGTCAAGTTTACCAGAATAGTAATGAATGGGGTGTAAACTGCCCCCATGATCTTGCATTAGACATGCAGTCATAAAGCCTAAGTGTTCATGGACATAAAGCACAAAGGGCCTATAAGATTGGGCAATTCCTAATGCTGGTGCTTGACATAGTGCTCTCTTCAAATCATTGAAAGCTTTGAGATGAATTTCTTCCATACAAACAGTATCAGAATCTTCAACCTGGCCTTTCAACAAGTCATAGAGTGGCTGAGCAATCGAGGCATAGTCTTCAATCCAAGGTCTACAGTAACCTGCTGTTCTTAAAAATGAACGGAGTGTTTTAATGTTAGTAGGTGGAGTTATGGCTTTGACTGAAGCAGCTCGATCCTGTGTAATGGATATATTTCCTGCACCAATTGTTTGACCCAGAAATGTGACTTGGTTTTTAGCAATTTGAGCTTTGTGAAAGCTGCATTTGTGTCCTCTTCTGCAAATAGTCCAACAATGCTGCCAATTCAGTTTGATGTACCTCGTGATCTGTAGAGGCAATCAAAATATCATCAACATATTGAATCATAGTGGACTGTTTGACTGGACATTCTGGGTCACACAAGTCACGTCTGACAGCCTGATGGTATATAGTTGGGGAATTCTGAAATCCCTGTGGTAACCGTGTCCACTGGTATTGCTCATAGTCAACTGTGAAAGCTAACCATGCCTGGCTGTCAGAGTGCAATGGTACAGAAAAGAATCCATTAGACATATCAATTACTGAAAAAATCTTACAATCTAATGGTAGGCCATTACAAATTGTAGATGGATCTGCTACTAGGGGGGTGATTTTATCAATATGTTTATTGGCTACTCTGTAGTCTATGGTGAGTCTCCATGTCCCATTGGATTTCTTGATGGGCCATATGGGTGAGTTACAGGGACTGTTGGTCTTAACTAGCACTCCTTGCTTTAGCAATTTTTCTACAATAGGTTTGATTCCCTGTATAGCTTCCTTATTGATTGGATATTGTTTGGTAACGGGAGGTGGACTTCCTGTCAATTTGACTGGTTCTACACCTGTCAAAAACCCACAATCATCCTTGTCTTTAGCCCAAATTGGATGATTCTGTAAGAAAGCATACTCAGGAGTGGTTGCATTATTAGTAGAAATTTGTGCTGAGGAAATGTTTATGCTAGCAGATTCTGAGGACAGGTCTAAAGTTAGATGCACTTGTCTCAGTAGATCCATGCCTAGAATTGCACCTGTATTTAATGGAGCACATAGCAATTTCGTAGTCAGAGTCTTTGGGCCTAACTGTACCTCTATGGACGCGGTTTCATACAAAACAGAATCTTCACCTATTACACCAGTTAAACAAAGTTTAGTTTTCTTGTACGGGATGTTTAAACCTTCAGCCAATTTTGTAGGAATTACTGTAATTTCTGCACCTGTATCAAGCAAAAAGTCAATTTCTTTCTTTTGTATGCTACCTTTCACAAAAATTCTTTGGTCATTGTGATGGATTACAGGGGAAAGGTAGCTACTCACAGCCCCAACAATTACTTTTTTTCCTTTTCTTTTTGTGCTTTTAGAAGAGCCTGAGTGAGCTGTCCTAAAGTTTCAGTGTAACTTGGCGGGACTACTTCAGGGTTGTAGGCGGGCTGAGAAGGAGCAGAGTTATGCATATTGTTTCTTTTACTATCTTGCAACTTCTTCCTACACTCTTTCTCCCAGTGACCTGCTTTTTCACAGTAGTAGCATTTGCCTTCTTTTCTATGCCATCTATTGTCTTGATTCGTTGTGCTAAACGTAGCTGCTGCTACTCTCACTTTTGCCTTAACATCAGCATCTCTTTCCCATGTAGCTAAGCTGTCTAGGTTAGTTCTGATGGTTTTGTTAGACCAAGTTAGATCTAGGAATGGCAAGGCTTTTTTTTGTACTCGACTAAAAGGCCATCTGACCAGATGCCGACTAAGGGTCCCTTGTCATCTAGCACACATTCAGAATCATCAACTATTCCACTGTAAGTCACAGCTGACTGACAAAACCTTTCAGTGTATTCACTCACAGGTTCTTCTTTCCTTTGCACACAGTTAGTGATTCTGGACCAGTCTATTTTGGGTCCCATGATATTCTTTATAATTTTCAAAACACCTTCTCTCAAATCGCCTTTACTGACATGTTGTAGTTCAGAAGTAACAGCAGACTCAAAACTGTTGAATTCAGTTTCATTTAGAATTTGTGACATCAGCTGTGTGACTTCTGTCAACAACATGTCATAGAGACGCATTTTGCTTATCAATGCACTTCTAAATTCATGAAAATTTGTGCGTGCTGAGGGTAAGCTCTGGGATAGTCTCTCTACATCTTTAGGTCTTAGCGCCTTGGCAACAGTTTGTACTTGGACAACAGAAGAATTTGGAGGAACACTGTCAATTCCCTCAATTCCCCGAGATCTTCTCCTAGCACCACATACCTTCACTGAATCTAGGGGCACATCAGTTACTGATTGGATGGCTACATCTTTTTCAAAGAAAGCTTGTAAATCAGGATAATTGTTATCAGACTGACTAACTTCATCCACATCAGTTTTTGCTGCAGCTTTGTAGCGGTTCAATTTCTTAGTCAAAGGAGTTGCTCTAGCATGGAGCTCTTTGTTCTGTTCCTCTAGCTCTGAGTTACGCTGAGACTGTTGTGTAGCTAGCGCTAAACCAAATTCTCTATGGCAGCAGATAATGCCTTTCATATTGTTCTTGCGAATACATGCTCCTAGTACCTTTTTACACTCATCTACAGACCAAATCTTGTCTGGATGGATCTCATATTTCTGAGTGAGTTCTTGTCTAACTTTCTCAGTGACTATTAGGTTCATTTGCACTCCTAACTGTGATTTGAATTCGCTATCTGACCACAAAGGAGTCGCGAGACCACCTTTATCAGTTGTGGGGATCAGTCTAGCATTCTTTCTAAACATTTTGTGAGTTCCTTGGTTACCACACAATCAAAACACTAAAACTTCTCTGATCAGCAGAGGGTACACTTGTTAACACAGATCAACTATTGTCAACCTTCCTTGGTTGAACAGAGGACAACACAAATTATTAGCACTTTACACTAATTCTTCCCTGTCTGAACAGAGGATACCAATTTTAGCACGTAATGCTAATCTTCCCTGCCTAAACAGAGGATGCCAAATATTAGCACCTAATGCTAATCTTCCCTGCCTAAACAGAGGATACCAAATATTAGCACTTAATGCTAATCTTCCCTGCCTGAACAGAGGATAAACTTCATCTCTAAAAGAACATTTTTAGAGGATACCTTAGTTAACCAAACCCTACAGCTGTCTGTTAACTCTTCTCTGATGGCGCAGAGGATAACAGCTTTGTACTGGTCTTAATGGTTCTTTTGGATAGAGTATCACTCACCAACCCTTGGGTGCACAGGAAAATTCAGCCCGGATCTTCTTTTGGATCACATCTTTGTTGTGCTAGAAGTTCCAATGTGGATTGAGGTGAGAAGCTCTATCCGGGTCACGGCACCAAAACTGTTGGAAATCTCAGAAGCATAGACCAGGGGCCTTTACCATGATGGTAGTTGGACAAACTCAGGGTTATAGGATTAGTTTTGAGTTGACAAAACCAAACCACTCCGATCCGGCTTTGTTGGTACCATGATGCTTATCATCAACTTTCTTTGTCAACTCAGGCTTTGATCCTGAGTTTGTGGAGCGCGTGCACATGAATCCGTGACATCAGTGGCAAACAGCCAATCACAAGCCTTGCAGCAGAGATAAACTATGATTTACTGCTCGCGAGAGAGCCAGCGTGATTCAAAACTCTTTCGCTGAAAATGAAGAATTTAAACACATTTGTGAAAGAGGACAAATAAAAGAAATTATCTTTCTCTATCAGTGCAAGAGAAACTTGTGAAGGTAGTTTATATAGTTGATAATTTATCATGATATAGACTCAAACATACAAGGTCATGTGTAGTCATATTTAATATTTACACCTTATTTATATTACATATGATCTATATATTGTGACAAGTCTCCCGAGCTCTCATCAGCGTCGCCCTGGAAACAAACAAGGATCATCTGCCAGCACTTAGCACGGGCTGGACCGTCACAGCTGCAGGAGATCAACGCACCCCATAAAACACCGCAGAGTGAAACACCAGGTTGAGCTTTACACTCCATGCAGCGAAGCGCTAACTTCTCTCTCTCTCTCTCTCTCTCTCTCTCATCCAGACAGCAGCTGGTGACGGTCCGGAAATACTGCACTGTTGACACCGCCACACGCTACACGGGATCCAAGGGAGACGGAAGCACCGCGCACATGCACCTCTTCACCACGGTTGTTCACTATTTGTCACAATAAAACCACCCTCCGGGGGTTTTTCATCCATCATTTGTTGTGTGATTCTTCGCCCCGTGACACTGGTGGAGAATGCGGGCATTGAAGTGAAGAATCACACACAAATTCAACACTTCACAAGATTTTTTTTTCCTCCTCTGTTTTCTCACGCAGTCAGCGAACCCCGGAAAAAAAGGCGGCGCTCCTCCCCATCATGGAAGACCTGCTCAAGGGCCTGACAGAAGTGAGTGTGCGACAACAACAACTCACCGAACACCTGGCCGCCCGCCAGGCGAAGTTTGAAGAGGAACTTGCCGCTCTCCGCCTCAGCCCCGCTCAGCATGTTCCGCTGCCTGACTCCCGCGTCCGTGTCACACAGTTGCTCCCAAAACTAACCAACCATGACGATGTTGAGTTATTTTTGCAGATGTTCGAGACCACGGCAACTCGAGAAAATTGGCGAAAACGCGAGTGGGCACAGCTTCTGGGACCCTTGTTGACTGGTGAGGCACAACGAGCTTATTTTTCTCTCTCTACAGAAGACGCGGATGATTATGACGTGTTAAAAAAGGAAATCCTCGGCCGCCTCGGGCTATCTGCTGTCTCCGCGGCCCAATTATTCCATGAATGGGAGTTCAAGCCCCGCCGCCCAGCTCGCGCCCAGGCCGCGGAACTGTCAAGGCTCGCCCGATACTGGCTGCTCGAGGGTTCACCCACGGCGAGTCAGGTGGCGGAGCGTGTCACCGTGGACCGAATGCTGAGGGCCCTACCGCCGCCCTCCCGGCGGGCGGTGGGAATGACGAACCCAACCACCATCGCTGAGCTGGTTAAGGCCATCGAGTTGGCGGAGACGGCCATGCACCGCGAGCCCGGGGAGCGAGCGCCGCTTTTCCCTCGGAGGGTGGTCCAGGAGCGACGCATGCCGGAAGGTACCCCACGCACAGTACACAGGCCAGTGGCTCCCGGCCCAGGCGATGAACCGATGCCCACAGAGGAGCCGACCCCGCCTACACGCGCCTGGTTGGCTGGATGCAGTGTACATCAAGAGGTACCCCACGACGCGCCACGAGTGGATAGAAAAATTAATGGTCGTTCTGTCCAGGCCATCCTCGACTCCGGAAGCTCGGTCAGTCTGGTGAAATCCGATGTCCTGCCTCCGCAGAAGAACTCCAAGGCCCAACTCCCCATTACCTGCGTAAACGGTGACACTCGTCACGTCCCGGCCCGCCGAGTGACGATTTCCGCCAGCCCCGGAGCGTGGCCAGTGGAAGTGGGCATTGTGAAGGATCTACCCCTCCTGGTACTTCTCGGACGAGACCGGCCGGGCTTTGAGGAACTACTGCGCGCATCCACTCAGCCGCCCAGCCAGGCCGGGAGCCGCCGTCGCGAGCGCCGTCGCCGAAGGAGACCAACCCAGACCACGCTGTTGACGACGGACAGCGGGAGAGATGGTGAGTCCCCCTCTCAAGCTTCTAACGTGTTCTTTGATGTGTTTCAACAGGTCCAGGGAGGGGGCTCGTTCGCGAAGGCCCAACGCGAAGATGACAGACTGAAAAACTGTTGGTCTCAGGTCCGAACGCTAGAGGGCCAAACGCATCAGCCAGCACCCCATCCTCTCCCGCACTTCATTGTGAAAAATGGCCTGTTGTACTTTGTCGCCCAGTGTCGGGGGGAGGTGAAGGAGCTTCTCGTGGTGCCAAAGCCCAAAGTCGAAATGGTCATAGAGCTAGCTCACAGCCATCCAATGGCCGGCCACCTGGGGAGTGCCAACACCATCCAACGCATCCGGGACCGTTTCCACTGGCCAGGTTTGGATGGAGATGTGAAACGGTCTGCCAAGCCTGTCCGACCTGCCAGCGAACCGCACCACGAGCGCTTCCCCCCAGTCCGCTCATTCCACTTCCCATCATTGGGGTGCCTTTCGAGCGAATTGGGATGGACCTGGTGGGGCCGTTGCCTAAGTCTGCTTGGGAACATGAACACATCCTGGTGATCGTCGATTATGCCACCCGGTATCCAGAAGCAGTTCCCCTTCGGAAGGCCACGGCAAAGAACATCGCCCATGAGCTCTTCCTGCTCTACTCCCGTGTCGGCATCCCAGCGGAGATACTGATGGACCAAGGGACCCCGTTCATGTCCCGGCTGATGGCTGACCTCTGCCGGCTGCTGCAGGTAAAACAGCTCCGAACCACCGTCTACCATCCAGAGACGGACGGCCTCGTGGAACGTTTCAACCAAACCCTGAAACAGATGCTGAAACGTGTGGCCGCTGAAGACAGGCGTGACTGGGACTTAACGCTCCCCTACATTCTTTTCGGAATCCGAGAAGTCCCTCAAGCCTCTACAGGGTTCACTCCCTTTGAACTACTGTTCGGACGACAGCCACGAGGTCTGCTCGACGTGGCCCGAGAGGCCTGGGAACAGCAGCAGCCGGCACCTCTCCGCTCCGCCGTCGAACACGTGAGGGAAATGCGGGAGCGGATCGAGAGGGTCATGCCATTGGTCCGGGAACACCTCACGAAGGCGCAACAGTCCCAACAGCAGTTGTACAACCGGGCGGCGCAGCCACGAGAGTTCCGACCAGGGGATCGAGTCATGGTGCTGGTCCCCACATCAGCGTGCAAGTTCCTCGCAACCTGGCAAGGCCCATTCACCGTGTTGGAGCGCGTGGGACCCGTAAATTACCGGCTATGCCAATCGGGGAGGCGGCGCGAAGAACAGTTGTACCACGTCAACCTGCTGAAGAGGTGGGTGGGGACCCCGGAACAGCTCACCGCGCTAGCCTCCATTGATCCCCTGGTCATGGACGTCGGAGATCATCTGGCCGCCGCCCAGAAGACGGAGCTGAACCATCTGGTCCGTCAGTTCTCCGATGTGTTCTCCTCGCGCCCCGGACAGACCAACGTCATCCAACATGACATTCGCACGTCGCCCGGAGTCATCGTGAGGCAGCGGCCCTATCGGGTCCCAGAGGCTCGGAGACAAGCCATCGAGGATGAGATAAGTGAGATGCTGAAGTTAGGGGTTATTGAGCCATCACGCAGCGCCTGGTCCAGCCCCATCATCATGGTACCAAAGCCGGATGGCACCCTCCGTTTCTGTAACGACTTCCGCCGTCTCAACGAGGTCTCGGAGTTCGATGGATACCCAATGCCCCGTGTCGACGAACTACTGGAGCGACTGGGGAGGGCCCGGTATATCACGACTCTCGACCTCACAAAAGGCTACTGGCAAGTTCCCCTGACAGATTCCGCCAAGGAAAAGACCGCCTTCTCTACGCCCAGTGGGCACTGGCAATACCGGACCCTCCCCTTCGGCCTACATGGGGCACCGGCAACGTTCCAGCGGATGATGGACATCATTCTGCGTCCGCACCAAGCGTATGCAGCGGCTTACCTTGATGATGTCGTTATTCACTCCGAGACCTGGCATGACCACCTGGAGCGGCTACGGAGGGTGCTCCTGGACCTCCGGTGGGCTGGACTGACCGCCAACCCCCGGAAATGTCATCTTGCCCTCGCCGAGGCTCAGTACTTGGGCTTCCGGGTGGGTAGAGGGCTGATTCAGCCCCAGCAAAAGAAGGTTGACGCCATCAGGACAGCACCCCGCCCGGAGACTAAGACCCAGGTACGAGCTTTTTTGGGGTTGGCGGGGTATTATCGCTGTTTTATCCCTAACTTCTCTTCCTTAGCATCTCCCCTGACAGACCTGACCCAGAAGGGGCAGCCAGAGAAGGTAAAGTAGGACGACATGTTGGAGAAGACCTTCAGGGATATCAAGACCGCCCTAACCACTGAGCCGGTCTTAAAGGCGCCCGATTTCAACTGCCCCTTCCTGTTGCAGACAGACGCCTCGGACACCGGCCTAGGGGCGGTCCTCTCCCAAGTCCAGGGGGGTGAGGAGCACCCCATCATCTACATCAGCCGTAAGCTGACCCCAGCCGAAACGAAGTATGCGGCAGTGTAGAAGGAAGCCCTGGCCATTAAGTGGGCAGTCCTGGAGCTCCGCTACTACCTGCTGGGACGCCGCTTCACGCTGATGACCGACCATGCCCCACTCCAGTGGATGGCCCGCGCTAAGGACACCAATGCCAGAGTGACGCGGTGGTTCCTAGCGCTCCAGGACTTCCACTTCTCGGTGGAACATCAGGCCGGGATGGCCAACGCCAAAGCCGACGGACTCTCCAGGCTGTGGTCAGCTTACGCAGGTCTGTCAGGGCGCACTCCCCGCCCACCCCTATGTTCCCCAACATATATCTCTAACTTTCGTTCCAGGAATAGTGCGACGCTTGGGGGGGGGGGGGTGGGGGGTTGTGACAAGTCTCCCGAGCTCTCATCAGCGTCGCCCTGGAAACAAACAAGGATCACCTGCCAGCACTTAGCACGGGCTGGACCGTCACAGCTGCAGGAGATCAACGCACCCCATAAAACACCACAGAGTGAAACACCAGGTTGAGCTTTACACTCCATGCAGCGAAGCGCTAACTTCTCTCTCTCTCTCTCATCCAGACAGCAGCTGGTGACGGTCCGGAAATACTGCACTGTTGACACCGCCACACGCTACACGGGATCCAAGGCAGACGGAAGTACCGCGCACACGCACCTCTTCACCACGGTTGTTCACTATTTGTCACAATAAAACCATCCTCCGGGGGTTTTTCATCCATCATTTGTTGTGTGATTCTTCGCCCCGTGACAATATATTAATATTCATTGAAACTAAATGCTTAATAACAACTGTTAAACTAAACATGCTTGTGTGTAATGGATTAATACAAATATAGATCATATAATTGTACAAATCACAAATCATAAAATAATTATCATTAAAACCAGACAATTTCATTGTTAAATATTAGTTTTTACTATATAGTGCCCTTTAATTTGGAGGAAGAGAAACTTGGGGAGTGACTTTATTGTGTTGGGTGTGTCAGTGTCACTTAGCTTACATCTGATTGGTCCAATTTCAGTTTGAGATCTCTAAACCAGAACATAACCTGCCCCAGAGCAGGTTAGCCGTGGAGCGTAAGTTACTATGGCGATGAACACTGCTAAAAGCCAAGTTACTTTCATGGTACCTAAAACCCAGGATTGGCGCAAACTAATCTGAAACTTACCTGGCTTGCCAGCTAATCCAGCTTTTATGGTACAGGCCCCAGGAGACTTTGGGATATCTTTAAGCAGAAGTTACTCTTTATTGAGAAACACGCTGTGCGTCGCTGTAGTCATCCAAAATCTAACTAAGGCAGTGTACTTGGTAGTTCATATACATTCAAGGGGAGGGATACACAGAGTAGAGGTGTGGACAATCTAAGCAAAGCATGCAAATGCAGTATAGGAATCAGCCCATTCCCTACATTTCCCAGCCATGATCTAATCAGCATAACTGTGTCATTCAAATGCATAGGTGCTAATCCAATCAGTCTGGCAGTATCACCCATACCTTTACATTATCATAGAGACAAAAGCACAGCTGTATCTTGAGCTGGTCATGCCACATGGTCAGGAAGTGCATGAGACAAAAGGTGTCTCAGACACCTGGGCTGCCTGCCTTAACACAATATACATACAGTTTTCAGTTCATATACTATTACATTGGAACCTAGATATAACATAGAACAAATTTGTAATCCCACACTACCTATACTGTAGTTATATACAATATTCACAGGCAGATTTGCTTTATGTGTTTCCCCAGTGTCAAAATAAGGCACATTTAAATGTCAGGAAACACCAACTCCTGGCTGCATGTCAATATCCATGGATTAGGTTTATTTGACAAGTTGTAAGGAACACATTCAATTCCAACCTTTAGTGTAATCATTTGTTTTACTCTCGTTTTCACAGTTTCCCCATTAAATCCCGTCATGCAGCAGGTTCTTTTACCACTCAGTCCAGCTGAGGGAGCGCATTCCGACAGGAAAGTGATGTTGATGCATACCCTCTATACTTATATAAGAACTAATGAGGGAACTAATGAGATAATAAACAAGACACACCTGAAACAAGGACACTAATCAAATCAGAAACCATGACAACTAACTAATGGCGGGAAAACTAAACAAAGGAGGACATGTGACAAACAGAACATGGTGCAAAACCAGACAGACATGTGACAGTTGAAGCTTTTTTTCCACCACAGAATAAAGAAGTATAAAAGGTAATTGTGACTTTTTATCTCACTTTTTTTTTTTTTTTTGCAATTGTAAGTTTATATCTCACAATTCTGACTTTTTCCCCCTCAGAATTGTGATATATAAACTATAGGAATTGAGAGAAAAAAAGTCAGACTTGTGAGATAAAAAGACATAATTACCTTTTTTATTTTCTATTCATGGCAGAAATAAGCTTTCACAGGTTGCCCATGTGTAAGTGAAAAAAAATAGATAAACAGTCCAGCACACATTCTTCCTTCTCTCCCATACCTCTTCTTATCCCTTGTCATGATCCAACTTCTCCTCTCCTCCATCTATTCCTCTCCCTTACCCAGGCTTTTTTTTTTTTTTTTTTTTGCTCCTCTGTGCAGATTCAAAGAGTCCTATTTTACTGTATGTCCATGTAATGGAAATAACTTCAACATCTGACTATGCCTCCAACTGAGATTGGAATCTGCTATTTCTCAATATCTCAGTGATCTGCTAATTAAAAATGCTTATCAATTGTTTCAGTATTTGTTTTATATATTTTTTCAATACTTTTGAGCTGCTGTTGTTGCAAAAGTATAGGTTTTATACTATATTTAATGATTGTAACATTGGGTCTTCATTTCTGCCTTTCTTTGTTTAAGCATTTGCAAATAAGATGAGAAAGATCCATGATTTTGGTATGGGGTTAGCTTATATGAAAAGAAAATTTAAACATTTTAGAAACGTGTTAATTGACTGCATTTTGTGTGAAAACAACATGAATTGTGTTAATGGTATGGTCACAACAGATGGATGTTCTGCTAAATGTGTTTAGAGTTTTGTGACTACAGAATGGACAAATGTATGTTAGCAACTGAAAAAAAAAAAAACTGTAATTCTCACTGTTGTGCATTCTAACAATGCAATATTTTTGAGTTCTATAAGTAACATTTTGAATGCTGGGGATGTAGGTTCATGCCAGATTTCAAAGATTATCTTTTTGGCCGCAGTTAAAACAGTGTGGAGGATCCTACACTGGTTAGCATTCAGATTGAGGTCAGCATCATCATTCAAAAGACAACAACTGGGGTGTTTAAAGATAACCACGTCACACATCTCTGTCAAGACTTGAAAAACCGTATCCCAAATTTTACCAATATGTTGACACTCGTATGTGCATATATGTCCCCACAGTATTTGAGCAAAATGGAATGAGCAAGTGAGCAAAAAAGGGGTAGGCAAGCGTTTCATTTTGTACAAGATATATGGAGTAGCAATAATAATAAATATTTATTGACCAGCAGCAGCAGCAAATCAGCATATTAGAATGATTTCTGAAAGATCATGTGATACTGAAGACTGGAGTAATGATGCTGATTCAGCTATGACATCACAATTTCATTATAAAATGTATTTAAATAGAAAACAGTTATTTTTAAATTGTAAAAAATAACATTTCATAATCTGATTGTTTTTGCTGTATTTTGGATCCAATAAATGCAGAGGAGAGACTGGTGAGGTGAGGAGAGACTTAAAAAAAAAATCATTAAAACAACTTAATCTAAAACTTTTGAACGGTAGTGTATATGAGCAATATCACATGAGTAGCCATACTCGTAATCACAAGTAATCACAGCGTGCTGACATACAGCCATATCATATGGCTACAAATGTGATATTGTGTTTATACAACAGTTCGATGGCACAAGTTTGTAAATAAATAAGAAATTACAAGTGTCTTTAAAACCCTCTTTTGTGCAGAACTACTTCCTTCCACCACATATTCAAATCTCAAGTTGACAGTTTGACCAAAGCTCCATTACTAAATCTAAAACATCACTTTAGAACTAGTAACGAAGGAATATTGAGTCCCTCCATTTAAACTCGTATTTTGTACAATATTATTGAGAGAGAGAGAGAGAGAGAGAGAGATCACAAGCATTACCTGTGTCTGATATAACATTCATTCTTCAGGTCGATGTCCATAATATTATATCCATTATAAAAATCCATTTGAATGTCCACTGAGGAAAGCGATCTTTGTATTTGTCCTTTTTACAGTTAAGGGATTTTTCCATAACAGCACTAAAACAACGTCCTTTGATTACAAAGGTCACTTTCAATTTAAAAGTCTCTTGCAACTGATTCATTCAATTCTAAAGGTTGCCGCCATCTAATGGCGTTAATGAAACACAGTGTCTACACCAGACGTGACCGTTGTCGTTTCCATTTACTGTCGGGAATTTGTAGTGTTGCGTCACATCCAGTGTAGACAATATCACTGATTATAATGGGTTCTATTGTCTTTTGATACATCGCGTTGCGCCACTCGTGTCCAGTGTAGACACAGTGTAACTTTTACTTTTACGCACAAATGGACCCTTTCTCAATACCAAATACAACATATTATTTTATATAAAATAATATTTACTGAACAACAATTTTTAAATTAACAACAATAGCCATTATAAATGACAATAGAAAATAGGGCTGGACGATATGGCCAAAATTTATATCACGATATAATTCTTAATTTCGGTCGATACGATATAATTCCGATATCGATATGAACTATATAATAGCCTCAGAAAAAATGCCAAGAATGGCCACAATGGATGTCTGTACCTACAAACCTCTAAAACTATATAATATTTTAGAAATAAAAACAGTACAAATAAATTTATGTTCAGCTTTTATTTGTATTTAGCCTTCATACAAACATAAAAATAAACATAAGACTCACTCACTTTAGTAATATTAATATCTTTAACATTAAACTATAACGTAGGCTGATTTTATTATTCTTAAAGGGTCATAAAAACCCCAAAAAACTTTTTTTGAGATGTAAACAGAAATGTATAGGCTGCACATCATTGAAAACACTAAAGGTACTCAATGTTATTCATAAGTGAAAAATAGTTATTTTTGCATTTTTCATAGCGATTTCTGTCTTCCTGTTTGAAAAGCTGAGTCGGAGCAATGACACAATCGTGACATAATCGTGTACTTTCGGCCCAAGTATGGGCATGGTCGAACATGCTGACATAGACCATTTCGAGCGAATCTCGACATATATATTCATGACATAAAGCTCATTTAATCCAATAACTGCGCTGTAGTATGCATACGATTATAATTGCAGTATTATGCATGAGGAAGCATCACTTCTCTCGGAAGTGGATTGTTTTGCTGTAATCTACCAGCACAAATGGAAAATATGTTCGCATGAGATCGCATTACAGCAGAGAATTCAAATAACACAAAAGTGCTGCTCATTCACCTGTGCCTGCTCTAGCTGCGTTCAAATACGCAAGCCGTAGGCTGTTTACCTCAGCACAGCACGTGTGTTGTTTGTATTTTGCTCGCGATGGGGTCAGAACTGGAGTTTGAATACGAACACATGAAAAATATGATTGTTTTTATGATATACAGGTGGAGCGCACATATGCTCGGTTTCAGCGCGGAGCTCCGCAATGAGTTTAATAACACTAGCCTCGTGACACATAGCTCATACAGAATAAAGTATCCATGTTTAAAGTTTTTATTTCTCACATTCTCCTGCACCAAACATTAACCAGCACGGTGTAGTTATGCACACATATTTTCATCAAGTTGTGGAAGCTTGTTCCGTTGCATTTGCATCAGGTGTACTCATTTTGTAAAACTTGCCGCGTTCGCGTTTGATCTTAGCGTACAACTGTTGAGCACTGGCTGGTGGCTGCATGTCTCTGTGGTGTACGTCATCACGCAAATAGCCAATCGTGTTCTGCTCTTTCTAACGTCTGCGGCTCAAGTCAGTGATGCTGTAATGTATATATTAAAATACCGGAAATGTGTTTAAAAATCATATCACCGTTATCGAAAAAAATTATATCGCGATATATATTGATATTGAATTATTGTCCAGCCCTAATAGAAAATAAACACAATTGTACAATTCAGTCAAACTTTCAAAAGCAGTGCTCTACAGGATGCAAGTTAAATACCGCCTTAATATTAAATTATTAAATTTAACGTAGCCCAATTCGATTTGCTCAGGAACAAGTAATAGGTTAATAAGACCAAAGTTTGCCTGTTTTATGTACCCAAAATGAATATCTTATGTGTAACCACTATAAGAGCCAGCGGCAAATCCCCGAAGCACTGGCTGAGATGAAGCTGTACACGGCGGGCACACAAGCACTGAACGGCCACTGATGGCCTGGAACTTGCATCTCCGAAAACGTCTAAACAAATTGTAAAATAGGAGCTATAATTAACCCTCAGGGGTCTGAGGATTTTTTGGGGCCCTGGAGAAATTTTGACATGCCCTGACATTTGTGCTTTTTTCAGTTGTTCATAAACATATTAATGGAAAAAGTGTCATTACACTGTATTCAGCACAAACTAGGCTACAATAATATGTGAGGAACATGTATGTACATGTTTGTTTTTGAAGGAATAACGTTTATGCATGGTTATTGAAAAAAACAAAAAACTTAAGTCACTGAAATAAAGCCAAAAAATATATATTAAATCTGTGTTCACAAAACTTCTGGGTATTGGAGGTTGTAGACTAGAGTTTTTGCTTCAAAATGAGGTAAAAATTATACTACCTGCTTGTTCATATAAAACAATAGAGAGTATGCATGGAGGCGTGAATCATCATGAATAATGGGTGATTCTCACCTGAGAAGACAAAAGAATTGCATAAAGAGCTCTAATGACCTGCATAATAATGAGCTCTTTCAGTCAGGTAGGCTGTGAAAAAACCCTCTGTTGATCATGTCTCAAGCTCATCATGGTGTAAATCAAACATACAGAAAAAACAGCAATACTGTGAAATATTATTACAATTTAAAATAATGGTATTCTGTTATATACTTTAAAATATAATGCATTTCTGTGATGCAAAGTGTCTGAACAATTATGTTACCTCTATGGCATTTCATATAAGCTTTTAGCTTAAAAGCATGCACATTTGGAGAAATATTGATGGATTCTGATATGTTTATGTCAATTTTCTATACAGAGGAGTAATATTTATTAAATATTTATTGTCATCACTGTGAGTGCTGGATACTGTATTTTCAATTCATACTTGCAGCCGGAGGGCGCTCTGTGCACCTTTAGTCCACAAATTCATATAAAGAAGAACAGGAACCAGGAACTAACGGCATGTCTTCTAGAGGTCGCTAACCATGGCTTTAACATCAGATAAACACTTTTCAAGACAATAAATACACGATTGAGACGATGCATACAAGTATTGCCTCAGAATTTGCCTCAGAATAGCGCTCGTTTCGTGGGCGTGGCCACATTAGCGGATAATGAGCTCCATCACAGACTTCTGACATGGCTCTCTTTTCATACAGATTACATAAACACAGAATTTTTGTTTTCGATTTGACTTACACGATTTAAAACCTGACATTTCAACGTTTTTTTAGACAGATGTCTAATTTTTTTGTGATTAGTATTCACTAAGTTACAGTTCATTTTCTGAGAACTATCAGATTGGACTTCGTTCAGAGGGAGACGAGAGATCACGCATCATGTTAGTTTTCTTTATTTTGCAAAAAGCACAACATTTTGTTTTTACTCTGAGTGTACACAAATAAAAGAAGATATTCCACAGATTAAAATGGTGTATAGCTCTTAATTGTATGTGCAACATTGACAGAGTATTTTGAGTCTCTTTCACACTGGTAAGAAAAAAGCCGTGAGGGAGTTAAATATGAGTCACATATTACAGGTCTAAACAACTACATTTGTGCCTAAAAAACTCTTAAAACTACAGTTTGTGGTTGTCACAGACATGCCAGGCTCTACACTCACCCAATCACAATGCACTCCCTCTCCTGAGTATTAAAAAACCACACCTGACACTCATCAGCACCCATCATCACAGCAGCATAAAAGACACTCCAGAGCATTCGGTCGCTGTCTGGTCTCGTTAACGCATACCTACCTGTTATGCTTACCTCAAAGACTCTTCTAACATCTACTTACCTGCATCCAGTGTTCTCTGTGATTCCTAGTGTCTCCTCGTCTCCTGTGAGTGTCACCGTGTCTCATCTGCTCCACGCCTGCCTGCTTCCATGATCCCTGGGAAAGATAAAGACAAGTATAAGATCCAGTATCATCCTCAGTCAAGGCCTTGATCCATGTGTGCGGTTGCATCTCGCTGCATACGAGGATTCCATCTGGCTCGAGAAATTCACCCAGTTATCCATCAGATTCGCCACTCGTATGTAGCTGTGTCTCGAAGAGCACCAGGGCCAGCCATTATTCCCATCTATCCTCCGCCAGCCTGAATCCGTCAGCCATCCAGAACCCATGCAAATAGAACACTCACATCTTTCGTCTGCTGAGCGACAGAGGAGGCTGACCCAGAATCTCTATCTCTATTGCGGCCGTGCTGGGCATTACATCTCTGAATGCCCCACTCCTCCAGTACGATCCATGGTGAGTGTTATCATGCCTACGTTGAAAAAGATGAAACCACTCACTATTGTTGTAAACCTTACTGCTGCTGATTTCTGTCTTTCATTTCCAGTCATTGCCCTCCTCGATTCTGGGTCAGCTGGAAACTTCATCTCTGGTGCCCTTTGTCACCAGCTCCAGCTCAAATCCACCGCCACGCCGAAGATATACTAAAATCCACGCGTTAACTGGAAAACCTCTCCGCGAAGTTCGTTACAGTGTAGGACCTCTTCACCTCCAAATCGGTGTCCTCCATACGGAAGAGATCCATCTGCTGGTTCTGGAGGAGTCAATGGCTGACGTGATTCTAGGGCGCCCCTGGCTTGAGCAGCACAATCCCATCATCTCCTGGAGGACAGGAGAGATCCTGAATTGGGGTAACCAATGTTTTACTGACTGTTTCCCTGAGTTCCCTGTTCCAAGTCTTCCCGGTTCCGAGGAATTTCAAGTCTCTGCTCCTGAGTTTCCTGCTCCAAGTCGTCCAAGTTCCGAAGAAACCCAAGTTTCTGCTCCTGAGTTTCCTGTTTCAAGTCTTCCAAGCTCTGAGAAGATCCAAGTCTATGCTACTTCTGTGGAAAGTCCACCCGAGAAATGTTCAACTGACATCCCTGCCTGTTACTCCCACTTCAGAGATGTCTTCTGTCCTAAAGAAGCCTCCAAGCCGCCTCCCTATCAGCCATGGGACTGCGCAATCGACCTCATCCCCCGTGAGCCAGTGCCCAGAGGGAAAATATACTCCTTTCCCTCTCGGAGGAGAAGGCCATGGAGGAGTACATAAACGAAGCTCTGTCACAAGGCTACATACGCCCGTCTACTTCCCCTGCTGCTTCAAGCTTTATCTTGGTGGAGAAGAAGGATGGAGGCTTGCGGCCCTGCATCGACTACAGAGCTTTGAATAAGATCACCATAAAATTCCATTACCCACTTCCTCTCGTCCCATCAGCGCTGGAACATCTACGCGGCGCCACTGTGTTCACCGCAGTGCTTATAACCTCATCTGAATACGTGAGGGGGACGAGTGGAAGACAGCCTTTGTGACCCCTACTGGCCATTATGAATATCTGGTAATGCCGTATGGACTTGTCAATGCCCCCTCCGTATTCTAAGACTTCATGCATGAGGTGCTCCGGAAGTTCCTGCACAAGTCAGTCCTGGTCTACATAGACGATATCTTGATCTACTCCCGGAGCATGGCCGACCATCGCCACCACGTTGCGGAGGTCCTCCAACGCCTAAGGGACTATCAACTGTATCTCAAAGCCGAAAAGTGTACATTCCTTCAGCCCTCAGTGCGGTTTTTGGGGTATAACATCGATCACAGTGGCGTCCACATGGACGAGAGGAAGGTCACTGCTGTCAAAGACTGGCCCATTCCCACATCCGTGAAAGAGTTACAAAGGTTCCTGGGTTTTGCAGATTTCTACCGCAGATTTATCCAAGGTTACAGCTCCATCACCAGTCCGCTTACCAGTCTTCTCAGAAATAAGCCCAAGTCTCTGTCCTGGACTCCAGCCGCCACGCAAGCTTTCAACACACTCAAGACCGCGTTTATGACAGCTCCCCTCCTGGCTCACCCGGATCCAGATCTCCCTTTCGTTGTTGAGGTCGATGCCTCAACCACAGGAGTGGGAGCGGTATTATTCCAGCAGCAGGGGAATCCCTGTAAACTCCATCCATGTGCCTTCTTCTCCCGCAAACTCAACCCGGCGGAGGTAAACTATGACATCAGGAACCGGGAGCTTCTGGCCATCAAGCTCGCCCTGGAAGAGTGGAGGCATTGGCTCGAGGGAGCCAAACATCCATTTATGGTTCTGACAGACCATAAAAATCTGGAGTACTTACGGGACGCGAAACGACTAAATCCCTCCTACCACCCTGGGACAAAGAATGTAAAAGCTGATGCTCTGTCCCACATTCATAGTCCTGAAGAAAGCACCGATGATCCAGAGCCCATCATCCCTGAGAAACTCTTTGTCAGTCCCATTACCTGGTCTGCAGAAACGCTCCCCGAGCCGAGTGCCTCCACCAACACCCCGCCGGGTTACCCTCAAGGTTTGCAATATGTTCCACGGGCACAGCGCACTCCACTCATCCATTCCTCACATGCTTCACTGGGCACTGGCCACCCAGGGGTCAATGAGACCCTCTCGCTGTTGAAAGAGCGCTTCTGGTGGCCCAACATGGCATCCGACGTCAGGAGGTACGTACAGAATGCCAGGAATGTGCCATCTCCAAGAGCCCACGTCACCTTCCCTCCGGAAAACTCCAACCTCTGCCTGTTCCAAACCGCCCCTGGTCACACCTAGGAGTAGACTTCATAACGGATCTTCCAGTCTCCAACAGTTGCACCTGTGTATTGGTGGTAGTGGATCGATTCTCCAAGTCTTGTCGACTAATCCCCTTGCCTGGACTGCCAGCAGCAATGGAGACCGTGGAGCTCATGTTTAACTATGTATTCCGATGCTATGGACTGCCCGAAGATATCGTGTCTGACCGTGGATCACAATTCACCTCCAGAGTATGGCGATCCTTCTTCAAGCTCCTAGGTGTGACCATAAGTCTCTCTTCTGGATACCATCCCCAGACGAACGGGCAGACGGAGAGGAAAATTCAGGAGATCGGCCGTTTCTTACGTACCTTCTGTCCACGGCCACCAGGACTACTGGAACCAGTTTCTGGGTTGGGCTGAGTACGCCCAGAACTCTCTCAGTCCACCACCGGTCTCAATCCCTTCCAGTGCATACTCAGCTACCAACCCCCACTGTTCCCCTGGGATGGGGAACCATCGGACATCCCGGCAGTGGATTACTGGTTCCGGGAGAGTGAGAGGGTCTGGGACTCAGCTCATCTGCAACTCCAGCGAGCACTATGCAGGCGCAGAACGGCAGCTGACCTTCGACGCTCCCAAGCACCCAACTTCCAGCCAGGCGAGAAGGTCTGGCTGTCGACCCGGGACATCAGGATGCGCCTGCCCTGTAGGAAACTGAGTCCCAGGTTCATTGGCCCCTTCACCATCACCCGGCAGATCAACCCCGTCACCTATCACCTGCAACTCCCTCCTGAGTATAAGATTCACCCAGTTTTCCATGTCTCACTATTAAAGTCTCACCATCCCTCTGTTCTTCCCTCCACAGAGCCTGGCGAAGCCGAAGAACCCCCCCTTCCGCTGATCGTGGATGACGGAGCAGCTTACATGGTGAAAGACATCCTGGACTCCCGGTGCCATGGTGGTCACCTGGAGTATCTGGTTGACTGGGAAGGATACAGTCCCGAAGAGCAGTCATGGGTTCCCAGAAATTCTTGATCCAAGTCTCCTCGATGATTTCCATGCCAGGCATCCTAACCGACCAGCTCCACGTGGCAGGGGTCGACCACCACGACGTCGGGGTCCACGGTCCTCAGGAGCGGACCATGGAGGGGGGGAGGGGTGATGTCACAGACATGCCAGGCTCTACACTCACCTAATCACAACACACTCCCTCTCCTGAGTATTAACAAGCCACACCTGACAGTCATCAGCACCCATCATCACAGCAGCATAAAAGACACTTCAGAGCATTCGGTCACTGTCCGGTCACGTTAACGCATACCTACCTGTTATGCTTACCTCAAGGACTCTTCTAACGTCTACTTACCTGTATCCAGCGTTCTCTGTGATTCCTAGTGTCTCCTCGTCTCCTGTGAGTGTCATCGTGTCTCGTCTGCTCCACACCTGCCTGATTCCACGATCCCTGGGAAAGATAAAGACAAGTATCAGATCCAGTATCATCCTCAGTCATGAACTTAACCTGCTTTCACTCACCTGCACTCTGCCCGTCATCTCTGGTTGTTCAATAAACTCAATCTTAACTATACCTGTGTCTCCATCCCCTTCTGTATGTAACAGTGGTACAATAAGTGTAGTATTTGTAAAGAATGTGGTGGATTTGCTCGGCTGCCATGACAGTTGCTTTAAGTGATATAAACGGTGCTATCACTTGAATATCGCACGGCTTTCAGCCAATCAGATTCGAGAACCAGAAAGAACTGTTGTATAAACATATATAGACCAATGAAATTGCCGAACGGGTTAAGGTCAAAGGGTATGGACGAGTCTGTGTCAGCAGCTCCCTCCCGACTACGAGGAAGAAGTTTCAAACTTCCACAAATTCACTGATGCAAAGATAGTGGAGCATTCCATTGGCCCGCACAACATCATAAAAATGGATGAGGTTCCTCTGACGTTTGACCTGCCTCTCACTCGGACTGTCAACAGGAAAGGCGAATCATCCGTCATGCTGAAAACAACCGGGCATGAAAAAATGCACTTAAATTGTGTTCTGAGCTGCACGGCATCGGGAGAAAAGCTTCCACCGATGGTGATTTTTAAACGCACGACGATGCCAAAAGAAAAATTCCTGAGAGGAATTGTTGTGAAAGTCAACAAGAAAGGATGGATGACGGAAGGCCTAATGCATGAATGGCATACGGAGTGTTACGGCAAGCGACCGGGAGGATTCTTTCACAGGAACAAGCCATTGCTCGTTTTGGACAGCATGAGGGCCCACATAACCGATTCGGTGAAAGAAGCCATCAAGAGGACAAACTCAATTCCAGCTGTGATTCCTGGAGGCACAACAAAGTATTTGCAGCCACTCGACATCAGTGTAAATCGTGCATTTAAGGTGGCGCTCCGTGTTCAGTGGGAGGCTTGGATGACAAGTGGGGAGAAATCCTTCACTAAAACGGGCCGCATGCGAAGAGCAAATTATGGTCAAGTCTGCCAGTGGGTCCTGACAGCGTAGAGCATTGTCAAAAAATCCACTATCATCAATGTTGTTTCGAAAGGCTGGACTGCTGCGTGTTGAAGAGGGCTCAGCGGGGGATTTGCCTCCGGATGAAAGTGACGAGATTGACAATGAAAACGATCTAATATCGGATGAAGCAATTTTGAGGCTATTCAACACTGACACCGAAGGAGATGACTTCAGTGGTTTTCAGTGCACAGGAGGAGTAAGATATTTTTTGTTACAATTTTTTGTTACAAGCCGTGTTTCGTTAAAGCCTATTTATTTTTGTGACAAGCCGTGTTTCATTAAAGCCTATTTATTTTTGTTACAAGCAGTGTTTCGTTAAAGCCTGTGTAAAGTTCATTTGTTTCAATGTACCGGTAGACACCTGCGGCTTATAGACATGTGCGGCTTATTTATGTTTAAAATAATATTTTTTTTTAAATTCAGTGGGTGCAGCTTATATTCAGGTGCGCTCAATAGTCCGGAAATTACGGTAATCCTGTGCTTCTATTTATATTATCCTGAGATTCTGAATGGTGTGTCATCAGTTTTGCTACTTAATGTTTACTCATGGATATGTGCTATTTGAGTTCACATTGTGATGCTTGAGTTATACTGAATTATATTATGTGTTTGTGTTTTATGAATGATAACATGGCTAAACCTGTGTAAAATTAAGGCATTTTTGTGCAGAGTTTTGCAGAAATCATTAAGAAAATTGAAATGTGTTAAACTTTATTTTGATGGTGACATCTAGTTGCAAAATTACTTATAGTTAGAAGAGTGTCTAAAGTGGACCATCAAAATAAAGTGTAACCAAAGTTTTGAGCAATGTGTCTTTGTTTCATGCAATGATAGCTCTGAAGTAAACTAACCGTCCAGAGCAGGTTATGTTCAGCGAATAAGTTGCTATAAGCTACTTTTATACCCTGAAATTGACCATTTTTGGAAGCTAAAGCTTACTTACCTTTAAACATACCTGGGCACATCACATAACCTGCTTTCTGGTAATGAGATGCACCTCTGAGATATTTTATAGAACTGGCTGATCATTGATTGATCTAATATGCATTAGACAAATTCAAGATTCACCAAGATTCATCGAAATATATAGAAAATATGCTTGATAAATCATGACAACTATTTCAACCATTTTATATTTAATGAACTATATAATGCCTAGATGTTATGGGGTGTTATTCAACAGAGAACCAGTATAACATATTTTGATAAACATGACATAAGCAATTGATAATGTAGGAAACAGCAGACAATTGTACATAATCAATTGCATGAATGTAGCACTGGCAATTTGTTCAAAAGAGTGAGAAATTGCTTTTATGATGTGCACAAGTGACTAGGTGATGTGGAGGTTGAACAAGTAGTTTTGAGAATGTCAGTTGTGTAAACCAGACACTCACAAGACATGCAAGACAAGAGCACACGGCAAGTGAAAGTACACACAAACTGTGCGCTCACAATAAAGACAGAACCAGGAACATGAGGGTCCGAACCCCGACACGAAACCGAACCAGACATGAGTGCCGGGATCCGAACACCACGCGCCCAACATGAAACAAGACACACAGATAAGAGAGCACACAGCTCAAGAACTCTCGAGACCGTACGCCCACACAAAGACAGGACAAAATGACAAAGTGTCAGAGCTCTGTCACAAAACTAAGAAATAAACTAGTCAGAAGTGACAGAACCCTGACAACCTGAGGATAGCTGGAAGACCGAGGAAAGAGAACGCTCAAGCAGATAAAACTTGGGAGCCAGGAGCAATCCTCACATTTAGACCCAACGCATAAACAGTTCGTCAGATCTACACCACTGGACTGTGTGGTAGACATAGATCTTCAGTGCCCTCACTGGGCAAAGGCCAAGAGGCCGTACATCACTCCCATGTGAAATACTCAGCAGATATAGCTGCCACATAAACCTAAAGAGTGGCAGGGGCTGCCCCTGCCGAAACAACTCTACATGAGCTCCAGTACTGAACCTACAGGTCCAGTACTGGGTCCAATAGGTCCAGGCCGCAATGCCTGCCCAAGAGGCAAAAGCTTCCACTCAACAGCATACAGGCACCTCGTAGAGGCGGCCCAAGAGCTAAGAATACATTAATGTGTTCTGCTCAGGGGTTACACTCACAGTTTCCATAAATTAGGACAGGAGGGCAGGTCGGGCCTGAGGACAGACTGACCAGATCGGAGAACCATATCTGAGTGGGTCAGAATGGGGCCACCAACAACAGATGTCTCACTTCGGTGACAGAGGAGACAGAGAGAATCAGAGCGGGCAAAGCTTAGTCATGCTCGAAGCAAACAATCCACTTCCACTCGGCCGAACCTCTGCCACAAGTCTCGCCACTTGAGGGTGTAGTCTCCAAAGGAGGACACACCTCACCATCAGGGGTGAGAACGTAGTCCTCCCTGGTGATTCAAGTACAAGCACCATCCTGACCAGTATATGACAACTCCTCAAATAGGGTAAGAACCATTTGAGTGCCAGAACACTGCCAGCATCTCTAAGCTGTTTATGTGCCACACCATGCAGCTCTTTCCAAACTCCAAAGTCGGGCAGCCCCGATAGATTGCCTCCCAGCCCAAGAGGGGTGAGTCGTGATAGTTTTGTGATGACAAATGCCCCTAGCTGGACTCCTATGAGCCTCTGCACTTAATCACGACTCTGCAGAGGGTGACACTGAGGCAAGATCCCTTTGGCTCTTGATCCACTACTGAAATAGTCTCATGTGGAGCAGGCCCAGTCTGCGGCATAAACCTACATGGACCTAACATCCGGTTCTGAACTGGATCAGACAGTGTTGTAATGACTGAACACGTGCAGGAGGCCGACGTGCCCGCATCGTGCAAGAATCCAAGTCCACGCCTAGAAAAATTGTTCTCTGACTTGGCAGCAACACACACTTTTAAAAGTTTAAGTGTAAGACTCCTCAATGATCAAGTATGAAATCTCGATTGGGCAAGCCAGCGCTAACTGCAGAAGTGGGGGTTTGGATGCCAATATAGAACCTGTACACACGCCCTTAGGGCTATCTTCTCAGACTCAGAAAGCTAAAGTGCAGAGAGCGGTCAAAATCGGTCCAAAACACAACAAGCGGTGGAACAGGCTGACAGAGAGGCGAATAACTTAGAGATTGCTATAGGAAATTACTCTTAAGCGCGAACACATTGACGCAAAAGTTCTGGCTCAACGCAACAGCAGAGCTAGCAAGAAGAGGGTAATTAGTCATGCAAATCACTGTTTTGTAGCATGAAGTGTCAAAGTGTCAAGTGTTGTAGTGCACGATAACGTAAGCAGCACTTAAATGCAGTCAGTCATGTGAAGCGAGTTTTGGTAGCATAAGCATCGCATCAATCACATGAAGTGAGGATGACAATGGTAAGAGATAGCTGAGCCAGTTATATTAAACCCAATCACCACTATCATGCAGAGAGAGACAGGGAAAAACCTGTCTGCTTACTCTGTAGCTTGTAGGGGTGTAACGAGATCTTGTGTCACAAGATCTCGCGAGACTAAAATGTGACGAGATTTCTCGTCGAGGCGAAAAGTAGTCTCGTGATATTGCCATGACAGAGTGTTAGGATGATTAGGAAAGAATATGCCACTGCTACCTTTACATTACACATCCACTGTCGTTTTGCTTTGTATTTAAATAAAAAACATTTAATTCAGTTGGATAACGGTCGCCGCCACTCCATATTTACAGAGTTACGCGCGATCGCTGAAAGAACTTATTAAAACGCGATTTCAATACGCATTTTGAAAGTGGCTGCCAGATGAATACAGATATCTCTCAAGAAAGCTATCATAGGCTGGGCAGTGTAGTTGTTACCATCTCTTAGCTCTGTATCAAAGAAAAAATTGGTCTTATTTGCATTTTGAATATTGAGAGAGTGTGATTATGGTTGCACTTATTGTAAAGTGTTACCATAAAAATGAATAACAGTTTTCTCGTAATTTTATTAAGCACAAACAGTAAGGTTTCATTTGTTAACATTAGTTAATGCACTGTGAACTATCATGAACTAACAATTAACTCTCTGGAGTCTGAGGCTGATTTGGGGCCTGGAGAAGTTTTGACATGCCCTGACATTTGTGCTTTTTTCAGTTGTTCATAAACACATTAATGACACAAGTGTCATTACACTGTATTCACCACAAACTAGGCTACCATAATATGTGAGGAACATGTATGTACATGTTTGTGTTTTTGAAGGAATAACGTTTATGCGTGGTTATTGAAAAAACAAAAAACTTAAGTCACTGAAATAAGGCCAAAAAAGTATATTAAATCTGTATTCACAAGACTTATGTATTATGTAAAAATTATGCTGCCTACTCCTTCATATAAAACAATATATTGATTTAGTTTTTGTAAGACACTTTTTGTCAAGAAACACAGTATGCGTGGAGGCGTGAATCATCATGAATAATGGGTCATTTACATCTGAGAAGACAAAAGAATCACATAATAATGACCTGAAATGACTTGCATATTAATGAGGCCTTTCAGTCAGGTAGGCTGTGAAAAAACCCTCTGTAATCATGTCTCAGCTCAATTTAAAATAATGGTATTCTATTATATTCTTTAAAATATAATGTATTTCTGTGATGCAAAGTGTCTGAACAATTATGTTACCTCTATGGCATTTCATAGGCTTTTAGCTTAAAAGCATGCACATTTGGAGAAATATTGATGGATTCTTATATGTTTATGTCAGTTTTCTATACAGAGGAGTAATATTTATTCAGGATTTATTGTCATCACTATGAGCGCTGGATACTGTGTTTTCAATTCATACTTGCAGCCGGAAGGCGCTCTGTGCACCTTTAGTCCACAAATTCATATAAAGAAGAAAAGGAACCAGGAACTAACGGCATGTCTTCTAGAGGTCGCTAACCATGGCTTTAACATACAGATAAACACTTTTCAAGACAATAAATACACGATTGAGACAATGTATACAAGTATTGCCTCAGAATTTGCCTCTGAATAGCGCTGGCTCCGTGGGCGTGGCCGCATTAGCGGATAATGAGCTGAATCACGGACTTCTGACATGGCTCTCTTTTCATACAGATTACATAAACACAGAATGTTTGTTTTCGATTTGACTTGCACGATTTAAAATCTGACATTTCAACATTTCTTTAGACATAAGTCTAATTTTTTAGAGAACAGAGAACCAGTATATTTTGATCAGCATGGCATAAGCAAATGATAATGTAGGAAACAGAAGACAATTCTTCTTAATCACGTGCGTAAATGTACATGAGCATTGCCAATTTGTTCAAAAGATTAAGAAATTCTTTTTATAATGTGCATGTGACGAGATGATGTGGAGGTTAAACAAGTTTTGAGAATGCCAACTGTGAAACGTACCAAAGTGACTAAGAAAGTTTCACTTTCACTTATGTATATTTTTACATATACACAATATAGGCTATGCTTGAATAAATGGGTATCTACAAATAAATTACAATATATAGCCTTTATTTTGTTGCCTTCAGGTGAGTTCAGTTTTGAAACTGTTCTGTAATTCTGAAAATATAATAGTTTTTTGCACTTTTTTGTTGATGTGCACTTTAATTTCTAATTTCATTTTTGTGTGTTATTCTTCAGGTGACTATAAGTCAAATTTAAGATTTGACTTATAGTCAGCTGTTAAGATGGCGGCGCGTGTGTACGCAGCGGCTCGGAGCTCTCGAATATGCAGCTATGTTTTTGTTTTTTTGTGTGTGTTAAGTTTGTTAAGTTTACTGTCTCAAGTACTCAGTCAACGTTTATGCTACGGACGAGCTGAACTGCTTGAAATCAGAAATCGATATCAGGATTATAATATCGGGAACCTAAACTCTATCCCTCCGGAGATCTTGCAACCTGAGCAGCTCAGCGGAACGATCATCATACCACCTGGGAGGCCGCAAAGGCGGCGCAGGGAAAGGAAGCAGAAGCGAGGCAAGAAAGCTGGTGTACCAGCCAGGTTACAGGCTAATCCACACAGGCCAGTGCTGCCGAGTCTCTTTCTTGCAAACTCTCAGTCACTCGTCAATAAGATGGACTGAATTATAACTAAGAATTACGTCTCAGTACATGGATAGCTGCATTATTGTGATTACAGAGACCTGGCTGGACAGTGCTATCCCCGATGCCACCATCGACCTAGATGGCCGCTCCGTTTACCGAGCGGATAGAACGGCCGACTCCGGTAAGAGCAAAGGTGAAGGAAAGTGCATATATGTTAATAATGCTTGGTGCATGTCTACGGACATAATTAAGACACATTGTTCTCCTGATATTGAGTATCTGACTTTTTGAAATGCAGACCTTTATACACACCAAGAGAGTTTACTGTTATTCTTATCAAAGCTGTTTACATTCCTCCACAGGCTAATGCTAAGCTAGCTCTGGAGGAGCTGCATGACACCATTAACAGCCAACTGAATGCATATCCAGAGGGAGCTGTGATCATAGCAGGAGACTTTAATCATGTGGATCTTAAAATTGTAATGCCCAAATTACACAGCAATGTACATTTTCCAACTAGGGATACGAATATACTTGACCAAGTGTATACTAATATCCCAGGAGATTACAAAGCTATTCTATCTCCACATCTTGGCCTATCTAACTATATCTAACTATATTGTATTGTATAGTATATCTCAATAGAAATGATTCCATCCTACAGACCTCTCATTTGCAGAACACGACCCACTGTTAAAACTGTCCAAGTCTGGAGTGAAGAGGCAATTTCACAATTGCAGGACTGTTTTGAAAATACAAACTGGGAGTTGTTTGCACAGGGAACAGACTTGGAGGAATATAGCTCATCCGTTTTGGCTTACATAGCCTTCTGTACTGATACTGTGTTGACCAATAAGACCAAAAACCATGGTTTGACAGACATGTGCAGTCCTTACTCAAGGCAAAAACATTGCCTAGAGATCAGGGGATAAGCTGGCTTATAGTAATGCCCGAAGGGCATGAGGAAGGGTATTAAAGGGGACCTATTATGCCCTATTTAACAAGATGTAAAATTAGTCTCTGATGTCCCCTGGGTGTGTATGTGAAGTTTTAGCTCAAAATACCCACAGATAATTTTTTATAACCTGTTAAAAATGCTACTTTTAGTGGTTGAGCAAAAACGAGCCGTTTCAGTGCGGTCCCTTTAAATGCAAATGAGCTGCTGCGATAGGCCTAAGAGGGCGGAACTTCAAGAGCTCGTTCTCCCCTCAGGATTCAGTCAGGACACAATATAATGTCAGAAATATATGCTGCATGGAGATAGAACAGGTATAGTTTAGTTTAATTACGGTTATAGCTTATATTGTCTTCTTGTTTTTAATCTACTATATTAGTACAGGCCTGTTGTACCGTCCGAATGATGGCCAAAACCGATGAGTTTTATGACGTTTATTGTACTTCACAGAAAAGATTAATCGTCTGTTTTCACTCTAGAAAATCACTGTATGAGCTTGATAAAACAATGCAAGTGTGCATTAAAATATTATCCATAAACTCTCTCTCTTTCCCTTGTATTTTTATCACCAACATACATAGAGAAGTAACGCTAGCCTACACAGAAACACTGGTTATAACTAACAGTAAACAAATATATAAATATATAAAGTAAAATATATATATATATATATATATATATATATATATATATATATATATATATATATATATACAGCTATGGAAAAAATTAAGAGACCACTTAACATTGATTTCTGAACTTAGAGTGGTCTCTTAATTTTTTCCATAGCTGTATATATATATATATATATATAAATATATAAAGACCTTTTGCCTTTCGGGTGGTGCTTAATAAACTTTATACCTGTAAATCAAATCTGATGAACTGTAATAAAGTGCCCTCTTACCTTCATTACTGCCATATAGTATCACTCTGGAGGCTGTAAGCTGGATCACGAACAGTTTTTACTTGTTATCCTCCTTGAGTAGCACATTTTTAGCACAGTCTCTGTTTTGTATTGTCTCTTTGTATTGATATTCGTTCACAAAGCAGTTCGGTGTGAAATGATTTGCGCAGACATAAACGAACTTCGACAGAACTGAGGGAGCATTTTCCTGTAAAACCAAGTAAATCCACCTCGTTTTCAGCAGCTCAGATTTAGAGAGTAAATGAAGAGAGTTATGTGGATTAATCCATCCAGCTACAGAACACCTAAAACGCATGGGAGACACTCTCAGCAGTGCAGCAATGGTGGACTCGCTGTAAACAACGCGCTCAGGGCGGGTCTATGTTCAAACCAAAGTCCCTTTAAGACAAGTCATTTCACTTGGCGGCCATCTTTTAAACGTCTCTCGGGCATCCTGGGCATCATGCAGCTCCTATCTCTTTGAATGGGAAAACATCAGATTCTCCAAAACTGTTCGTCAACCTTACGATTAAATTTGATATTTGAAATCACCAATGAAATCTAACAACAACTGACTCATAAATTTAGTTTCTAAACGCTCGAATCATGACAAAAAAACTATATTTTTTTCAGGCTGGATCAAGCTAATGCGCATGCGCAAACCTAAATACGCGTCTCTTCGGAGGCGCGCGTCTGACTGTTTCTATAGAAACCGGTGATTCTAACAGCCGCTTAAGTGACGCGATGACTTTACCAGTCGGCGATTGGCTCTTGGCTTTAGAAGGCGGGACTTATTCCGCCATATTGCGCGTTACACTTTCTCCCATTCAAAACAATACGAGTGACATGTCTTGTGTTATTCTATAGTCTTTGTTCAAAATTAAGTGTCAGTCAACACTGTGGGCGGGGCCTGTGGCTTTTGTGACATCACACTGCCAGGGATCTGGAAACGGCTCGTTCTGAGACACTGCTTATGATTTATGGGGATTAAAAAAAAAAAAGAGTGGGTGGATTTTTATCACTATAGGGTGGTTGTGTACACACACTGCCAACACACATTTATGTCCAAACACCAGGCAAAAGTGAATTTTGCATAATAGGTCCCCTTTAAAGAAGCCAAGCACAGATACCAGCAGTGTATAGAAGGCCACTTTAAAAATAATAACCCCCCCAGCATGTGGAGAGGTATTAAAACTGTAACGGATTACAAGAGTGGTACAAAACAGACCAGCTATGACGCCACACTTCCTGACACCCTGAATCAGTTCTTTGCATGCTTTGATAGCAAGACTGACAGAGTGGAATCTAAAACTGTACCACCATCTAGGGAGGAGCCTGTACTCGCTTTTGAGTGTCATCAGGTGAGATCCACCCTTAAGAAAATCGACATCACCAAAGCAGCAGGACCAGACATGGTGTCGGGTCGTACACTGAAGTCATGTGCTGATCAACTAGCAGAGGTGCTTACTAACATTTTCAATCTGTCTCTGCAGCAGGCTGTAGTCCCCATATGTCTTAAATCCACCACTATTGTTCCTGTGCCCAAAAAGCAAGCAGTTAGGTGTCTCAATGACTATCGTCCAGTTGCCTTGACACCAATTATTATGAAGTGCTTTGAGAGGCTGGTTTTATCTTACATCAAAGCCAATATTCCCACTGATCTGGACAGCCATCAGTTTGCCTACTGTTGGAACAGATCAACGGAAGATGCAATTTCAATCACGCTCCACACAAGCCTGTCCCATCTGGAGCATCCCAACACATATGTTAGGATGTTATTTGTGGATTTTAGTTCTGCGTTCAATACAATAGTGCCTCATAAACTGGTGAACAAGCTTTGCAACATTGGATTGATTAATTCACTTTGTTCATGGATTTTGGACTTTTTTACTAACAGACCACAGAATGTCAGGGTGGGTAATTGTACTTCATCCACTCTCACCCTGAATACAGGGGTACCGCAGGGTTGTGTCCTCAGCCCAGCCCTTTTCACTTTATTTACACATGACTGTATATCCATTCACTCCTCTAATACTATAGTGAAGTTTGCTGATGACACCTAGTTGAGTGGTGTTCGGATAGTGACCTGGTTTTGAACTAGTGAACACATTGTCACGATACCAAAATTTTGACTTCGATACGATACCTAACTTAAATATCACGATACCGATACTTAAACGATACTATGGCAAAAACCTAAAACAGCAGGAAAAGTAAATAAATAACACATGACAGAACTTCTTTCTTCACCAGTGTGCAGGCTGATAATTCTGGATTTGAGCTTCATTGCCATGAAGTTGTTAGAGTTAATATCATTTTTAATGTTTATTATTTTCATGCTCAATAAAATTGTAAATTATTTGCTGTTATGCTTTTTTTATATATATAGGTATGTAGGTGTTTTTGACAGTAAGATTATTGTAAAATTTTGATTACTGTAAATACTTAAAAGCAATGTTATTTAGGGGTGTCCTCGACTACGGATTTACATAGTCAAATCCGATTCGAATCAGATTGCCTGTATATCCTGAATCATAAGCACTAGAGCACTAACCACTAGAGCACTAGAGAGTGCGCACGGACTTTGAAAGGTTCGCACGCTGAACTGTGCACGAGATGGAGCAGGACACGGAAAATTTTCTTTCACACACAGCACAGAGAAACATCTTTCTAATAAACCGACCAAACTGCCTGTCAAGTGATAGACGAAACTGACAATGATTTTATATTTTTTAAACAAACGAAAGGCAATGTGGATAAACATTCACAGCCACGATGTGCAGAACACTCTCAAAGATATAGAAGAAAACGAATAAAAACATTTTGGATCAATAAACTTTAAAATATATATTAATAACTGCAGAAAGGCCACACTGCAGATAGATTTCATATGTCGGCAAATCAAATTACATCGGCTAAATTGTCTGTGCGAGCAAGCTTTAACTAATCTACAGCGCAACATTGATGCACCAAA
Source organism: Ancherythroculter nigrocauda (assembly GCA_036281575.1). NCBI lineage: Eukaryota > Metazoa > Chordata > Actinopteri > Cypriniformes > Xenocyprididae > Ancherythroculter > Ancherythroculter nigrocauda. Next base: position 17,056,289 of record VTFQ01000014.1, on the reverse strand, counting down.
AACCATAATAACCAAATATATAATTGTTTTTTTTTTATCAAACATTAATTTACAGAATTGAATTAGAACAGAATACCGTTCTAATAAATGAAAATAGCCTAATTAAAAAAATGCAAAATGCCTGAAGTGCAGGGGAACATATATTTAAAACACAAGCCAGAAATAGTTAAATAACCCAGAGTGATCAATAAATAAATTAAAATTAAAGAAATTATTAAAATAACAAAATTATAGCTAGAATTGTCAACTTGTCGTTTTAACTGCAGAGACAATAAACGCTAAACTGGAGTCTTTTTAGCTAAACATTAACAGCATCCAAAAATCAAATCCGGCTGAAATAGTTTGAATCACTTGTAGCTACCCTACCTGAGAGACAAAAATCCAGTCTTTCACGCGATCTGCCTGTGTCCGTTTGAGTCTTTTTTTTAAATAGCGCGCTATAATCAGCTCGTTGGCCGGCAGAAGCGCGCTGCAGTGTTTGTCGTTGTTGAGTTCTAGGACATGAGCTGTTGGCACATACGTTTTTTGATCATCTTTTACCATTTCAACGTGCATCCAATTGTACACTTTATCCCAGACATTGTTGAAGATTTAATCCCTGCCGTAAAGATGCTCATCTGTCGGTCACGGATCATGGAAGTAAAACTTAAATCGGTCACAGGTTGGATTTATTCACGCACATTAAAAATATTTATATAAATATTTATTTATAGCATTAACATAATAGAGTGCCCCAGGGATGACGCATTTTTGTAGGCAAAACCCGGAAGCGAGTTAGCATTTTTGAACTTCCGGTTCCAACCGTAAAGTCTATGGGTTTTTGAATGGGTTTTTGCTAAATCGCCTGAAATAAGGTCTGTGGTTAACAAAGCCTCTAAATACTTTCACGTTTTGATCTATGACATAAAACACACCAGTTATAACCCACTTGTGATTTTTTAAACTTTTAATGTGTCTTAAAATCGGCGGTTGCTAACAAATTGCTAAAAGGGACTACTTCCTTTGGCAGGGACTTTAGACGTCATCATGACAAACAGGACATTTGGACAGCATTTCTCATGAAAAAGTGGATAAGTATTCATACACAGAGCAGATCATAATCAGTGAGCATGTTTTTAAATAGAGTTGTTTTCTAAATAAAGTTTGAGGACGCTTGGTGGTGACGACGTTGATCCACGACCATGGTGTGTAGTCCGTTTATAGCCTATACTGTTAGCCTTTTATATCTGACGACTTTATTTAGGCTTCAAAATCTATAAATGTTGTGTTAACTTGTAAAGATTATCTTGATAGACAAAATGTGTATGTGTCATAACCCTTTGTAAAACACAGAGCTTATTTTCTGCGATTTTCCAAAAGTCTATGGGAAAAATGAATAGGCTTTCAGTCGAGGGAACCCGTGCGCCGCTAACTTCCGGGTTGGCCTACAAAAACGCGTCATCCCTGGGGCACTCTATTGGCTGTATATTAACCTAATGGGAAAGAACCGGTATGTCTATGTAAAATCAGATATTGAGCGCCCCCATATCTCGTCTCATATCACCTCTGCGACGATTCGACTGTGAGACTGTTAGTCAAATCAGGCTCCTCCTATCGAAGATTCGAATTGTCGACTATTCAGGGTCACCCCTAATGTTATTAAAGCATAACTTGGTTTAAAATAACTATATTTCCTTCACATATTTATGTATTTTTAAATTAATTTTATTTTTGCAACCAGATATCACTTATTAAACTTAGACTTAAAGGTCCTCTAAGCGATGTCACGCATTTTTAGGCCAAAACATTTTTTGTCACATACAGCAAACATCTCCTCACTATCCGCTAGCTGCCTGTCCCCTGAACACACTGTAAAAAAATGTGGTCTCTGTAGTCGCCACAAGCTCCAAAAATGGCAATAAAAACAAACTGGTGCAGCCTGGACCACGAATCATAATAAACACGCTCCAGCCAATAACCGACAAGAATGATTTTAAATGTGTGTTCATGACTGTTATAGGAAGCACGGATGGGAGGGGAGGAGGAGGCGGAGGGAGGGTCCATAACAATTTCCATAACAATTAAGGGGCCATTAGTTTGCCCAGCCCTATTAAAATCAATTAATTATTTGATTAAAGTGCTCCGTTTGCAGATGCTATTACTGGCTCTCACAATAAAAGTAAAAAGAAAAAACGTATGTAATTACTATATATAATATTTTTTTCAAAATGCTGTGTAAATATGTACCTTATTAAGGTGAATTAAAGTGCAGCCTTATTAATGAGCAAAACGTCCGGATGTTAAATGCACTATTTACGCGTGGCTGGGAGCAGGTGTAGATTTCTTTCATACCAACTAACATTTGGAAAATACGAACATTTTAATGAATCCGAAAATTTACGCCAGAACCACTTTACACATGATTTACACAAAAATTCGTTCTGCTCGTGTTTCATGAATGAGACCCAGTGTGAAGCAGCGCGCTGCACGCACACTGCCCCCTGCTGCCGCACATTAGGAAATACAGCTGGCACTCAAAGTACCGGTACTAATAAAATTAAGAACCAAAGCGTTTTTAAAAGCAGGGTATCGCGATACCTTTATAGTACCGGTATATCGTGCAACACTATTTTGAACACCACCAAAACAAAGGAAATCATCATAGACTACAGGAAAACCAGGAAAACGACACCTTCCCCACTCTATATAAATGGAGGAAGTTGAAAAAGTTACCAACATCAAATTCTTGGGCCTGATTATCACAAACGATTTAACATGGACTGTTAATACTCAGTATGTAATGAAGAAAGCTCAGCAGAGGCTTTTCTTCCTGAGAAAACTCAAGAAAGCCAAAGTACCATCTGAGTGGTAAATTTCTACAGGAGTACAATAGAAAGCATTCTTTGCCACTGTGTGACAGTGTGGTATACTAGCTGCACTACACAGAATCGAAGAGATTTGGCCTGGATAGTCAAGACTGCACAAAGGATTGTGGGAATCCAGCTTCCCAATCTGGACACAGTTTATGCTAGCCGTCTGCATAAGAGGGCTAGCAACATCATCAAGGATTCAACTCACCCAGGTCATAGACTGTTTGAACCACTTCCATCAGGAAAAAGATATAGAGCAATTAGAACATGCACAAACAGGCTGAGGAATAGTTTTTTTCCCAAGAGCTGTAACATGTATCACACCTGTTTCCCATACATACACACACAAATAGCTGTGGCGGACTGGAATTGAACAGTTACATACTTAACTCCCTGAGGTCTGAAAACGCGCCGGCGCGTTTTGCAGGATTTTTTTCACATTGCAGCAAAACAGACTTAAAATACTCTGTCATTTCTTGTCATAGAGACATAAGTAATATATCAATTGAAACTATAGAATGTCTTCTTTTATTTGTGTACACTCAGAGTAAAAACACAATGTTGTGCTTTTTGTAAAATAAAGAAAACTAACATGATGCGTGATCTCTCCTCTCCCTCTGAACGAAGTCCAATCTGATAGTTCTCAGAAAATGAACTGTAACTTATGAATACTAATGACAAAAAAAATGACACTTACGTCTAAAGCAACGTTGAAATGTCAGGTTTTAAATCGTGCAAGTCAAATCAAAAACAAACATTCTGTGTTTATGTAATCTGTATGAAAAGAGAGCCATGTCAGAAGTCTGTGATTCAGCTCATTACCCGCTAAAGCGGCCACGCCCACGGAGCCAGCGCTATTCAGAGGCAAATTCAGAGGCAATACATGCATACATCGTCTCAATCGTGTATTTATTGTCTTGAAAAGTGTTTATTTGGATGTTAAAGCCATGGTTAGCGATCTGTAGAAGACATGCCGTTAGTTCCTAGTTCCTTTTCTTCTTTATATGAATTTGTGGCCTAAAGGTGTACAGAGAGCGTCCTCCGGCTGCAAGTATGAATTAAAAACACCATTCCTGAAATGTCCTCTTCTTCTTTAGAATAATTTGTGGACTAAATGTGCACAGAGAGTGCCCTCCGGCTGCAAGTATGAATTAAAAACACAATATCCAGCACTCATAGTGATGACAATAAATATTACTTCTCAGTATAGAAAATTGACATAAATATATAAGAATCCATCAATATTTCTCCAAATGTGCATGCTTTTAAGCTAAAAGCCTATATGAAATGCCACAGAGGTAACATAATTGTTCAGACACTTTGCATCACAGAAATAAATTATATTTTAAAGAATATAATAGAATACAATTATTTTAAATTGTAATAATATTTCACAATATTGCTGTTTATGATGAGCTGAGACATGATTGCAGAGGGTTTTTTTCACAGCCTACCTGACTGAAAGGCCTCATTAATATGCAAGTCATTTCAGATCATTATTATGCAATTCTTTTGTCTTCTCATGTGTAAATGGCCCATTATTCATGCAGATTCACGCCTCCACGCATACTGTGTTTCTTGACAAAAAGTGTCTTACAAAATTTAAATCTCTCTATTTTTTTATATGAAAGAGTAGTCAGCATAATTTTTACATAATTCTGAAGCAAAAACTCTAGTCTACAACCTCCAATAACCAGAAGTCTTGTGAACACAGATTTAATATACTTTTTTTGGCCTTATTTCAGTGACTTAGGTTTTTTATTTTTTCAATAACCACGCATAAACATTATTCCTTCAAAAATACAAACATGTACCTACATGTTCCTCACATATTATTGTAGCCTAGTTTGTGCTGAATACAGTGTAATGACACTTTTGTCATTTATATGTTTATGAACAACTGAAAAAAGTACAAATGTCAGGGCATGTCAAAACTTCTCCAAGCCCCAAATCAGCCTCAGACTCCAGAGGGTTAAACATTGCTGCTAATGCACTATTTAAAGTAATATTTGGTTAAACTTGTTTGCACTGTTGTTTGCATTATTTAATTCCAATGTATATTATTGTGATAGTTATTCATACTATGTGGATTCTATTTTTCTTTTTGTTTTTTCTGAGGCTGCTGGTCTCTGAGAGCTACTAAACAAATTTCATTATATTTTTTATAATGACAATAAAGTTTCTATTCTAAATTTGTTTAGAGGGGGGAGCCTGGGCTAGCCCTGGTCCACAAGGTGAAAAAAGGTGAAAAAAAATCAGAGCATGTTGCCACTTGGGCAAAATGGCAGTTCATTTCTGTGGAATTGACCCTTCGCCGGGAGTTTGATTGACAAGCGATCTAACCAATCAGAACGCAGAATCCGCCATTTTGTCCGACAAAGCAGTCAGTAGTTAGAAGATTAACCTCGGTGGAGTTAAACTTGAAAAAATTGTGTGTACTGACGTCTTTCCGCATTTGAAACAACATTCATTCTCATGTTCATTCATGTTTATTTGATGTTATAAATGGACTAGTAAGGAAGAGATAATCGGTTTACGAGCCTCTTGAGCTGATGCGCTACAGCAATCTGTCACGGCCATGGTCACGACACATTAAAGAGCCACAAAACGTTTTTTATTGTTTGAATTTCTTAAAAAACGACACAGTTTGAAAGCTGGGACTTTGTTTAATATCATAAGTAACCTGGTTTGTCTTGTCTGTCGACGTGTTGTCAGTATCCTCTTTGCTCCGCGATGTATTTTTCACTGTGTGTGGCGTGACAGCGCCACGGCTTGTCGGACAAAGCAACAGTAACTAAGGGGGGCGGTTCTTTGCGAAGGGTCAATTGGTGGCAATTTACTGAGCTGAGGGTAAGAGGTCTCAATTTGTCTCTGGTATTTCAAATTTAACCTCCCAAGATCTCACTTGCTAATCCCTCAGGGTCCAGGTATCGTTCGTTCATTTGTTTTTGGTTTCACATAGGAAAACGAAAAAAACGAGAAAACAACTTCTTTTATCGTTTTTTTTAGAAAAACGAATAAACAAGAAAAAAACAACTCCTTTTTTTGTTTTTTCCATTTTTTAGAAAAATGAAAAAAATAAATTATGACTTGATTTTTGGTTTTCCCGTTCTTGCACAGAAATCAGAAAAACCACTTGATATTCCGATTGGGTCCTGTGGGTGGTGCTAAATCTGATCTGGTCATTGTTTTTCAAAATAAGAGTTTTCCCAACACTGAATTTTTTAGCTTGTAAAATTAATTTTAGATTAATTTTTAAAGTTTTAGATGTTTTTATAAAATTAAATTCTTATGAATAATATATTTTTATGATGTCTATTTGTTATTTAAGGCCCTTGGGCCATACTTATGCTACAGACATCATAGATGTATGATGTATGGAGTAGCACAAATTACACAAAAATTTAAATATGCATTCGGGTTCCTAGAACAATTAGGCTAATATGCAACATACTTTTTTAGTCAAAGTATAGCGGTAGGCTAATAGGCCTATTACATCGTCATTATAATACAATATAATGCAGGATGTGCTCACTCAGTTGAGAGAAGATCAAAACCAAGAGAAAAAGAAAACTGTATTTTTAAATTCATTGTTATAGCTATCTATCCTCTTATGTCAGATTCTTAAATTTAGTCAACAAATTCAATCAGAATGCAAAGACACGGTGTATGGCCATTATGACCAAATAAAAGGAAGTCGATATCAATAAAATCAATTTTTGGATTGACACAGGCTGTTTAAACATGGCATGTGGATTTACACAGCAAATTATAATTGCATAAATTATGTTAAGAGATTAATGTTTTTAATGTTAAAAATTTAATGTAGAAATATGAAATGATTGAAAAAAAAAAATGAAACGTCTACTTTTTTTAACTATGAAACTAAAACCGCCAGTAGGTGGCGGTAAGCCTCTAACTTAATGAGAGAGTTGAATCCTTTATTCAAACTAGTCGTTCAAAAATGCTAACTCATTTAACCTAGCAAACGACTCTGGGTAGCCTACTTGAATCTATAAAAGTTACTGAGTAACTTTATTGAACTGTTGTATAAATGTCACATTTGCGATTGTGCAGATGTTCCTAAAAACAGCACTCATGCTGGTGCGATAACTCGCATATCATAGGCTCGTGTTATAGCTAAATAAATAAAACAGAACTCGTTAGGCCTAAATGTTTTTTTTTTTTTTTGGTGTATGCCTATTCCTATTGTGATGAGCGCTGAAAACTCTCGAGAGCACATAATTTAGTGAACAAATTTATAGAAAATGATCATTCTCTGTAAAGCAATGTGACGTAGCCTACAAATTAACCATCAACCATATTATTGATTTTTATTAAAATGAGAGAGATCGTATTAGGACTTCAAAATAACCTTTTTCAAATCCTTTAGGGTTGCAACTATTTATTTTTAACAAAGTGTCATTGTTTTTCTTCTTCTTCTTCTCCTTATTATTGTTATAATTATTATAATTACTAATAATATTAATATCATGTCTTTTATTCAAATGGGGAGGCCCCGGTGAATTGATGTTCTCTGAACATTATCGCAAAAAAAGTTTTTGCATTAGGTGTTTTTTAGGCAATTCGAAAAAGGAATATTTCGCAAAACTGCAATGGAAAGTTTTTGCGCATTTACAGTCACCTGACTTAGAAGACGCGGTGTGTTTGGGGTCCGTATACGAATATAATAATAATAATTATCATCATCATTATAATAATAATAATAATTATCATCATCAACATTTATTGGGCTACATATTAGAAGACGCTTTTATCCAAAAAAGGAACAAAGCAATTCGTCAAATGTCATTCATAATACAGGTTAGAAAATAATAATACAGGGCTAAGATTATCACAAATAAACACAAGATTTTGACGCATATCCAAGGGTTTGTGTGGAGTGTGGAGTGCGCACTGCATGGCAGGGAGGCGTGGACGCGAACACTTGCATTTTCCTATCAACAGTGGAAAAAACTTAAAATACTCTATCATTTCTGGTCATAAAGAAAATAATAATACATTATTTGCAACTACTTTTATTTGTGTAAACTCAACAAGAAAACGTTGTGCTTTTATAAAATAAAATAACAATCAGGCGCGGTTTCATGATCTCCGTGAACTGAAGCGCGAGAACTGAAACAAAATAGCCTATGTAGGCTAAAGCTTGAAATGTCCACTTTAAAACGAACAAATTCGAATCGAAATCTAATACCTTCTGATTATGTAATCCGTATTTTTCTTTTAAAGGCGCATCCGCTTAACAGCGGAGATGGAGATATGTTTTTAGCCGACCCTGATTTAGAAAACAATAGTTTATTAATAAACAATTAAATTAAAATGCCTCGTTATTTTTCAGACACATTTATTATCATTAGCCTATAACTATAAATCCCCTTTCTGTAGGCTGTGGTTCCAGAGACATATAGCCTATGGCTCTTTTCATTCAGCACTGCGGGAAAAATATCATTTCCAGGTTATAATTTGGCCTTAGAATACCAGCAAAATCTTATTTTTTTCCCATAATAATTTGTGAATATTTTAAATGTTTAATAAAGGGGCAAAAAGTCATAAAAATCTGAAAAATCGTCGACAGGCTATTTTGCGCAGCTTTCGGTGTAGCCTAGTTCAATTTAAAATGGTGTTCAACTTTGCGTTTTAAAAATAGGCCTACAACAACCGTGAATTTGTTGACTAAATTTAAGAATCTGACATAAGAGGAGAGATAGCTATAACAATGAATTTAAAAATACAGTTTTCTCTTTCTCTTGGTTTTGATCTTCTCTCAACCAAGTGAGCACATCCTGCATTATATTGTATTATAATGACGATGTAATAGGCCTATTAGCCTACCGCTATACTTTGACTAAAGGCATGTTGCATATTACTTGTTCTAGGAACCTCAAAGCATATTTAAATTTTTGTGTAATTTGTGCTTCTCCATACATCATACATCATACAAATAGACATTATAAAAAATATATTATTCATACGAATTTAAGTTAATAAAAACATCTAAAACAAAGAATAAATGTATTACTTAAATTTGTATGACAACTGTCAATGCGTGAACATGTTTACATTTAGGCTATTTCAATAGATTTTTTCAGTCAGTGAAGCCAAATAATTGGGTGACAAATAGCATGCATATAGACTTAATTTTACAGGCTAAAAAATACAGTGTTGGGAAAACTCTTATTTTGAAAAACAATGACCAATCAGATTTAGCATCACCCACAGGACCCAATCGGAATATCAAGTGGTTTTTCTGATTTCCGTGCAAGAACGGGAAAACCAAAAATCAAGTCATAATTTTGTTTTTTCGTTTTTGTTTTCTCGGTTTTTTCGTTTTCCTATGTGAAACCAAAAACAAATGAACGGACCGACCCCGGTCCGTGTACTTTTGCGTCCATTCCTTTTTCGTTTTTTAACCTCGTCAAGAAAAACAAAAAACGAACGGTTGTTGTATTTTTAAATGCTATGGTGAATACCAAAATTTAAATTAAAACCGAATACACAAATTTCATGTGCACAAAATAAATATTGACTTATTTTCAGATTTTTGTTTATTACGTTTTGCATCTTTATGAACCAAAATTAAAAAAGGACAAATTAAAGTCGAAAAAAATGTCAATTTACAAGTTTTCTTTTGTAAAATTGTTGTTTCCCCCACACTTTCGAGAGTCATGTCTCTGAAACATGATAATACATGACTTAAGGTGACCACCTGGCTATTGATCTGTTGCAGGACAGTAGATGTGATTTTGCGGGACTCATGAAAGTGAAACAGATAAATTTACAACTATTACTATGTAAATATTGTCTACATTTGTTGGCAAATTTGGCATATACGCCGATTAATGTTTCTGCCGGTGGGTGCCCATAATGTTGCGCTTATGGCAACATTAAATCCTGGAGAGAAGATAGATTCACGGCTGCATGCAGGAGGACAAAGTTTGAGCGCGCAGATGTAATATCTGAGCGAGAGCGCGCGCGCGTCCAGTTTTGTGCAAGGGAATCCGCCTGTGAGCGGAGAGATTCCTGCTCGCGCATTTGATGCGCTCTCGTGATACAATAATGCGCTCTCGACATTTTTCGTTATAATAACGCCATAAAACCCGCATTAAATGAACTATTAACGTGTGAAGAATGCCGTGTCTGAATTTCGCAATTTTGTATTGGTTAAAACAAATGGAGAATATCTCGTTTTTCTGTAGGTGCTCGACCATTTACGTGCGTGGCGCTTGATCGCCGCCGTTCGTTGGAAATATTTAACATCAGGATGGATGATTACATGCTTTAAATCATTGATTTGGGCAGCCTATGAGCAGCTCTTGAGGTTCTTATCCAGTATGGAAGATGAAATCCTTGCTGGTGTAGTTGTGTTTACCGACTTTGATGAGGCCTGCTCTTTGCGCTGTCCATTCAGTTGTCATCAGAGGGAAAACCTCTCTCTATGATTGCGTTGGTTGGTTATTTTCACAGCTAGAATATGACTGCTGCACAAATAGATTTTTAATGCTCCTAGTTTTTATTATATTTCCTTCTGTTGTATTGTAATTTCAGGGATGAAAAAAATTACAGACATAAATGAAATGCGGGACACTACTTAAGTCTTGCGTGACGCAGGACAAAGCTCCCAATTTCGGGACTGTCCCGCAAAATGCGAGACGGGTGGTCACCCTATCTTGACTTGATTTCCACACCCTTCTCACTCACGAGGGGTCCGATAATGCCGCATGTCCAAGAGATACTGGCAGCAAACGCGTCCAGCGAAGCGGGACATTCTAAGTGCTTAACGTGAAAAATCCTTAATGTGGCTTAATGTAGGTGATATTGGAGGACCAAATTCACTACACCTTATAAGCAGCCCACTATGAACACAATTAATAACACGTTAAGCATTTTCCTAGAAAATAAAACACAGTTATGAAGAAAACGCTAATGCATTAAGACACTGATATTAAATTACCAATAAAGATGTGCAGACAAGCAGGTCAGGCCGAAGGCAAAGCGCTTTCAACGTTCAGCGTTTTCCACTTGTAGAAAACCATTAGCTATAAACGCATAACTTTATATTGTCCTTCCATTTTGTTTACGTTGCAGTTATAGCAGATGTTAGTGATGACAAGAAAAGAAAATGTTTCTCCCTGGATGTTTTTAGGATTAAGCCACATACAGAATTAATGTCACAGCGACGCAGGCGTAACACATTGCTTTCAATGAGAATTGAGAAATATTTCATGTCAAACCTCCACTGAGGCAAAGGGCATGGGAATTTTGTCTTCACGAAATCACATATTGGGGTATAATTTTGTCATCATAACAAATGTATATTTTCATATACAGAATAACAGCTATAAAGTGACGATCCTAATCCCAAACATTTTCTCAATATAAAACAATATAAAACACCTAACAGAGCCAGATGAAAAAGTCACAGTAATTTAGATGTCGTTTTGGCCTTTATTCACATAAAAATGACGGGATTGAGACCACAAGCGGGAACTCGATCATGTTAGAGCGCTAAACAAGAGGCTATAAGGTTTAGAAATGTAATGTTTAGGTTAAAATATAAATGTACAAATAATAATAATAGTAATTTAATGAATGAAAATTAATCAATGTCATTTAGGCAGGCTAAAGTGAGTCATTCTATTGACGCCAGAGGAAAAGGCACTAGAGGGCGCTTTAGCGTCCCTGTGTGTATGACGCAAAACACTGGAAATTAAATTTAGCATTTTTACATATTAAATAACAACTTGTATATCATTTATGTTATTTTTAATAAAATATTAATCTTGCATAAAGAAAATTGCCTTGTATCTGCTAATTCTATTCATCAATGTTAAAATAAAAAACAAAGAAACCACATTTTCCATATTTCATTTCTGGTTTAAAAAAGGAAAAAGGAATGGACGCAAAAGTACACGGACCACGAACGATACCTGGACCGTCCTGGGGCTGATACAGTCAGGGAGAACCCCCTCGGTCTGTGTACGTTTTGATAGTTTATTTCCAATTTGAAATGAAATACGCAGAAACGAGAAAACGATCATTTCCCGTTTTTTCGTTTGTTAAAAAAAAAAGTTTTTTCGGGTCACGGATTGAAAACGGAAACACGACTTCAAAACTCGTTTTCCACATGTGGGCGGTCATTACACGCCCCTTTCAGCCGATTGGTCAATCAAATCTGAGCCAGTGACGTCATCTTCAGTTCGTTCAACAAAATAATAGTCCTCTGCTGCTATATCAGTAGATATCATAAATCGGCTTTCTTCTGTGCAACCTAACGCATATTTCACAAAAATATGTATGCACAGATAAAAAAAAATGTTTAAAAAAACCTACAGTAAATTTAATTAAGTCTGTTTTTAAGCTGTTATTGTGTTTTTAAAATGTAAAATGTAAAAGCCTCTACATCTGTTACCAAGCGCATGACATCCTTTCGGCTACTACCGATCTATAGGCTATATATGAGCTAATGATAGGCTATTCTCTATTATAGATCAGTGGCTACTGCACTCATTTTTTTTTTTTTTCTTATTTTGATGTTTTGTTTACATTTTATACATTTAAATTCAATCATTTAGAAGACGCATTCCTTTCAGTATATAGTAGGCTATGCAGTCATATTAGAAAATAGGCTATCCACCAGGTGGCGCACAGGGACAACTATCACCATGGCCACGATAACCTCCGTGCTGGGTTTCGTCTTTTTTACAGTCTATGGTTTCGTCGAAAGGCGATGGCGATCCTTTGCCCCGCAGTAGATATTTTCATATTTTCAGTGTTATTCATGCACAGCAATACTAATGCGCTGTGAAGTCATCGATAAACAATTAAGAGCAGCTTCTTAACACAAAATAGTTGGTGGTGGTGGTGGTGGTGGTGTGTGTGTGTTACATTTGTTTTCACGATATGTAGCCTATGGACAAAAAGACAAATATGAAATATAATAAATATAGGCTAATAAATATTCCTATTTGACATATGACAACACCTAATAACGCTGTCACCGTCGGGGGGCTTTTTAGTTTTCCTTAGCTTATAAATGGCCATGCATATTTTATCTCTTAAATTAAACATAGCCCTAGAACTTTTATGAACACAATGAACATTATTATATGTCACAGTTTACTTGCTATCCTCACTTTTTCTGTCTTTCCTTCGCTTTTGAATGAATTAGCTATAAATGGCCCTGAACATTTGAGCCCGATCACACGAAAATGCATATCAATAGTACGAGTTTGTAATCTCGTAGAATATATACGCCAAAACTCATTTTGGCGTGCTTATGGTACGCAGTTTTTCGCGTGCATATGATACGCACTTTATGGCGTATTATACGTACGAACCCCCCCACCCCCATCCTACCCAAAAGCTTATCATATACACGCCATAAAGTGCGTATCATATGCACGCGAAAAACTGCGTACCATAAGCACGCCAAAATGAGTTTTGGCGTATATATATTCTACGAGATTACAAACTCGTAGGCTACTATTGATACGCATTCTTTTGAATGCGTATCATTTTACGCATTTCGATTTAACGGCAATTGGCGATTCTGCGTCAACTACTTCTTTGGACAACAGCAAAAACAAAAACTCTCGTATATTAAACAAATAGCATGAACAAATAGCAGAATAAACAACAGAACATGAGGATTCATCATCATTACGCACCTGCCGCACTTCTGTGAACGGAGAAAAAATTAAAGCTGCAAGCAGCATTTATGGGGCCAAGCACAAAAGCAGCACAACAAGCCAGCCAACACAGCCATGAGCATCAGACATGAGCATCAGACTCAAAAGTTATAAGCATATTTAAAAAAAATTCTCCACTAGGTGGCGCTGGTCCGAAACTTCTCAGGCTCCTTCAGGTAATTGTGTTGATGACCCATACCAAGTTTCATAACGATACGCAAATGTGTTCATAAAATACAGCATTTTACCACAAAATTCAAAATGGCCGATGGCCAAAATGAACGATATTGTAAAATTGGTTATCATTTGACTCGGCATAATGCCCTGAATCCTAAGAGACCAAAGTTATGATTTTTGGACAAACCCATCAGAAGTTATAAGCATAATTAGCCATTTTTCATATCTCCAGACCAGTAGGTGGCACTGCACTGAAACTCTGCATGATGCCTCATGTCATGCTTGTGATGACATGTACCAAGTTTGGTAAGAATACAATAAAGCGTTGTGGAGATATAACCTCAAGTCTGATTTCAAGCTTTTCGTCGAATTCATTTGTGCCGTTTTCGAGAACGGACCGATCTATTGAAAAGCTTTTAATAACATTTTGTAAGCATGGTCTGAAGATGATCTGTGTCAATTTTTGTGAAAATTGGAGTAATGCCCTAGGAGGAGTTCGAAAAAGCAGGTTTTTGGCAAAATTCAACATGGCGGACATACCATAAGTCGAAACCTAGCATGTTTGGTATCGTTGGACTCAGTGGGGATTCAGGAGTCTAAGAACATGACTCTTTTGAAAATAAGTTGACCAAAACCATAGTGATAAGTATTTGAATAATTGATTTTACCGAAACTTCTCAGGCTCCTTTGGGGCATTGTGCTGATGAGCCATACCGAGTTTCGTAACGATACGTTAATGCGTTCGTAAAATACAGCATTTTACTACAAAATAAAGCATTTTAGCACAAAATTCAAAATGGCCAACAGCCAAAATGGCCGATATGGTAGTAATGGACATCATTCGACTCGGCATGATGCCCCGAATCCTAGGAGACCAAAGTTATGATTTTTGGAAAAAACAATCAGAAGTTATAAGCATAATTAGCCATTTTTCATATCTCCAGACCAGTAGGTGGCGCTGCACCGAAACTCTACATGATGCCTCAGGTCATGCTTGTGATGACATGTACCAAGTTTGGTAAGAATACGATAAAGCGTTGTGGAGATATAACCTCAAGTCTGATTTCAAGCTTTTCGTCCAATTCATTTGTGCCGATTTCGAGAACGGATGGACCTATCGAAAAGATTTTAATAACATTTTGCAAGCATGGTCTGAAGATGATCTGTATCAATTTTTGTGAAAATCGGAGTAACGCCCTTGGAGGAGTTCGAAAAAGCAGGTTTTTTGCAAAATTCAACATGGCGGACACACCATAAGTCAAAACCTAGCATGTTTGGTATCGTTGGACTCAGTAGGAATTCAGGAGTCTAAAGACATGATTCTTTTGAAAAAAAGTTGACCACACCCATAGTGATAAGTATTTGAATATTTGAATTTACCACTAGGTGGCGCTGGTCCGAAACTTCTCAGGCTCCTTTGGGGCATTGTGCTGATGACCCATACCGAGTTTCGTAGCGATACGTTAATGCGTTTGTAAAATACAGCATTTTAGCACAAAATTCAAAATGGCCGACAGCCAAAATGGCTGATATGGTAAAATTGGACATCGTTCGACTCGGCATGATACCCCGAATCCAACGAGACCAAATTTATGATTTTTGGACAAACCCATCAGAAGATATAAGCAAAAAAAGCCATTTTTCGTATCTCTGGACCAGTAGGTGGCGCTGCTCCGAAACACTGCATGTTACCTCAGGTCATGCTTGTGATGACATGTACCAAGTTTGGTCTGAATATGATAAAGCATTGCGGAGATATAGCCTCAAGTCTGATTTGGGGTGCTCTATGTTAAATTTATTTGTGTGTTTTTCAAAAACAGTTGCGTTAATCAAAAAGCTTTTAATAACTTTTTGTCTGCATGGTCTGAAGATGATCTGGTTCAATTTTCGTGAAAATCGGAGTAACGGCCTAGGAGGAGTTAGAAAAAGTAGGTTTTTCAGAAAATTCAAAATGGCGGAAAAATTTTCATGACGGAAAATGACGTCATAGGGTGCAATCGAATCGCCTTGAGCCAAGGAATCAGAGGAAAAGTTTTGTTTCTAACCCTTACGGTTCAAAAGTTATTAGCATAAACATAAGTGCAACTTTGGACAGCTGGTGGCGCTAGAGGGATTGAGTTAGAGAATCCAAATTTGCTATGGACAAAGGTCAAACTGTCCTCTAACTGTGTGCCAAATTTCACAACTTTCCCGCAAGCGGTTCTATGGGCTGCCATAGACTTCAAGAGCGGAAGAAGAAGAATAATAATAATAAATATAGCTGCAAGCAGCAATTACGGGGCCAAGCACAAAAACGGCACAAGAAGCCAGCCAACATGGCCGTGAGCATCAGACCAACAGCAGCAGTGAGCAATTAGAAAAAAAAGTTATTAGCATTTTTGTCAAGTTTGTTATAACTTTTGAGCACGAGGTGGCGCTGGTCCGAAACTTCTCATGCTGCTTCAGGGCATTGTCCTGATGACCCATACCAAATTAATGAATTTTGGTCAAACCCATCAGAAGTTATAAGCAAAAATAGCCATTTTTCATATCTCCACTCCAGTAGGTGGCGCTGCGCCGAAACACTGTATGATGCCTCAGGTCATGCTTGTGATGACAGGTACCAAGTTTGGTCTGAATATGTCAAAGCATTGTAGAGATACAGCTTCAAGAGTAATTTTTGCATCATCTCTCAAATTCTTTGCTCCGGTATACGAAAACGGTTTGACTTATCAACTTGAAATCCATAACTTTTTGTCGGCATGGTCTGAAGATGATACGGTTCAATTTTGGTGAAAATCGGAGCAAAGGTCTAGGAGGAGTTTGAAAAAGTAGGTTTTTAAAGAAAAACAATATGGCGGACAGGAAGTTCAGCTGAATATGGCAAATTTGGTATCTATGTTCTCAGCATGACCCAAGGAATCTATTGAGACCAGTTTCATTACAATCGGTAGATATAATCAAAAGTTATTAGCATTTTTGTCAATTTTGTTATAACTTTTGACCACAAGGTGGTGCTGGTCCGAAACTTCTCAGGCTCCTTCAGGGCATTGTCCTGATGAACCATACCAAATTTATGAATTTTGGTCAAACCCATCAGAAGTTATAAGCAAAAACAGCCATTTTTCATATCTCCACTCCAGTAGGTGGCGCTGTGCTGAAACATTGTATGATGCCTCAGGTCATGCTTGTGATGACACATACCAAGTATGGTCTGAATATGATAAAGCATTGCAGAGATACAGCTTCAAGAGTCATTTTTGCATCATGCCTCAAATTCGTTGCTCTGGTATACGAAAACGGTTTGACTTATCGACTTGAAATCCATAACTTTTTGTCAGCATAGTCTGAAGATGATACGGTTCGATTTTGATGAAAATCGGAGCAACGGTCTAGGAGGAGTTCGAAAAAGTAGGTTTTTAAAGAAAAACAATATGGCGGACAGGAAGTTCAGCTGACTATGGAAAGTTTGATATCTATGTTCTCAGAATGACCCAAGGAATCTACTGAAAAAAGTTTCATTACAATCGGTTAATATACTCAAAAGTTATTAGCATTTTTGTAAATTTTGTTATAACTTTTGACCACAAGGTGGCGCTGGTCCTAAACTTGGTATGCTCCTTCAGGGCATTGTGCTGATGAGCCATACCAAGTTTCATAACGATACGCTAATGCGTTCGTAAAATACAGCATTTTAGCACAAAATTCAAAATGGCCGACAGTCAAAATGTCCGATATGTGAAAATTGGATATCATTCGACTCGGCATGATTCCCCGAATCCAACGAGACCAAATTTATGATTTTTGGACAAACCCATCAGAAGTTATAAGCAAAAACATACATTTTTCATATCTCCACACCACTAGGTGGCACTGCGCCGAAACGCTGCATGTTGCCTCAGGTCATGCTTGTGATGACAGGTACCAAGTTTGGTCTGAATACGATAAAGCGTTGCGGAGATACAGCCTTATGTCTATTTTAGCAAGCACTACGTACAATTCGTTCGCGTGTTTTTCGAAAACGGTTTGAGGAATCAACTTGAATTCCATAACTTTTTGTTGGCATGGTCTGACGATGATCTGGTTCAATTTTCGTGAAAATCGGAGTAACGGCCTAGGAGGAGTTCGAAAAAGTACGTTTTTCAGAAAATTCAAAATGGCGGAAATATTTTCATGACGGAAAATGACGTCATAGGGTGCAGTCGATTCGTCTTGACCCAAGGAATCAGAGGAAAAAAGAATTTTGTTTCTAGCCCTTATGGTTCAAAAGTTATTGACATAAACATAAGTGCAACTTTGGACAGCTGGTGGCGCTAGAGGGATTGAGTTAGAGATTCCAAATTTGCTATGGGCATAGTTCAGACTGTCCTCTAACTGTGTGCCAAATTTCACAACTTTCCCGCAAGCGGTTCTATGGGCTGCCATAGACTTCAAGAGCGGAAGAAGAAACGGAAGAAGAATAATAATAAGCGTACGGAACGCCAACAGATACAATAGGTGCCTAAGCACCTTCGGTGCTTGGCCCCTAATAAGCGTACGGAACGCCAACAATAACAATAGGTGCCTAAGCACCTTCGGTGCTTGGCCCCTAATAAGCGTACGGAACGCCAACAATAACAATAGGTGCCTAAGCACCTTCGGTGCTTGGCCCCTAATTAAAAAGAAAAAGAACGCCAACAGATACAATAGGTGCCTACGCACCTTCGGTGCTTGGCCCCTAATGATTCAATTAGGCTATATAAAATGAATAAATAGCCTATGTCTATGCACGAAATTTATTTCACTTAAATAATTAACATATTACCAAGATGAAAGGGGAAAAAATGCGACAATATGAGTGTCGGTTCATTTTTGAGAAGTTCACAGAAAGGAAACCGAGACGGCATAAAATTTCTTTGTTTATTTTACGAGCAATGTTTTGTTTTTATTGTGAGTGTACAAAAAGAATAGGCCTATTTAACCCTTCACAGATTCGAATGGTGTTACATATATTTGACCATAAATGTCTGAGTATTTTAAGTTGTTTCCGATTTTATAAGAAAATTCAAGTGAACGCGTCGGCGCCTCACGCGCACAACATCAGTTTTAGTAACTTGACATCGCAGCCTGTTAACTGTAAAAATAACATACATTCAACCAAATATATAAAAAGTTATACTACTCATTTTAAGTAGTCTGTGTACAATAAAAGCGTTTAAATAATAAATATAGTTTAGCCTCCAAATCGTGAATATTGAAACATTTGGATTTGTGTTAAACTAGAGAGGTAGCCTAGGTTATAACGCAAATTATAACCTATAACGCGTTAATATTTAATATATTAAATATTAAATATTTATATATTTTAATATATAGGCCTATTTATATTTTATTTTAGTTTTGACAAAAATAATATATAAACGTTAAGCCAAAACGAATTCATTTAAAGTGAACAGACAAAGAACTGAAACAGAAACCGGCGTTATAACCTATAGCTATCTCTAATTTGGCACAAATCCAAATGTTTCCATATTCACGATTTGGAGGCTAAACTATATTTATTATTTAAACACTTTTATTGTACACAGACTACTTAAAATGAGCTGTATAACTTTTTATATATTTGGTTGAATGTGTTATTTTGACAGTTAACAGGCTGCGATGTCAAGTTTCTAAAAATGCGTTCACTTGAATTTTCTTATAAAAGCGGAAACAACTTCAGACATTTATGGTCAAGTATATGTAACGCATTCGAATCTGTGAAGGGTTAAATAGGCCTATTATTTTTGTACACTCACAATAAAAACAAAACATTGTTCGTAAAATAAACAATGAAATTTCTGCCGTCTCGGTTTCCTTTCTGTGAACTTCTCAAAAATGAACCGACACTCATATTGTCGCATTTTTTCCCCTTTCATTTTGGTAATGTTAATTATTTAAGTGAAATAAATTTCGCGCATAGACATAGGCTATTTATTCCTTTTATATAATTTAATCCTTTTTTCTCCGTTCACAGAAGCGCGGCAGGTGCGTGATGATGATGAATCCTCATGTTGTTTATTCTGCTATTTGTTCATGTAGGCTAAAACTAAACCCGATTTTTTTTAATGATTCACAGACATTTATCAATTCTAATATCGTTTAATTCTAATTTAATATAATCTTGTCTGTTAGTGAAACGATGATCGCGTCAGTTGAAAGTCAGGGGGAAAAACAGAAATGATATTGACAAGGCAACAATAATTTTCATTTAGTTTAAGTTTTTCAAAACATCCACAGAACTGCATACAGTAAATTTTCCCGCTGTTTAAGCCACGAATATTTATAAAGATAATAAAATAATTACAAAGATTTTTTTACAGTCTATGTTGGTAACAGATGTAGAGGCTTTTACATTTCACATTTTAAAAACAAAATGACAGCTTAGAAACAGACTTAATTAAATTTACTGTAGGTTTTTTTTAAACATTTCTTTTTATCTGTGCATATTTCTGTGAAATATGCATTAGGTTGCACAGAAGAAAGCCGATTTATGATATATAGCAGCAGAGGACTATTATTTTGTTGAACGAACTGAAGATGACGTCACTGGCTCAGATTTGATTGACCAATCGGCTGAAAGGGGCGTGTAATGACCGCCCACATATGGAAAACGAGTTTTGAAGTCGTGTTTCCGTTTTCTATCAGTGACCCGAAAAAAACGAAAATCGAGTCAAAATCTCGTTTTTCCGTTTTTTTTTAACAAACGAAAAAACGGGAAACGACCGTTTTCTCATTTCTGCGTATTTCATTTCAAATTGGAAAACAAACTATCAAAACGTACACGGACCATACACGGACCCCTCCCCCAACACGCCCAACAACCCTAAACAAACTTTAGGTGGGAAGCAATTCAGCATCCCCTTCAAGGCACTTATAGAAAGCAGAAAGCAAGAAAAGTCTATCCATCTATCTGAATTGTGTTTTAATGTTAACATTTACATTATATAAGTATAATGCCACTAAAATGTCACACTGTAGGCTAATTGTTTCTGTAGGCTACATTATATAATTATATGGTACCAATGGTTTATTAATAAAATTGTTCAATAATATTTTAATTAAATTAAAATAACACACTCATGATCTGTGGTTCTTATGTGAATTTCCTGTGCCAAACTGCCAAAATGACCATAAAAGCATACTACTACTACTACTACTAATAGCCTTATTAAATAGCCTAAATGGCCCTACTTTAAATAAAGTTTTAACTACTATGTACCATTTAAATTAATAATTTGATACAATGCACTTTATTGTGTACA
The DNA here is from genome assembly GCA_036281575.1 of Ancherythroculter nigrocauda. Taxonomy (NCBI): domain Eukaryota; kingdom Metazoa; phylum Chordata; class Actinopteri; order Cypriniformes; family Xenocyprididae; genus Ancherythroculter; species Ancherythroculter nigrocauda. The sequence goes on along the minus strand of VTFQ01000014.1, from coordinate 17,035,292 downwards.
TGTTTTACATTGTACTATATTTAAAAAATACCTTAGGCCCTATGTAATTACAGCTGTAATTTATCTATAATTTAATCTATAATTACACTGTTGATCCTTGACCCTTAACCTAACATACCACGAAACCTGTCCCAATATCCATATTACACCTCAAAAGCAGCAAAAGTGTTTACAACATGAACACAATGAGTACATTGTACCTAACCTTTTTCTCATTCTGATGTAGGCTACTATAACAAGTGACCAATAAAAAATAAAATTATAAATACTTACAAGATTTCTGTCATTGAGGGAAACGTTGGAATAACATCTATGCCCATGCATGAGACAGCGAAGGCTTTCCACTGGGAACACTCACAACCATGAGGACATGAATTCATATGTCCGATCACACACAAAGGTGACAGCATCAACATTAACAGCACACGTATCGCCATGATATAAAGAATAAATGTATTTTCTTCCGCTGGAAAACTGCAGTCTCTCCACTCGGTTTGGACCCTTAAATAGTGACACAAACACTGACGAGCAGTTTAAAAGCTTAAACTTGCTTGAGTGAGAGAGTCAACAAGTGAGTAAGAGAGCCTGTGAGTGAGGCGGACGGCTGAGGCGCCCTTGCGGTTGCTATGGGAACTGAATAGTTATATGCGACATAAAAACGTCTCTCATTTAAGCCCTACTAATAATTGCGTGTATTATTCGTGCAGGTACAGGTACAAAAATATCGAAAAATCACAAATAGTCAGGGGGAGTGTTGGATAATTGTCAATTTTCATTTCGGTTACAACATACGATGGATTATCAAAATTAAAACAACACGAACATTTTTTCAGGAAATTATGTAATCTAAAGAATGTATTTCTTTTGTATATAGGTAATATTTTATATATTTTATATTTCATTATATTTGTGTATAGCCAATAGGCTATCTTAAGTGAGCAAAATATATAGGCCTAAATCCCAAAGTTGTGACAATTATATAGCCTATGACAAATGTAAATGACAAATATGTAAATGTTCCAAATTTGTCAATTATGTGTAATATATAAGCTGCATTTTCTAAAATGCTAAACTTTTTTGTCTTCAAACGCGGAGATCTGCGCAATCAGGGCCGTTCGATGTTTGGGATGTTTGCACGCCAGACAATAAAATAATTTTTAAAATATTTTTTAAAACACATGCACTATTTTAAACAAATTATTAAAAATGTGTATAATATAATATAATATAATATAATATAATATAATATAATATAATATAATATAATATAATATAATATAATAATATGAAGGAGTTCTGAAACGTAACCTGTACGACGCTGATGGCAAAACTACAACTCCCATGATTCATAGCATTTGTTGTATTCCTGTTAGGCGGCCAGTTCAAGTTGCCATAGCAGAGGATGGCGGTGTCTTACATCGATCACCTAAGATAACCATCAAACCGCTGGGTACACGGGTAGGGGTATTTTTATGTACGTTTCTTGTAGTTTTATAATTATGTGATTCGGTATTATATTATACAAACGGACAAGGCTTTGTCACATCTCAGCAAATAAAGGCTGTAAGCACAAAGCTAACTAGCTTGATAGTTCTACGTCAGTTCTCTGTGCCAAGTCGAGTGTTTACAAGATCTTGATTTTCAAAAAATTGACGATTTAATTGATTAGACCAGTGATCATCAGCCTTAAACATTTAATTAATCTGAATACTTTCTCGCTATGTGTAATTACACACGTCTAATAGCTAGGCAAACATATAATGCATGTGTCAAGATTGGAAATGTTTCTGATTTCAGTTTAGTGCTGCTGCTTATTTTCAGCCATTGGTTCATGTCAGCATGGACTCCTCCAGTGAATCTGACACCTATGACAGACCCAGGGGGCATCGATCGCGGGTCAAAGAGAGACGAATAAGGCCTGACAGCAGGTTTCCTAGGGATACGCATGTATCAGACATATCAGACAAAATTGACACTTTAGCAAACACTCTACAGGTAAGCTTACCTTTTCTATACGTGAATGTCTACTCTGTTGTTTACAGCTGGGATTACTAGGGTCTTTTGACATGCAAGCTTGTGCTTTTGTGCAGGATACAAGCCGAAATCTAAACAAAGTGGATCAGATGTTGGGACAGTATAAGGAACACACAGACGACCAAGCTGAAGCCATGGCGACGGTGAGTATTGCTACCCAGAGTTGCATGGGATTGTCTCTGATTTCGGATAAGGGTGTTGTTTTGAGTATTTGTCCTGCGTTCTAGCTGAGGGAGAGCTTAGAGGAGTCCATCCAGCATCTGCAGGGGCAGCAGCTGAGGAGGACCACCGGTGGGTGGAGCGCCTCCCTCTCCACACTGCACACCAGTGACTTGGAAGATGGCAGCGCCTCAGGTACAGCACAGGCTATAACTTGCTTGATTAAATGAGTGGAAGCTTGTCTATACATTTATTATTATTTGTACACATTATTATTAGTAATAGTGTGTTAATGCTAATACATGATGCACAGTATATACTTCCCACCAAAACTACTAGTATCAGAATTTCCAGTGGCTGATTTAGTGAGTCCCTAAGCAATTCCAGGTATGTGGCCCTAACACCCTTTTTTTTGTAGCCCTATACCCTAAGTTAACATGAGAGGGGAACAACTAAGCCTAACAATTTTACACAGATTCTCACTAATAAAGCAAATAAAAATAATATAAGGAACACATTTGTAAATAAACTGTAAATCTTAATGTAATGTAATGTAATTATAGTCATCATGTTAATATATAGGGTGAGTAATTAATGACAGAATTTTCATTTTTGGGTGAACTAACCCTTTAATGTTGTGGTTATTTTTTAGCAAACAATTTACATGCCTTCAGTTTAACAGCATTAAGTTAAAGGATTGGTTCACTTTAAAATGAAAATTACCCCATGATTTACTCACCCTGAAGCCATCCTAGGTGTATATGACTTTCTTCTTTCAGACAAATACAATCGGAGTTATATTAATAATCACCCTGATGCTCCTAAGTTTTATAATGGCAGTGCATGGAAACCACCTTTTTGAAAATAAAGTGCATCCCTCCATTATAAACATACTCCACATGGCTCCGGGGAGTAAATAAAGGCCTTCTGAAGCGAAGTGATGCATTTGTGTAAGAAAAGTATCCATATTTAACAAGTTATAAAGTAAAATATCTTCCACCAGATAAGGCTGATATTTTATGGCTGCCATATTCAACTTAGGAAGAAAGTGTAACGTCTCTTACAGTTCAAAGCACTTATGCAACATCCTGGGCCTTCCGAAAGGCGGTCTGGTGGAAACTAGTTATTTTACTTTATAACATGTGAATATGTTTCTTACACAAATGCATCACTTTGCTTCAGGAGGGCTTTATTAACCCCCCGGAGCCAAGTCGAGTATGTATATGATGGATGGATGCATTTTTTTGAGTTAAACAGGTGGTTTCCGTGCACTGCCATTATAAAGCATCAAGGTGATTATTAATATAACATTGTATTTGTCTGAAAGAAGAAATTCATAAACACATAAGATGGCTTGAGGGTGAGTAAATCATAGGGTAGTTTTCAGTTTGAAGTGAGCTAATCCTTTAAAGAGGGCAAATTTTATCTTTTCACTGAACTGTGCTCATGCATTTTAGACACATTATGTTCTTGCTTCCCGCATGCAATAAATGTACGTCCATGAATGAGCGGGGTAATGTCAATGGTATGACACATTTCAGAAATTTGACAAAATGACAATTTAAAATAATTAGAGCTAAATGTATTTTAATATTTTTATAAGCAAAGTTCTGCTGTTAATGAGCTCGCACTTGCTGTAGCTCTAAACCTTCTGTTCGTGCATGTGCAGTACTAATGGAACGGTCCACTCTAACCCATGATGGGGGTGCCCGCATTCGTGCAGATGTAATAATAATGTTAAAACTTTAATGGTGATATCCTGACCAAACAAAATATGATTAAAAAAATGAATAGGTTATGATTTATATAGGCTTCTGGGAATTTAATGGGGCCCCTGATTCCCTGGGGTCCTTATCTCCTAATAATAACAATAAGAAAGGTTTCTTGAGTGCCATATCAGAATATTAGAATGGTTTCTGAAGGATCATAGTAGTCACTGCCACGTACACTGTGCAGATAAATTCAGTTGTCAGTTCACCATTTGGTGCTTAATTGCTTTCTGTTCACACACAGTTCAGTAAAATATGGGAGTGACAACCGCATTCTACAACCGTATTATCTCCCGAAAAATACAGGTAGTGAACACCGCATTTACAGAAATTCTATGCAGTGTGTACGGAACCGAACTGAACTAGTTGTTAATGACGTTTCTTAATGTGTATCAGAGATGTTTATCTTCTGTATTTGTGGTGAAGAAATCACATGGAAAGCAGCACAAGCACTGATTGTTTCCAGATCTTTCTAGAAAAACAGTGAACAAGCCCATTATAAACTGAAATAAATCAAAATGTGTTATGCTGAAAATAAGGCTAAAATATTGTGACCCACGTCTGCTCAATTTAATAACTCTGTAAACTCGATCGCTTTATGAGCCGAGCTTAAACAACACACTCAAAAACTCTTGAAATAAGTGAACATGGCAACACCGCGAGAGCGTGCTCTGTGATGAAGCCTTTACAAGCATAATCAAAACATGTCTGTCCTCTCTAGGCATGGGCCGGTATGAGATTTTGATGGTATGATAACCTTGAGCAAAAATATCACGGTTTCACTGTATCACGGTATTGCAATTACAGCTCTAAAATGTGTTATTTTAAAACGTCTAGGTAAAAAAACAACTTTTTTCCCTTTGAACACAATATATTTCTAAGCAACATAGAACATTTGGAAAAGTAGTAAACATGTATTTTAGATTAAATAATCAAAATAATTTAATTCTTCTTAATTAAATTAAAATTATATAAATAAAATAAATGCAGTCATTTAATGAGCCTAAACCTGCAGCTCAACAATAATTAGAACAGAAATTGAATTATTTTCTGTAAAAAAAAAAAAAGTTGCAGTCACTTGAGTTAAGCATATGATCAGCTAAAGAAGATATTAATAGTTATAATAAAAACATTAAAAAGTATTATTATATGATATAATCATTTGTTATTTTTATATTACAGAACAACAGTAAGATTTCAATACTAATATTCATGGATGTCTTTATTTCTTGCTTTTAAACGTTAAATCATTGAGCATTTATTTTGATGGAAAACCACAGGGAGTTTTTCTTTGACAACAGATTTATAAACTACATTCTCAGTATAGATGTTTAGTGCACGTTGCGTTCCTAAATTCAAATTATAAGTGACTCAAACACACAGCACTTGCAGAGCAGCATTTTCTGTGAATCGAAGCTGAAAGCTGTTTTACTCTATGGAGTGCGTCAGACTATTTATTTATATAATTACATCACAACCGTTGCGATTTGATGATCGCACAAAGACACATCACATTCTCACATCCATGCATTGTCAAATTTCATAAAAAGTTACCGGGCAACTGGTGAATAAGCGTTTTAGTGCTTATTTTTACTTGCATTTGGCGCTTTGAACCCTGGTGATCATACTAAGTGTGCGCAAATGGCACTGCGAGCTTGTGCAGCTCTGTCAAAAGCAATCCGTGCATGAAATAAAGTTATTAGAAAATGTAACATTTTGCAGTTTATTAAGTAATTGTTCAGGCTACAATTACTTATCACCAGACAGGTTTCAATCATCAGACAGTTTCCACCAGCCACTTCACTTCATCTTTTTCGATGGGGGAAAAAGTTTCAGGGGTTCACCTCCTTCTGCCATCCTACACACACACACACACACGCATGTTTGTTTTTGTGAATTGTGGGGACTTTCCATAGGCCGCAATGCATTTTATACTGTACAAACCGTACTTTCTATCCCCCTACCCTACCCCTAACCCTAAACCTAACCATCACAGGAAACTGCACACCTTTATTTTCTCACAAAAACATCATTTAGTATTTTTATTAATTAATTTACATTGTGGGGACCGGTGGCTGGTCCCCACGATGTAGGTGAACTCAGGTTTATATTACATCGTGGGGACATTTGGTCCCCACAATGTAATATAAACAAAAGCACACACACACACACACACACACACACACACACACACACACACACACACAGGTGACTGACTGACTGACTACTTGCACCAACGGAGGGGGAGGGGTCGTGTTACTCACTACGCTGCACACAGCCTTGGAGGATTCCTGCACTTTGCTCCTTTGACGCGACATAAAAAACAGCTCAGCTCATACCGCAGGAACGGTATCACGGAAAAATTTGGTGGTTTTGAAATCGTGACGTTTTGAAACTGCGGTATACCTTGACACCGGTAACCGGCCCATGCCTAGTCCTCTCTGCTTTGTTTAAAACTGCTGAAAATAACGAGTATTTTGTCACTGTGATATTAATTGGGTGACAGTAACGGACCCTAAAGGTGCCAGAATGTTGCTATGGTTTCTAAGCTGTCAATCATTGAATTTCGAGAGTGAGTCGTGTTTCGTACATACATATAACGATACTTTAGGAGATTCACTCCTGTATTTAAATGCGGTTGTCATTCCTGAAACTTACAGTGTGGATGTGGCCACTGAAGAGTGGAGTAATGGCTGCTGAAATTGGAGCTTTGCCTTCACAGAATTAAAAAACAAACAAACAAAAAAACAACAGATAACGGTCTGTATATTTTGGTCTTTCATTTTTTGATTTAATATAGAAATTGGAAAATGAAAGAAAAAAAACGGCACCTTTTTTAATTTTTAATTTTTTTCAAACAAAATGAAAAACAAGAATTTGGGTTGGATTTTTTTTTTTCATTCAGGGGTAGAAAATGAATAACTTGAATTTTTGATTTCTACATGTGGGCAGGAATGAAACAACCCTTTTCCGCTGATTGGTCAACCAAACATTAAACTGTGCTGTCATCAGTTCTTCCTCAGTTCAGCACAGCAGAATAATAGTCCTTCGCTGCTATGGATTCTTAACGCGTTTATTGCAACTACATTTAATCTCTTTCTCATCAAACAGCCAGACTAACGAATGGCTTGACACATACCATACAGAGGCAGAGCCTAGACAAGGCTTTCTTCTGCATGTCCATAAATTCAGCAACCTTCACATGTTTATCTCAGAAATATTATTATTTTACTAGTTTATCTCAGAAATAATAATTTACTTCGCACCTGCACTCACAACTACCTAATAGCCAACACCCTTGTCACACTGTCTGTTTTATTATTGCTGACCACCTATCAAAATCTGTGTGGCAAAACTGTGCAACTCATTGGACAGCACAGAGATATGGTAGTGAAGCTCAGACCAGTATCGATTTAAGTCATCATACACAGAAGTCATAACTTTTTTGTTTTAGGCAATAGACTGAGACTTGGACAATGGAGGAACTTGAAATAATATGACAGATATGAAAAGAAATGACATTGTATCGTAGCTTATGTTCACAGCCAGTGTTGGGCACGTTACTTTAAAAAAGTAAATAGTTATAGTTACTAGTTACTTCTCACAAATAGTAACAGAGTTAGTAACTGAGTTACATCATTATAAAAGTAACTAATTACCAGGGAAAGTAACTATGGCGTTACTTTAAAAAAAAAAAAATTAAATATGTCAAATAACTTGAATGCCCTCAATATTAAATATAAGTCTAAGAATAAATTATTCTTGAACCGACTCATGACTCATGATCCGCTCTTTCTTATGAAATTTCTCTGTACTGTACATAACCTGTTGGTAGCCACTAAAGAAAATGTAGTTTCATATATATGTTTAAATAGTCCTATGTTATGTTTTAAATTAATTTACTTGATTATGAAAAGTGAACAGCATGAGTAAGATGCATCATAAGATGTGCAATATATCGGGAGTCATGGAGTGGGTCAGACATGATTTTAAACACTTCATTAAGTTTTGTTTGGTAGAAAGCCTTTCTTTAAAGTGAATTTCGTTTTGTAAAAATTGTATCTTAATTTTAATCAATGTTTCATTAACCAATTGCCTGGATTTAATAAATAAGCAAATATAGCAGACAATATAATCATGGCAGGCGCGGGCGCGATCACTGGTGCGTGAACTGGAACGCGTCTTACAGGCTAGAGAACCGAAACTCAGCGTATAGGCTGCTTGCCTCGCAGACAAGAGAAATATATCTATAGAAGCTTGAAATATCTAAAAACGAAAAGAAATAGGCTACTCTGATTATGAACATTCTCTCTCTATGCGCGTCCAGTATATGCGGAGATGATGAGAGTCAGCAATGTCAACTTCATCTTCGCAGCCAACACTGATTAAGAAAACATTACTTTATTAATAAACAATTAAAATGTCTCCTTGCTGTTTTGGTCACATTCATAATTATTACTTTTGCCGGTTCTTTATGGCAAACGTTATGCGTGCGCTTGAGTGCTATATAGCCTATATTACATAAACGCTCATTATTATGGTTTATTCTCTCCAGTATTTAAGAAATTAAATTAATATAAATGTGATTAGTCAACTAATGGCTTAAATGAATAACTACTAGTCGACTAGAAAAACTTATTTCACATATTTTCGATCCAGCATGTCACAAAGGGTATTCGCTCGCGCTCAGCTCGCATGCTCACAGACACACACAGAGCATTGTTCATTATTAACAGTTTAAAATTAGCCTATATTTGTGTAGGCTATGACTAACCGCAGCAGACACCAGAGAAAAATCTTTGCAGGTCCTATATGGCTGAGAGAGAGGGCTACTTGGATGAAAACTGCATCAGTGAGCTCATTAGTAACGCGGCATTTTTTTGCCAGTAACGGTAACGGCGTTGTAACGGGAAAAAAGTAATTTGTTTGATTACTCGTTACTGAAAAAAGTAACGGCGTTAGTAACGCCGTTCATTTATAACGCCGTTATTCCCATCACTGTTCACAGCACATCTATTATAGTTCTTTTATGATTTTTATTCATACAACACTTTACACAGATGGATATCATAATGTCGTAACTTTAGTGAAATATGAATTTGACGTCATGATTTTAATGTGAACTCGTTTGAGTTATATGAATAAAACCCTGAAATAATATTTTGAACTATAAAGAAGAGATGAAGGCTTTTCGTATTTAATGCCATTTACCAGTGTCAGAAAATATTATTAAATATGTATGCTATCTTTAATATTAAATTCTTAAATTTAACATTAAAATAAGTCAAATAAAATAAAAAGTCAAATAAATTAGAATAATGTGACACTATAGGCTTTTACCAATTAAATCAGTATCGACCAACTGCATGAAGTTGCTTTCAGATGTAGCTTCTTACAGTAAATACATTTACACAGCAATTACAACTGTATAATATAATGAGATTAATATTCTAAACAACATTTTTAATACAGAAATATGAAATGATACTTGGATTATGAAAGTAATATCGCCACTAGGTGGCGGTAAGTCATTGTGTTAAGGAAGGAGTCATTTATTAGGGCCCGAGCACCGATGGTGTGAGGACCCTATTGGAATTGCTCCGTTTATTAGGGCCTGAGCACCGATGGTGTGAGGACCCTATTGGAATTGCTCCGTTTATTATTAGGGCCTGAGCACCGATGGTGTGAGGACCCTATTGGAATTGCTCCGTTTATTATTATTAGGGCCCGAGCACCGATGGTGTGAGGACCCTATTGGAATTGCTCCGTTTATTATTATTAGGGCCCGAGCACCGATGGTGTGAGGACCCTATTGGAATTGCTCCGTTTATTATTAGGGCCCGAGCACCGATGGTGTGAGGACCCTATTGGAATTGCTCCGTTTATTATTAGGGCCCGAGCACCGATGGTGTGAGGACCCTATTGGAATTACTCCGTTTATTATTATTAGGGCCCGAGCACCGATGGTGTGAGGACCCTATTGGAATTGCTCCGTTTATTATTATTAGGGCCCGAGCACCGATGGTGTGAGGACCCTATTGGAATTGCTCCGTTTATTATTAGGGCCCGAGCACCGATGGTGTGAGGACCCTATTGGAATTGCTCCGTTTATTATTATTATTAGGGCCCGAGCACCGATGGTGTGAGGACCCTATTGGAATTGCTCCGTTTATTATTATTATTATTAGGGCCCGAGCACCGATGGTGTGAGGACCCTATTGGAATTACTCCGTTTATTATTAGGGCCCGAGCACCGATGGTGTGAGGACCCTATTGGAATTGCTCCGTTTCTTATTATTAGGGCCAAAGCCCAAGGGGCCCTATTGTTTTCTTTAGGATTATTATTATTAGGGCCCGAGCACCGATGGTGTGAGGACCCTATTGGAATTGCTCAGCCAATTATTCTTCATCTCCAAAATGAATCGCATTTTTGAGGGCCTAAACGTTCTCAAAAACTCATGAAACTTTGCACACGCATCAGAAGTGGTGAAAATTTACATCTGATATGGGTTTCAGAATTAGGTGTGGCAAAATGGCTCGATAGCGCCACCTACAAAATTTCAATTAAGCGCCCTTCGTGCTACGTTTCACGTACAGTTATGAAATTCAGTAGACAGATGTAACAGCCTAATACCTACAAAAAAGCCCCTGGGTGCAAAGTTTGTAAACCCAACAGAAAGTGAGATATTTTTAATTTTCTCTACAAAATTTTGGCAGTTTTTGCCATTTCCACATGTTGTACTTTAACGAACTCCTCCTAGAGCTTTAATCAGATCAACTTCATATTTGGTCAGTCTAATCTAAAGGCCTTTGAGACGTTAAATTGCGAAGATCTAGAGTTTTCGCTGAAGGTCGTGTCCGTGGCGGCCTGGCAAATTTCGATGTTTCACCATGAAACAGGAAGTTGTTGTAACTCGGGCATACAATGTCTGATCTGCCCCAAACTTCACATGTTTTATTAGAGTCCTGACCTAAAGACATCTATATGACAATATTCAGTTACAGCCATAGCGCCACCTGGGGGCAACAGGAAATTACATGTTTTACACTGTGATTAACTCCACATAGAGATTAAACCAGATCAACATCATATATGGCCAGTCTAATCTTAAGGCCTTTGAGATGTTAAATTGCAAAGATCTTGAGTTTTCGTTGAAGGGCGTGTCTGTGGCGGACTGACTAAGTCTGATGTTTCGCCATGAAAGAGGAAGCTGTTGTAACTCAGGCATACTATGTCTGATCTGCCCCAAACTTCACATGAGTGATAAAAGTCCTGGCCTAAAGACATCTATTTGACAATATTCAGTTAGCTATAGCGCCACCTGTTGGCAGCAGGAAGTGTGGCACTTTTACATGATTTTGCCATAATTCTCCTGTATTTACTCGCTCACATGCATGTCGCCCACTGTTCGCTGTTTTCCTGAGGCCAACGGGTGGCGGTGAGCCCGGGTGCGAGGGCCCTTTCATCGCTGCTTGCAGCTTTAATTATTATTATTTTTTTTTAGGTTTTGTTTTTTTTTGGGGCCCTTAACATGCTCAAAAACTCTTGAAATTTTGCACACGGGTCAGAACCCGCGGCCATGACAGCCGGACAGAAGCTGGTACCCGGGCGTGGCAGGGGGGCTCGACAGCGCCCCCTTGAATTGCGCCCGAAAACTTGGTCCATATATCAAACACGCTTGCACATATAAGTCTAAAACTCGATACACATATAGACCTCATCGGGCCAAACAACTTTCGTACTCAAAGTTATACGTCACCTCAACAGGAAGTCAGCTATTATGGGTTGTTTGAAAAACGCATGCTCTGGAATTTGATATACTCCTCCTAGGCGATACATCCGATCACCACCAAACTCGGTCAGCATGCAGTAAAGACATTAATGATGAAAAATTGCCAGCGGATTTTTGATATCTCGAACGGTTTGGCCGTGGCGAGGCAACAAATTTATGGCGAGAAAAGGGAAACAGGAAGTGTGTTATAACTTCTGCATACATTGATTGATCTTTATGAAACTTCACGAGTGTGTTGGTTGTAGTAGTCCGATCACATGGATGTGACTATTGTGAGTCAAAGTTATAGCGCCACCAACTGATAGCAAGAAGTGTGTCACTTTCAAAATGCTTTGAGATCACCCTCTTATTTTTACCTGATTTGCTTCAAACTTCATCAGTGTAATGTCAATACACAGCAGATGTAGACCTATGACAGGATTTTTGATATTTGAAATATTGTTGCCATGGCAACAGGTCAAACTGTAATAATATTCTTGAGTGTTTTTGAGGCTCTTAACATGCTTCAAATTGCATGAAACTCGACACACACATCAATATTGTCAACCAGTAGACATGGACAAAGCCATAGAAATGGGCGTGGTGGAGGGGCTCAGTAGCGCCACCTTTTGACAAAAGTGGGGGGGGTTAGTTTTTCCTACAGTCACCAAACTCGGTACACATATTGTTCTCATCAAGCCGGACAATTTTCTAATTTACATTCATTAGCTCCGACCAACAGGAAGTCAGCTATTTTGGTTCGAATGTTAATTTTTTGAAAAAACAGGCTATGAATTTTATACTACTACTCCAACAGGGTTTATCCAATTTACACCAAGCTTTTTTTAACTTGTTGCTAACACATTGAAGTTGTTTAATTGCAAACGGATTTTGGATATCTCAAACGGTTTGGCCGTGGCGAGGCAACGAATTTATGGCAAGAAAAGGGAAACAAAGTGTTATAACTTCTGCATACATTAATTGATTTTGATGAAACTTTGGCTTAGTCTTCGTTGTACAAGGCTGATCACATGGATGTGACTATTGTGATTCAAAGTCATAGCGCCACCAAGTGGAAGCAGAAAATGTGTCACTTTCAGCATACATTGAGATCACCCTCTTATTTTTACCTGATTTGCTTCAGAATTCATCAGAATAATGTTAAAACTTGGCACATGTAATACTTTGAAAATGGGCAGGGAGGAGGGGCTCTATAGCGGCACCTTGTAGTGCAGTAAATGTGGAGTGAATTTGACATAGTCCTTTGATGTTTAACCGTTTTAAATGCCTATTGCCCGCTGTGCACAGTTGCCCTGAAGCCACCGGGGTGGCGGTGCCACCGGGCTTGGGCCCGCCATCGCTGCTCGCAGCTATATTTATTATTAGGGCCCAAGCGAATTAAGCGCGCAGGGCCCTCTTGTTCTTCTAAGGATTATTAGGGCCCAAGCGAAAATTCGCGCAGGGCCCTCTTGTTCTTCTAAGGATTATTATTAGGGCCCAAGCGAAAATTCGCGCAGGGCCCTCTTGTTCTTCTAAGGATTATTATTATTATTATTATTTTTTTTTTTTTTTTTCCGTCTTCCGGGGCTTTTTGGGGGCCTTAACATGCTCAAAAACTCTTGAAAATTGGCACACACATTGGAATCCGCGGCCATTAGGACGCCGGAGAGGCTGGTACCCGGGCGTGGCAGGGGGGCTCGACAGCGCCCCCTTGAAAAAAGTCTGAAAATTTGGTCCATATATTAAACATGCTTGCACGTATTAGTATGAAACTCGGTACACATATAGACCTCATCGGGCCGAACAACTTTCGCGCTCTAAGTTAATCGCCACGCCAACAGGAAGTCAGCTATTAAGGGTTGTTTGAAAAACGCATGCTCTGGAATTTGATATACTCCTCCTAGACGATTAATCCGATCGCCACCAAACTCGGTCAGCATGAAGTCAAGACACTGATGATTAAAAATTGCCAGGGGATTTTTGATATCTCGAACGGTTTGGCCGTGGCGAGGCAACGAATTTATGGCGAGAAAAAGGAAACAGGAAATGTGTTATAACGTCTTAATACATATATTGATCTTTATGAAACTTCACGAGTGTGTTCGTTATAGGAGTCTGATCACATGGATGTGACTATTGTGAGTCAAAGTTATAGCGCCACCAACTGGCAGCAGGAAGTGTATCACTTTTTGAAATGTTTTGAGATCACCCTCTTATTTTTACCTGATTTGCTTCAAACTTCATCAGTGTAATGTCAATACACAGCAGATGTAGACCTATGACAGGATTTTTGATATTTGAAATATTGTTGCCATGGCAACAGGTCAAACTGTAATAATATTCTTGAGTGTTTTTGAGGCTCTTAACATGCTTCAAATTGCATGAAACTCGACACACACATCAATATTGTCAACCAGTAGACATGGACAAAGCCATAGAAATGGGCGTGGTGGAGGGGCTCAGTAGCGCCACCTTTTGACAAAAGTGGGGGGGTTAGTTTTTCCTACAGTCACCAAACTCGGTACACATATTATTCTCATCAAGCCGGACAATTTTCTAATTTACATTCATTAGCTCCGACCAACAGGAAGTCAGCTATTTTGGTTTGAATGTTAATTTTTTGAAAAAACAGGCTATGAATTTTATACTACTACTCCTACAGGGTTTATCCAATTTACACCAAGCTTTTTTTAACTTGTTGCGAACACATTGAAGTTGTTTAATTGCAAACGGATTTTGGATATCTCAAACGGTTTGGCCGTGGCGAGGCAACGAATTTATGGCGAGAAAAGGGAAACAGGAAATGTGTTATAACTTCTGCATACATTGATTGATGTTTATGAAACTTCAGGAGTGTGTTGGTTGTAGTAGTCTGATCACATGGATGTAACTATTGTGAGTCAAAGTTATAGCGCCACCAAATGGCAGCAAGAAGTGTATCACTTTTAAAATGCTTTGAGATCACCCTCTTATTTTTACCTGATTTGCTTCAAACTTCATCAGTGTAATGTCAATACACAGCAGATGTAGACCTATGACAGGATTTTTGATATTTGAAATATTGTTGCCATGGCAACAGGTCAAACTGTAATAATATTCTTGAGTGTTTTTGAGGCTCTTAACATGCTTCAAATTGCATGAAACTCGACACACACATCAATATTGTCAACCAGTAGACATGGACAAAGCCATAGAAATGGGCGTGGTGGAGGGGCTCAGTAGCGCCACCTTTTGACAAAAGTGGGGGGGTTAGTTTTTCCTACAGTCACCAAACTCGGTACACATATTATTCTCATCAAGCCGGACAATTTTCTAATTTACATTCATTAGCTCCGACCAACAGGAAGTCAGCTATTTTGGTTTGAATGTTAATTTTTTGAAAAAACAGGCTATGAATTTTATACTACTACTCCTACAGGGTTTATCCAATTTACACCAAGCTTTTTTTAACTTGTTGCTAACACATTGAAGTTGTTTAATTGCAAACGGATTTTGGATATCTCAAACGGTTTGGCCGTGGCGAGGCAACGAATTTATGGCAAGAAAAGGGAAACAAAGTGTTATAACTTCTGCATACATTAATTGATTTTGATGAAACTTTGGCTTAGTCTTCGTTGTACAAGGCTGATCACATGGATTTGACTATTGTGATTCAAAGTCATAGCGCCACCAACTGGAAGCAGAAAATGTGTCACTTTCAGCATACATTGAGATCACCCTCTTATTTTTACCTGATTTGCTTCAAAATTCATCAGAATAATGTTAAAACTTGGCACATGTAATCCTTTGAAAATGGGCAGGGAGGAGGGGCTCTATAGCGGCACCTTGTAGTGCAGTAAATGTGGAGTGAATTTGACATAGTCCTTTGATGTTTAACCGTTTTAAGTGCCTATTGCCCGCTGTGCACAGTTGCCCTGAAGCCACCGGGGTGGCGGTGCCACCGGGCTTGGGCCCGCCATCGCTGCTCGCAGCTATATTTATTATTATTTTTTTTTTTTTTTTTTTTTCCGTCTTCCGGGGCTTTTTGGGGGCCTTAACATGCTCAAAAACTCTTGAAAATTGGCACACACATTGGAATCCGCGGCCATTAGGACGCCGGAGAGGCTGGTACCCGGGCGTGGCAGGGGGGCTCGACAGCGCCCCCTTGAAAAAAGTCTGAAAATTTGGTCCATATATTAAACATGCTTGCACGTATTAGTATGAAACTCGGTACACATATAGACCTCATCGGGCCGAACAACTTTCGCGCTCTAAGTTAATCGCCACGCCAACAGGAAGTCAGCTATTAAGGGTTGTTTGAAAAACGCATGCTCTGGAATTTGATATACTCCTCCTAGACGATTAATCCGATCGCCACCAACTCGGTCAGCATGAAGTCAAGACACTGATGATTAAAAATTGCCAGGGGATTTTTGATATCTCGAACGGTTTGGCCGTGGCGAGGCAACGAATTTATGGCGAGGAAAAAGGAAACAGGAAATGTGTTATAACGTCTTAATACATATATTGATCTTTATGAAACTTCACGAGTGTGTTCGTTATAGGAGTCTGATCACATGGATGTGACTATTGTGAGTCAAAGTTATAGCGCCACCAACTGGCAGCAGGAAGTGTATCACTTTTTGAAATGTTTTGAGATCACCCTCTTATTTTACCTGATTTGCTTCAAACTTCATCAGTGTAATGTCAATACACAGCAGATGTAGACCTATGACAGGATTTTTGATATTTGAAATATTGTTGCCATGGCAACAGGTCAAACTGTAATAATATTCTTGAGTGTTTTTGAGGCTCTTAACATGCTTCAAATTGCATGAAACTCGACACACACATCAATATTGTCAACCAGTAGACATGGACAAAGCCATAGAAATGGGCGTGGTGGAGGGGCTCAGTAGCGCCACCTTTTGACAAAAGTGGGGGGGTTAGTTTTTCCTACAGTCACCAAACTCGGTACACATATTATTCTCATCAAGCCGGACAATTTTCTAATTTACATTCATTAGCTCCGACCAACAGGAAGTCAGCTATTTTGGTTTGAATGTTAATTTTTTGAAAAAACAGGCTATGAATTTTATACTACTACTCCTACAGGGTTTATCCAATTTACACCAAGCTTTTTTTAACTTGTTGCGAACACATTGAAGTTGTTTAATTGCAAACGGATTTTGGATATCTCAAACGGTTTGGCCGTGGCGAGGCAACGAATTTATGGCGAGAAAAGGGAAACAGGAAATGTGTTATAACTTCTGCATACATTGATTGATGTTTATGAAACTTCAGGAGTGTGTTGGTTGTAGTAGTCTGATCACATGGATGTAACTATTGTGAGTCAAAGTTATAGCGCCACCAAATGGCAGCAAGAAGTGTATCACTTTTAAAATGCTTTGAGATCACCCTCTTATTTTTACCTGATTTGCTTCAAACTTCATCAGTGTAATGTCAATACACAGCAGATGTAGACCTATGACAGGATTTTTGATATTTGAAATATTGTTGCCATGGCAACAGGTCAAACTGTAATAATATTCTTGAGTGTTTTTGAGGCTCTTAACATGCTTCAAATTGCATGAAACTCGACACACACATCAATATTGTCAACCAGTAGACATGGACAAAGCCATAGAAATGGGCGTGGTGGAGGGGCTCAGTAGCGCCACCTTTTGACAAAAGTGGGGGGGTTAGTTTTTCCTACAGTCACCAAACTCGGTACACATATTATTCTCATCAAGCCGGACAATTTTCTAATTTACATTCATTAGCTCCGACCAACAGGAAGTCAGCTATTTTGGTTTGAATGTTAATTTTTTGAAAAAACAGGCTATGAATTTTATACTACTACTCCTACAGGGTTTATCCAATTTACACCAAGCTTTTTTTAACTTGTTGCTAACACATTGAAGTTGTTTAATTGCAAACGGATTTTGGATATCTCAAACGGTTTGGCCGTGGCGAGGCAACGAATTTATGGCAAGAAAAGGGAAACAAAGTGTTATAACTTCTGCATACATTAATTGATTTTGATGAAACTTTGGCTTAGTCTTCGTTGTACAAGGCTGATCACATGGATTTGACTATTGTGATTCAAAGTCATAGCGCCACCAACTGGAAGCAGAAAATGTGTCACTTTCAGCATACATTGAGATCACCCTCTTATTTTTACCTGATTTGCTTCAAAATTCATCAGAATAATGTTAAAACTTGGCACATGTAATCCTTTGAAAATGGGCAGGGAGGAGGGGCTCTATAGCGGCACCTTGTAGTGCAGTAAATGTGGAGTGAATTTGACATAGTCCTTTGATGTTTAACCGTTTTAAGTGCCTATTGCCCGCTGTGCACAGTTGCCCTGAAGCCACCGGGGTGGCGGTGCCACCGGGCTTGGGCCCGCCATCGCTGCTCGCAGCTATATTTATTATTTTTTTTATTTTTTTTTTTTTTTTTCCGTCTTCCGGGGCTTTTTGGGGGCCTTAACATGCTCAAAAACTCTTGAAATTGGCACACACATTGGAATCCGCGGCCATTAGGACGCCGGAGAGGCTGGTACCCGGGCGTGGCAGGGGGGCTCGACAGCGCCCCCTTGAAAAAAGTCTGAAAATTTGGTCCATATATTAAACATGCTTGCACGTATTAGTATGAAACTCGGTACACATATAGACCTCATCGGGCCGAACAACTTTCGCGCTCTAAGTTAATCGCCACGCCAACAGGAAGTCAGCTATTAAGGGTTGTTTGAAAAACGCATGCTCTGGAATTTGATATACTCCTCCTAGACGATTAATCCGATCGCCACCAAACTCGGTCAGCATGAAGTCAAGACACTGATGATTAAAAATTGCCAGGGGATTTTTGATATCTCGAACGGTTTGGCCGTGGCGAGGCAACGAATTTATGGCGAGAAAAAGGAAACAGGAAATGTGTTATAACGTCTTAATACATATATTGATCTTTATGAAACTTCACGAGTGTGTTCGTTATAGGAGTCTGATCACATGGATGTGACTATTGTGAGTCAAAGTTATAGCGCCACCAACTGGCAGCAGGAAGTGTATCACTTTTTGAAATGTTTTGAGATCACCCTCTTATTTTTACCTGATTTGCTTCAAACTTCATCAGTGTAATGTCAATACACAGCAGATGTAGACCTATGACAGGATTTTTGATATTTGAAATATTGTTGCCATGGCAACAGGTCAAACTGTAATAATATTCTTGAGTGTTTTTGAGGCTCTTAACATGCTTCAAATTGCATGAAACTCGACACACACATCAATATTGTCAACCAGTAGACATGGACAAAGCCATAGAAATGGGCGTGGTGGAGGGGCTCAGTAGCGCCACCTTTTGACAAAAGTGGGGGGGTTAGTTTTTCCTACAGTCACCAATCCAATTTACACCAAGCTTTTTTTAACTTGTTGCGAACACATTGAAGTTGTTTAATTGCAAACGGATTTTGGATATCTCAAACGGTTTGGCCGTGGCGAGGCAACGAATTTATGGCGAGAAAAGGGAAACAGGAAATGTGTTATAACTTCTGCATACATTGATTGATGTTTATGAAACTTCAGGAGTGTGTTGGTTGTAGTAGTCTGATCACATGGATGTAACTATTGTGAGTCAAAGTTATAGCGCCACCAAATGGCAGCAAGAAGTGTATCACTTTTAAAATGCTGTAATAATATTCTTGAGTGTTTTTGAGGCTCTTAACATGCTTCAAATTGCATGAAACTCGACACACACATCAATATTGTCAACCAGTAGACATGGACAAAGCCATAGAAATGGGCGTGGTGGAGGGGCTCAGTAGCGCCACCTTTTGACAAAAGTGGGGGGGTTAGTTTTTCCTACAGTCACCAAACTCGGTACACATATTACTCTCATCAAGCCGGACAATTTTCTAATTTACATTCATTAGCTCCGACCAACAGGAAGTCGCTATTTTGTTTGAATGTTAATTTTTTGAAAAAACAGGCTATGAATTTTATACTACTACTCCTACAGGGTTTATCCAATTTACACCAAGCTTTTTTTAACTTGTTGCTAACACATTGAAGTTGTTTAATTGCAAACGGATTTTGGATATCTCAAACGGTTTGGCCGTGGCGAGGCAACGAATTTATGGCAAGAAAAGGGAAACAAAGTGTTATAACTTCTGCATACATTAATTGATTTTGATGAAACTTTGGCTTAGTCTTCGTTGTACAAGGCTGATCACATGGATTTGACTATTGTGATTCAAAGTCATAGCGCCACCAACTGGAAGCAGAAAATGTGTCACTTTCAGCATACATTGAGATCACCCTCTTATTTTTACCTGATTTGCTTCAAAATTCATCAGAATAATGTTAAAACTTGGCACATGTAATCCTTTGAAAATGGGCAGGGAGGAGGGGCTCTATAGCGGCACCTTGTAGTGCAGTAAATGTGGAGTGAATTTGACATAGTCATTTGATGTTTAACCATTTTAAGTGCCTATTGCCCGCTGTGCACAGTTGCCCTGAAGCCACCGGGGTGGCGGTGCCACCGGGCTTGGGCCCGCCATCGCTGCTCGCAGCTATATTTATTATTATTTTTATTTTTTTTTTTTTCCGTCTTCCGGGGCTTTTTGGGGGCCTTAACATGCTCAAAAACTCTTGAAAATTGGCACACACATTGGAATCCGCGGCCATTAGGACGCCCCAGAGGCTGGTATCCGGGCGTGGCAGGGGGGCTCGACAGCGCCCCCTTGAAAAAAGTCTGAAAATTTGGTCCATATATTAAACACGCTTGCACGTATTAGTATGAAACTCGGTACACATATAGACCTCATCGGGCCGAACAACTTTCGTACTCTAAGTTAAACGCCACGCCAACAGGAAGTCAGCTATTAAGGGTTGTTTGAAAAACGCATGCTCTGGAATTTGATATACTCCTCCTAGACGATTAATCCGATCGCCACCAAACTCGGTCAGCATGAAGTCAAGACACTGATGATTAAAAATTGCCAGGGGATTTTTGATATCTCGAACGGTTTGGCCGTGGCGAGGCAACGAATTTATGGCGAGAAAAAGGAAACAGGAAATGTGTTATAACGTCTGCATACATATATTGATCTTTATGAAACTTCACGAGTGTGTTGGTTGTAGTAGTCTGATCACATGGATGTGACTATTGTGAGTCAAAGTTATAGCGCCACCAACTGGCAGCAGGAAGTGTATCACTTTTTGAAATGCTTTGAGATCACCCTCTTATTTTTACCTGATTTGCTTCAAACTTCATCAATGTAATGGCAATACACAGCAGATGTAGACCTATGACAGGATTTTTGATATTTGAAATATTGTTGCCATGGCAACAGGTCAAACTGTAATAATATTCTTGAGTGTTTTTGAGGCTCTTAACATGCTTCAAATTGCATGAAACTCGACACACACATCAATATTGTCAACCAGTAGACATGGACAAAGCCATAGAAATGGGCGTGGTGGAGGGGCTCAGTAGCGCCACCTTTTGACAAAAGTGGGGGGGTTAGTTTTTCCTACAGTCACCAAACTCGGTACACATATTGTTCTCATCAAGCCGGACAATTTTCTAATTTACATTCATTAGCTCCGACCAACAGGAAGTCGGCTATTTTTGTTTGAATGTTAATTTTTTGAAAAAACAGGCTATGAATTTTATACTACTACTCCTACAGGGTTTATCCAATTTACACCAAGCTTTTTTTAACTTGTTGCTAACACATTGAAGTTGTTTAATTGCAAACGGATTTTGGATACCTCAAACGGTTTGGCCGTGGCAAGGCAACAAATTTATGGCGAGAAAAAGGAAACAGGAAATGTGTTATAACGTCTGCATACATATATTGATCTTTATGAAACTTCACGAGTGTGTTAGTTGTAGTAGTCTGATCACATGGATGTGACTATTGTGAGTCAAAGTTATAGCACCACCAACTGGCAGCAGGAAGTGTATCACTTTTTGAAATGCTTTGAGATCACCCTCTTATTTTTACCTGATTTGCTTCAAACTTCATCAGTGTAATGTCAATACACAGCAGATGTAGACCTATGACAGGATTTTTGATATTTGAAATATTGTTGCCATGGCAACAGGTCAAACTGTAATAATATTCTTGAGTGTTTTTGAGGCTCTTAACATGCTTCAAATTGCATGAAACTCGACACACACATCAATATTGTCAACCAGTAGACATGGACAAAGCCATAGAAATGGGCGTGGTGAAGGGGCTCAGTAGCGCCACCTTTTGTCAAAAGTGGGGGGGTTAGTTTTTCCTACAGTCACCAAACTCAGTACACATATTGTTCTCATCAAGCTGGACAATTTTCTAATTTACATTCATTAGCTCCAACCAACAGGAAGTCGGCTATTTTTGTTTGAATTTTAATTTTTTGAAAAAACAGGCTATGAATTTTATACTACTACTCCTACAGGGTTTATCCAATTTACACCAAGCTTTTTTTAACTTGTTGCTATCACATTGAAGTTGTTTAATTGCAAACGGATTTTGGATATCTCAAACGGTTTGGCCGTGGCGAGGCAACGAATTTATGGCAAGAAAAGGGAAACAAAGTGTTATAACTTCTGCATACATTAATTGATTTTGATGAAACTTTGGCTTAGTCTTCGTTGTACAAGGCTGATCACATGGATTTGACTATTGTGATTCAAAGTCATAGCGCCACCAACTGGAAGCAGAAAATGTGTCACTTTCAGCATACATTGAGATCACCCTCTTATTTTTACCTGATTTGCTTCAAAATTCATCAGAATAATGTTAAAACTTGGCACATGTAATCCTTTGAAAATGGGCAGGGAGGAGGGGCTCTATAGCGGCACCTTGTAGTGCAGTAAATGTGGAGTGAATTTGACATAGTCCTTTGATGTTTAACCGTTTTAAGTGCCTATTGCCCGCTGTGCACAGTTGCCCTGAAGCCACCGGGGTGGCGGTGCCACCGGGCTTGGGCCCGCCATCGCTGCTCGCAGCTATATTTATTATTTATTTATTTTTTCCGTCTTCCGGGGCTTTTTGGGGGCCTTAACATGCTCAAAAACTCCTGAAAATTGGCACACACATTGGAATCTGCGGCCATTAGGACGCCGCAGAGGCTGGTACCCGGGCGTGGCAGGGGGGCTCGACAGCGCCCCCTTGAAAAAAGTCCGAAAACTTTGTCCATATATTGAACACACCTGCATGTATTAGTATGAAACTCCGTACACATATAGACCTCATCGGGCCGAACAACTTTCGTGCTCTATGTTAAACGCCACCCCAACAGGAAGTCAGCTATTAAGGGTTGTTTGAAAAACGCATGCTCTGGAATTTGATATACTCCTCCTAGGCGATTAATCCGATCGCCACCAAACTCGGTCAGCATGAAGTCAAGACATTGATGATTAAAAATTGCCAGCGGATTTTTGATATCTCGAACGGTTTGGCCATGGCGAGGCAATGAATTTATGGCGAGAAAAAGGAAACAGGAAATGTGTTATAACGTCTGCATACATATATTGATCTTTATGAAACTTCACGAGTGTGTTGGTTGTAGTAGTCTGATCACATGGATGTGACTATTGTGAGTCAAAGTTATAGCGCCACCAACTGGCAGCAGGAAGTGTATCACTTTTTGAAATGCTTTGAGATCACCCTCTTATTTTTACCTGATTTGCTTCAAACTTCATCAGTTTAATGTCAATACACAGAAGATGTAGACCTATGACAGGATTTTTGATATTTGAAATATTGTTGCCATGGCAACAGGTCAAACTGTAATAATATTCTTGAGTGTTTTTGAGGCTCTTAACATGCTTCAAATTGCATGAAACTCGACACACACATCAATATTGTCAACCAGTAGACATGGACAAAGCCATAGAAATGGGCGTGGTGAAGGGGCTCAGTAGCGCCACCTTTTGTCAAAAGTGGGGGGGTTAGTTTTTCCTACAGTCACCAAACTCGGTACACATATTGTTCTCATCAAGCCGGACAATTTTCTAATTTACATTCATTAGCTCCGACCAACAGGAAGTCGGCTATTTTTGTTTGAATGTTAATTTTTTGAAAAAACAGGCTATGAATTTTATACTACTACTCCTACAGGGTTTATCCAATTTACACCAAGCTTTTTTTAACTTGTTGCTAACACATTGAAGTTGTTTAATTGCAAACGGATTTTGGATACCTCAAACGGTTTGGCCGTGGCGAGGCAACAAATTTATGGCGAGAAAAAGGAAACAGGAAATGTGTTATAACGTCTGCATACATATATTGATCTTTATGAAACTTCACGAGTGTGTTAGTTGTAGTAGTCTGATCACATGGATGTGACTATTGTGAGTCAAAGTTATAGCGCCACCAACTGGCAGCAGGAAGTGTATCACTTTTTGAAATGCTTTGAGATCACCCTCTTATTTTTACCTGATTTTCTTCAAACTTCATCAGTGTAATGTCAATACACAGCAGATGTAGACCTATGACAGGATTTTTGATATTTGAAATATTGTTGCCATGGCAACAGGTCAAACTGTAATAATATTCTTGAGTGTTTTTGAGGCTCTTAACATGCTTCAAATTGCATGAAACTCGACACACACATCAATATTGTCAACCAGTAGACATGGACAAAGCCATAGAAATGGGCGTGGTGGAGGGGCTCAGTAGCGCCACCTTTTGACAAAAGTGGGGGGGTTAGTTTTTCCTACAGTCACCAAACTCGGTACACATATTGTTCTCATCAAGCTGGACAATTTTCTAATTTACATTCATTAGCTCCGACCAACAGGAAGTCGGCTATTTTTGTTTGAATGTTAATTTTTTGAAAAAACAGGCTATGAATTTTATACTACTACTCCTACAGGGTTTATCCAATTTACACCAAGCTTTTTTTAACTTGCTGCTTACACATTGAAGTTGTTTAATTGCAAACGGATTTTGGATATCTCAAACGGTTTGGCCGTGGCAAGGCAACGAATTTATGGCAAGAAAAGGAAACAAAGTGTTATAACTTCCGCATACATTAATTGATTTTGATGAAACTTCGGCTTAATCTTCGTTGTACAAGGCTGATCACATGGATGTGACTATTGTGATTCAAAGTCATAGCGCCACCAACTGGAAGCAGAAAATGTGTCACTTTCAGCATACATTGAGATCACCCTCTTATTTTTACCTGATTTGCTTCAAAATTCATCAGAATAATGTTAAAACTTGGCACATGTAATCCTCTGAAAATGGGCAGGGAGGAGGGGCTCTATAGCGGCACCTTGTAGTGCAGTAAATGTGGAGTGAATTTGACATAGTCCTTTGATGTTTAACCGTTTTAAATGCCTATTGCCCGCTGTGCACAGTTGCCCTGAAGCCACCGGGGTGGCGGTGCCACCGGGCTTGGGCCCGCCATCGCTGCTCGCAGCTATATTTATTATTTATTTATTTTTTCCGTCTTCCGGGGCTTTTTGGGGGCCTTAACATGCTCAAAAACTCCTGAAAATTGGCACACACATTGGAATCTGCGGCCATTAGGACGCCGCAGAGGCTGGTACCCGGGCGTGGCAGGGGGGCTCGACAGCGCCCCCTTGAAAAAAGTCCGAAAACTTTGTCCATATATTGAACACACCTGCATGTATTAGTATGAAACTCCGTACACATATAGACCTCATCGGGCCGAACAACTTTCGTGCTCTATGTTAAACGCCACCCTAACAGGAAGTCAGCTATTAAGGGTTGTTTGAAAAACGCATGCTCTGGAATTTGATATACTCCTCCTAGGCGATTAATCCGATCGCCACCAAACTCGGTCAGCATGAAGTCAAGACATTGATGATTAAAAATTGCCAGCGGATTTTTGATATCTCGAACGGTTTGGCCATGGCGAGGCAATGAATTTATGGCGAGAAAAAGGAAACAGGAAATGTGTTATAACGTCTGCATACATATATTGATCTTTATGAAACTTCACGAGTGTGTTAGTTGTAGTAGTCTGATCACATGGATGTGACTATTGTGAGTCAAAGTTATAGCGCCACCAACTGGCAGCAGGAAGTGTATCACTTTTTGAAATGCTTTGAGATCACCCTCTTATTTTTACCTGATTTGCTTCAAACTTCATCAGTTTAATGTCAATACACAGAAGATGTAGACCTATGACAGGATTTTTGATATTTGAAATATTGTTGCCATGGCAACAGGTCAAACTGTAATAATATTCTTGAGTGTTTTTGAGGCTCTTAACATGCTTCAAATTGCATGAAACTCGACACACACATCAATATTGTCAACCAGTAGACATGGACAAAGCCATAGAAATGGGCGTGGTGGAGGGGCTCAGTAGCGCCACCTTTTGTCAAAAGTGGGGGGGTTAGTTTTTCCTACAGTCACCAAACTCGGTACACATATTGTTCTCATCAAGCTGGACAATTTTCTAATTTACATTCATTAGCTCCGACCAACAGGAAGTCGGCTATTTTTGTTTGAATGTTAATTTTTTGAAAAAACAGGCTATGAATTTTATACTACTACTCCTACAGGGTTTATCCAATTTACACCAAGCTTTTTTTAACTTGCTGCTTACACATTGAAGTTGTTTAATTGCAAACGGATTTTGGATATCTCAAACGGTTTGGCCGTGGCAAGGCAACGAATTTATGGCAAGAAAAGGAAACAAAGTGTTATAACTTCCGCATACATTAATTGATTTTGATGAAACTTCGGCTTAATCTTCGTTGTACAAGGCTTATCACATGGATGTGACTATTGTGATTCAAAGTCATAGCGCCACCAACTGGAAGCAGAAAATGTGTCACTTTCAGCATACATTGAGATCACCCTCTTATTTTTACCTGATTTGCTTCAAAATTCATCAGAATAATGTTAAAACTTGGCACATGTAATCCTCTGAAAATGGGCAGGGAGGAGGGGCTCTATAGCGGCACCTTGTAGTGCAGTAAATGTGGAGTGAATTTGACATAGTCCTTTGATGTTTAACCGTTTTAAATGCCTATTGCCCGCTGTGCACAGTTGCCCTGAAGCCACCGGGGTGGCGGTGCCACCGGGCTTGGGCCCGCCATCGCTGCTCGCAGCTATATTCTTCTTCTTCTTCTTCTTCTTCTCCAAAGTGAATCGCATTTTGGAGGGCCTAAACGTGCTCGAAAACTCATGAAACTTTGCACACGCGTCAGAAGTGGTGAAAATTTACGTCTGTTATGGGTTTCGGAATTGGGCGTGGCAAAATGGCTCGATAGCGCCATCTAACGTACAGCCCCTCTCGCTACATTTCACTAGGGTTTTGAAATTCAGTACACACATTTATCAGCCCGATACTTACAAAAAATTCTCTTGGAGCGAAATCCGAAACCGAACAGGAAGTCAGATATTTTGAATTAGTTCACAGTTTTTTGCATTTTCCAGACGTTGTATTTTAACGAACTCCTCCTAGAGCTTTTATCGGATCAATGTCATATTTGGTCAGTCTAATCTAAAGGCCTTTGCGATGTTAAATTGCGAAGATCTAGAGTTTTCACTGAAGGGCATGTCCGTGGCGGCCTGACAAAGTTTGATGTTTTGCCATGAAAGAGGAAGCTGTTGTTACTGAGGCATACTATGTCTGATCTGCTCCAAAATTCACATGTGTGATAAGAGTCCTGGCCTAAAGACATCTATATGACAATATTCAGTAAGCCATAGCGCCACCTGCTGGCAACAGGAAACGGCATGCTTTACACTGTAATTCACTACCAGATTCACATTTCTTTATGCAACGCAGTACCAAACATGCTAGAAACACGTTAAATCATGCAGCATTTGGCTGAGTGCTAATGTTTGCGATTAACGCCACGAAAGAAACAGGAAGTTGTTGTAACTCAGGCATACAATGTCTGATCTGCTCCAAACTTCACATGTTCGATAATAGTCCTGGCCTGAAGACATCAACATGGCAATATTCAGTTACGGTCAAAGCGGCACCTGTTGGCCACAGGAAGTGTGGCATTTCGAAATGACTTTGGCATAATTCTCCTGTATTCACTCGCTTACATGCATGTCACCCACTGTTCACTGTTTTCCTGAGGCCAACGGGTGCCGGTGAGCCCAGGTGCGAGGGCCCTTTCATCGCTGCTTGCAGCTTTAATTCTTCTTCTTCTTCTTCTTCTTCTTCTCCAAAGTGAATCGCATTTTAGAGGGCCTAAACGTGCTCAAACTCATGAAACTTTGCACACGCGTCAGAAGTGGTGAAAATTTACGTCTGTTATGGGTTTCGGAATTGGGCGTGGCAAAATGGCTCGATAGCGCCATCTAACGTACAGCCCCTCTCTCTACATTTCACTAGGGTTTTGAAATTCGGTACACACATTTATATGCCCAATACCTACAAAAAAGTCTCTTGGAGCGAAATCCGAACAGGAAGTCAGATATTTTGAGTTAATTCACAGTTTTTTGCATTTTCCAGACGTTGTACTTTAACGAACTCCTCCTAGAGCTTTTATCAGATCAATGTCATATTTGGTCAGTCTAATCTAAAGGCCTTTGTGACGTTAAATTGCGAAGATCTAGAGTTTTCACCAAAGGGCGTGTCCGTGGCGGCCTGACAAATTTTGATGTTTCGCCATGAAACAGGAAGTTGTTGTAACTTGGGTATACAATGTCGGATCTGCCCCAAACTTCACATGTTTTATTAGAGTCCTGGTCTGAAGACATCTTCATGACAATATTCAGTTACAGTCATAGCGCCACCTAGGGGCAACAGGAAATGACATGTTTTACACTGTGATTAACTCCTCATAGAGATTTAACCAGATCAACATCAAATGTTGTCAGTCTAATCTCAAGACCTTAGCAATGATAAATATCAAAGATCTTGAGTTTTCGCTGAAGGGCGTGTCCATGACGGCCTGACAAAGTCTGATGTTTCGCCATGAAAGAGGAAGCTGTTGTAACTCAGGCATACTATGTCTGAACTGCTCGAAACATCACATGTGTAATAAGAGTCCTGGCCTAAAGACATCTATATGACAATATTCAGTTAGCCATAGCGCTACCTGCTGGCAACAGGAAATGGCATGCTTTACACTGTAATTCACTACCAGATTCACATTTCATTATGCCACGAAGTACCAAACATGCTAGAAACATGTTAAATCATGCAACACTTGGCTGAGTGCTAATGTATGCGTATAACGCCACGAAAGAAACAGGAAGTTGTTGTAACTCAGGCATACAATGTCCGATTTACTTCAAACTTCACATGTTCGATGATAGTCCTTGCCTGAAGACATCAATATGGCGATATTCAGTGATGATCAAAACGCCATCTGTTGGCCACAGGAAGTGTGGCATTTCGAAATGACTTTGGCATAATTCTCCTGTATTAACTCGCTTACATGCATGTCACCCACTGATCACTGTTTTCCTAAGGCCAACGGGTGACGGTGAGCCCGGGTGCGAGGGCCCTTTCATCGCTGCTTGCAGCTATAATTATTTAGGGCCCAAGCGAATTAAGCGCGCAGGGCCCTCTTGTTCTTCTAAGGATTATTATTATTTTTTTTTTTTTTTCCGTCTTCCGGGGCTTTTTGGGGGCCTTAACATGCTCAAAAACTCTTGAAAATTGGCACACACATTGGAATCCGCGGCCATTAGGACGCCGCAGAGGCTGGTATCCGGGCGTGGCAGGGGGGCTCGACAGCGCCCCCTTGAAAAAAGTCTGAAAATTTGGTCCATATATTAAAAACGCTTGCACGTATTAGTATGAAACTCGGTACACATATAGACCTCATCGGGCCGAACAACTTTCGTGCTCTAAGTTAAACGCCACGCCAACAGGAAGTCAGCTATTAAGGGTTGTTTGAAAAACGCATGCTCTGGAATTTGATATACTCCTCCTAGACGATTAATCCGATCGCCACCAAACTCGGTCAGCATGAAGTCAAGACACTGATGATTAAAAATTGCCAGGGGATTTTTGATATCTCGAACGGTTTGGCCGTGGCGAGGCAACGAATTTATGGCGAGAAAAAGGAAACAGGAAATGTGTTATAACGTCTGCATACATATATTGATCTTTATGAAACTTCACGAGTGTGTTGGTTGTAGTAGTCTGATCACATGGATGTGACTATTGTGAGTCAAAGTTATAGCGCCACCAACTGGCAGCAGGAAGTGTATCACTTTTTGAAATGCTTTGAGATCACCCTCTTATTTTTACCTGATTTGCTTCAAACTTCATCAGTGTAATGTCAATACACAGCAGATGTAGACCTATGACAGGATTTTTGATATTTGAAATATCGTTGCCATGGCGACAGGTCAAACTGTAATAATATTCTTGAGAGTTTTTGAGGCTCTTAACATGCTTCAAATTGCATGAAACTCGACACACATCAATATTGTCAACCAGTAGACATGGACAAAGCCATAGAAATGGGCGTGGTGGAGGGGCTCAGTAGTGCCACCTTTTGACAAAAGTGGGGGGGTTAGTTTTTTCCTACAGTCACCAAACTCGGTACACATATTGATCTCATCAAGCCGGACAATTTTCTAATTTACATTCATTAGCTCCGACCAACAGGAAGTCGGCTATTTTTGTTTGAATGTTAATTTTTTGAAAAAACAGGCTATGAATTTTATACTACTACTCCTACAGGGTTTATCCAATTTACACCAAGCTTTTTTTAACTTGTTGCTAACACATTGAAGTTGTTTAATTGCAAACGGATTTTGGATATCTCAAACGGTTTGGCCGTGGCGAGGCAACGAATTTATGGCAAGAAAAGGGAAACAAAGTGTTATAACTTTTGCATACATTAATCGATTTTGATGAAACTTTGGCTTAGTCTTCGTTGTACAAGGCTGATCACATGGATTTGACTATTGTGATTCAAAGTCATAGCGCCACCAACTGGAAGCAGAAAATGTGTCACTTTCAGCATACATTGAGATCACCCTCTTATTTTTACCTGATTTGCTTCACAATTCATCAGAATAATGTTAAAACTTGGCACATGTAATCCTTTGAAAATGGGCAGGGAGGAGGGGCTCTATAGCGGCACCTTGTAGTGCAGTAAATGTGGAGTGAATTTGACATAGTCCTTTGATGTTTAACCGTTTTAAGTGCCTATTGCCCGCTGTGCACAGTTGCCCTGAAGCCACCGGGGTGGCGGTGCCACCGGGCTTGGGCCCGCCATCGCTGCTCGCAGCTATATTCTTCTTCTTCTTCTCCAAAGTAAATCGCATTTTAGAGGGCCTAAACATGCTCGAAAACTCATGAAACTTTGCACACGCGTCAGAAGTGGTGAAAATTTACGTCTGTTATGGGTTTCGGAATTGGGCGTGGCAAAATGACTTGATAGCGCCATCTATCATACAGCCCCTCTCGCTACATTTCACTAGGGTTTTGAAATTCGGTACACGCATTTATAATCCTAATACCTACAAAAAAGTCTCTTGGAGCGAAATCCGAAACCGAACAGGAAGTCAGATATTTTTAATTAATTCAACGTTTTTTGCATTTTCCAGACGTTGTACTTTAACGAACTCCTCCTAGAGCTTTTATCAGATCAATGTCATATTTGGTCAGTCTAATCTAAAGGCCTTTGTGACATTAAATTGCGAAGATCTAGAGTTTTCACTGAAGGGCGTGTCCGTGGCGGCATGACAAAGTCTGATGTTTCGCCATGAAATGGAAGTTGTTGTAACTCAGACAAACAATGTCCGATCTGCCCCAAACTTCACATGTTTTATTAGAGTCCTGGCCTGAGGACATCTTCATAACAATATTCAGTTACAATCATAGCGCCACCTGCAGTCAACAGGAAATGACATGTTTTACACTGTGATTAACTCCTCATAGAGATTTAATCAGATCAACATCAAATGTTATCAGTCTAATCTTAAGACCTTAGCAATGATATATTTATCATATATATATATATATTTATATTTATATATAAAGATCTTGAGTTTTTGCTGAAGGGCGTGTCTGTGGCGGAGTGACAAAGTCTGATGTTTCACCATGAAAGAGGAAGCTGTTGTTACTGAGGCATACTATGTCTGATCTGCTCCAAACTTCACGTGTGATAAGAGTCCTGGCCTAAATACATCTATATGACAATATTCAGTAAGCCATAGCGCCACCTGGGGGCAACAGGAAACGGCATGCTTTACACTGTAATTCACTACCAGATTCACATTTCTTTATGCAACGCAGTACCAAAAATGCTAGAAACACGTTAAATCATGCAACATTTGGCTGAGTGGTAATGTTTGCGATTAACGCCACGAAAGAAACAGGAAGTTGTTGTAACTCAGGCATACAATGTCTGATCTGCTCCAAACTTCACATGTTCGATAATAGTCCTGGCCGGAAGACATCAACATAGCAATATTCAGTTACGGTCAAAGCGCCACCTGTTGGCCACAGGAAGTGTGGCATTTCGAAATGACTTTGGCATAATTCTCCTGTATTCACTCGCTTACATGCATGTCGCCCACTGTTCACTGTTTTTCTAAGGCCAACGGGTGGTGGTGAGCCCGGGTGCGAGGGCCCTTTCATCGCTGCTTGCAGCTTTAAATCATTTTATGATTCATTCACAACGCCGATTAATTCAGGAATAAAATCAAGTGGCTGTCTATATTAATTGGTCATTGAATCATCGTCTTTATTAATGGGTCATTCAAAGACTCTTATTCATTCAGAAATGAAACATCTCTGTGCGCCTACTGCAAGTCAATTTCACAACGGTTCTGTGACAATTTGGTTTGGAAGTTTAGTTGACAGAGAAAATAACCATTCTGTATGCCATCAGTTAACTGGCCAATACTTAATATTAATTAGATAATCTCAGAGTAACCTAAAACAAAAGTTATAACTTCTGTGTATGATGACTTAATTGGGCTTCACTACCATATCCTGTGCTGCCCAGTGAGTCACGTAGCATTGCCACACAGATTTTGATAGGTGGTCAGCAATAATAAAACAGGCAGTGTGCCAAAGGTGTTGTGAGTGCAGGTGCGAAGTAAATTATTATTTCTGAGATAAAGTAGTATAATAGTAATATTTCTGAGATAAACATGCGTAGGTCGCCGAATTTATGGACATGCAGAAGAAAGCCTTGTCTAGGCTCTGCCTCAGTATGGTATCTGTCAAGCCATTCATTAGTCTGGTCATTTGATTTGGTTGACCAGTCAGCAGAAAGGGGTGTTTCCTTCCTGCCCACATGTAGAGTTCAAATATTTAAGTTGTTTTTTCATTTTCTATCCCTGACTGAGAAATGAAAAATTAAGTCAAATTCTTGTTTTTTGCTTTGTTTGGAAAAAATTGAAAAATGAAAAAGGTGCCGTTTTTTCATTTTCCGATTTCTATTTTAAATCAAATTGTAATAATATTATATTTTATGTGTATGTATATATATATATATATATATATATATATATATATATATATAATTTTTTTTTTTTATCAAATAAATTCTTGGTGAACAAGATTTTTTTTTTTCAAAAACGTGAGCATTTGGTCCGTGTACTTTTGCGTCCATTGCTTTTTCGTTTTTTAACCATGTCAAGAAAAACAAAAAATGAACGGTTGTTGTATTTTTAAATGCTATGGTGAATTCCAAAATTTAAATTAAAACCGAATACACAAATTTCATGTGTACAAATTAAATATTGACTTCTTTTCAGATTTTTGTTTATTACGTTTTGCATCTTTATAAACCAAAATTAAAAAAGCTGACCGATGAAAGTCGAAAAAATGTAAATTTACAAGTTTTCTTTTGTAAAATTGTTGTTTTTCCCACACTTTCGAGAGCCATGTCTCTGAAACATGATAATACTTGACTTGATTTCCACCCGTTTCTCACTCACAAGAGGTCCTATACTGCCGCATGTCCAAGAGAATACTACTGGCGACAAACCAGTATGTCCCACTTCGTCCAGCGATAGTGATATTGGAGAAGCAAATTCAATACTTATAAGCAGTCCACTATGAACACAATTAACACGTTAAGCTTTTTCCTTGAAAATAAAACACAGTTATGAAGAAAACGCTTAATGCATTAAGACACTGAAATTAAATGACCAATAAAGATGCAGACAAGCAGGTCAGGCTGAATATGAAGGTAACGCGCTTTCAATGTTCAGCGTTAGGCTATAGAAAACCATTATAAACGCTTAACATAAAAATATTTTCCTTCCACTTACGTTGCCGTTGTCTTAGCCTTAGATGCTGTTGATGACACACAAAAAAAAAATGTGAGAGAAAATAGTTTCTCCCTAGTTGTTGTTTTACGCGGCCGTAACGCATTGCTTTCAATGAGAATTGAGAAAGATTTCATGTCAAACCTCCACTGAGGCAAAGGGCATGGGAATTTTGTCTTCATGAAAATTACATATTAGGGTATAATTTTGTCATCATAACAAACGTTGGTATATTTTCAATTTGAATAGCATAGCATAGCTATAAAGTGACTCCTAATCCCATAAATTTCTCAATAAAACAATATAAAACACAGAGCCAGACGAAAAAAGGTCACAGTAATTTAGATGTCGTTTTGGCCTTTATTCATATAAAACAGAGTAAAAAGCAAAATGACAGGATTGAGACCAGGGAACTCGATAATGTTAGAGTGCTAAACAAGAGGCTATAAGGTTTAGAAATTTAATGTTTAGGTTAAAATATAAATGTACAAATAATAATAATAATAGTAATTTAATGAATGAAAATGAATCAATGTCATTTACGCTGGCTCTTGAAGCAAGTCATTCTGTTGACGCCAGAGGAAAAGGCACTAGAGGGCGCTTTAGTATCTGTGTGTATGATGAGAAACACTGGAAATTAAATTGAGGTTTTTACATATTAAAAACAAGTTGTATATTAATATAATTAAATAATAATTTTGCATAAAGAAAATTAGCTTGTATCTGCTAATTCTATTCATCAGTGTTTAAATAAAAAACAAAGAAACCACATTTTCCATATTTCATTTCTGGTTTAAAAAAGGAAAAATGAATGGACACAAAAGTACACGGACCGCATTTGAATGGTAGTGTGATGGTTGCATACTTCGGTAAAATATCTTAGCATTGTACATGCTACTTAAAAACACTATACAGAGTGCAGTAAGTAGTAAAATAGTTACAGTATGCAGTAAGCAGTACATTAGTTCCACATATCTGTCTCTTACCCTGTAGATAGGAGGCACTACCTCCCCACGTCCCCTTTGAGAGATTATGGGAGTGTGGACACAGGTAATAGAAGACGGTCTAGATCTGTCGCAGTGCGTTTCAGAGACTCCGCTCAAGCTGAAGAGCAGGTATGACTGCACCCCTGAGACTAATTGTATCATGTTATAGTTATTTTTATTCAACCCAAAATGTATGAATATATTTTATAACTGTGTAGTCATGCATATCTTTTTCCACTTAAATACTTCTCAAATTGTTGGATTACATCTCCATGTCAGAAATATCAGATCCAACATCGGATTATGGATCATCATCAAGATATCCCTTTTTTTTTTTTTTTTTTTTTTTTTTTTCTTTCTTTCCCCTTTCTTTTCCAGTCTGGTATCCAAAATCAGTCAGCAGTTTTTTTTGTTTGTTTTTTTCCTAAAATCTAAAACCCGTTAACAGCAAGTCTTGTCTGGTACCCAAAATCAATGTTTTGTCCTGCACCCAAAAATGTATTAATAGTCTTCTATCTACCAAGGAGTTGACAGGACAAGCAGGAGACTAAGAAGTTATAATAAAATAGAAGTTATAAGTAAGGAATAATTGATGACAGGCCATTGAATTATTAGAAAATAATGCACACCCGAGGTGGTAAGGCGGCCACGAAGTGGAGTGTCCGTTACACTTCAGGTGTCAAGTCAACTTTATTTATATAGCGCTTTTTACAATGCAGTTTGTGTCAAAGCAGCTTTACAGTGATAACTGCCAAATAAAATGGTGTCATTGTCCAGCTTAAGTAAATTCAGTATTGATTCATTCCTTTGTAAAAATCAATATTATTAATTTAGTTAATTTATCTATACATCGGCTCTGGAGAAAACAGTGATGTCATCGTCCAGTTCAGTTCAGTTTGCATACAATGATGTCAATGCAGGCAGATCAAAAACATTGTTGAATATTAAGTGTCCCCAACTAAGCAAGCCAAAGGCGTCACCAGCAAGGAACCCAAACTCCAACAGGTGACAAAATGGAGAAAAAAACCTTGGGAGAAACCAGGCTCAGTCGGCGGCCAGTTCATCTTGTTCCTCTGGCCTACAATGAACAGTGCATGATTATGATTCAGGCAGCGTTATAGGTCGTAAGTCAAATTAGGATCGCAATAGTCAAAATTAGGGATGTGCACAAATAGTCGAATATTCGAATATTCGTTCTGTAATTAATATTTGAAAAATAAAAATACTATTCGAATTTTACTATGTTGCTTTGCGGGCCGTAAATGCAGTGAATCCATGATAAATCCTGAGCACTAAAACTCGCAGTTATAACTAAATGCACCGGGTGGCGCTGTGGAGCGTGTTCAACAAGTTTATTTTATTTGATCATCACATAATGTTGTCATCTACCTTGCGCAGTTTGGAATTACTTAGATGAAAATTATCTTGAAAAATGGTATTACTTTTGATCAAATTAATTAATGAAACTGAGTTATCATAATATCAACACCATAATGAGAAAGCACATGAAATCTAAATACCCGTCGAGTGAGGAAAGACAGCTGTCCATCACTGCATTCACGACGTCAGGTAAGTGCAGCTGTAAGTTATCCCCGAGTGAGCCAAGATGATAACTTATCTGATAGCAAAATGATTTTGAGACATATGCTTCCTTTAAGTTTCGTCGAGGGAGATATATTTACGAACAGAAAACAAAGTGCTAATGTTAGAAACTTAGCTTAGCACACCATTATACATTGTTATCTTAGTCTCTGCAATGTCTGTCAGCACGGCTCGTTTTCTCACCCAAGCATGTGGATATTATTGTTTTTCTCAACATGAACATGTGAAACAATATAAACACGATAACCATATACTGACTCGAGTGTATTATGTACGTTTTGTACAATAACGGGCGCTGTCTGCTTTATTAGTATTTTCCCGCTCGCGCTGCTTGAGATTAAATGCTTTTGTTCTTAATATTTTCTGTTTACACATATTGTTTAATGCTTTGAACTAAAAGAATATAATGTAAGCTTGTTGTGTATATTGCCTAATCGTAAGCTTGTTCAGAAATGGTTACAAAATATTGATGAATATAAAACAATAATGTCTTTCTCGTTTAACCTTATTTAAATAAACGAATATTCGAATATTCGTTTTTTACGAGCCCAAATATTCAAATACAATATTTTGGAAAAATGCCCATCCCTAGTCAAAATATTTAATCCAGTTCCATCTAGTTGAAGATCAGATTCATCACGCCGGTATGAAAATGGCTTGTTGAGGATCTGTGCCACTGGCTGTTGTGTTGATGAGGTCTTCACAGGGGATGGTCTAGTTGACACAATCTCTGCTGACACTTCAGGGATGTGTTGTGGTCGTGTCTAGGCTTAGGTCCTCTATCTGATCTGGATACAGCCCAGATTTGACTGACTACGGTAGACCTCGGTATAAACAGAGAGACTAATATTAGCATAGATGCCATTCTTCTTCTGATGTAACAAGTACATTGGATGTTATAGGAAGTGTTCCCAGTTCTGGCTGACCTAATTTATGCAGCCTAACAATCCTTTAACAGATGTGAAAATTTAAATTGATAATGTGTTGTGTATGCCAGGTTAAAGAGATGCGCTTTTAGTCTAGATTTAAACTGACAGAGTGTGTCTGCTTCCCGAACAGTTTTAGGAAGATTGTTCCAAAGTTTAGGTGCCAAATAGGAGAAGGATCTACCGCCTGCGGTTTATTTTGATATTCTAGGTATTATCAACTGGCCAGAATTCTGAGATCGCAATAGACATGAAGGACTATAATGCCTTAAGAGCTCGCTCAGGTACTGGGGAGCTAAACCATTTAGTGCTTTGTAAGTAATTAGCAAGATTTTAAAATCTATATGATGTTTAATAAGGAGTGCAGTGTTGACGGAACCGGGCTAATATGGTCATACTTCCTGGTTCTAGTAAGAACTCTAGCTGCTGTGTTTTGTACCAGCTGTAGTTTCTCAAGTGAGCAGGGCAACCACCCAGTAGCATTACAGTAATCTAGACTTGAGGTGAATGCGTGAACTAAATGTTCCGCATTCGTCATTGAGAGCATATGTCATAGTTTAGATATTTTTAAGATGGAAGAATGCTATTTTACAAATGCTAGAAATGTAGCTTTCAAATGAAAGATTGGTATCAAAGAGCACACCCAGGTTCCTAACCGACGACGAAGAATTAACAGAGCAACCATGAAGTGTTAGACAGTATTCTAGGTTATTACGTGCAGAGGTTTTTGTCCAATAATTAGAATCCAAAAAAAGGCGGCTGTGTAGCTATTTACGTTAACACTCTCGGGTCGGCGGTCACGCCGGCGTGATCCCCGCGTTTTTTTTCTAACCAGTGTGAAAGAGACTCAAAATACTCTGTCAATGTTGCACATACAATTAAGAGTTATACACCATTTTAATCTGTGGAATATCTTCTTTTATTTGTGTACACTCAGAGTAACAACAAAATGTTGTGCTTTTTGTAAAATAAAGAAAACTAACAAGATGCCTGATCTCTTGTCTCCCTCTGAACGAAGTCCAATCTGATAGTTCTCAGAAAATTAACTGTAACTTAGTGAATACTAATGACAAAAAAATTAGACTTATGTCTAAAAAAACGTTGAAATGTCAGGTTTTAAATCGTGTAAGTCAAATCGAAAACAAACCTTCTGTGTTTATGTAATCTGTATGAAAAGAGACACATGTCAGAAATCAGTGATTCAGCTCATTATCCACTAATGCGGCCACGCCCACGGAGCCAGCGCTATTCAGACGCAAATTCTGAGTCAATGCATGCATTCATCGTCTCAATCGTGTATTTATTGTCTTGAAAAGTGTTTTGAATAGCCAGCCATAGTTAGCGATCTCTGGCCTCTGTTAGTTCAGTTATTTCCTATTCTTCTTTAGTGCTCAGGCATTTGTGGACTAAAAGTGCACAGAGCGCCCTCCGGCTGCAAAGTATGAATTCAAAACACAGTATCCAGCACTCATAGTAATGACTATAAATCCTGAATAAATGTACTCCTCTGTATAGAAAATTGACAACCATATGAGAATCCATCAGTATTTCTCCAAATGTGCATGCTTTTAAGCTAAAAGCCTATATGAAATGCCATAGAGGTAACATAATTGTTCAGACACTTTGCATCACAGAAATACATTATATTTTAAAGAATATAATGTAATACCATTATTTTAAATTGTAGTAATATTTCACAGTATTGCTATTTTTTCTGTATGTTTGATTTACACCATGATGAGATTTGAGACATGATCAGCAGAGGGTTTTTTCACAGCTTACCTGACTGAAAGAGCTCATTATTTATGCAGGTCATTAGAGCTCTTATGGAATTCTTTTGTCTTCTCAGGTGAGAATCACCCATTATACATGAGGATTCCCGCCTCCACGCATACTGTGTTTCTTGACCAAAGATGTTTTAGAAAATTTAAATCTCTCTATTGTTTTATATGAACAAGCAGGCAGCACAATTTTTACCTCATTTTGAAGCAAAAACTCTAGTCTACAACCTCAAATACCCAGAAATCTTGTGAACAAAGATTTAATATATATTTTTTGGCCTTATTTCAGTGACTTAAGGTTTTTGTTTTTTCAATAACCACGCATAAACGTTATTCCTTCAAAAACACAAACATGTACATACATGTTCCTCACATATTATTGTAGCCTAGTTTGTGCTGAATACAGTGTAATGACACTTTTTCCATTAATCTGTTTATGAACAACTGAAAAAAGCACAAATGTCAGGGCATGTCAAAACTTCTCCAAGGCCCCAAAAATCCTCAGACCCCTGAGGGTTAAATCAGGATTTAATACCTCTATTGTTTTGTCCCAATCAATTTGCAAACAAATGGAATTTTTGGCCTTGAATGTATAAATAGCAAAGTCCCTTTTTATTGCTGTTGTTGGGTGTTACAGGCCTCCTACAGCTTCAAAAGAGGCACTATATTCAATAAAGGATCTTTTGGCTAAATTGAGTTACACCGAACTACTTATGGCAGGAGATTTGAACTGGGACTGGCTAAATGCAAGTTCTGTTGAATTTAAAAGTTTTTGTGACTCTAGTAATCTTACCCAGTTAGTCCACCTACCTACCAGGCCTAATCTCAAGAGTCCAGAAAAGTCCACTTTGATTGATTTGATTTTAACAAACGTGCCTCATAAGTTCTCTTCTCTGGGTGTCTTCTGTAATGATTTAAGTGATCACTGTGTAGTTGCTGCCTGTAGAAATACTAAAATTTCAAAATGTAAACCACACGTTGTTTGTAAGAGGAATCTTAAACATTTTAATGAACAAGCTTTTCATCATGATTTGTCAATGGTGAAATGGGAAAACATAGGGCTACTACCAGATGTAGATGTAGCTTTGACATTTTTTAAGGAAAGTTTTATGCAAATTGTAAACAAATATGCCCTTTTAAGGAAATGCAGAGTGAAGGGGCGAGAAAATCCCTGGTTTTCACCAGAACTGGCAGATACCATTCATGAGTGTAACAGAGCATGGGTCAAGGCAAGAAAAACAGATTCTTCCACTTCAAAAAGACCAAACGTCTGTTTTCAAACAGCTTAGAAATAAATGCACTTCTCTTACCAAAAAGGCCAAATCTGAATACTTTTTGTCTGTTACCACTGAGAACCTCAATGACCCAAAATCCCCTGAACCAGATTTGATGGAGCCTTACTTTTTGAAATAGGCAGCAGATTTTATAGCAGAGCCACTTTCAATTCTTTTTAATCTTTCAATCAAAACCAGAGAAATTCCATCAGTTTGGAAATCAGCTTTTGTTCTACCTTTATTAAAAGGAGGTGATCCAGCAGTTCTGTCTAATTATAGGCCAATATCAAATTTATGTGTTTTATCGAAAATTCTGGAATCTCTTGTTTGTGATCAGCTGAAAGTGTTCCTGTATTCAAATTACATCCTCTCTAAATTTCAGGCTTCAGAAAAAAGCACAGTACTATCACCACTACTATGAAGGTGATAAATGATATTATTGTGGCACTCGATAAGAAACAGTTCGGTGCTTCACTTTTTTTTAGATCTGTCAAAAGCTTTTGACACTGTCGACCATGCTGTTTTAAAGAACAGATTAATTTGCTCAGGATTGTCAGAGCATGCAGTTGCATGGTTCTCAAATTATCTGAATAACAGGACTCAATGCATTAACCCTCTGGAGTCTGAGGCTGATTTGGGGCCTGGAGAAGTTTTGACATGCCCTGACATTTGTGGTTTTTTCAGTTGTTCATAAACATATTAATGGAAAAAGTGTCATTACACTGTATTCAGCACAAACTAGGCTACAATAATATGTGAGAAACATGTATGTACATGTTTGTGTTTTTGAAGGAATAACGTTTATGCATGGTTATTGAAAAAACAAAAAACTTAAGTCACTGAAATAAGGACAAAAAAATAATATTATATATATGTTCACAAGACTTCTGGGTATTGGAGGTTGTAGACTAGAGTTTTTGCTTCAAAATGAGGTAAAAATTATGCTGACTAGTCTTTCATTTCTAACAATATAATGATTTAGTTTTTGTAAGACACTATTTCTATGATGAAACTACTAATATCTACTATTTCTGTGATGAAAAGTGTCTGAACAGTTATGTTACCTCTATGGCATTTCATATAGGATTTTAGCTTAAAAGCATGCACATTTAAAAACAATGTGTTAAAAACAATAGAAGATGATTTAACTCGATGGATGAATCTACCACTTTCCATTTTAGGTCGAACTGCAACAGTTAAAATGTGTATACTACCCAAAATTCTTTATTTATTCACCATGACTCCTGTACAACCAAACAAAAAATGGTTTACATCATTAAATCAAATAACAAGTAAATTTTACTGGAAAAACAAGAATCCGAAAATAAGCTTACAAAAACTCAAGCTCAAGGCGGTCTAGCAGCACCACATTTTCAACAGTATTATTTAGCATCACAATTACAATATATTTGTAAATGGATCAAAAACGATACTACCCAAAACTAATGGCTAGAGTTAGAACAAGCAGAATGTAAGGACATAATCATTTCAGATCTTCCGTCTACATCTATTAAAGGAACATATTATTCAAGAAAAACACGCATCAGAAACACAAAATAAGTTATTCAGATTTAATACAGTTTTTAGCCCACTGCTTCTATCCTTAAATATTGGTTAGATCTGGCTGGTGAGCTGATGCCCCAATCCTCAGGGTATATACAATACATTTACAATTAGATGAACAGAAAATGAGAAATCACACTTCAACAAAAGATGAATAAAGTTTTATTTAACATATATTATTACAATTATAGATGAATATAAAATATATATATATATATATATATATATATATATATAATGTGCGTGTATGAGTATATACATGTATGTGTATGGGGGGTTTATGTTCATATACCATGTGTATATATTAAGTGACTGCGATTTTATATTATGAAATATGATACCTTGCAATACAGTTGTACTGTATGCTATAACAACCTCAACCACTTTAAGTACAAAACTGCTATAGATCTGATTTTTAGGGAAGGGAACCGCCAACTTACATAGACCTAATCTAAACCAGGTATAAATCACATAGAACAGTCATGCAATGAAAATGTGTTTTTGCAATTTTATATAAGTAAACCAACCCACAAACAACCAAAAAACAATATATAGACAATAAACCCAGCAATGGATATTGAAACAAAACAAACAATGAGCATGTGAAAAAAAAAAACAGACTATATGAATGTAGGCAGGCTCGGCTTTAAATAGGTTTCACAGTCCTTGAAACCAGTAAAGATGGCAATTGTAGTCTTGAAACATAGAATACTCCACTCCACAATTAATAAATCCAACGTGCAGTCAATCCCAAAAAGAACAGTCAAATTTCATAATCCTTGTGCATGAGATCCAAAAGATCCACAAAGTGAAGTAAAGACATAGTTCATGAATGGACATCATCTTTTGAACTCCCAGCAATGAATGGTAGTCATAAAATTGCCAGTAGCAATAAAGAGTCCTTCTACAATATAAGACATAAACTTAACATTAGCAAGGAGGCCACTTAGCAAATAATCTCAAACCGTACAGAAAACATAGAATTAGCATGTACATTGATTACAAACCCATACAAAGCCACACCAAAATATATAGTATAAATAAAGAGAAAGAAAAGAAAAGAAAAGATTTCTTACTTTGATTGAGCTCAAAACCTAAGTTTCCCAATCAGGACTCAAAGTGGTTTGTGGTAACACAGAAGATAGGCCATGCTTCCTCTGCCCAACAAATCTAACTTGCTCTACTACACACCTGGGTATAAACCATACACCCGGGTCTCCTGGCGCCTCTGGTGGTGTGTAGTAATATTACACTCAGTCAGAAAAGACTTGTCAATAGGCCTTTGCCTGTTACATACCCCCCCCCCCCCCCTTCAGAAGAAGGCTTGTTATAACCATGACAAGTCTTTAAATTTTGTACATGGTAGGTTTCGACATTACAAAGGTCATTAAGAAAAGCAACAGAATAATTTACAGGTCCGAGACATTTAACAACTTTCGCAGGACCCTTCCATTTTGCTGACAGTTTTGCCATAAACCCCTCATCCGCTCTGGACAGGGGATGAGTCTGCACCCAAACTACATCCCCCACCTGGTAATGAGTCTGTTTGCGGTGCTTGTTGTAGTAGCGTTTTTGCTTGACTTGGGCTTGTTCAATGTTCTCCTTCACCAGGCTGATGAGGTTTTGTTGACGTTCAAGGATTGGATAGACAGGGTTATTGGGGTCAGGTGGTATATGTAAGGCTCTCTCCAATGGTCCTTTCAACTTACGCCCCAGTGCCACTTCTGCAGGCGTGTATCCTGTACTCTCATGCCACGCTGTGTTGATTGCAAATCGAAACTCAGACAACCATCTATCCCAATGATGATGCTGGTCCCCTACATAGGAAGCTATCATTGTCTTCAGATTCCGGTTGACTCGTTCAGTCAGGTTTGTTTGGGGATGATAGGCCGTTGTCAATTTTTGTTTAACACCCCACTGCTTGCATACTAGGTTGATGAGGTGTGAGGTAAATTGTGCTCCACGGTCAGACACTAGATAAGCTGGTGTTCCCCATCTGGTGAATATTTCCTCAACCAGAATCTTTGCTATCTGAGGTGCTCTTGCTACTCTTAGAGGAAATAACTCTACCCATTTGGAGCAATAATCAACAGTGACAAGAAGGTGTTCATTTTGCTTTGTACCCCTGGGGAATGGTCCCATCAAGTCAATCCCAAGCATATGTCCTGGTTCGACCACAGGAGTAGATTGCAAATGACCAGAGAGTTTTGAGAGAGAAGGCTTGTACTTTTGGCAGGTAGGACATTCTTTACAATGTCTCCACACGTCCACTCTCAAGCTAGGCCAATACACTACCTCTAGGAGTCGGAGAAGTGTCTTTAACCTCCCCAGATGGCTGCTGAGTGGATGGTCGTGTGCGTAGCATAAGAATTCTTCACAATGCCTTGTTGGAATGACTAACTGCAACTTTTGCCCCTTCTGACCATCAGGTACACTGCGAAATAGAAATCCATTTTGGAGAACATAGTGAACCCGTGATGTGTCTTGAACTGTCTGTGACTGTGCCTTACTAATTAACTCCTGAAGTTCTGTATCGGTCTGCTGAGAGGAGCCAATTTGCGTGAGATCTACCGGAATGTCAGTGGAAAGTGCTGTGATCTTAGTGGCCTTCACTACTGCGATTATATCAGGTGAAGTGAGGTTATCTTGGGTTCTAGATAATACATCCGGTACTACATTACACTGTCCTTTTCGATACTTGACGGTAAAGTGAAACCCTTGCAAACGTATAGTCCAGCGTGTAAGTCGTGAAGATGGCTTTGGATGTTGGAAAACCCAGGTCAGGGCTGCGTGA
Source organism: Ancherythroculter nigrocauda (assembly GCA_036281575.1). Classification (NCBI taxonomy): domain Eukaryota; kingdom Metazoa; phylum Chordata; class Actinopteri; order Cypriniformes; family Xenocyprididae; genus Ancherythroculter; species Ancherythroculter nigrocauda. The sequence continues at coordinate 16,990,455 of VTFQ01000014.1, read as the reverse complement.
TCTGTAACCACTTCAAAGGGATGACCCTCGAGATACGGCCTCCACTTCTTGACGGCCCAGACAACGGCCAAACACTCCTTTTCAGAAACTGAGTAAGCCTTCTCTGGTTTTCGTAACAGTCTGGAAGCATATGCTATCACATGCTCTTCTCCTTCTGATTCTTGCGTAAGTACTGCTCCCAAACCAAGCTCACTTGCGTCTGTTTGAACTTTGAAAGGTTTGTCAAAATCAGGTGGTATCAAGACTGGTGCTTGTGTCAGAGCCTGCTTGATGGTGTTAAATGAATGTTGGCATTGCTCAGTCCAAGACCAGGTGGAGTTTTTCTGTTTCAAAGCATGTAAGGGGGCAGCCTTACCAGAGAAATGTGGTATAAAACGATGATACCATCCGGCTAACCCTAAGAAACGTTGCACATCTTTAAGTGACTGGGGTGTTGGAAATGAATTGACTGCAGCTACTTTAGCTGGATCCGTTTTTACTCCCTCACTTGAAACAATGTGTCCTAAAAATGAAAGTGATCTTTGGATGAGATTACATTTTTTTAGGTTGAGGGTGAGGCCTGCTTCATGAAAGCAATGGAAAACTTGGCTGAGATGTTGAAGATGTTCCTTCTCATTCTGGGAAAACACCACCACATCGTCAATGTATATGAGACAGCACTTGCCTTTGAGCTCTCTTAATACATGCTCCATTAATCGCTGAAAGGATGCAGCAGCATTCTTCAGCCCAAAAGGAAGACGTAAAAATTCATATAGCCCTGCTGATGTGACAAATGCGGTTTTCTGGATACTGTCCTTCTCCATTTCCACCTGCCAATATCCACTTTTCAAATCAAGCGTGCTGAACACAGTTGCTCCATGTAGGGACTCCAAAATATCCTGGATCTGTGGCATGGGGTACGCATCCAGGTACGTCTTGGCATTAAGACCTCGATAGTCCACACAAAGTCTTGAACTTCCGTCTTTTTTGGGGACTACCACCACTGGTGAAGCCCAAGGGGAAATAGATGGTTGAATGATCTCTTTGGCTAATGTAAGGACGTAGCCTATTTATTAGCTCAATTTAATTGTTACAGGGAATAAGAATTGAATCAACTGTAAATGATTCACTGTAAATGATTCAGAATTAATATTTAACACTTCATCAATTATTCGTCCAGCGAAAATTGAGGTTAGAGTATTTTACCAATTCTGGATAAAATATTATTCTGTGGCCAACAGTAACAATATTTTATTATGATTATTGTTATTATTGTAATTATTATATTATAAGCAAGAGGTAACTTTTAGGATCTTTTGAGTTTAAGGCAGTAATTTGATACACAATACAAGAAACTCGTATATGTGAAAATCAAAACAAGATTTATTGACTACTTCTAATGATTACAGGAAACTAAGGCTAAACACACACACACATACACACATACATACATGCACACACATTCGCGGAGTTGATGAGTTATGAAAAGTCCCAAGTTCAGTGCTAACTTAACTTATAACCAGAAGAAAATCACAAAAGCAGAGCTTTGGCTTGATTCTTTAGGTTTAAAGGAGTTTCACCAGTTTCCAGCAAGAGAGAGAGAAGTTTGCTTGTACCTGCGTCTGCTCTGACAGCTGAGGTAATCGGGTTGTTCCGTGACTCGTGTACAGCGGAGTCCCGCGTTCTGGATTGGCTGTCTTTCAGGTGACGTCTTCTCGGGAAAGCCCTGTGGGTTGCGCGGAAGCTTTGAAGGATGTTGCTGTTCTGATCTTAGCGTCTGGCTTGAGCGGCTCTCTTCTTGGGAGACTTTGGTCAGATATTTCGCAGAGGGTTTTGGAATCTGGATGTGACGGCTGTTGATCAGCGGCGTGGCTCGTAGTTCAAGTCGACGACTGTTAGATGGAAAATCAGCCCCGGTCAATCAGTTCTCAATGACCCATGCGACTTTTCTGCCGTGGTCAAAGTAGCGGTGCTTCGGCTACTTCTGACCGATTTCTGACTTCCAGCTTCTGACTCTGACCTTATTTCATATTTCTCAACTGACGTTAGCTTGTTCGGACAGCATAGTTTTAAAGGAGCAATTCTGGCTCCATCCTTCAGATGCGATCCTCCAATGAGACGTTGCTACGGAGATTAGACACGCCTCGTCTATTGTCTATTGATCACATCGCGTGATATCTGCAGAACATTTTCCTGTTTTATTAACAACTTTATAAAGTTTCTTAATATTTTCCTGATACTGAATTTCAATGTTTCATTCACACAGAATTACAGAGAATTATAAATTCTGCATTTAGAGCTCAAACACGACACACTTCTTACACACATATTACTAGACTGACCTAATTAAAACAATGATTATAAGAGAAAGAAGATGCATACAAGACTACAAACATATAAAGCATTGACTCCAACATATTAGTAATCACATCATAGCAAATGTTATTCTGGATATAGTTAATACTTTAAGTAATCGACAATTGTCCCTTTTGAGATTCAAGATTGAGTCCTTAAGCATAGTTTAAACTTTGACCGGAGTCACGAGTGACCGGGTTAGGATGGATTGCTCACACAAGGGAGGTATTGATAGGACAGATTCGTCTTTAAATCCGTTGATGGGTGTTTTCCTGTTCTGTCCGATAATACAAGAGGGTTTTGTGAGAGAATCAATAGATTTAATGTGATCAGATCCACGTGATGGGTTCTGATTAGTTTATTGCTGATGAGCTAAGAAGTCCTTTAGACAGAGTCCTTTGTTAAAAGAAGTCACGTCATCACTTCTGTAAAAGCTAGGTTTTTCCTGTCAGGGAATGGATCTTTTGGACCAAATGAAGCTTTGTTCAATCATGCCTCTGGCTGATAAAGCCATTTGGTAACGTCTGTTGAACGAGTCCCTACACTAACAAGTCCTTGACTTCTGAATCAATAAACCTTTGCTTGTCTGCTGAAACCTTGTAGGCACGTTTTCTTACAGGAACCTCATTAGTAGTGATGATGCGATGTTTTACTAGACTTGATTGTCCAATCTCATGTGTGCAAACGGATGGCCATTCTAACATTAAATCCTCCAGTTGTCCCTTAAACTGTTCACTGGTGTCAGCTTGATGTGTGAGTTGGCGGATGGAATGAAGCATTTCATCCGATATCGTCGTAGTGGGTAGCGCAAGATAAAAGTTCACTGTTGAATGGCATTTGTTAATTAGAAATGGATATGTGATCTCTTCAGTACTTTCTTTTGAAGGTAAACTATACTGTGTTCTTTGAAAATCTAACTTTATGCCAGAAGTGAGCAAAAAATCCATACCTAGGATGATCGGTACAGTTAAATCCTCATCATTCAGGATAAACAGTGTCAGTTTCATCATTCCACCTTACCAATGGCTGTTTGTCGTTGTCCGTTAGCAAGCAAGAATGACTGTCCGTTACTCGACTGGGATTTTTCCTCTTTGCATAGCTGTTTCCAGAAGGATTTTTGGATAAGTGAAAAAGTGCTACCAGTATCAACCATAGCTTTGAAGTATCTGTCTTGTAGGACGATGGGAATGGTGACTGTCTTTAAATCAGTTTGCACAGAGTTATTATGGGATTGGACTACTCTGGTATTAGCATGCAGAGGTTTGCGTTGAAAATCTTGAGAAGATTGGGGTTTCTTCTTTTGTTCCTCAACGTTGACCTGGTTCCAGTATCTCTTGGACTCATCGAAATCTCTTTCTATCTGTGTCCCTATTCTAACCAACTCTCCAACCTCTTTAACAGTTCCTCTTAGTAAACTTGCAAGGCGTGGGTTGCAATTTCGTAAAATAGACTGGACAACTTCCTTCTCAGGCATTTCACTCTTCCACCTCAAACATAAAGCTCTATATTTGAAAGCAAAATCTCTGATGCTCTCCTTCGCACCTTGTTTCCTCTCAAGTAATTTCCTTGCAGCAACCTCCTCATAATCTTCACTTAAGAATGAGAGCAAAAATGTTTCTTTAAACTGCTTCCAATTTTGAACATTTCGGCGTTCGGCAAGCCACCAGTCTTTTGCGGTACCTTTTAATACAGCTGTGAGTGAAGCCATGATTTCACACTCACTGAGGGGACGAACAGCAAAATATTCCTCGCACCTTTCAATGAATACGACTGGATCTTCATCCTGGCTATTACTAAAACTAGAAAAGTCAAGTTTCACAGGCGGATTATGTTGCATTGTGATCTGGCTTTCAGGAACCGGCAAGTGGCTATACTGAATGCTGTAAGTTTGGTCCCTGGGTTTGACAACAGGACGAGATACTGAAGGGCTTGGATTATGGTGAACTGGAGTAGACATAGATGTGTAGTGAATTCCAGGGCCCAGTTTACAGCCGGGCCCCTCTCTCTCCGTAACAGTGGACAAAGGTTTGCTACATTTTGATTGGATCGTGGTGGACTAACACAAACAAACTGTCCAACAATAAAGATGTAAGGACAACATCCAGACCTCTCTTAGAGGGTAAGAAGAAGACCTCTTGTACCAAGCCTGGGAAAGACAAGGCTTCTAATTGGTCCACAGGCAGTTACTGCCCTTCACCCATCTAAACACTACTTCCTAAGGTTGGCCAGAGACTGCCATAAAAATTCCTAGGGACCTTAGCAGAAATGGGTGAAACAAAGAGAGATCACAAAGATCCATCCAAATCCATTCAAAACTATGTTTGAAAACCTTAGAACTGATGCAAACTACACATCCATTTCATACTTATTCACAGAAATAAGTATTCTCAGTTACAGCCATTTGTAGTGCAACATCTGATACAAATACAGTTGTTAATGTACAACTGAATGACAGTTCAATCTTTTTCCATCATGTTTAGTCTCTATTTGTTTAGAATATTGCCAAAGGTATTCTGGTGGTGGTTTGGAAAGTGAGAAATGCATTGGTAAACTTTAAAGACACTGTAAAGACTTCCAACTTTGTGCTTTATGCAAATGAGTTCCACAGGAGAAAGAAGGGTGGGTCACACTCTGTGTGTCCCCTCTGATGCCAGTAGCCAATCACAGCACTCGAATGGAGAAGCGCCAAAATGCAATCTCCTCCTCATCGGAAAGAGATAAAGGTACCCTTTCAACAGACACTCCTTGTTCTGAGTCTGTCCGTCAAAGGGGATAGACATAACAGATAGATCGTTCTGAGTCTGCCCTTCAAACAGGGAAAGACATAACAGATATTGTTCTGGGTCTTAACTCTGTAAGGAGTGAGACATTAACAGATATTCTTCTGAGTCTCCCATCGGGTAAGACACAACAGATACAACACCGTTCTGAGCCTCTGGTCCATCCAGAGAGACAACAACAGATCCCATGATCTGAGTCTACAGCTTGTGAGGCAGCAACAGAGACGACCACGTCCTAAGCCTCCAGCTTGTGAGGAAAGAGACATCAACAAATACTACGTTCAGAGTTTCCATCCAGCGAGACAGTGACGACATCTGCAACAAGGTTAAGCTCAGGAGAGCAAACCTTCACTCCAAGATACCTTCGTCTGCGTGTTCCAGATTGTTAAGGACCTTCTGCACCTACACCAGGGCCTCATCTGCGTGTTCCAGATTTCAGGACCCTTTGGTGCTCCAGGAGATCAGCATCCCACAGAGCTTTGTGTTCAAGACTGTTGAAACAGATTCTGGCTCCTCTCCCCACTGCATTGTCACCCAGCACAACCAGTGGAAGACGTCACCGTCATTGGACTCAACCAAGTGGAACGTAAATATCACTTAACCAAACCTCTTTCCAGAGACCTTGGCATTGTTGTATATTATCAGTATATAGTTTCCTAATTCCTATTAGATTCAATATAGCTGATGTTAGTCAATAACAAATAATCTCTTGTTTATTTGTTGCATAATAAGGTTCTCCACCTTATTATTTTCAGAGAAACAGTTTATCTTTCCCTAAGATAACGTAACTCTTCCATAGCCACACTCAACTTAATCACTTGTATTCTATGTATCTTATGCACTTTATTCCTTTATCATTCATGGTATTCATTTAGTAGTCGTGTTAGTTATTTTTGTTTATCTTCTGTTAATAAAATTTATTTTATTACACTTGTGTCTTCCTTGTGCTGATAATACAGAAAAGGCTCTACAAGTTAGCATTGTTCTTTCTTCATTGGTCTTGTACTTAGACTCAAACTCAGCATAAGAAACACAATCACTCACCCCCTGGACACATTCTTCTACGCGGCCTTCCAGCGATGTAATTCTTTCTGTCAGTCGTTCTATTAATGATGTGACTGAGGTAAATGGGTTATGATCTGGTACTTCATCTATTTCTGGAGGTGGTGGTGGTTAGGGGTGTAACGATACATCGATATGGATCGATGCATCGATCAAACGTCTAACGATACGATGCATCGATGCCACATTTATAATATCGATATGAGGTACCTTTATTTTGACACCCTCCACAACCTCACGTAACGTCCGCATTTCCGCCAAAGCACGCATTTTCGTTTTCTCACCATACAGTCTGCCTGCGTGTCAGATTGCGAATGCGATGCAGCAACAAAGCGGTTGTAGCAGCGAAAAGACAGATGCAGAAAAGTTTGTGCCTGCTGTAGGACGCAAATTATGGGTTTGGAAACATTTTGTATTTCTAAAAGCAGATGGGCAGGCAAAGAAATCTCACGTTATTTGTAAACTTTGCCAGTTCCAGTTGAAATACTTGGGAAATACTACAAACTATTTTTACTATAAATACAATTTTTATTTATTTAAAAAAAAATGTAATTTTGTTTTTTTGTTGTTGTAAATGTCCAAATTGGGATAGAGGGTGTGTAATAATAACAATAAAAAAAAAGAGATTAATAAAAAAGTTCATGTTATCAATTTTGGTTGTGGTTGTGAGTTAATAAAAATATAACTCATTGTATAAACCTGGCACATAATATCTAAATATCGATTAATCGATCGATATAGCCCTGAATCGAATCGAATCGTAATCGTATCGTGGAATTTTTTGAGGTATCGGCAAATATCGTATCGCTGGCTGACAGAATCGATATCATATCGTATCGTGATGAACTCTCCGATTTACACCCCTAGTGGTGGTGGAAGACTAAAGTCATTCTGAATGTGGTCTTCATCAGGAATGTTGTCCCCAAGCCTTTCTTCCTCTTCCTCAGAGTCAATGTATAGTTCGCTGAAAGTGTTAATCAGATCCTTAAGAGGCTCTCTCTGTGTGGTGAATGGCTCAGATGAGAAATTCAGTCTGGGCATTGATCCATCCCCCTCCAGATCATTATGGTCTGCCATACTAAGTGAAATAAACACTGATAACTAGATACAAATCCATAAGTTTGATGGTCCCTGTTCGGGCGCCATTCTATAACAGCCTCAACCACTTTAAGTACAAAACTGCTATAGATCTGATTTTTAGGGAAGGGAACCGCCAACTTACATAGACCTAATCTAAACCAGGTATAAATCACATAGAACAGTCATGCAATGAAAATGTGTTTTTGCAATTTTATATAAGTAAACCAACCCACAAACAACCAAAAAACAATATATAGACAATAAACCCAGCAATGGATATTGAAACAAAACAAACAATGAGCATGTGAAAAAAAAAAAAACAGACTATATGAATGTAGGCAGGCTCGGCTTTAAATAGGTTTCACAGTCCTTGAAACCAGTAAAGATGGCAATTGTAGTCTTGAAACATAGAATACTTCACTCCACAATGAATAAATCCAACGTGCAGTCAATCCCAAAAAGAACAGTCAAATTTTCATAATCCTTGTGCATGAGATCCACAAAGTGAAGTAAAGACATAGTTCATGAATGGACATCATCTTTTGAACTCCCAGCAATGAATGGTAGTCATAAAATTGCCAGTAGCAATAAAGAGTCCTTCTACAATATAAGACATAAACTTAACATTAGCAAGGAGGCCACTTAGCAAATAATCTCAAACCGTACAGAAAACATAGAATTAGCATGTACATTGATTACAAACCCATACAAAGCCACACCAAAAATATATAGTATAAATAAAGAGAAAGAAAAGAAAAGATTTCTTACTTTGATTGAGCTCAAAACCTAAGTTTCCCAATCAGGATTCAAAGTGGTTTGTGGTAACACAGAAGATAGGCCATGCTTCCTCTGCCCAACAAATCTAACTTGCTCTGCTACACACCTGGGTATAAACCATACACCCGGGTCTCCTGGCGCCTCTGGTGGTGTGTAGTAATATTACACTCAGTCAGAAAAGACATGTCAACAGGCCTTTGCGATAATATATCTTATGTGTATTTAATGTGTGTGTATATATATATATATATATATATATATATATATATATAATTTAAAGTACTTTAGTACTTTAATTATTATGATATGATGATTATTGTTCTAGTAGTGGCAGCATTGGTTGTATTATCAATACTCTCATTTTTTTTTATAGAACAATTGGCCCTCTTCTGTATCTTCATTGACTATGAAAACAATTAAACAATCATTAAGAATTTTAATAATTTACATAATATATAAGCACTCTGGGTTTGGCAGCCACTCTGTTTCTGTCGGCGGGCCTGACTGGCATACCCAGCTGAAACAGGCACTGTCGATTTTTTTTTTTTTTAACATTGCATGCCTCCTCCTTTCGCCACCTCTGCCGGTGTTCTGGGTCAAACATCTCTGTTGGGTTAAACGCGGTGTCCTTGGCTAGGGAGCTGGCTAGGGCACACCACAGTTATACCCAAAGAACACCAGTTATTCACATAAGAATGGTCAGTTGTTGGGTCACACCCAGACTTGGTGAGCCTTGTTTGGAGGTGCCTGATACTGGCACGAAAGTCTGCCATGTTCGGGGGTGCGAAGTAGAGAGAAGGCAGATCAGAGGCGGTTCGGGCGGTCGTATGGACGAGTCTATCGGCTGTACCTGTCGCCGGGGATAGAGTGGCTTCTGAACCTAGCGGGTTATGGATTTGTCTGTAATCATTTCACTGACTAGTCCATTCATTATTATTATCATTAATATTGTTGTTATTGTTATTATTATTATCATCATTACCAATGCTACTGCCATTACTTCCAATCCAGCACTGAAGGCTACTGCAACTACTATTATTATTGTTATTATTACTATTATTTATTAGTTATTTATTATTAATATTATTGTTGTTGCATTACATTGTATTGATATTTATTTATCAATGAGCACAGCCACTTCCAGTTGTCTTCCTCCCCCCCTCTTTTTTCCTCCCCACAACAATACGAGGAAAGCTAAACAGTAATTACTAATACAATTCATGAAACTGACTTAACTGATCTCTGTACCTGTACCTGCTGAAACTACTACAACCATATATCTATAGCCTACTCTTCATCTCTCTCTTCCTGTCTTCTTCTGTATAAAAAAAAAAAAAGCATGCACATTTGGAGAAATATTGATGGATTCTCATATGTTTATGTCAATTTTCTATACAGAGGAGTAATATTTATTCAATATTTATTGCCATCACTATGAGCACTGGATACTGTGTTTTCAATTCATACTTGCAGCCGGAGGGCGCTCTGTGCACATTTAGACCACACATTCATCTAAAGAAGAACAGGAACTAACGGCATGTCTTCTAGAGGTCGCTAACCATGGCTTTAACTGCCAGATAAACACTTTTCAAGACAATAAATACACAATTGAGACGATGTATACATGTATTGGCTCAGAATTTGCCTCAGGTAAGCGCTGGCTCCGTGGGCATGGCTGCATTAGCAGATAATGAGCTGAATCACGGACTTCTGACATGTGTCTCTTTTCATACAGATTACATAAACACAGAATGTTTGTTTTCGATTTGACTTACACGATTTAAAACCTGACATTTCAACATTTCTTTAGACATAAGTCTAATTTTTTTGTCATTAGTATTCATTAAGTTACAGTTCATTTTCTGAGAACTATCAGATTGGACTTTGTTCAGAGGGAGACGAGAGATCACGCATCATGTTAGTTTTCTTTATTTTACAAAAAGCACAACATTTTGTTTTTACTCTGAGTGTACACAAATAAAAGAAGACATTCTATAGTTTCAATGATATATTACTTATGTCTCTATGACAAAAAATGACGGAGTATTTTAAGTCTGTTTTGCTGCAATGTGAAAAAAATCCTGCATAATGCGCCAGCGCGTTACCCGACTCCAGAGAGTTAAATGTGAGGGTCTCTGTTGTGATTTTATTGTTGTCTGCAAGGGGGTGCCACAGGGCTCAGTTTTGGGGCCCCTACTATTTTTTCTTGTACATCAATGACTTAAGTCAAAATGTTTCTGATGCTAACATGCATTTTTATGCTGATGATACAGTTATTTACTGCTATGGATCATCCCTTGCTCAGGCCATTGAAACCCTGCAGAAAGCTTTTGTTGTTGTCCAAGCATTCACTTCTTCAGTTAAGACTAGTCCTTAATGCTGACAAAACTAAGTTAATGTTGTTTTCAAATTGTACGATGGTGCCTCAGACTGTTCCAGTAGTGTCCACTCTTGTAGGGAATGTCATAGAGGTAGTTCATGAATATAAATACCTTGGTGTCTTGATTGATGACTCATTCACTTTTAAACCACACATAGAAAAACTTGTGAAGAAATTAAAACTTAAACTGGGGTTTTTCTTCCGTAATAAATTGTGTTTTTCTTTTGAAGTAAAAAAGTGCCTTGTCACTGCAACTTTTTTTATCTGTGCTAGATTATGGTGATCTTTTTTATATGAATGCTTCTTCTTCATGTCTTCAAATGGTGGACATGGTTTATCATGGTTTATCAGAAGTGTTGACTCTTACTCCCTGCGATCAAACGATCAGCTGTTGCTCTCTGTTCCTTTTGCCTGCACTGAGTTGGGGAAGAAAGCCTTTGTCCACTCGGCTCCTTTTGCTTGGAACATGTTGCAGAAGGACTGGAAACTGACCGAGCTCTCGTCCTTAAACGTTTTTAAAACTAAGCTGAAAGCAATAGAGACTGCCTCAATAATGTACAATTGTTTTTCATAACCTGTATTATTTTAATGTTTCTTTGTATGTTTATAATTGTGTAAATGCTGTTGCCTCTTGGCCAGGACTCCCTTGAAAAATAGGTTTTTAATCTCAATGGGACTCTCCTGGTTAAATAAAGGTTAAATTAAAAAAAAAAAAATTAGTAGTAGGAAATTACTAGTCATCCAATTTTTTTTTATCAGCTATACATTCTGTTAATTTTGTGAATTGGTATGTTTCATCGGGCACAAAGAAATATAGAGCTGAGTATCATCAGCATAACAGTGAAAACTAATGACATGCTTCCTAATGATATCTCCCAAAGGTAGCATATACAGAGCAACGGTCCTAGTACTGAGCCTTGTGGTACTCTACACTGAACTTGTGATGTTTGTTTACTACAACAAACTAATAATGGTCAGATAAGTATGATTTGAACCATGCCAATGCAATTCCACTAATGCCAACATCATTTTCGAGTCTATTCAAAAGTGTTGTGGTCGATAGTGTCAAAAGAAGCACTAATAGAGAGATACAACCACGATCTGATGATAAGAGCAAATTATTTCTAACTCTAATGAGAGCAGTCTCAGTACTATGGTACAGTCTAAATCCTGATTGGAAATCCTTGCAGATACAATTTCTTTCTGAAAAGGAACATAGTTGCGATGATACTGCCTTTTGTAGTATTTTTTGACAAAAAAGGTAGATTCGAGATCGGCCTGTAATTGACTAACTCTCTAGGATCAAGTTGTGGTTTTTTAACAAGAGGTTTAATATTAGCCAGCTTAAAAGTTTTCGGTACGTATGAATGAAGGGGAATGGTTGAGCACACACCTCAGTTGCTGTTCACCAGAGTGAATCCACGAAGACGGGAAGTGCACAGACGACGGTAGATGACATTGGAGACAAAGGAGATGGAGTGAAGATCGTGGAGCGCTGGAGAAGGTAACTTCTTAGACGAATAGCAAACAGGTAAGGGGAGCATAGAGTTAGTCTTGTATCCGCTAGGGGGAACAGACAATGAGTGTAACTGAGGTGTGTGCTTACATAGTCTATGGCTCTATGGGTTGATCAGTGACAGGTTCAGGTGATTAATACTGAGGGGAAAGTGATCATTGTGAGGAAGTGACGGTGGAACCTGGTGTATCCGTGACACGATTAGCATTAGCCAGCACTTTTAAATTTGCTTTGATGTCAGGCACTCTGGCTCGCGGCAAACATTTGACTATGGTGGCTGGTGTCTCTATTTTCAAGTTCCATGTAATAGAGTCGCCAATAACTAGGGCACTTTCAACAGGATTCTCAGTAGGTGCATCACTGAGGTGGGAGAACCTGTTTGAAGTTCTAATCAGAACGGAACAGTGGTATTTTGCCCCGCGACTATGCCGTCTCACAGTCACCCAGTTGCCCTGCTGCATGCGCTCTACAGCCGGAACCAAACAATGTACAGGGTTTAATAACCTAGTCGCATCCAAAACAGTATCTAAAGCCCTTGCATTCTTACTATCCTTGATAAAAGTTTGAATGTGTGTCTCTAATTCTGAAATTTTCTTTGTCAGCCTGACTATTTCCCTGCATTTATGACATGTGAATCCCTCGTCGCTGACAGAGAAAGCTATACTAAACACGTGACAGGCAGTGCATGTAACAATAATGGGAAGATGAAATGACTCCCCATATTTGTAGACTGATCCGACTCACCACAATTGTTTGATGGACTCGTAGAAAAAGGAGTGCACGAAAGAAAAAGACGGTAGGCACGGATGACAAGTTAACAGAATACCGAAATGCTAACATGTTGTGATAGCGATTTACAACCCCATTTCCAGAAAAGTTAGGACATTTTGTAAAATGCAATAAAATCAAGAATCTGTGATTTGCTAATTCTCTTCAACCTTTATTTAACTGACAAATGTACAAAGAAAATATTTCCAATGTTTTCACTGACCAACTTGATTGTATTTTGTGTATATAAACAAATTTTGATTTTGATGGATGCAACACACTCCAAAAAAGTTGGGACAGGGGCATGTCTACCATTGTGTCACATCTACTTTTCATTTAATTACACTTTTTAATCATTTGGGATTTGATCTCACCTGATATAAGACAGCTTCTCACCAGTTTGTGGTCATCGTTGTCTGATTCTCTTTTTCATGATGGGCCATACATTTTCAATAGCAGACAGATCTGGACTGCAAGCAGGCAGTCAAGCACATTTATTCTATGGTGTAGAGTGTCTAAGAAACCACTTTATTGTACCACGTGCAGAATGAGGCCTGGCATTGTCTTGCTTCCCAGGAAAGATGTCATCTTGATGGCAGTTTATGTCTCTGTACAATTCCTATATACGCCTCCACATCAAAGATTCCTTCACACATATGCGAGTCACTCGTGCTGTTTGCACTGATGCACCTCCATACCATGACAGATGTTTGCTTTTGCACCTGTCGCTGATGAAAGTCTGGATGGTCACTTTCATCTTTGGAACTGCGAACTCTATGTCCGTTTTTTCCAAAAACAAGCTGAACCGTGGACTCTTCTGACCACAGCACACATTTCCTCTGTTTTTTTTTAGACCCTCTGAGATGAGCTTGGGCCCAGAGATCTCAGCAGCATCTCTGCACTGAAGACATATAGCTTTCTCCTTGCGTAACAGAGATTTGAGTTGCATTTCTTGATGCAGCGTCAGACTGTTAAGTGAAAACGGTTTTGCAAAGTACTCCCGGGCCAAAGTACTGTTTAATACTGTAGCATGATGGTTTCTCATCTGAGGGCTCAAAGGTCATGCACATTCAAAGGGGGTTTTTGTGCCTTGCCCTACTTGCCCTATTTATCACAAATACATTTTTTATTTATATTTTAAACTCCTTTAATAAAACAGCATGGATTTTTGACACACACATTCTTTGTTATTCGTTACCTGTCCTTTATTTGACAGATAACTACTTTCATCTTATTTCATGAATTATATCCTTTATTTTAGTAAAACGTGAGTCACTGAATAATTTTGCTCCCATTATTAAGGTACGATTTAGCTAAATCATTGAAACTAAAAAAGAATGGACGGATTAATAAAACTTCATAAAAAACTGCAACTCCTGCAGCCGCATTTAAATGCAGGAGTGTATTCTATTCCTTAAAATATCAAATACAAATTCAGAAACAACACATTCCAGCAGATATCGCCTCTTATTTAACACAGACCTACGAATTTATTATCGAATTGAGATATTTCTTTATTTTTAGGTACAATTGTTCGCTGAGTTGAAGTTCATTTTTGAGACGTTTCAGATTCTCGCAGAGAGACAGCTGAAAGCGCACCCTGTTTTTTATTTTATTTTATTTTTCAAAAGTACAAAGTTTTGTTGTTATTGTGAGCATAAACAAATAAAAGTAGACAATTTGTAGTCTTGCACTAATCTGTAGGCTATCGCCAAAAATGACGGAAGGCCTGTTTTAAGTTTTTTTAGCTGTCATGAGGAAAAAATCCATCAGAACGCGCCGGCGCGTTCGTCGGCCAGAGGGATAAAAATGTAGCCAATTTAGTTTCATATTTATATTTAAATATTGGGCTATAACCTAATATATATATTTTTTTAAAGATGTCACCAATGTTGATTATGAAAAGTGAATAGCATGACGGATGCGCAATGTTGGGAGACAAATGCAGTGGGTCAGACATAAGTTTGACCACTTCCTTAAATTTTGTTTTATAGTAAGTCTTTCTTTAAAGTGAATTTCGTTTTGTAGAAATTGTATCTTAATTTCAATCAATGTTTCATCAACCAATTGCCTATATTTAATAATTAGGAAGAAAACCAAGAACGTCGGGTGTGGAATGGATTGCGTAACAAACGAACTCATGTTTCCACGGCCTTTGAATAAGGCTGAATCAATATACGTATTTAATTTTAATTTTAATTAAATGTATTAAATGCATGTCTTTATTACTTAATTAATTGATAAGATGTTTTGGTCTAACAATATATTTTAGCTGGTCTAAATTCTAAGTTAGACACAAATTTGCGTTAGGCCAGGCTATATAAGGTCCCCTTCTAGACAAGCGTAAATTGCTGTTTCAGCCGCAAATTTTCAGTAATTTCGATCGGTGCATCAAATGATATAGGCCTAAACTAAATGCATGTATTTACAGTAAAAGAATAAAGAAATAGCCTAACTCTAGACTTACTGACTAGGATATTTACGTTTGGGCAATATAATAATAATAATAATAATAATAATATCTCAGCAGCAAAGACCGAACATATTTATTTGTCTCGGCACACGACCGCTAACAATAACACAGCACAGCGCATCAAAGCTTGCTGTTGTCTTGGCTACCTTACAAACGGCGATGGAAACAACAGTGAATTTTTCCCCCTTTTGTGGTAATTTAGCACTATTTTCTGTGGTATTATGCTTGCATTTTTGGGCTTCAGTTGGATGCTTTATTTTCATCTTTAGTCAATTGAGTTCATTTCTAAAAAAAGCAAAGGCTAGTAAATAATCTGCGACGGGGCCCATCATAGGGTGGGGGCTGCGGGGGTGTCCCGTACGCCCATGATGTAATGGTAATACATCTCTTACAAAGGGTTCATGTTAACTACTGTATGATTATCAGACGATTTTAATGTGTTCATGTTTCAACTATATCCTGCAATTAATAGCTATGTAACAATCTGATAAACTCCAATTGTGCAGTTTGTATCCATTAACACGCTCATAAACATTACAAAAAGAAATGTCATGCCATAAGCTACACAATTACAAACAAAAAAAAACGTTGATATCCCAATAATCAACATTTTGTTATTCAACAAGTGCTAGGCTATTAAGATAAAAAGTTTCTGCTATAGATAGTTTGCACCTAATCTGACTCTCCACAATGGGCAAAGCCATTAATCCAGAGGGCGGGAGACTCAAAATATTAGCCTATGCTATGCGCATGAGAGACCTTTTTGCAATCTTGGTGCTTTTTGTTAATTTTAACATCCTGATCTGATAATATGAAATAAGATGACGAAATACACAATTGTTAGACTCTGTTATGAGTATTTGCAGTAAGTTTCTTTATTTGTTTGTGTTATGGAAATTTGCAGCGTTTTGCAGTGTTTCACGCTCCACTCCAGAAGTTCCGAATGGGATCAACCCTCCCCCCGCGCGTTTGCCAGCGTCTGCTGCTGCCGAGCAGAGCATGTGCGAAGTTTTGACTGGAGCGAGGAGGGATTTTTTAAAAGTCGGAGCGTCGTGTTTTTTTTTGTTTTTTTTGTTTTTTTAAATCTGCAAGAAATGTTATGAGTTTGGCGTGTGGTAGGAAAAAAAAGTTTGCACAATAAGCCACTATGCAAATTTGTGTCTAACTAGACCAGCTAAAATATATTGTTCGACCAAAAACATCTTATCAATTATTTAAGTAATACAGACATGTAATAAAGTAATAAATAAATTTAATTAAAACAGAAAGACGTATATTGATTCAGCCTTATTTAAAGGCCGTGGAAACATGGTTTTGTTATACGCACTTCAATCCATTCCACACCCGACGTTCTTGGTTTTCTTCCTAATTATTAAATATAGCCAATTGGTTGATGAAACATTGATTGAAATTAAGATACAATTTCTACAAAACGAAATTCACTTTAAAGAAAGACTTACTATAAAACAAAACTTAATGAAGTGGTCAAACTTATGTCTGACCCGCTGCATGTCTCCCGACATTGCGCATCCGTCATGCTATTCACTTTTCATAATGAACATAGGTGAAATTTAAAATAATAATAATAATAATAATAATAATAATAGGAAATAGCCCAATATTTAAATATAAATATGAAACTAAATTGGCTACATTTTTATCCCTCTGGCCGACGAAAGCGCCGGCGCATTCTGATGGATTTCTCCTCATGACAGCTGAAACAACTTAAAACAGGCCTTCCGTCATTTTTGGCGATAGCCTACAGATTAGTGCAAGACTACAAATGGTCTACTTTTATTTGTGTACGCTCACAATAACAACAAAACCTTGTACTTTTGAAAAATAAAATAAAATAAAATAAAAAAACAGGGTGCGCTTTCAGCTGTCTCTCTGCGAGAATCTGAAACGTCTCAAAAGTGAACTTAAACTCAGCGAATAATTGTACCTAAAAAGAAAGAAATATCTCAATTGGATAAGATATAGATCTGTGTTAAATAAGAGGCGATCTATCTGCTGAAATGTGTTGTTTCTGAAATCATGGCCAGTGCTCGTTGCTGCTGTTATCAGTTCTCTTGGCGCTCATGCACATGCGCAGTTTTCACACAGACAATCGAGCGTTTCGTTCTGGTAAAAGCACAAAACAAAATGCACACAAGGTGTCATTGCTCTTGATGTACAATCACTGATGAACACCTTTGGTTTAATGAGTAAATTAGCCTAAACATTTATTCCTGCTGGTATTTTAGTCTGCGATATCAGCATCACTAAACATTACATAGCATATAGGCCTAATAGCCAAAAAAATCAAGAACAATAAAAAAAATCAAGTACAATAAAAAATCAAGAACAATACCAGTTAATAAGAATTATTGCTCTTAATGCGGTCTTAATGCTGGACCTTTCTCATTTCGCTCCGCATATGGAACTTGAAGGATTTTTTTTTTTTTTTTTTTTTGCTATATATACAGTATATGCCTAGTAATGACTGTTTAATGACAATAGCATGCAGTAAGACTTTGTGTAAAGGTCTTTCTTTTCATTTTTGATGCATAGACTGTAGCCTAAGACTATCCCACGTTTTGAAATTAACTCTCACTTTAAATTTTCTAATGGTTTTTAAGGATGTTAAAATGCCATTTTGGTTGTCCACCTACTGTATTTTGCCATCTTTGCTCCTCCTACCACAAAATTGATTAACAAGATTTTTTTTCCTTTCTGATGCAACATATTTTGGTCCAAAAATGAAAGGTTTATTATTAAAAACTACCCCCAAATCTCTAACCCACCCATCTAAGATCTGAAACAATCCTCTTAACCTTAAACAATTAAAAATCAAATGATCTATTGACTCTTCAGTGCCACAAAAAGGACATTCTTTCTCTACAGTGGGGTCAGTGTGTGCCACATGTCTTTTTTTTGGCTACCGCCCAGTGAACAGCTCTCTGTTGGAGATCCGCAGTGCATTTCTCTATAGGAAGTTTATACAGGGACCTCCAGCAGCCCCTAGGGGATGAGTCTGGTCCGAACAAATCTGACCACTTTGTCTCTTTGCAATCCTTAAAGGTGGGATAAGTAAAAACGCTGTTGGACATTGCTGATATTTGAAATCAACCCAAACAAACCCACCCCTCCCTCCATTGCTCCACCTTCAAAACTCACCCTCCAGTCCTAGCCACTCTGCTCTAAGTCGGTCTCGAACCCTGGCTGATTGCTGCTGGCAGGCGAGGCGAGTGCACTAACAAGGACGCAAAACTTTGCATTCTCTAGCGGTCGTCGGTGCGCAGTGTTTTATCTGCACAGCTCTCAGTAGCTGGCCTCTGTTACACACGCAATGCGAGTGGATGTCTGTTTATCACAGCTGACGCACAACAAAATGTTTCACGAAAAATAAAGCGCAGTTGATGAACGAACGACAAGGAAGCACAAAAAATGAACGCACAGTACACAAGAGTAAATACAAAGTGTTCGTTGTTAGTCACCAACAGCACAGCAGTTCCAGACAATCAAAACCCAGAATTACTCACATGTGAAGCGGAATCAAAGCAGCCTCCACGTCTGTTTTCAGGATTTCCCGCTTAGCTCTCTCCAGCGCTGGAAAGCTTTTCTAATATAAACGTGGGTCCTAAAGCACTTCCCCAGTCATAAACCTTCATTCCAGTGATATTCTTTTGAGCACTTTTGTATTGTGTTTTATCTCTCTTCCTGCAGTTTTTCTTCAAATCTCCCTCTTGCTCGTTCTGTCTCCTCAACAGTCATACACCCCCTAATGCTGATTGGTTACACGTTTGTTCTTGGTGTCAGCCCGACTAACTTACAGACAGAGTTTTTCAAAATGTACTTACTCCACCTTTAAGTACGTTGTAATGAGACACTTTCACACAGATGTTATATAGTGCCTTTTTTGAAACGGTCTCAAAACTTTACAGCACAGGAGTCCTGAAATTTAGAAGAGAACCTTCCTCTGGCTACATCCACCGCAGCTGAAATTTCCACTTGGGGAAAAAGACTCCCTCTGTTTTGTTCAGGATCTTCATTTTTCTCTGAGCTTTGTCTGAAGACAGAAGATAGTGCTGAAACAATTCCATCCATTATTCTCTTTATAATCCTTATAGACTTGATGTCTGTCATGTTGCACATTTCCTCTGGACTTTTCCAGTTTGCACCATTCTTTAGGTCAATTCTTGTACACCCCACTCTTGCCATTACATTCTGTATGATCCTGGGTTCCAGTGCCTGTGCTGGTATCAGCGGGTTATTAACACTCTGAGGTCTGAGGTATCGCCGGCGATACCACCGCGGTTTTTTTCTTACCAGTGTGAAAGAGACTCAAAATACTCTGTCAATGTTGCACATACAATTAAGAGTTATACACCATTTTAATCTGTTGAATATCTTCTTTTATTTGTGTACACTCAGAGTAAAAACAAAATGTTGTGCTTTTTGTAAAATAAAGAAAACTAACCTGAAGCGTCTGTCATCTCCCTCTGAACGAAGTCCAATCTGATAGTTCTCAGAAAATGTAACTGTAATTTAGTGAATACTAATGACACAAAAATTAGACTTGTCTAAAAAAACATTGAAATGTCAGGTTTTAAATCGTGTAAGTCAAATCAAAAACAACTATTCTCTGTTTATGTAATCTGTATGAAAAGAGAGCCATGTCAGAAGTCTGTGATTCAGCTCATTATCCGCTAATGCGGCCACGCCCATGGAGCCAACGCTATTCAGAGGCAAATTCAGTCAAAACATGCATATATCGTCTCAATCGTATATTTATTGTCTTGAAAAGTGTTTTGAATAGCCATAGTTGGCGATCTCTGGCCTCTGTTAGTTCAGTTCCTGGAGAGTCACATGACCTGTTCTTCTTTAAATAAATTTGTGGACTAAAGGTGTACAGAGCGCCCTCCGGCTGCAAGTATGAATTGAAAACACAGTATCCAGCGCTCACAGTGATGACAATAAATATTGAATAAATATTACTCCTCTGTATAGAAAATTGACAAACATATGAGAATCCATCCATATTTCTCCAAATGTGCATGCTTTTAAGCTAAAAGCCTATATGAAATGCCACAGAGGTAACATAATTGTTCAGACACTATGGGCCCTATTTTAACGATCTAAACGCAAAGTGTAAAGCGCACGGCGCAGGTGCACTCAGGGCGTGTCCAAATCCACTTTTGCTATTTTAACGACGGAAAAACGGTCCGTGCGCCTGGGCGCATTTTTGAAATGGGTTGTCCCTATTCTCTTAATGAGTAATGGGCGTAACGTTCAATAAACCAATCAGAGTGTCATCTCCCATTCCCTTTAAGAGCGAGATGCGCTCGCGCCATGGCGATTTGCTATTTACATGGCGGAATTTGTTGGCGATGAGTCAGTTAATATATATGTGTGTGTATTGGCACGATTGTTCAATTAATAAGCCAATTTCGTTCATCATTATAAGTAGTAATAGGCTGAATTGAAAATAGGTAGCTTCTAATACACGCACTGACTATTCATCATTACATTTTTATATTTATGTAGCCTACACAATAATATTCTTTTACACTGTAATCCTTTTGTTTTTAATATTTGGCATGTTTGTGTGATGCGCATCCCTGTGTGTAATAAGCAAAGTCAACGCGCACTGTGGACGCGCCCAGAGGCGCAGTTTCTACCAACGCGCTCTAACAAAAAAATATTGCGTCATTGACTTTAGACTTTAGACCAGGTTTGAGTTGGTCTATGGCGCAGTCTATTTTCAGCTCCTTAAAATAGCAATGCGCCGGCAATGCGCCTGAACACACCTCTTTTTTAGACCAGCACGCCCATGGGCGCACTAACTGGCGCAAATGCATTTACTAATTTAAGGACGTGGCGCTGAACGGGAAAACGCGAACGGCGCCGGACGCAAACTAGCAAACACACTTGCGCTGCGCCTTGCGTCGCATTGCGCCGGGTGTATTATAGGGCCCTTTGCATCACAGAAATACATTATATTTTAAAGAATATAATAGAATACCATTTTAAATTGTAATAATATTTCACAGTATTGCTGTTTTTTTCTGTATGTTTGATATACACCATGATGAGCTTGAGACATGATCACAAAGGGTTTTTTCACAGCCTACCTGACTGAAAGAGCTCATTATTTATGCAGGTCATTACAGGTCATTATTATGTGATTCTTTTGTAGTCTCAGGTGAGAATCACTCATTATTCATGACGATTCATGCCTCCACGCATACTTTGTTTCTTGACAAAAAGTGTCTTACAAAATTTTAATCTCTCTATTGTTTTATATGAACAAGCAGGCAGCATAATTTTTACAACATTCTGGAGCAAAAACTCTAGTCTACAACCTCCAGTACTCAGAAGTCTTGTGAACACATATATAATATTATTTTTTTGTCCTTATTTCAGTGACTTAATTTTTTTGTTTTTTCAAATGCATAAACCATGCATAAACGTTATTCCTTCAAAAACACAAACGTACATACATGTTTCTCACATATTATTGTAGCCTAGTTTGTGCTGAATACAGTGTAATGACACTTTTGTCATTTATATGTTTATGAACAACTGAAAAAAGCACAAATGTCAGGGCATGTCAAAACTTCTCCAAGGCCCCGGAAATCCTCAGACCCCAGAGGGTTAAAGAGAGGTTCATTCTCTGTCTAAAGTCCAATGTTTGAGAGATCCCTCTTAACTTTAAAAACTTAAGTCCATGCTCTAAAAACTGCTTTGTATAATGGGGATATATCTCTCAAGTCCATTTTAGCCAGTTTAATCAAAAACAATTGTACATCATACTTGAAAGCATTAATTTATCTCAACACAGTACGCACTGTATCAGCCCAGCACGGTTCCGCATACAGCAATCTTTGTGCTGCTTGAAGTCCGAAAGCCTTTATTCTGTTTTCAATATCCATCAGGCCTTGTCCTCCTTGTCCACTCCCAACATATTCTAACCCTCTCTTCCCCATTTACCCCCCCCCCCCCCCCTTTGTATGGTATACATTAATTTTATACCATAATGCAGATGCAGACAGATTATTCATGACCAATACTCTACCAATATATGATAGCTGGGGTAACACCCAAGACAATCGAGACAAACGGTCACACATTTTCTCCACCATACCCTCCCAGTTTTTCTGCCTATATTGCTCTGTTCCTAAAAACACTCCCAACATCTTCAAACCCTCTCTTCCCCATTTAATCTGTGATTACATGAAGAAACAGATGAAACTGAGACAAACTAAATCCAGGAGAACTGTGGCTGTGTCTCTAAGATGCTTGAAGAAACCTGTTTGCAAAAATACAGTACTGTGAATAGTTTTAGGCACTTGTGTAAAAATGCTGTAAAGTGAGGATGTTTTTAAAAAATACTGTTATAAATAGATTTTATTTATCAATTAACTTATATTACATCACTAAATCAAAACAATATTTTGTGTGACCACCCTTTGCATTTTAAACAGCTCTTGTCCAGGTACTCTTGGGCATCATTTTTCAGGTAGCTTTGGAGGCAGGTTTCTTAAAATCTCTTGGAGACACAGCCACAGTTCTTCTGGATTTGGTTTGTCTCAGTTTCATATGTTTCTTCATGTAATCACAGACGGATTTGATGATGGTGAGCTCTGATCTCCATGTGGAGCACCGGCTGTTATCAGTCTTATTGTGTATTCAAAAATCTCACTGGATTATTACAATTAATGGCAAAATGAATGTTTGGAAATGTGAACGGATATTTCCTAATGACACACTACAGCAAAAGATATAAATAACTGTCTTAAAACCTTTTTTGGGAGGTGAAAATACTGAAGTGCCTACGACTTTTGCACAGTACTGTACATGTTTGTGTTTTTGAAGGAATAACATTTATGCATGGTTATTGAAAAAACAAAAAACTTAAGTCACTGACATAAGGCCAAAAAATATATTAAATCTGTGTTCACACGACTTCTGGGTATTGGAGGTTGTAGACTAGAGTTTTTGCTTCAAAATGATGTAAAAATTATCCTGCCTACTCGTTTTCTAAGACATTTTTGGTCAAGAAACACAGTATGCGTGGAGGCGTGAATCATCATGAATAAACCTATGATTCACAACTGAGAAGACAAAAGATTTGCATAAAGACCTCTAATGACCTGCATATTAATGAGCTCTTTCAGTCAGGTAGGCTGTGAAAAAACCCTCTGTGATCATGCTGATAACAGGATTAATGTCCACTCTTGACAAAAAAAAAAAAAACATGATTTTTGTGATCTCATGTATGCACGTATTATTGCACATCATATGAAGAAAATTTTGTATAGGCCTATGTTAACACTCTGGAGTCAGGTATCGCCGGCGATACCACCTCGGTTTTTTTCTTACCAGTGTGAAAGAGACTCAAAATACTCAGTCAATGTTGCACATACAATTAAGAGTTATACACCATTTTAATCTGTGGAATATATTCTTTTTATTTGTGTACACTCAGAGTAAAAACAAAATGTTGTGCTTTTTGTAAAATAAAGAAAACTAACATGATGTGTGATCTCTCGTCTCCCTCTGAAGGAAGTCCAATCTGATAGTTCTCAGAAAATGAACTAACTTAGTGAATACTAATCACAAAAAAATTAGACTTATGTCTAAAGAAACGTTGAAATATCAGGTTTCAAATCGTGTAAGTCAAATCGAAAACAAAAATTCTTTGTTTATGTAATCTGTATGAAAACAGAGCCATGTCAGAAGTCCGTGCTTCTTTTTAAAAAAAAATGTGTTCAATCTTTTGACTGGTACTGTAATTTAACCCTCTGGAGTCTGAGGCTGATTTGGAGCCTGGAGAAGTTTTGACATGCCCTGACATTTGTGCTTTTTTCAGTTGTTCATAAACATATTAATGACACAAGTGTCATTACACTGTATTCAGCACAAACTAGGCTACCATAATATGTGAGAAACATGTATGTACATGTTTGTGTTTTTGAAGGAATAATGTTTATGCGTGGTTATTGAAAAAACAAAAAACTTAAGTCACTGAAATAAGGCCAAAAAAATATATTAAATCTGTGTTCACAAGACTTCTGGGTATTGGAGATTGTAGACTAGAGTTTTTGCTTCAGAATTATGTAAAAATTATCCTACCTACTCCTTCATATAAAACAATATATTGATTTAGTTTTTGTAAGACACTTTTTGTCAAGAAACACAGGATGCGTGGAGGCGTGAATCATCATGAATAATGGGTCATTCTCATCTGAGAAGACAAAAGAATCACATAATAATGACCTGAAATGACTTGCATATTAATGAGGCCTTTCAGTCAGGTAGGCTGTGAAAAAACCCTCTGTGATCATGTATCAAACTCATCATGGAGTATATCAAACATACAGAAAAAACAGCAATACTGTGAAATATTATTACAGTTTAATAAATAATTATTACAATTTTAATAATTGTATTATATACTTTAAAATATAATGTATTTCTGTGATGCAAAGTGTCTGAACAATTATGTTACCTCTGTGGCATTTCATATAGGCTTTTAGCTTAAAAGCATGCACATTTGGAGAAATATTGATGGATTCTCATATGTTTATGTCAATTTTCTATACAGAGGAGTAATATTTATTCAATATTTATTGTCATCACTATGAGCGCTGGATACTGTGTTTTCAATTCATACTTGCAGCCGGAGGGCGCTCTGTGCACATTTAGTCCACAAATTCATCTAAAGAAGAACAGGAACCAGGAACTAACAGCATGTCTTCCAGAGATCGCTAACCATGGCTTTAACATCCAGATAAACACTTTTCAAGACAATAAATACACGATTGAGACGATGTATGCATGTATTGACTCAGAATTTGTGCCTGAATAGGGCTCATTCCGTGGGCGTGGTTGCATTAGCGAATAATGAGCTGAATCACGGACTTCTGACATGGCTCTCTTTTCATACAGATTGCATAAACACAGAATGTTTGTTTTTTTGACTTACACGATTTAAAACCTGACATTTCAACGTTTCTTTAGACATAAGTCTAATTTTTTTGTCATTAGTATTCACTAAGTTACAGTTCATTTTCTGAGAACTATCAGATTGGACTTCGTTCAGAGGGAGATGAGAGATCACGCATCATGTTAGTTTTCTTTTACAAAAAGCACAACATTGTGTTTTTACTCTGTGTGTACACAAATAAAAGAAGACATTCTATAGTTTCAATTGATATATTACTTATGTCTCTATGACAAAAAATGACGGAGTATTTTAAGTCTGTTTTGCTGCAATGTGAAAAAAATCCTGCAAAACGCGCCAGCGCGTTACCCGACTCCAGAGAGTTAAAGAGCTATTTGAGTAGTCAATAAAGAAACATAAAGAACCTGACACATAAACCTTTGTAAATAAAATCATATTCTGGGGTTTTTTAATTGCTGGGGTCAAACTGACCCCAGTGGGGAAAAAATGTTGCTAGATTTGAGGGTAATAGGAGAGTTAAAAAAATACGAACTTGGAGCCTATATTTCTCATATTGAAGAAATAAATTGCCAATTTTAATAGCGCATTGATTGTTTGAGTACATTGTTTTTATAATATTGTATGTTTCACCCCCGATACCTGATTCTAGAAGTTTAGACAGAAGACCTTCATGCCAAATTGAAACAAAGGCCTTCTGGAAATCTACAAAGCAAGCAAAATTGTTGGTTTTGTTTAGGTTAATGTATTATATTTGTATATTACCATTCACAATTATCGGCTTTAAAGTGAAATTTAAAGTGCTCTTCCTTTTGACGTAAATTCTTCCAGAAATATTCCTCACTGCGTCTCTAAATGATGTACATGATTCTGACTAAGCTTGATTAATTTTTTCTGAGCTGATGCGGGTGTTCACTCTCTGTTGCATTGATCGCCTCAGAATTTGCGTTTGAATAGAGTGTGAGCTCCGTGGGCATGGCCACATTAGTGGATAATGAGATGACTCGTGAACGACTGACATCTCTCTCTTTTCAAACAGATGACATAAACAAAGAATATTTGTTTTCGATTTTACTTACATGATTTAAAAACTTTCAACGTTTCTTTGGACATATATGTCTCATGTTTGTGTGATTAGTATTCTCTAAGTTACAGATAATTTTCAGAATGGACTTCATTCAGATAGATGGCAGGTCACGCATCACGTTAGTTTTCTTTATTTTGCAAAAAGCTCAATATTTTTGTTGTTACTCTGAATGTACACAAATAAAAGAAGACATTCCACAGTTTTTAATAATATATAACTCTTATTTGTATGTCCAAAATTGCCGGAGTATTTTAAGTCTCTTTTACACTGATAAGAAAAAAAAGCAAGTAAAGGCGCAGATGACTTAACCGACTCCAGAGTGTTAACCATAACAAAACTAAAGTACTAACATTCCAGAAAAGACCTAGATGTCAGGAAAAGAGACACAATTTCACCCTTGGTATGACCAAAATTGATCATGCCACAAGCTACACTTACCTCTGGCTGAAAATTAGTGCAACTTGAAAGCTAAATTTGGCCATGAATGAACTGAAAGAGAAAGCAAGAAGGGCGTTCTATGCCATCAAAAATCAATCCAAATTGAAATACCAATCAGAATCTGGCTCAAAATATTCCAATCAGTCATAGAACCTATTGCACTATATGGCAGTGAAGTTTGGGGCCCTCTTCTAAACCACAAATTTGACAAATGGGACAAAAACTTAACAGAAGCCCTGCATGCAGAGTTCTGTAAGAGTATCCTGAGAGTACAGAGGAACACACCGAACAACGCATGACACCTCTTATTCCATCTTTGAAGGCAGGAGAAGGACTGTGTCTGAGATGGGACGTAAGTAGTTCTTTGGTATTCCGTTTTTTTTTGTCTTAACTTCAACCTTCCTGACTCTTCCATCGTTTCCTGGGAATCTCTTTTGTATAATGCCCATGGGCCAGTAATTTCTTTTAACTTGGCTTTCCTTGAGCAGGACTACATCTCCATGTTGAAGGTTACGTTCCTCTCTTTGCCACTTTCTGCAATTTTGAAGAGTGTTTAGATACTTCCTTCTCCATTGATGCCAAAAGGTGTTGGCTAAACTTTTAACTTGTCTCCACTGGCAGATGTAGTGGTCCCTTTCATTTAATTTGCCATTTGGAGGTGGAAGTGTGCCAGTCTTTTGTGTGAGAAGTGTTGCTGGGGTTAGGATGAGTAGATTGTTTGGATCTGTTGATGATGGTATTAATAGACAAGCATTTACAATAGCTGAAACCTCTGCCAAGAATGTGATAAGGACTTCATGGGTGAGTTTTACTTGACTGATTTTCAGCAACATAGAATCAAGGATGCACCTGGTGATGCCTATCATGCGTTCCCAGCTGCCTCCCATGTGTGATGAGTGTGGTGGGTTGAAACTCCAAGTGCACCCGTTGTGATTTAGGATATTCTATATTTCTTTGTTACTTGTGTCTGTACTGAATTTGAGTTCTTTACATGCCCCAACAAAGTTTGTACCACAGTCAGATCTTATCTGTTTAGCTGGTCCGCGAATGGAGAAGAATCTTCGTAGAGCATTTATGAAGCTTGAAATGTCCATTGATTCAATCACCTCAATGTGCTCATGCATGTGAAGAGTACTGCACAGTACTGCTAGCGAGACCTCCTCTGGTTCGTTGTGATGTGATTTTTCCATGGTCCAAATACATCCAGTCCGACATAAGAGAATGGGGGATCAGTACTCAGGTGGTCCACAGGTAAGTCAGCCATTTTCTGTGCATTACTGAGTGGTGGGGGTGTATGCTCTGGAGATTATTTTCTTCAGTTCTTTCAATGAATCTTTCCATGTTTTCCATTCATTGAACATTTTGTCTGACAGAGAAGCATCCCAGTCATATGCCTTCATGGTGAGCTCTCTGAGCAAAGATCTACCTTTAATGATTACAGGTGCTGCAAATCCAAATGGATCAAATAGAATGGTAACTGTAGACAATATTCCATGTCTTGTGTATGGTTTCTCATCATCTGACACCTGTTGTCTATTATTAGGAAGTCTTTGACGTGGACTGTGAAAGGGAAGTGGAGCAACACAGCTATTTGATTCATCTTGATAGACTTCTTTTTGCATTATCTTCAGAAAGATGGGATCTTCCATTGATGGAGCTAGTTTGTCCTCAAATTTGTCAAAGAGGGTGGATTTTGCTAAAGACGTGTTACTCTGGTTGTCTAGAATAGCATAGGTTTTCAACTTCATTTTAGGATGATCTTTACAATATATATACATTAACTAGGCAGATCTTGGAGCACGATCTTCCTCTGAAACCATTCCCACAGACCTTTGTGCAACTGGATGTGGTGATAGATCCTCCCTGCCATGGTGTATCACAGGGCTGATTTCAGGGTTTAATTTCTAGACCAGGGCGCTGAACCAGGATGAAGGGCTGCTATGTGTTTTTCACTGTCACATTCTGAACACCGAATGGTTGAGGTACAATTCTTGGCTTGGTGGGATGCTGAAGAGCAGCAGTGGAAACATAAAGAGTTTTCCCTTAAAAAGGCTTTGCGCTCATCTATGGGTTTTTCTCTAAATCCTCTGCATTTGCTTTCTACAGAGGATCACAAAATGAATGGCTTGCTTCAAGTTCCTTCTGTGTTTTACTAACTTTAACTGATGCAATTAACTAAATTTAAAGGGTTAGTTCACCCAAAAATGAAAATTCTGTCATTTATTACTCACCCTCATGCTGTTCCACACCCGTAAGTTCGTTAATCTTCGGAACACAAATTAAGATATTTTAGTTGAAATCCAATGACTCCGTGAGGCCTACATAGGGAGCAATGACATTTCCTCTCTCAAGATCCATAAAGGTACTAAAAACATATTTAAATCAGTTCATGTGAGTACAGTGGTTCAATATTAATATTATAAAGCGACGAGAATATTTTTGGAGCGCCAAAAAAACTAAATAACGACTTATATAGTTATGGCCGATTTCAAAACACTGCTTCAGGAAGATTCGGAGCATAAATGAATCAGTGTATCGAATCTGCTGTTCGGAGCGCCAAAGTCACGTGATTTCAGCCGTTGGCAGTTTGACACGCGATCTGAATCATGATTCGATACACTGATTCATTTGTGCTCCGAAAATTGGAGGCCTCACTGAGCCATCGGATTTCAACTAAAATATCTTAATTTGTGTTTCGAAGATTAACGAAGGTCTTACGGGTGTGGAACGGCATGAGGGTAAGTAAAAAATGACAGAATTTTCATTTTTGGGTGAACTAACCCTTTAAACGAGTTTGCCATTTCTGTTTATATATATAGAATAATAATGAACCCACCCACCATTCAAGCAGTTGACGCCCCCAAAATGTTGCTACTTCAAAAGCGAAAGTAATATGTGCATTGGCATTTATAATGGTGTTTTTTTTTTTTGTTTTTTTTTTTGTTTGGGTTTTTTTTTAAATCATTTTGGATGCATTTTTGCCCCAAGCCCCCATTAATTTCCAACCTTGCTTATGATAATCCAAATGTATAAGTATTTCCAGTTAATTTGGCCTGAACATCAGCAGCATGAGACGGTCTGGTAAGTGCGTCATACCCGTTTAACCTTGTGCAATCTTTGAAGTGTAGTCCGTCACATGTCTTTTGCACTTGCTCTGCTGTGCTGACTGAAGCAAAGTCTTTGAGTGAAAGCATGAAAAGTAGCTGATTCCAGTACGAAACATAACAGTTGTTCAATGTAGATGCATTTTGGTAGTTGTACATTTTATTTCAATTGTTTTATAGATCTATTCATGAGAATCGATCGGGTCACTGTCACCTTTGCACCTAAATATTTTTTCACAGTCGCACATAGTTATTTTCAGTCGCAAATGCGAATTAAAAAATGTTTGGTGCCATTGTAGACGCTCAGTGTGATAAACTGCCGACTTCTAAGATCATCTAACTGCACAACGTAAATTACTTAAATGACACAATTTCATGTGCTTCACTTATTTGCGTTAGGCTGCAGTCTGTAACTTTTTTTTGGGTTAAAAATGATCCAAAATCTATTTTTGAGCAAGTACATAACCAGCCAGTGTTCAAAACTATCTCCTTACCTTAGAACAATTCACAACGGTAAGCTTGTAATAATGTTTTATAATAAAATCGGTATGGTGGGTTTCCATGGGAAATTTGAGTATTCGTTCATCTTTGCATCATTACGTCAGGTCTGTTTACATGAAGAGTCCCAGCTAGTAGGCTATATGGCATGTGAGGATGCTGCTGGTAGTGGATCATTTATAGCCTTTTCTCACAGCAGCTGGAATAATTAAACTTATCATTTTGATGGCGGATTGCACATTTTTAATGCAAGGTGTCAGGATCTCTTAGACTTAGGTCAGGTAAAGAATCCTAATAAATGACCCTGACTTAATAAGAATCACAAGCTGAAGTGTTGTAAAATACATGAATACTGTTTTTTTATAGGCTTTATAGACAGACAGATTGAGAGTGACTCTTGAAGGACCAGCACCACATCCACTTGTACGACTGTTTGAAGAATTTATCTTCCAGAATCTGGCAGTAAGTTTTGGGCGTTCATTTTTAGTCCATTTCCTATTCTGAAAAGTCTGTTTTGCAGACAAGGACTAAAAATGATCTTCCAAAACTTAGCTTGTGATTCTTAATTCTTAAGTGGGGGTCATTTTTTAGGATTCTTTACCTAACCTAAGTCTCTGAGATCCTGACACCTTGCACTTCTGGAGATTCCAGGTAGGTTGCAGTTATGGAAAATGGTGGCGCTGGAGACTAAAGGGCTCCTGATGGTTTCACACTTGATTCTTCACCCTAATTCTTAATTCTTTTGCAGTTAACATGTGTCTTCTCTTCTCCACCTGTTTTTGTCTGACCCTTCTGACCCAATGAGCATTTCACTGTCCAGTGGTAGTGCCTTAAAGGGATAGTTCACCCAAAAATGAAAATTCTGTCATCATTTACTCACCCAGTTGTTCCAAATCTGTATACATTTCTTTGTTCTGTTGAACACAAAGGAAGATATTTTGAAGAAAGTTTGTAACCAGGCCACTTTGGGGCACCATTGACTTCCATAGTAGGAAAAAAACTACTATGGAAGTCAATGGTGCCCCAAAACTGTTCAGTTTAACACATTCTTCAAAATATCTTCCTATGTGTTCAACAGAACAAATAAAATTATACAAATTTTGAACAACTTGAGGGTGAGTAAATGATGATAGAATTTTCATTTTCGTGTGAACTATCCCTTTAACTGCAATTTCTCATGAGCATTTAATAATTTTTGACTTTTCAGTCAAAAGAAAACCTGCTTAATAATTATGCACACCTGAATATAAGGCATTTCTCATTTCCAGCCTTCATTAACAATTATATATCATGTATAAATGATTATATACAAAAATTAATAGTAGTTATTACGATTGATGTGATTTGGAATTGGTAAAATGTGCCTGGAAAAAAAAAATGATCAGAAAATCAACTTGCATAATATGTATGCACTATATAAAGCAGCTCTCCACTGTGTTCATGTTTTCACTCGTGGACACCTGACCTCCATGGATTGAACAGGAGAAATGAACAATCAACAAATAAACAAATAAACAAACGTCTCTGTTACAAAGGTAACCCTCGTTCCCTGAAGGAGGGAACGGAGACGTACGTCGGACAGACCGACGAATAGGAATCTCACTAGAGAGGCCAATCTACTTCGAGTGTAACTAAAACGAGCCAATGCACATTGGCATGCAATCATATGCAGCAGCTGCTCGCCTCGCAGCGCGGGTATATAATGAGCAGCAGGTGCGTTGCATCTTCAGGTTTTCACTGAGGAGCCAAACCGGATAGGCGGCAGCATCAGCGGGGTACAGCGACTGTGGCGATGGGACGTACATCTCCATTCCCTCCTTCAGGGAACGAGGGTTACCTTTGTAACCGAAACGTTCCCATTCAGTTGGTTACGTTCGACATACGTCGGACAGACCGACGAATAGGAATTCCTACCAAAGCGCCACAGGAGCTGCCCTCTTCCAGTGCTCTGTTGTAAGCCACCTGAACCCCCTTGCCCAAGGACGGTAAGACAGGGCTAACACAGAGAGTGTCGATCACTGCTGTTCCCCAAACCCCACTCAGTGAGACTATTGGATAACACTGGGAAAGCGTACCCTTTCACTGGAAAGGAACGCGGAGCCACATCCTTCCCAGAAGGAATTATGTGGAGAAGTACATATGGACTAACCCTGTAGGGCTGTACATATGTACATATGGAAGATCTGGGGTGACTCCAACCCGATGAGAGGTGGGTTCTCCCAGAGGGAAAGACACGGGCTTCGTTTAGGAGCAACCGTGGAACTAGACATATGGGATCCCTGTAGGGTCACAAATACTGTACCCAGCCTAAACCCGGTTCTCAAGGATGCAACAAAGTATAGGCCTGGCGCCAGACGCTCTGCCATGTCAGCCGCCAAAGGGAGATCGGAGGACTCAACAGGGTCTGCCTTGTAGGGACTCTCTGGAGTAAAAGAGCATGTAAGTGCAGCAAGCCGACACTAAGCCGGGGCCTCTCCGTGCCTCTGACCTGAGGTGAGAACACGGGAGGAGACCGGCTCGACACGAAGGCTATAGAATCTAGCGAACGCGTTAGGTGTCGCCCAGCCCGCAGCTCTACAAATGTCTGTCAGCGAGGCTCCATGAGCCAGCGCCCAGGAGGATGCAACACCTCTCGTGGAGTGAGAATGCAACCTGAGCGGGCCGGGCACGCCTTGAGCTTGGTAAGCCAAGGCGATGGCGTCCACTTTCCAGTGGGCCATCCTCTGCTTGGAGACAGCCTTTCCCTTTTGCTGGCCTCCGTAACAGACAAAGAGCTGGTCTGAGGTCCTGAAGCTTTGAGTTCTGTCTATGTACAGTTGCAAAGCGCGAACTGGACAGAGCAAAGCCAGGGCTGGGTCTGCCTCCTCCGGAGGCAGCGCTTGCAGGCTCACTATCTGGTCCCGGAAGGGAGTGGTAGGAACCTTGAGCACATAGCCAGGCCGGGGTCTCAGTATCACGTGGCCATCACCCGACCCAAACTCTAGGCACAATTCGTCGACCGAAAATGCCTGCAGTTCCCCTACCCTCTTGATGGAGTCCAATGCAACTAGCAGCAAAGTTTTCATAGACAGAATCTTTAAGTCTGCTGAATGCAAAGGCTCAAAGGGAGCATTCTGGAGTGCTCGAAGCACCAGAGCAAGGTCCCAAGAGGGTATGGAGGGGGGGTCGAGGAGGAATTAATCGTCTCGCCCCCCTAAGCAACCTGACGACCAGATCGTGCTTACCAACAGACTTGCCATCAATGTGGTCGTTGTAGTGATTTTTGGATTAGCCTCACATGAGGGCACCACAAATGTAGTGATTTTGGTCTTAAATATTAATATTAATATTTTGTATTAATATTAATATTGAGTCAGATGATTCCTTCCAATATTTCGGGGCACCAGTCAGGATTCTCACCTTGACAATAAAGAACAATCATGAAAGATTGTGAACTGAATTAATATTTTATAAATTGGAGGAAGTTTATCATCTGACCAATCTGAAGGATTTAATGAGATTCAGGGGCGAGCTTGTAGAGCCTCTGATTATCAACACAAGAATGACACAGTTTGCAATAAAATGAATTTATTAACAAAAAGCTATACAAGAGTAAAATATCACACTCACTAAATACTACAAAGGAAAATGACTAAACTACTAAGGAAAAATGACTAAACTACTAAGAAAATTGAATCAATAATCAAACAGAAACTACAAACTGCAACACAAATGGATGGTAACAAAACTGAATGCCAAGTAGATGAGCAATGGATTGGACGAAGCAATGAATGGGTAATTAGCAGTCTATGAGGGGGTCAATTGTGGTCTTTCTGGATGCTGGTATTAAAAATAAGTAAATAAGCATTTACTCTGAATACAGATAACGTGTCTAATGTATCTATCTGTGTACGCTGACCCTAGAAAAACAGTCTCTACACAAATAGCAATCTCATTTAGCAACAACCTAATGCCAAAGCTTTTGGAAAAGGTTTGGTTAGCTTATATTTACGTTTCACTTGGTCGGGTGATCAGTCCGGGAATGGGAAACATTGTCCACTGGTATCCTTCCATGTGCAGTGGGAGACTGGATTGCTTTCCAACAGCTGCAGAGCTGCACTGAGTGCTGGAGGTCTTTGTGTAATCCAGAGAACTGTAGGTCAGATGGTGGTCGGTCCGTAGGATCTTCTGTAGGTTGGAGGTACTTGGGTTATGCAGGTCAGGAGTCAAAGTCCTCTGCAGAAGCACTTTGGCTGCTTGATCTTTGCGTTGAAAGGTTTACTCGCAAGAGTCTCACCTTGGTCGTGCTGTTGTTCTTCCCTCGTCAGGTCAGAAACTCAGAACAAGGGTCTGTTCACTTGGGAAAACTTTTATTCCTTCTCGTTGGGGAGGGGATTACTAATCCCCACCTTTCCTGATGTGGTGATGTGATTGGGTCACAGCATTCCAGGTGTCCGTCCCTTAACACGCCCACCTTTCATCCTGTGAAACTTGTTGTATTGTTCCAAAATACACAGTTAAATAAGACAATGTCTTTAGGACCTTGGAAATGCTTTATTTCTTTTTCAAACCTTTCTCAAAGTCCTTGTGGCAGTGTTCTGAACTAGTAGAGTCCAAACTTGATGTGAATTGGTTGAGGTATCACACTTCTGTCTCAGTGGGTGTAGTTGCATTGGCTTTTATTCCAGATGTGGTTTACACTGTGTGTGCACAGTTTTCTGGATGAGTACAAGGACACATAGGACATGTTGATACAGTATTCCTGTCCATTTTTGGTGATTTCAAGCCAATATGTTTAGAAAATGTCTTTCTTGCTGTGCTCTAGCCAGAACCGGTTTGGCAGCCCTAGGAGTCCATGGTCATTCGCACCTTCAACTCAGGCACGGAAGCCTGAGGTGAACAAAGGTAACTCGTGATGAGATTAGCCTATCGTCAATGGGCCGTTGATGTCAACTTTCCTGTCTCCTACCTTTGGCAGTCCTGACTACAATAGTCATTTACTTGTCGTTGAGGGTCCTATCACATTGTTTTGATTAATCAAAGCAGGACAAAAGAATGTCTGTTGTGAAGCTCTGGTTCCATCACGTCTGTTGTTTACTACATTCCCCCCTACCCTGGCGGGTCGAGGCCGAAGTCGTTGATCCGTCAGGTGTACTAAAGTGGAATAATTAGCGAAACAACATACCACACCGAATCCTTTGACCATTGGCATTTTGGTAAACTTTGTAATAGCTACTATAGGACTTGATAGCTATAAAGTTAGTTCTAATCCATCTATGGTAGGACTGACAAGAATTATATCAGGTAAGAGAAACTGAAATCTAAAGACAACTCTAAAATAAAGAATCAAAGAGGAGCTAATCTACATAGTGGGGAATTCTAAAGGACTGCATAGCAGTGTTAGCAAGGGCATGCTGCTGATTAGTCTATGTTGTGTGTAGTGATGGAAATAATTAGGGGAGTGGCCTACATGTTGTATGTTCCTAACATCAAAAATTTGAAGGTTTAACACTCTGAGGTCTGAGGTATTGCCGGTGATACCGCCGCGTTTTTTTTCTTACCTGTGTGAAAGAGACTCAAAATACTCAGTCAATGTTGCACATACAATTAACCCTCTGGAGTCTGAGGCTGATTTTTGGCCCTGGAGAAGTTTTGACATGCCCTGACATTTGTGCTTTTATCAGTTGGTTATAAACATATTAATGACAAAAGTGTCATTACACTGTATTCAGCACAAACTAGGCTACCATAATATGTGAGGAACATGTATGTACATGTTTGTGTTTTTAAAGGAATAATGTTTATGCGTGGTTATTGAAAAAAAAAAAAAAAAAGTAACTGAAACAATACCTCAAAATGCATACTAAATGTTTTTTCACAAGACTTTTGAGAATTGTATATTTTAGTGTAGAGTTTTTGCTTCAAAATGATGTGGAAATGATCCTCCCTACTCTGACACATAAAACATTGTATTGATTTTAAATTTCTAAGACACTTTTTGTTTAGGTAGGCCATATGCGAAGAGGTGTGACTCTTCATGAATAATGAAGTGATTTACACCTGGGGAGATTAAGACCCTGCCCCTAATGAGCCGCATAATGAGCCATTCAGTCAGGAATGTGACTGAGTCAACTAAGAAAATGCAAAGACAAGACATATCATTGTTTTTTTTCGTTTTTATTTAAAATAAAGTTAACAATATAATCCACATATAAACTAGGGTCAAAGGCACATTTTGTGTATACAGGCAAATAAAGGTAAGGTTTATAAAAAAAGCCCACTTTTACACCCTATACATAACCTGCTTGATCACATATAGATAATCTTTGCAGCCCAATGGTCAGTGAGAGGTGGTGAACAGAGAATCTGAACAGTCACACATCTGTGTGCCATTTTTGAAAACAGTTCCTTTTCAACTGAAGACACAAGTAAATGTCACATGCCTGGCATTTCCAAGGTGTGTCTTGCCTTTTACCAAGCTGTACTTTGCAAAGCATGCAGTTCCGACGACCAGCGGTGGCATTATTCCTTGCATCTGATGTCAGCTCTGCTCCTGGAACCGGTACATGGTCACTTTTGGTCTGTTTTGGAGCTGCTTTCTGTGACGACACACCACAGAGCTCTGCAATAAGCTGTTCTATGAACTCTTTATGGGTCATGGTATCGTATAGGTCTTTGTGTATAATGAAAGCGTTTGTGGCATGAATGTCCAGGAATTGTAGAAAGATCTTTCTGTACCACTTCATTGTTTTGTGTTGTGTTGTGTAGTATTGTATCAGCTGATCAGACAGGTCGACACCCCCCATGTGTTGGTTGTATGCAGTCACAGGTGCAGGACACGGAAATGTCTTTGTCCTCCATGTACCTTGTGATTTCACCCTCCTTTGCACAGTGTCTCCACTATAAGCAGCATGGATGGTAGAACAGACAGATATATGATGATTTATCATATATATGATATATCATCATCAAATATATTATATATATATATTATCATCAAATATGAATCTTATGAATATTATCATCAAATATTATCATCAAATATGATGATTTGCTACTTATGAAACATTTCTGAACAATTGTAAACAATAAATGTTTCTTGAGCTGCAAATCATCATATTAGAATGATTTCTGAAGGGTCATGCGACACTGAAGACTGGAGTAATGATGCTGGACATCACAAGAATAAATGACTTTGTGAAATATATTCAAATAGAAAACAGTTATTTTAAATTGTAATAATATTTCACAATATTACTGTTTTTACTGTATTTTTAATTGAATAAATGCAGCCTTGGTGAGCAGACGAAACTTATTTTAAAAACATGAAAAATCTTACAGATTTCAATATAGGCCTACCATATAGTGGGTAAAAGTGTACTTACTCTTTCTCATTTCCGCCTGTGTTGCTGCGTGCCCTCCTAGTGGGAATTGCAGGTGAATGTGAGAGTGATGGATCCACATTCCTAAAAAAAAATGTCAAAAAAAAAACTGTTATTATTAGCATATAAGATAATACTCTCATACCATTAGCTATGCATAACTGACAGGAAAGTAACAGGTATACAAGCATGCTGTATATGTCTGTCAATTGGCCATTACCGGACAAAGTGTGCGAATGTGTAAACGTTTACAGTCTGCTATATCAGTTAGCACATTTAGCAAATAGCAACATGTTCGCGCATTTCACAACCAAGCATATTTTAGCACATTCACGCCTATCATATACGGTACTTAGATACGCTATATATATATATTTATAGATAGATGTAAATATAAGGCAAATATAGATGTACGCTTATATATATATAAAAAAAACCACGTCAAATAATTTAAGTATATCAACAGAAAAGCATTCTATTTATAAGCATTTTTATGAGATAGTTATATATATATATATATATATATATATATATATATATATATATATATATATATATATATATATAATATGGATAGATAGATAGATAGATGTAAATATAAGGCAAATATAGATGTACGCTTATATAAATAATTTAAGTAGGCCCTATATCAACAGAAAAGCATTCTATTTATAAGCGTTTTTATGAGATAAAGTTATATATATAGTTATATAGATAGATGTAAATATAAGGCAAATATATATGTACGCTTATATAGAAAAAAACACGTCAAATAATTTAAGTAAAACTAAATCACTTACTCATCAGAAACTGTATCTTCAGCTGGATCAAGTCGCTCTTCAAAATGCAGACGTTCATCGTCAGAGTCGTGTTCTTCTTCCGAGGAAAGAGTGAACTCTTCCTCACTCTCCAGGACCATCTGAAGAGCCTGCTCACCTGTGTAGTGTGCCATCTTCCAAACGCGAAGGAAAGCGAATGAATCTGATGAAACTTGATGCTTTTTAAGATGCTGTTAGGGGCGTTTACAGTTCGCATAGATCGCCTCAGCACATTATCTTATGAATAGAGCGCTCTGCGCGTGGGCGGGCACACATTAAAGATAATTAGGTCAGACAGGAGAAACAGTACCTCTCTTTACTTTTATACTGATTACATAAAGGGAGAATATTTGTTTTAGAATTTATTTGTTTCGTTTAAAAGTAGACACTTAAAGCTTTCCAAAGACATATCTCTCATGTCCATGTAGCATGTATAAGCCATCTATTTTAGTTACTTTTAGTGACGTTTTAGAACGATGTTTGCAGAGACGGAGACGGCAGGACAGCACACCCTGTATATTTTATTTATTTTTAAAAAGCACAAAGTTTTATTTTGATTGTGAGTGTACACAAAAAAAGAAGACATTCTATAGTTTCAATTGATATATTACTTATGTCTATATGACAAAAAATGACAGAGTATTTTAAGTCTGTTTTGCTGCAATGTGAAAAAAAAACTGCAAAACGCGCCGGCGCGTGTTTTTAGACCTCAGAGTGTTAAGAGCTATACACCATTTTAATCTGTGGAATATCTTCTTTTATTTGTGTACACTCAGAGTAAAAACAAAATGTTGTGCTTTTCGCAAAATAAAGAAAACTAACATGATGCGTGATCTCTCGTCTCCCTCTGAAGGAAGTCCAATCTGATAGTTCTCAGAAAATGAACTGTAACTTAGTGAATACTAATCACAAAAAAAAAGACTTATGTCTAAAAAACGTTGAAATGTCAGGTTTTAAATCGTGCAAGTCAAATCGAAAACAAATATTCTCTGTTTATATAATCTGTATGAAAAGAGAGCCATGTCAGAAGTCTGTGATTCAGCTCATTATCCGCTAATGCGATACATGTATACATCGTCTCAATCGTGTATTTATTGTCTTGAAAAGTGTTTTGAATAGCCATAGTTAGCGATCTCTGGCCTCTGTTAGTTCGGTTAGTTCCTGGATTGCCTATTCTTCTTTAGCAGGCATTTGTGGACTAAGGCCCAATCCCAATTCTACCCCTTTCCCCTTCCCCTTTCCCCTTCCCCTTTGTTTCGCGCGTTCACGTGAAGGGGTAGGGGTGTCCCAATTCTCATTTGGTTGGAGGGGAAGGGGTAGGGGGAAGGGCCAGGTAGCCCTTCAAACGAAGATTTTTCGGGACCACACTTCAGACGAAGGGGTATGATACATTTCCAACATGGCCGACCAAGCGAGCAGAGAGATCCATAAATGTAAGTATTTTTTTACGGTAAACAGTATTTTAGTAATAAATAATCACTTGTTTTATGTTGCCTTTAATCTTGTGTTCATGTATACGGTTATGTTCTCCGAAAAAAAAGGTTTGTTAAAATCGCTATGAAAACAGTTTGCTAATGTTTTTTACTTTATGATAGTTCCACAACATATTTTTTTATATTTTATTGAAACCCGCGTTGATTTGACAACATAAATTCAAATCCGGTGGCAGCTAACTTGTCTTTTTGCCGCATGCCTGATTAATGTATTGTTTTGTTGTGGTTACGTCCATAAATACGTGTACGTTACATGATATAAACAAAAAGTGTATTCAGTTTGCGTGCTTATTCATCAGTATTGTATGTTCTGTATTAACCAGGGACTCCTGAGGAAACACGCAGGCTCGTCTCCTTTGTCTTATGCGAAGAACTGAAGACAAATGCAAAAAAATAGCTGTCGCCCAAGCAACAGAGATCACTACAGCTATCGATGGCATCTTAAAAGGCCAATTCACACCGCACCAACAAACAATTTTTTTTAGCGCGACCCTTTTTATTAACGAGACCCACAAGCATATACAACCATGTAGCTAAACAAGCCAAAACGAATTATTAAAAACGAAACTGAAGGTAAACCTGCGTTGCTCTCATAGTGGTTAACGTTACCTCTCTCTTTCGGTGAAGTGGAGCAGCTGCTCTTGCTGAATGGCACGGATTGCACTATGGACTATTGTACCTTTTGTATATTTTATTTTTTTTTAACAGTATTGTATTTTTTATAATGAACAAGCTGCGATGTCAGGTTTCCACTGCTTTGTTGTGTGTGAGGCGCGGGCGCGATCAAACAGCTGTCTTTGCAGGGGACTTGCCTCATCGTCATGGCAACGGTTCGTGGCCAGGTCAGATTACGTCAGAGTTTGTTGCCGTCTGTTGGAAAACTGTTCACACCGCGCAGACATTCCACGACCCGACAAACGCCAATTAAACATGTTCAGTCGGGTGAAAACCGACTCCAACAGACGCCAACAGGGGTATCACACCGATCCAACAAACTCCAACAGACGAGTGTTGTCGGTGCGGTGTGAATTGGCCTTTAGAAGTGTGTGATAAACATCGGCGCATCTATGACGTAGGAGCTAGCGACGACTTATGATGACGTGTAACGGTCTAGTAGTGGTGTCCCATTTCTTAGGGGAATATTTTCAGCCCTACCCCTTGACACTCTGTTTCAAGGGGCAAGGGGAAGGGGTAGGCGTAGGGGGAAGGGGAAGGGGTATAAAATAGAATTGGGATTGGGCCTAAAGGTGTACAGAGCGCCCTGCAAGTATGAATTGAAAACACAGTATCCAGCGCTCATAGTGATGACAATAAATATTGAATAAATATTACTCATTTGTATAGAAAATTGACAAACATATGAGAATCCATCAATATTTCTCCAAATGTGCATGCTTTTAAGCTAAAAGCCTATATGAAATGCCATAGAGGTAACATAATTGTTCAGACACTTTGCATCACAGAAATACATTCTATTTTAACTCCCTGAGGTCTGAAAACGCGCCGGCACGTTTTGCAGGTTTTTTTTTACATTGCAGCAAAACAGACTTAAAATACTCCGTCATTTTTTGTCATAGAGACATAAGTAATATATCAATTGAAACTATAGAATATCTTATTTTATTTGTATACACTCAGAGTAAAAACACAATGTTGTGCTTTTTGCAAAATAAAGAAAACTAAAATGATGCATGATCTCTCGTCTCCCTCTGAACAAAGTCCAATCTGATAGTTCTTAGAAAATGAACTGTAACTTAGTGAATACTAATGACAAAAAAATTAGACTTATGTCAAAACTTATGTCAGGTTTTAAATCGTGCAAGTCAAATTGAAAACAAAAATTCTGTGTTTATGTAATCTGTATGAAAAGAGGCACACGTCAGAAGTCTGTGTTTCAGCTCATTATCCACTAATGCGGCCACGCCCACGGAGCCAGCGCTATTCAGAGGCAAATTCAGAGGCAATACAGGCATACATCATCTCAATCATGTATTTATTGTCTTGAAAAGTGTTTATCTGGATGTAAAAGCCATGGTTAACGACCTCTGGAAGACATGCCGTTAGTTCCTGATATGTCCTCTTCTTCTTTAGAATAATTTGTGGACTAAACGTGCACAGAGAGCGCCATCCAGCTGCAAGTATGAATTGAAAACACCATTCCTGAAATGTCCTCTTCTTCTTTAAAATAATTTGTGGACTAAAGGTGTACAGAGTGCCCTCCGGCTGCAAGTATGAATTGAAAACACCAGCGCTCATAGTGATAACAATGAATATAGAATAAACTCTGTATAGAATAAAATCTGTATAGAAAATTGACATAAACATATGAGAATCCATCAATATTTCTCCAAATGTGCATGCTTTTAAACTAAAAACCTATAGTCAGACTCTTTGCATCACAGAAATACATTATATTTTAAAGAATATTGAGCTGAGACATGATTACAGAGGTTTTTTTCACAGCCTACCTGACTGAAAGGCCTCATTATTATGCAGCACCATTAGAGGTTCTTTATGCGATTCTTTTGTCTTCTCAGGTGTAAATGATCCATTATTCACGATGATTCACGCCTCCACGCATACTGTGTTTCTTGACAAAAAGTGTCTTACAAAAACTAAATCAATATATTGTGTTATATGAACAAGTAGGCATTATAATTTTTACATAATTTTGAAGCAAAAACTCTAGCCTACAACCTCCAATACCCAGAAGTCTTGTAAACACAGATTTAATATATATTTTTGGCCTTATTTCAGTGGCTTAATTTTTTTTTTTTCAATAACCACGCATAAACGTTATTCCTTCAAAAATACAAACATGTACATACATGTTCCTCACATATTATGGTAGCCTAGTTTGTGCTGAATACAGTGTAATGACACTTTTGTCATTTATATGTTTATGAACAACTGAAAAAAGCACAAATGTCAGGGCATGTCAAAACTTCTTTAAGCCCCAAATCAGCCTCAGACTCCAGAGGGTTAAAGTATATAATAGAATACCATTATTTTAAATTGTAATAATATTTCACAGTATTGCTGTTTTTTCTGTATGTTTGATTTACACCATGATGAGCTTTGAAACATGATCAACAGAGGGTTTTTTCACAGCCTACCTGACTGAAAGAGCTCATTATTTATGCAGGTCATTAGAGCTCTTTATGTGATTATTTTGTCTTCTCAGGTGAGAATCACCCATTATTCATGATGATTCACGCCTCCACGCATACTGTGTTTCTTGACCAAAGATGTTTTAGAAAATTGAAATCTCTCTATTATTTTATATTTAGGAGTAGGAAGGATAATTTTTACATAATGTTGAAGCAAAAACTCTAGTCTACAACCTCCAATACCCAGAAGTCTTGTGAACACATATATAATATTATTTTTTGGCTTTATTTCAGTGACTTAAATTTTTTGTTTTTTCAATAACCACACATAAACGTTATTCCTTCAAAAATACAAACATGTACATACATGTTTCTCACATATTATTGTAGCCTAGTTTGTGCTGAATACAGTGTAATGACACTTTTTCCATTAATATGTTTATGAACAACTGAAAAAAGCACAAATGTCAGGGCATGTCAAAACTTCTCCAGGCCCCAAATCAGCCTCAGACTCCAGAGGGTTAACCGGAAACCAATTTCACCAGCTTCTGGGTCTACATGGATTGGCATGGCGCTACCCAAATCATAGGCCAAGTGTGCTTGTTACATTTGGGT
Organism: Ancherythroculter nigrocauda; assembly: GCA_036281575.1. Lineage (NCBI taxonomy): Eukaryota > Metazoa > Chordata > Actinopteri > Cypriniformes > Xenocyprididae > Ancherythroculter > Ancherythroculter nigrocauda. The sequence continues at coordinate 16,946,812 of VTFQ01000014.1, read as the reverse complement.
GGTTCCCATTGTAGCCTGTCTCAAGATTCTCTCCACCAGTTCCACAGGTACTAAGTACAGAGGGATCCTGTTCTCTACCAAGCTGTCCAAAGCAGGACTTACTTCTCTAGAAAGCAAAAATTCTAGCATCAATGCATGGGCCATTTGTGTTTAGCATTTTGCAGATCTTGGCCCTTTCTGAAGACCAATTTGACTGGGACACCTGCTGTCCATGCGGGTAACACTACATCAAAGTCGTTCATCACCTGACAAGCATGGAGAATGGTTTGATTAAACATCATCTGACTAGCATCACCGGACAGCACATTTGGACCAATGTCTGCTTGGGACAACAACATCTGGTGGACAGTGTCTAACTGGGCTCCTAACCTTACTAATACATCAGAGCCGATGCATACTGAGGGCTTTGGGTCAGGTACCTCAAGCATGCAATTGGTGAATTGCTTACGACCTAGTTTAAGAGAGACGGAACACATTCCAACACTCTTAACTGGAGATGCCTGAGGACCACTGGTAAGCCACAGTTTCTGTTTCTTTCCTATCATGGGAGCCATGCCAGGTTGCTCAAGCAATAGCTGGTACAACTGTTTGCTAATGGCTGACCTTTCCGACAGAAAAGCAACAACAGTATCCTTGACATCCATGTTGTTAACCTGGATGCCACCTACCACATGTGGACAATACATCTCTGCATTACAGGGTTCCAGAGTACATAAGAAGGCATTTATCTTCTCCAGCCAGGAGAAGGGAGGCCAGTTTTTTTTGAGGTGCTTCCGCTGACTGGGGTTTAACAGCCTGTATCAGTTCTTGACCAAGGTTTTCTTTAGGCACTCTACCTACCTCTACTACTTTGCATAGGTTCTGATTTGCAATGCTACCTTTAATAGGATGTGGAGTTCTGATATGGGCCCATAACTGACAGTTGTGGCAGTCAATCACGGGTGCATGTCTGTTCAGCAAATCTTGGCCAATGAGGAGCTGTTCTGTCTCAAAATCAACAATGTAAATGGGGTGGACAACTTTCATGTCACCGAAAGTTAACTCTGCCCATACTCTGCGTTTAACAGGAGCTTGGTTGTTTGTCACTGAAAAAAAAAAATATAATGCTGTTGAAAAGTGAATTGTGTAATTGTTTTGTTAGGAACTATACTCTCATTCCGGTGTAATAATCAAGGTTCTTTGCTGCTGTACCATGGATGCAGCAGGCGCAATGATGTTACGCAGCGTCTCTCACAAATGTCTCCGTGGTTGCAAGGCACGCTCCCCGTGCAAGCAGGGGGTCACAGGCGCTGCGTAATATCATTGCGCCTGCTGCACCCATGGTACGGCAGCAAAGTTCCTTGATTATTACGCCGGACTGAGAGTATAGTGAGCGAGATGCTAACGGTCTAATCAGATTCAATTAACTATGCTAAGCTATGCTAAAAGTGGTACTGCCAGACCCGGAGATCGGCTGAATGGATTCGAAAAGCTCAACTGTTTAACTCTAGGGGAGTTGGAAAATGAGCCTATTTTCAAAAAAAGTGGAGTGTTCCTTTAATTAAATGTCCCTACACCTTTAGTTGATTGATCACATTCTTAAAATCATTGCTTTACATTAAACAAAACACTAGATTTTTTTATGATATAATTTATATATCTATAATAAATTATTACATTTATGTTTTCCGAATGTTCTGCCCAATTAAAAAGTGCTAGATCACCCTACAGTTGCCTTGGTTTCCTCATCAGGCCAAATTATTTATAAATTTGGTAGGTTGCAGAGTAATGTAGGATGTTAAATCAAAATTATCAAAAATTGAAATTGACAATAATTCATAGTTATTTTATTTAATTTAGGTAGATGATAACTTTGCTACCAAAAAGAATGAAACTTTGACACTCTTAAGAGTTAAAACATGCAATTTTCTCTTGATGGACAATGTACAAGTCCCATTTGAAGGGCATTGAAAATGGGACTCGAGCTATAGCTAAAGGAACAAAATATAATAGAGACTTGGGGATGGGCTTTTTTGAATTTGTCCAGTGAGCAGCCACCCACAAATTCCTGGCAAACAACCCGAACCATTTTTTTACACCAACCACTCAAAACACCTTAGAAACTCCAAAGCAACACTATGGTAAGCACCCACACAACACCCTAGCACAAGCAAGCACCACTCACATCAAAGTCTAATTCTCTCTATTTCTCAGGTTCACTCAATACATCAGTCCCTAAGAGACCTGCGGAGTGATCAGCTTCGGATGGGTGATGACATTGATAGAGAGATCAGCAGAAGAAACAGGTCCCTTTAATGTTTCTACCTGTCCAAATCAAATCATCTTGTTCATTGTTCATAATAAATTCCTTGTGTAATTGTGTAATCCCCCCCCCACACACACAAATGTTGTGTTTTGTGCTTTCTGCCCCTCAAAAGGACTGACATAGAAACCAAAAAGACATTGGAGAATCTTGTAGGCCACATACAAGCACCACAGAGAGAAGAACCCGTAAGTGCTCCTAATGTTACACAGCATGTTGTGTTCACTTTTTTTTTTTCTTTTAGCTGCCTGTGACCACTTGTCTTGCTGTGTCTTTTCTTCTGTTGTAAGTTTAATACAGTTTCTTAAGAGACCTGCTGTACAAAACATGATATACTGAATAACAGCAACTTGCTCTAGCTGAACAGAGCTGAAAACTGCACGTTAAGTCAGGTTTGAGTTGTATGATGTGTCTTAGGTCTCGTTACGGGTGGAGAGACGTCTACAAGAGATTGAGGATGAGATGCACCCAGGGCGGCAGATGCTTTCTAAAAAATATCACAGAGAGAAACCAAAAAGCATGTCTGGAGAACCGCAGGAGGTAGAGCACTAAACTAATGCATATTTTTATTTATTTGTGAATATTTTAAAGGGGCCATATCACCACAAATCTAATTTTCCTGGATATTCTGAGCTAAATGAGGTTAATGTACTATGAAACATCATACCTTGACAAAGGCTACTTGGTTTGCTAAAACATTGGTAACAATAAAATGTGCTTAAATGATTAGTTCTCTTAAAAATGAAAATGACCCCAAGCTTTACTCACCCTCAAGCCTTCCTAGGTGTATATGACTTTCTTCTTTCAGATGAACACAGTCGGAGTTATATTAATAAGTATCCTGACACATCTAAGCTTTATAATAGCAGTGAACTGTACCAACGAGTATAAAGCTCAAGAAAGTACATCCATCCAAAGCAAAATGTACCACATGGCTCCGGGGGGTTAATAAAGGTCTTCTGAAGCGAAGCTATGTGTTATGATAAGAAAAATATCCATATTTAACAAGTTATAACGTGAAATATCTAGCTTCTGCTAGACTGCCTCCCATATTCAACTTCAACGTCGTGTCAGTTAAGGTTTTTTCGTAAGTTGAATACGGAAGGCGTAGGATGTAGTGTAAAAGTTTTGAATTGTGAGAGGCAGTCTGCTGGAAGCTAGATATTTTACTTTATAGCTTGTTAAATATAGATATTTTTTCTTACCATAACGCATCACTTCACTTCAGAAGGCCTTTGTTAACCCCCTGGAGCTGTGTGGAGTATGTTTTGCTTTGGATGGATGTACTTTCTTGGTACAGTTCATTGCCATTATAAACCTTAGATGTTTTAGGATATTTATTAATATAAGTCTTATTGTGTTCATCTGAAAGAAGAAAGTCATATACAACTAGGATGGTTTGAGGGTGAGTAAATTTTGAGGAAATTTTCATTTGAAAGTGAACTAATCCTTTAAGAGAGTGTGCAGTTGATATACTATGAAAACATACTGTAACTTTCAGAACTCCGTCCCCTGTCCAAAAAGATCTTTTAATGAAACCAAGAACTCAATCTGAATGTAAACAAGTTTCTGATGTGGGAAACCCAAATATATTAATATATGACCAATCATATAAGTCAGTGATTTCTGTTGGGTGATCAGAAACTTGTTCAACGGTGAGGTAATAAGGATAAAGCTGAATAGACGCTATTATTTCTAAACTAAACAATGTGTGTGAGTGTTCGCCAAACTTTGCGCTGTTTCTTGCTCTGTGTAGAACCTGCCACTCTAGTCTTAGCAAAGAATCCCATCGTTTGAAACGAACAAGCAGCTGAAGTTTATTTTTAATAAGGTCATTGATCATTGATGTCTGATCTTTACTTTTTTAACTCTGTATTTCAATAGGAATTGTTTTGTGATCCCATCACAATGTTATTAAAGGATGGAACAGTTACAAACTGTATTGATTCTGACAGCAAGTGTGCAGCCCATCATAGTGGATTAAAGTGCTGTTTCTTCTTTCAGGAGCCAATGTCAAAATACAGACCGTTTTTTTGTTTTATTTGTTTAAGTTCAGAGAGAAGGTTGATAAAAGTGAAAAATTAAATTACGACAAACATCAAAATCTTCAGGGGGGAAAAAAAATTATGATATGGCTTCTTTAAAGGGTTAGTTCACTCAAAAATGAAAACTCTGTCATTAATTACTCACCCTCATATTGTTCCACACCTGTAAGACCTTCGTTCATCTTCGGAACACAAATTAGGATATTTTTGATAAAATCCGATGGCTCAGTGAGGCCTCCATTGCCAGCAACATAGTTATCACTTTCAGATGCCCAGAAAGCTACTAAACACATATTTAAAACAGTTCATGTGACCACAGTGGTTCAACCTTAATGTTATGAAGTGACGAGAATATTTTTTGTGCGCCAAAAAAACCCCAACTTTATTCAATAATATCTAGTGATGGGTGATTTCAAAACACTGTTTCATGAAGATTCAAAGCTTTACGAATCTTTTGTTTCGAATCAGTGGTTCGGAGCATGTATGCAAAGTCAAACAGATTAAACAGATCTTTGTTGATCCGTGATCCATACGGACCAAGCCCCATGGTTCGGCACGCATGTGATTCGCGGATCAATTGCAAGTTTAAAGCTGCAGTAGGGAGTTTTTAGAAAACGTTGACTTAGCCTGAAAATTTGAACAAGCACAACTCACAGGTCACTCCCCCTTGCTCTCTGCTGCGCTACAGCCCTCCCTCCACAGCTCCTCCCCCATCACAACGGAGCCTTGAACGGAGCCGTGAAGGCTAGTAAGCAAGCAGGGCCACCGATGATGACGGATAAACAGTTATGGCACATTCACCGAAACATTAACAATATGATTTACATTGACTATGGCCTGCCCATACTTTGACTACAAACTTGGTCCTCAAAACATTACATATTTTGCAATACATGTAATGTAACTATATGACGTTGCACTATTTCTATAAGTAATAAATAGCTAGTAAGATAATATAACGGTAACTAACGTTACAGTATGCAAGTAATTATTCTATCGATATGTAATGCTTAAATAAGGTTTGCTAGTACATTATTTCAGCAACATGACAAGCCAGTGAATTAGTAGGTTTCAATAGTTGCTTTGCACAGTGCGTGACATTTTATCTGTATGTTATGCGGCTAGAGTTTTGACACAGAGTCAATGGGCTCCGACGAGGAATTCACACCCAGCGACTTCGAGGAGTCAACGAGCGGGGAGAAGAGGAAGCCGTGGTGTGCGCGGAAACAAATCAAGCAGGGATACTTACTTGTCAAGCAGAAATGTGGCTAACTCTGCATCAGTTTTTAATCCTTTCAGGACACGTAGCTCCCTCCACCTCGGAAAAGCCGCTCCGATATTTACCCTCATTTTATTTTAGGCTCTATCTAATTCTTTCTTTTTGGCTTTTTTTATCATCGTCATCTGTCTTTTTCCGTTTACCCGTCTTTATTTTATGAGCAGGTGCCACTCCAGGAATTGGCAGTTTGGATTGTTTGTCCACCATAAGCAAAGCTGCGGCACACCAGTCATCTTGAATTTGAACGCCTGTACGTGCTGGCGGTGTGCATGAGAGGGGTGTGATCAGCGCACGCGAGCTTGATTGACACTGCTAAGACACTCCTCCTGGCTCTGATTGGTTGTTTCTTACCGGGAGCGGTGTATTTCTGCAAATGGCAATAGGACCACTGGGAGGAGCCAGAGGAGCTTGATTTTTTCACAGATTATCTGTCTCATATTCTACTGTCAGGACATAATGATAGGTTTAACAAATATGTAAAAAATACATTTTTACAAAAGTTACCTACTGCAATAGAGTGAAAGGTTATCATTTGCACGTTTTGTCTTGCTAGTTTACACATTAAATAGATATAAAAACATTCCAGTGCTAGAAGAAGCAAAATAGGATTTAATTTGGTAGGCTATCGCACGCCACGCTGTTATTGGTGCGCACAGATGCACATACATACAAGGCTCGTGCGCACACACAGAGAGAGGTGTGTTTCCAAATTGATTTCTCTTTCGCATCCTCAATGCACTTGGATGGACACATACACGCATTGTGTCAGTCAAAATACCCCTCTCGGCAAGTATTCTCGTAAATACAATCGGTTATGTCTTAAGTGAACGAGGTGAGAATTCAGATGTGTATCGGATGTGTGTGTGCATGGGGTCTTACTCTTAAAGTGACAGCAACCTATAAATTCCTGCTGTTGTCTGTCATGTAAATCAAACAACAAAACACAGCTTTAACAAAGATTAATCTATATTAAATTTATACAGTGAACAGTGTCATTTTACATTTAATTATTACATTTCTGTACACAAAAATTAAGACTATAGTTAGACCTTATATTTATTTGTAACTTTATGTTGTATTTATCTACTCTTGTAATTAGTGTACAGTATTCATTCTTTTTACAGTCTGTTCACGTGCCTTTAATAATGTATTAGTTAGGCTAGTTGTTTCTGCTGTGGTATCGGAGTAGTTAAAGTGGGCTTAATAATAAATGCAAAGTTAGCCCCCAACTAGAGATGCACCGATTGATCGGCCAGGGATCGGAATCGGCCGATTTTCCTCATGATCGGCCTGGATCGGTGATCGGCCGATCAATATCACTTCTTACAGATTCCAAGCCGATCCGTTTTGTTACCAGTGACACATGCAATAATGTCAAATGCGCGTTCTCGCTCTCTTCTCTGTCACGGTGAAGTGACACACACCCGCGCGGGCGCCTCCCCTCTCTCACTCGCCTCATTCGCTCCGGTTAAATAGTGCTTACTGTGCATAAATTTTAGTCATTCCCGCAGGTTTCGCGCTCACACCGAAAGCACACGCACCACTGATCTATATAGAGTACCCCAGGGATGACGTGTTTTTGTAGGCCAACCCGGAAGTTAGCGGCGCACGGGTTCCCTCGATTGAAAGCCTATGCATTTTCCCATAGACTTTTGGAAAATCGCAGAAAATAAGCTCTGTGTTTAACAAAGGGTTATGACACTTACACGTTTTGTCTATCAAGATAATCTTTACAAGTTAACACAACATTTATAGATTTTGAAGCCTAAATAAAGTCGTCAGATATAAAAGGCTAACATTAGGCTATAAACGGACTACAGCACACCATTAACGTCACCACCACCAAGCTTCCTCAAACTTTATTTAGAAAACAACTTTATTTATAAACATGCTCACTGATTATGATCTGTGCTGTTATGAATACTTATCCACTTTTTCATGAGAAATGCTGTCCAAATGCCCCATTTTTAATGATGACGTCTAAAGTCCCCGCCAAAGGAAGTAGTCCCTTTTAGCAATTTGTTAGCAACCGCCAATTTTAAGACACAGTAAAAGTTTAAAAAATCACAAGTGGGTTATAACTGGTGTGTTTTATGTCATAGATCAAAACGTGAAATTATTTAGAGGCTTTGTTAACCACAGACCTTATTTCAGGCGATTTAGCAAAAACCCATTAAAAAAACCCATAGACTTTACGGCGTTGGAACCGGAAGTCCTAAAATGCTAACTCGCTTCTGGGTTTTGCCTACAAAAATGCGTCATCCCTCTATTAGTGAAGCGAACAAGCCACACTCAGTCTCAAACAGAGATAGAAGTCAAACAGACTCACAAGTACCAAAACGAGTAGCATAATGCACTTAAACTGTCAAATACATACAAAAGTATGTCAAAACCAGCGGCACAGGCAATCTTGGCGAGTATACAGATAAACACAGTCAGTTTTGTATCGTTAAATAGCTAAGAAAGTGAACCCATGTTGTGTGTAACAGTATTGGGTCCGTTGAATACCGTTCATAAACTCTTAAAGGGACAGCAGTCCAATATTCCTGCTGCTGTCTGTCATGTTAATCAAAGAACAAAAGACAAAGAAAATCAATTTCAGCTCTTGACTGAATGCGTTTTATAACTTTAATGGTAAGAATTGATCTGTATTAATATTTACAATAAAGACTACAGAAATTAATGTAACCAATGTAAAATAACACTGAATGTGTCATTTTACATTTGATTACTTTCATTTCTGTAGTATTTTCTTACCTGAATAGAAACCCAGTTAACCCAAAAAAACTTAGTTTCATAGCTCTCTTTATTCTGTTGCATTTATTTGAGCTGTTTATATTTTATTACTGACTTTTACTTGTTTTTTTTGTTTTTTTTTATGAAAATAAAACTGCATTGAAGAAAAGTAGATATTTGTTTGTATATGTTGTCAATTATAGTTCTTAGAAAGAAAATCGGAATCGGCAACAAACATCGGTATCGGCCGATCTCACTAAAAAAAATCGGAAATCGGAATCGGCCAAGAAAATTGCAATCGGTGCATCTCTACCCCCAACCCCCAATTTTTTTTGTTGTTTTTTTGTGCTGATCCGAAAAATGATCCAATCCGTGACTTAACCATGATATAATCTGAACCGTGAGTTTTGTGATCCATTGAACCACTAAGGGTGAGTAATTAATGACAGAATTTTCATTTTTGGGTGAACTAACCCTTTAAGATGGATCTTGTTCTCTAAAGGTGATGATACACAGTGCGACTCAGTGTTGTTTCAAATTGCCCATTACAGACTTAAATCTCTGATTGACATTATTTTGTTTTATGATAGCAGGGAGAAATCAGTGTTAAAACCAATGATTTGGCTGAAGCTTCAGAGCAGGTTCATGCTGTTCTCCTACCAGCAGGGGGCAGTATATGCACGTGTTTAGCTTCCATTAACAATTGCCCTATTTATCTGAGAGGTGACTGATGAATGGAGCCTCATTTGCATCTCCATTGCAGTTTGCTAATGAAAAGGCGGTGTGCCTTAGGCCTAGAGAAATAATGTATTTGTTGTGAAATTACAAAGAAACAAACAAGACAAGCAAATCAGGACAGATAAACAAACGTTTAGTCACCAAAGTGCTGTTGAAAAAAAACATTGTTCTGCTCTTTTGCACACCCATATGATGTACAACACTGTTAGAGTGGTGAATGATGTCACTGTAACATTTTATAAAGTGATTTTACACTATGAAATGCTTCCTCTAAATGCACACCTAACATAAAGATAATGGTTTATTGGCATCTGTTGCTTTGTCTGTGGCTGGGTGGCACCTTAATGTGATATTATGATAGTTGGTCTATGATACAATTAATCATATTAATTATGTTTCCCCTTCTGTAATTATGCATCTCAATTATTTTGATGTTTGTGTATATCGTTCTGATGATAAATTGATTTCCAACTGTTTCTTACATTAATACATTCAGCAAATTTATCTTCTGCTCCATATCCATGCTGGAATCACACATACTGGGTTTTCTCATTAAATGGCATGTGGCACATAATGTAGGTGAGATACTGTTGCAACACAAACGGATTTACTTTAAAATCTGAAGGTGAATTAAATTTTCTTTTAAATCTTAAAGTCAATTAAATTTACTCCAGTATAATTAAGTTCACCCTTTTTTTTTTTTTTTTTTTTTTTTTAAAAAAAAACCTCATTCTAGTACATTACATCTTTATATGCCATAACTCAGTGGTCTACTGAATACTAATTAGTGGTGCTTTCAAAGGCAAGCATTATTTTTACAACTACTTATGCTTAGGGTTAGGACTTTGGAACATATCCCAAAGCTTTTATTGCTGCCAGTCAACATACAGTATAAGCAGTTAAGCATTTATAGTGGTGCTTACACTCTTTGGGCTCTTGACATGAATGATTTTTTTATTTATTTATTTATTTTTCATTATTTTTCTAAGCAATCAGACTTGTGATTTTTGCTTGGACGACAATAAAATGGGTCAAAAAATCCTATATACTTAAACTGAAGGAGGGAAAGTGAGCTATATCTAGAGAACAGAATATTGTAGAGCTCTAGGGTGACGTCTTTTGACAACACCCAGTAGCATTGCGGTGATGGGTGTTGTACCACTTTTTTTTTCCTTCCCAGAAAATGTTGTTAATTTGTATTCTGTTGAAAGCTTTATTATATTATACACTTGCATAAAGTAAAAAATATGCCCAGTAATAAACTCTACTTGCCATTTATTTCTGACAAATTAGATGAGTATTGCATTATAGTTAAACCGCATTGTACTAGCAGAAAAGAACTAGTGCTCAATTTCCTCTCAGTCGAATAAAGCCGTTCATCCATCCATCCATCCATCCATTAGTGGAGTTGAGGGGAGGTTAGCAGAAAGGCTGCTAATCTTTCTCTTTTTTTTTTCTTTTTTTCTTTCTGTGTCGGCTCTACTCTGTCCTCTAAGGCTTTGAGAAGACATGACACCCAAACCCTGGAGGCTGATGAGACCTTCAGAAATAGACTGCAGAGATCAGAGAATGAGAGAAGCAAGGTGTGTTTGTCTTTGATATTGAATCAGTGTCACATAAATGGCATAAATATATTATTAATCTCAGTACCTCATATTCTATTCATATAAGCTTATGCAAGCTGTTTAGCTGTTTATTATTTTTAATTTATTTATTTTTTACATTTATTTTATACATAAAACAAACATGTAGCATATTTGATCCTGTAACAATGCTAGACTGTAGTAATGCACTGTTGATGTAATGCATGAGTTTAAGCTGATTAGGGAAGCTAAGTATGTTTAGTAATTTTAATATAAAAAGAATTTTTGGAGAAAAAAATCATAGAAATTATTTGGAAATCATTCTAGTTCTAAATGTACATAATAATAATAATAATAATTAAACCTTTTTATTTACCTTTTCATAATGTTTAGTAATTTTAATATAAAAAGAATTTTTGGAGAAAAAAATCATAGAAATTATTTAGAAATCATTCTAGTTCTAAATGTACAAAATAATAATAATAATAATAATAATAAATATAGCTGCAAGCAGCAATTACGGGGCCAAGCACAAAAACGGCACAAGAAGCAAGCCAACACGACTGGGAGCATCAGGCTAACTGCAGCAGTGAGCAATTAAAGACCTATTAAGATCATTTTAGGTAAAAGAGCTGAAAAATGATCAAAAATGAGGATTTACTGGTTCATCACTTTCGACCAATAGGTGGCGCTGTGTCCAAATTGTTGTGGTATGGTCAGAGTGAGCTGACAATGACACTTGCAAAGTTTGGTGTCAATATGTCAAAGCACTGAAGAGATACAGCTTCAAGAGTCGTTTTTGCATCATGCCTCAAATTCTTTGCTCTGGTATACGAAAACGGTTTGACTCAGCATGACCCAAGGAATCTACTGAGACCAGTTTCGTTACAATTGGTGAATACAGTCAAAAGTTATTAACATTTTTGTACATTTTGTTATAACTTTTGACCACAAGGTGGCGCTGGTCCGAAACCTCTCAGGCTCCTTCACGGCATTGTTCTGATGACCCATACCGAGTTTCGTAACTATACTTGAATGCGTTCATAAAATACAGCATTTTAGCACAAAATTCAAAATGGCCGACGGCCAAAATGTCCGATATGGAAAAATTGGTTATCATTCGACTCGGCATGATGCCCCGAATCCAACGAGACCAAAGTTATGATTTTTGGACAAACCCATCAGAAGTTATAAGCAAAAATATCCATTTTTCATATTTCCGCACCAGTAGGTGGCGCTGCGCGGAAACACTGCATTATGACTCAGGTCATGCTTGTGATGACAGGTTCCAAGTTTGGTCTGAATACGATAAAGTGTTGCGGAGATATAGCCTTATGTCTATTTTCGTAAGCAGTGTGTTCATTTCGTTCGCTTGTTTTACGAAAACGGTTTGAGGAATCAACTTGAATTCCATAAATTTTTGTCGGAATGGTCTGAAAATGATCTGGTTAAATTTTTGTGAAAATCGGAGTAACAGCCTAGGAGGAGTTCGAAAAAGTAGGTTTTTCAGAAAATTCAAAATGGCGGAAAATTTTCATGACGGAAAATGACGACATATGATGTGATCGATTCGGCTTGACCCAAGGAATTTTGTTTCTAACCCTTACGGTTCAAAAGTTATTAGCATAAACATAAGTGCAAATTTGGACAGCTGGTGGCGCTAGAGGCATTGAGTTAGAGACTCCAAATTTGCTATGGACAAAGGTCAGACTGTCCTCTAACTGTGTGCCAAATTTCACAACTTTCCCGCAAGCGGTTCTATGGGCTGCCATAGACTTCAAGAGCGGAAGAAGAAGAAGAATAAATATAGCTGCAGGCAGCAATTATGGGGCCAAGCACAAAAACGGCAAAAGAAGCAAGCCAATATGGCTGGGAGCATCAGACTAACTGCAACAGTGAGTAAAGATCATTGTAGGCAAAAGAGCTGAAAAATGATCAAAAATGAGGATTTACTGGTTCATCACTTTCGACCATTAGGTGGCGCTGTGTCCAAATTGTTGTGGTATAGTCAGAGTGAGGTGACAATGACACTTGCAAAGTTTGGTGTCAATATATCAAAGCATTGTAGAGATACAGCTTCAAGACTGGGTTTTGCATCATGCCTCAAATTCAGTTGCTCTGGTATATGAAAACGGTATGACGTATCGACTTGAAATCCATAACTTTCTGTCGGCATAGTCTGCAGATGATACGGTTCGATTTTGGTGAAAATCGGAGCAGCGGTCTAGGAGGAGTTTGAAAAAGTAGGTTTTTAAAGAAAAACAATATGGCGGACAGGAACTTCGGCCGACTATGGAAAATTTGACATCTATGTTCACAGCATGACCGACGGAATCTACTGAGACCAGTTTCATTACAATCGGTATATATAGTCAAAAGTTATTAACATTTTTGTCAATTTTGTTATAGATTTTGACCACAAGGTGGTGCTGGTCTGAAACTTCTCAGGCACCTTCAGGGCATTGTCCTGATGACCCATACCGAGTTTCGTAACGATACGCAAATGCATTCGCAAAATACAGCATTTTAGCACAAATTTCAAAATGGCCGAAGGACAAAATGGCCGATATGGGAACATTGGATATCATTCGACTCGGCATGATGCCTCGAATCTAAAGAGACCAAATTTATGATTTTTGGTCAAAGCCATCAGAAGTTATAAGCAAAAATAGCCATTTTTCATATCTCCACTCCAGTAGGTGGCACTGCGCCGAAACACTGCATGATGCCTCAGGTCATGCTTGTGATGACATGTACCAAGTTTGGTCTGAATATGATGAAGTGTTGCAGAGATACAGCCTTACTTCTATTTTTGCAAGCGCTACGTACAATTCGTTCGTGTGTTTTTTGAAAACGCTTAGAGCAATCGACTTGAATTCCATAACTTTTTGTCAGCATGGTCTGAAGATGATCTGGTTTAATTTTCGTGAAAATCGGAGTAACGGCCTAGGAGGAGTTCGAAAAAGTAGGTTTTTCAGAAAATTCAAAATGGCGGAAAAATTTTCATGACGGAAAATCGATCCGGCTTGAGCCAAGGAATCAGAGGAAAAAAAGAATTTTGTTTCTAGCCCTTATGGTTCAAAAGTTATTAACATAAACATAAGTGCAAATTTGGACAGCTGGTCGCGCTAGAGGGATTGAGTTAGAGACTCCAAATTTGCTGTGGACAAAGGTCAGACTGTCCTCTAACTGTGTGCCAAATTTCACAACTTTCCCGCAAGCGGTTCTATGGGCTGCCATAGACTTGAAGAGCGGAAGAAGAAGAAGAAGAATAAATATAGCTGCAAGCAGCAATTACGGGGCCAAGCACAAAAACGGCACAAGAAGCAAGCCAACACGACTGGGAGCATCAGGCTAACTGCAGCAGTGAGCAATTAAAGACCTATTAAGATCATTTTAGGTAAAAGAGCTGAAAAATGATCAAATTTGATATCTATGTTCTCAGCATGACCCAAGGAATCAACTGAGACCAGTTTCATTACAATTGGTGAATACAGTCAAAAGTTATTAACATTTTTGTACATTTTGTTATAACTTTTGGCCACAAGGTGGCGCTGGTCCGAATCTTCTCAGGCTCCTTCAGGGCATTGTGCTGATGACCCATACCGAGTTTTGTAAAGATACGCTAATGCGTTCGTAAAATACAGCATTTTAGCACAAAATTCAAAATGTCCGACGGCCAAAATTGCTGATATGGTAATAATGGTTATCATTCGACTCGGCATGATGCCCCGAATCCAACGAGACCAAATTTATGATTTTTGGACAAACCCAGCAGAATTTATAAGGAAAAATATCCATTTTTCATATTTCCGCAGCAGGAGGTGGCGCTGCGCCGAAACACTGCATGATGCCTCAGGTCATACTTGTGATGACAGGTACCAAGTTTGGTCTGAATACGATAAAGCAGTGCAGAGATACAGCTACAAGAGTGTGTTTTACAACATGCCTCAAATTCATTGCTCCGGTATACGAAAACGGTTTGACTTATCGACTTGAAATCCATAACTTTTTGTCGGCATGGTCTGAAGATGACACGGTTCAATTTTGGTGAAAATTGGAGCAACGGTCTAGGAGGAGTTCGAAAAAGTAGGTTTTTGAAGAAAAACAATATGGCGGACAGGACGTTTAGCTGACTATGGCAAATTTGATATCTATGTTCTCAGCATAACCAAAGGAATCTACAGAGACCCGTTTCATTACAATCGGTTAATATAGTCAAAAGTTATTAGCATTTTTGTAAATTTTGTTATAACTTTTGACCACAAGGTGGCGCTGGTCCGAAACCTCTCAGGCTCCTTCACGGCATTGTTCTGATGACCCATACCGAGTTTCGTAACTATACTTGAATGCGTTCATAAAATACAGCATTTTAGCACAAAATTCAAAATGGCAGACGGCCAAAATGTCCGATATGGAAAAATACGATACTTCTTAGGCTCCTTCAGGGCATTGTCCTGATGACCCATACCGAGTTTCGTAATGATACACTAATGTGTTCGTAAAATACAGCATTTTAGCACGAAATTCAAAATGTCCGACGGCCAAAATTGCTGCTATGGTAATAATGGTTATCATTCGACTGCCAAAACCAACGAGACCAAATTTAGGATTTTTTGGACAAACCCATCAGAATTATAAGCAAAAATATCCATTTTTCATATTTACGCACCAGTAGGTGGCGCTGCGCCGAAACACTGCATGATGCCTTAGGTCATACTTGTGATGACAGGTACCAAGTTTGGTCTAAATACGATAAAGCAGTGATAAAGTCTGCCTTGACACGACCACAGAGGTCATCCCTGAGTTTCCCGTCTGCCTTGACACAACCACAGAGGTCATCCCTGAGTTTTCTGTCTGCCTTGACATGACCACGGAGGTCGTCCCTGAGTTTCCTGTCTGCCTTGACACGACCACGGAGGTCGTCCCTGAGTTTCCTGTCTGCCTCAACATGACCGCAGAGGTTGTACCAGAACTGTCCGTTTGTCCCGACACAACTGCAGAGGTTGTTCCTGAATTGTCTGCTCGCCGCTACATGACCAGAGAGGATGTTCCAGTCAGAGCCCTGGAGGGCTTTTCTGAGCTCCCTGCCTGTACTTTCATGGCCCTAGTGGCCAGTGTTAACCTCTCTGTGCTTCATGTTTTAGTTTATCGTGTAACTGTGCTCAGAGTTTCATGTGTGACAATAAAAATAAAATTTCAAATGATTTCAATTATTATTTTGAATTATTTTTGGTCAGGCTGTTATACAAAGAAATTATGAACATGCAAAAACAAAAGAGAACAAATTAAATATTAAAAACTGATTATGCTGTAGTCAATGTCATATTTTAAAACATTTAAATAATATAAACAAAAATTAAAAATATTTTCCTCATATTTTGATGGTTTAAGCAAAATTGTTTGCACAGTTGTTTGTATTTACTCTTGTGTACTGTATGTTCATTTTTTGTGCTTCCTTGTCATTCGTTCATCATCTGCGCTTTATTTTTCGTGAAGCATTTTGTTGCGTGTCAGCTGTGATAAACAGACATCCACTTGCATTGCATATGTAACAGAGGCCAGATAGTGAGAGTTTTGCAGGTAAACCTCTGCACACTGACGCCCGCTAGAGAATGAGGTGTTTATCGTCATTGATAGTGCATTCGCCTTGCATGACAGCAGTGATCGGGCCAGGGTTCGAGACCGACTCAGTGCAGGGTGGTTAGGATTGGAGTGTGAGTTTTAGAGGTGGCGCAATGAAGAGTGGGGTGTGTTTGTTTGGGTTTATTTCAAATAACAACAGTGTTCAACAACAAATTTGAGAAATCACATACAACACCTTTAAATGTATTAAAATGCATTAAACATATTAATTATTTAAGTAATATTTTCTAAATTTATTAAATTTATTTAAAGTTATTACATTTCTTATTAGGTCAGTTATAAAAAGAATTGACAATCAAGTTTATATCATTTTATCAACTCCATGTCATCATATAACTCCAATACATCACATCTTCATTGGAAAGTGTGTGTCTCCTCTGCTTTGCTACCATCTTGTTACTCTTAACTAGGTTAAGAGACCTCTACAGCTCTCTTAAATAATTTAGGAGCTAAGACCTAGTCTTGACACTTAGGAACCTTTATGAATCATACTTATTCTTAAGTCTAAGAATAAGAGTAAAATTATGTCATTCTTAGAATTTTGACACACTTAAGACTAAAATTTTACTCTGAGCGGCTTTATACATACGGACCCTGAGCGACTTTGGCAAAGGCCAAATTGTTATGGCAAGGCGACTGGGTCAGACTATCCCTGAAACGGAGTGTGCACTGTTTGCCTGGGGAAGTGATGGTACCAGGATGCACTGCAGGATGATGCTCTGGGTAATGTTCTGCTGAGAAACCCTGGGTCAATTTGACATGTGCCACCTACCTAAACATTGTTGCAGACCAGGTACTCCCCTTCATGACAATGGTGTTCCCTGGTGGAAGTAGCCTCTTTCAGCAGGATGCATTATATACCCTGCCACACTGCTCACATTTTTCAGAAAGAGTTCAAGGTGTTACCCTGGCCTCCAAATTCCCCAGATCTCAATACAATTGAGCAGCGATTTGCTGGACCAACAAGTTCAGTCCATGGCAGTTCCACCTCTCAAAACATTGTAGCATGCCTCAAAATGTATGCTCTCGGGTCGGAAAATGCGCCGGCGTGTTTTGCTGGATTTTCTTCACATAGCAGCAAAATAATTTTTTGTCGTTAGAAAATGAACTGTAACTTAGTGAATACTTATCACACAAACATGGGACTTGTGTCTAAAGAAGGTTTTAAATAATGCAAGTCAAATCGAAAACAAATGTTTTCTGTTTAAGTAATGTTTTTGAAAATAGAGAGATGTCAGTTGTTTGCGAGTCACCTTATTATCCGCTAATGTGGCCTCACAACCACGGCAAGCACGCACTATTCAAACGCAAATTCTGAAGCGATCCATGCAAACAGTCAACAACGCCCGCATCAGCTTGAAAAAAAAAAACACATCAAGCTTAGTCAGATTCATGTACATAATGTTGAAACGCGGTGAAGAATAATTCTGGAAGAATTACCTCAGAGGAGAGCACAACTTTCAGTTTCATTTCGAGGATCAACTTGATCAAGCTGATTGTGAATGGTAAGTTCTTTATACTAATCGCGATATAGTGTCCGTGCTGAATACAGTGTAATGGCACTTTTGCCATTCATGTGTTTATAAGCAACTGAAAAAAGCACAAATGACAAGGCGTGTATAAACTTCTCCAGGGCTCCAAAATACCCTTAGGCCCCAGAGGGTTAAACAGAGAATTCTTTAAAAGAAAATATCTCCCTTTGCATTGAACTTTCAGCGTCTTTACAGATGTTGCTTATGCTCTAACAGCAACATTACGCACTAACTAAAGTTAAAAAAAAGTGATCAATTCATAATCAACCACCCCATTAACATTAGTTGACGTAAAAACTAACCTGAACTAACCATGATCAATTCATTTGTTACTGTATTTGTTAATCTTTTTTTAACGTTAGTTAATAAAAAATACAGCAGTTCTTTGTTCATGTTACTTCACATTGCATTAACTAATGTTAACAAAAACAACTCTTGATTTTAATAATGTATTAGTAAATGTTGAAATTAACATTAACAAAGATTAATAAATGCTGTAGAAGTGCAGTTCATTATTAGTTAATGTTAACTAATGTTGTTAACTAATGTTAACTAGAGAACCTTATTGTAAAGTGTTACCGAAAATATATTGTATTTATACTTGTTCTTCAATATTTAATGTATGCTTGAATAAATCTGTCATGTTTTTATGACAGCCACCATTTAAATGTTTATTTAAAAAAAAATGTGTAGAAACATAATTGTCATTAAATTTATTATTAATGTTTTTAAGAATTATAAGTAATAGCTCCTCTTGTTCTTGTACGTAGTTGCTGTCAAAATAAGGAAAATACAAAACATCTGTATAAGCTTGAGTATTTACATTTCCATGATCATTGGCGGACATGATTGGTTGTAATGATGTCTTTGTATTGACATGTATATTTTTGTTTTATTGTAAAGAAGCACTTCTGCCTTGATAAATTTATGCATTTTTCCTCTGAAATGTAAAAAAAGAAATAAATTACATTTATTATTATAACGTCCTTATGTGTAATTTAAATATAGGCTAAGTACCCTACAAATCAATTTATTTTAACCTTTAATATTATAGTGATATACCAACTGGGGTTCACTGTATAGTTTTCAGCACTATTTGAGATATTTTTTTTCCTTGATGAATTTTGCCATGTACTGTACCTGATAGGCCCCAGTTAATTAATTTTGAATTGAATTGAATTGCAAGCTTGTTATCGAATCGATGCCCAGCCCTAGTCATAATGTTTTGGCTCATCAGTGTATGCATCAAACACATTTACATGTTAAAGTTGCTCTATAAACTAAGTCAGTCTATTGTTTGTGTTTGCTTGGTACTCCTATTTCTATTTTCATTAGCTGCCAAAATGCCAAAACCAAATTTGATTTGTTTTGAGTGTCGTGAGGCGGCTCCTTAAGTGGGTGTGTCTCGATCAGAATAAGCTCGAATTTAGACTTTATGCCCTAAAAAATAAAGCAAGAATTGTGACTGCAAATTCTTCTCCAGATGCAGCAGGAATTGGAGAGACTCAGAAAGCAGCTGGAACAATCAGAAGGTGGACGAGACGCCCTTCTCCATCAGGTGAGCTCTTCCCTTCTACCACTGAATTGTTTTGTTATAGCACTGACTGATGCAAATATGTTTTCCTTTGTTCATCTAAAAATTAAAATTGTCATCATTTACTCTCATTTTTTTATTCTTCCCTCATGTTATTCTAAACCTTCTATCTTCCAAAAAACACAAAAAGATTAAATTTTAAATAGTACATTTTTCCTTGCAATTGTAGTGATTTTGGACTAGCCTCACTCGAGGGTACCACAGATTTAGTGGTTTATGGTCTTAAATATTAATATTTTGTATTAATATTAATATTGAGTCAGATGATTCCTTCCAATATTTTCAGGGCACCAGTCAAGTTTCACCTTGACAATAAAGAACAATCGTGGAAGATTGTTGACTGAATTACAATTATATGAATTGGAGGAAGTTCATCATCTGACCAATCTGAAGGATTTGTGAGATATCGTTAACTTGTAGAACCACTTACTGTATTATCAACACAAGGAAGGCACAAGTGTAATAAATGGATTTTATTAACAAAAGGATAGACAAGAGTAACTAACAACTACTGAATGGATAAAGTGCAAAAAGACTGATAAATGCAAGTGGATGAGTTGGATGTTACTATGGCAGTTACAAGTTAATCTTATGGAAAGATAAACTGTAGTTTCTCTAGAAGAAATAAGGCAAAACTTATTCTGAATTCAACAAATAAACCAAGAGATTATTTGTTATCAACTGATATCAGCTATGCCAGATCTAATGCAAATTAGATAATCATATACTGACAATATACACTAATGCCAAGGTCTCTAGAAAAAGGTTTGGTAAGTGATATTTACGTCTGCCTGGTCATGCTGAATCCGAAGGTGACGTCTTCCACTTGTTGAGCTGAGCAGCGTTGCAGTGAGAAGAAAGGAGTTGGAATCCGGTTCACAGACTTGAACACGAAGTGCTTGTGAACGTTGAACTCCTGGAGCACAGAGAAGGTCTTTTCCTGGAACACGCAGAAGAAGAAGCCTTGAAGAAGCCTTGAAGGTTCTGATGTCTGTGCAGACTATCCTTATTCTCTGGAACATGCAGACGAAAGGATCTTTAGATTCTGAAGTAGAGTGCAGATCTGGGCAGTCTGGAACACGCAGATCTGGAGGATCTCTGATGAGAGGATTTTAAAGTTGGTACAGAAGATATCTTGAAGATGGGGGGCTAAGCTTGTAGTTGTTGTCTCTGTTGCAGTTTTCAAACTCCCCAAATTCACTTCTTGCAGAACTTCCTTGTTTCTCTCTTTAGAGCTTCAGAGTCTTGAGAGAGCAACTTCACAACTCTGTAGAGTTGGACTTAGCTTAGCACATCTTGGGACCAAAACCTTCAACCAGGACTGGAACAAGAACTGGAGCCTGGAACCAGAACTGGAACTGCAGCAACCCAACTGGAACCCTGATCTGTCTCAGAAACAAGTCTTTTATTCTGTCCCGAGAAGGAGGGAAATGCAAATTGGCACCTTTCAGATGCAGTGTCTTGATTTGCTGATGCTGTCAGAGGTGGCTGCTGGATGGCCCCCTTTTTGCATGAGGTTCATTTGCATAGCTTAAAGTTCACATTTAGAACAATGTCCTTAAGGTTTTTCCTATGCATAATTCACTTTCCAAACCAATTTCTGATTAACCTAGCTGAAAACATAAAGACCAAACTGATGCAAACACTTGAGAGATCCCAGCTGTGATAACGTTGATGAAAAATTATTTATTCATTACAATTAAATTTAGCCTCACATGCAAAATTTAATCGATAATGAAAATGTTTAATAAAACCAAAAGGTAACATAACAACCAGGAAGAAGTAATTAATAGTTAATAATAAAATTTTAGAGTATTATAAAATCCAGAGTATTGTATCTAATAGATGAAGATCAAAAAGAATTAAAACATTTGCAGATAAGAGAGAAGAAGCAAAAGCCAAGGAGAGCAAAGGAGGGAAAAGCTAAATTATCAACGACTCAGTCCATATTATACCATAAGCATATAGGGAAATTCCCAACCCACTCAAACTAATGTTTTTGTCCTAATGAGAAAAGGTTACATGGTTTTACCCATTCATTATATCATAAACTGGTCAGATGCCAAAAATAGATATAGAAGTTGTTTTGACCCTTAGGAAATTTTACAAATCTTACACTATCAAATGTCAGCAGAAATAATAACAGACATATTTTGATCAGATTCAAATGAGCAACTAATTCTGAAAAACATCACTTCTGCAGTACTTGGCAGCACACCGGAACACTTGAAGAACAATTGAACATAACAAGCATACACACTCTTAAATATGAAATAAGAATAACCATAAGGATACAATAACAAGTAAATACTTGAAAATATGATAAGAATTTATATATATATATATATATATATATATATATATATATATATATATATATATATATATATATATATATATATATATATATATATCAAGTATGAGTACATAAATATATGAAATCAAAAGTAAAACTGATAAATCATAAGCCATAAACAATTAACATCAATATTAATAAAAATGCATGAATATGAATATAAATGTTTGGATCCATCAAAACATTATTGAGTTATATTGACCTTTTACCTATGCATTAATGTATACCTTGGTAGGCAAGTTTGTATAGTTTGCATGTACACAAACAACACTCATTAAGTATATAGAGTTATTGATAATAAAAATGGAACATAGCAAAACCTGTCTGGTGAGTGGAGTCCAGTTCACACCTCAGGTCTAAGGACTGAGGTGAACAATGGGGAACAATGGTGATAGAATTAGCCTGCTCAAAGACATGCTAATGTCATCATTCTTCCATTTCACAAATGGTCAGGGTGATTGTCTTGATAGGCTTATCTGCTAGACTATCTATTCCCTTGTTTGCTTCTCTTGGAGGTGCGGGTTTTGGAGTCCTGTGATTGTCATCATGGCAGATGAGGTGATGAGAGGAGTCTTCCCTCATGTCTGCCTGCTGATGACTACACAATTAAGGGAGGGAAAGCTTACTAATGAATAATGAATAATAGCTATCGTAGAACTTCAGAATATTTGCAGTGCACCAGTCATGTGGACTGTATTTATAAAACCTGTATTTGGCATCCTTTATATCAGGGGTCAGCAGTCTATGGCATGTGTGGGGAGAGAGCTGTATTTATTTCATTTAAAGTACCTCACACCTGCATACAGTTCTACATGTTAAGATAATCATTCCACATTGTAACACAGTGTGTTTTATTACAGTTTTTCTCAATTGCTAAAACACAATTTCTGAAACCTTGCTCCATTTTCGGAAACCATTAAACACAAAACCTCATCTTCAAGCACTATAGCCAATGGGTTTTAGTGTTTTAACAATTGAGAAAAACTGTAAGTTGGGAGCTATAAATACTATTAAAGTGTGAGATTTAAACTGCGCAAGTCAATGAATGCACGCAGCTCTGACCAACCATTAGCGCGACCTCTGCGCATCACAAGCTGCTGAAAGCATGATGCAGATCAAGATGCATCACACAAGTTGAGTCTGTTTGACTGACAGCTTACAGGTTGTCCTCTGTATTTGTTGAGCAAAGTTAAAAACTATAATGCTATAAATTTCAGAGATATTCAACTATTCAAGTATATACAGTAGAGTACTATTGAACAAAATGATGGGGATTTTCAAACTGCTTTCATGTGTAGTGGAATTCAGTGGAGTTACATTGGAAATCTGTTATTCAAAGTCTAATTAAAACCTACAAACTTGTAGGATTTTGACAAATTTTATGGAAAATTTGTATTGGCACAGTGATTAACTAGGAAACGTAATGACACTTCATGACAAAAATGTTGCTGACCCCTGCTTTATATGGTTGAAACTAGGACTATATTGATTTTTTTATATTGTTTTATTTTTATGCACATTTATTCCATATCATGTTGTTAATAATGAAGCAGGTCAAGCTTCTAAAAAGCATATAGGAGAGATTTAAACTGAACCCTGCAAATTCAACATTTTTTCTCACACATTTACCACCATTTAATTTGTAATACAATTATTACATTATAATACCCAGCCCTATATGAAAGCCTTATGGGGAATAATTGCATGGTAAAGAGTGAACAGCCCAAACAAAAATTAACTGATTCAAATGGGTTTGGAAAAACATGAGGGCTGATTAAATGGTGGACAGAGTTTTTTATTTTTGAATGTGTCGGTCTGTGATGTTGGCCTACAGATGGATGACATGCGTTCTCAGCTTCTGAGGATGGAGCAGGATCGTGTAGATTTGCAGAGGGAGTTGTCCTTACTCTCATCTCAGCAGAGAAGTGCAAGGAGACCGCAGGAGAGAGGGGTCACAAGCTTTGACAGTGGTAAAATATGTTGTTATGGTTGAGATTAGAGTGTTAGATTGTGTACTGTTTTAATTACTATGTGTGTCTGTGTTTGTATTTCCCCTAGGATGCACAGACCTGGAGAGAGAGATTGAAGAACTGCGGGTGCAGCTGGGTAGAATCAGTGTTTCTAGTGAGATGGAAGAACTGAAAAAATGCATAGAACGCAAAGAGAGAGAGAAAACTCAGCTCGCTTTCCAGGTTGAGGTTTGTGTGTTTGATATTGTTTTATGCAAGTGCTCAACAGGTCATATATTATGTCTGGTAAACTTTCATTTTTCATAATGGTTCATTAAGTGCAGTGAGCGAGTTATAGCCCCAGGCTTCCAGCCCTCTGCCTACATGCTAAATAAAAACAATGACACCACTAAGGATGAAAATGATGTTCTAAATATTTGAAGGCATTTCTGGTACTTGATCATGAGTGCTTAGAATGAATGTCTCTCTCAAAGATATACAAATTAATTAGATGTAAAAGGAATAGAATCATTTATCCAATTATCATTCATAACAGTATTCAGATGTCTGCTTTGTTCATTATTAGGGCCCGAGCACCGATGGTGTGAGGACCCTATTGGAATTGCTCCGTTTATTATTATTATTATTAGGGCCCGAGCACCGATGGTGTGAGGACCCTATTGGAATTGCTCCGTTTATTATTAGGGCCCGAGCACCGATGGTGTGAGGACCCTAATTGGAATTGCTCCGTTTATTATTATTATTAGGGCCCGAGCACCGATGGTGTGAGGACCCTATTGGAATTGCTCCGTTTATTATTATTAGGGGCCAAGCACCGAAGGTGCTTAGGCACCTATTGTTATTGTTGGCGTTCCGTACGCTTATTTAGGGGCCAAGCACCGAAGGTGCTTAGGCACCTATTGTTATTGTTGGCGTCCCGTACGCTTATTATTAGGGGCCAAGCACCGAAGGTGCGGAGGCACCTATTGTTATTGTTGGCGTTCTTTTTTTTTTTTTTATTAGGGGCCAAGCACCGAAGGTGCGGAGGCACCTATTGTTATTGTTGGCGTTCTTTTTTTTTTTTTTAGGGGCCAAGCACCGAAGGTGCGGAGGCACCTATTGTTATTGTTGGCGTTCTTTTTTTTTTTTTTTTTTTAATTATTATTCTTCTTCTTCTTCTTCTTCCGCTCTTGAAGTCTATGGCAACCCATAGAACCGCTTGCGGGAAAGTTGTGAAATTTGGCACACAGTTAGAGGACAGTCTGACCTTTGTCCACAGCA
The DNA here is from genome assembly GCA_036281575.1 of Ancherythroculter nigrocauda. Classification (NCBI taxonomy): domain Eukaryota; kingdom Metazoa; phylum Chordata; class Actinopteri; order Cypriniformes; family Xenocyprididae; genus Ancherythroculter; species Ancherythroculter nigrocauda. Next base: position 16,921,771 of record VTFQ01000014.1, on the reverse strand, counting down.
AATTTGGAGTCTCTATCTCAATCCCTCTAGCGCCACCAGCTGTCCAAAGTTGCACTTATGTTTATGTTAATAACTTTTGAACCATAAGGGCTAGAAACAAGACGAATCGATCGCACCCTATGACGTCATTTTCCGTCATGAAAATTTTTCCGCCATTTTGAATTTTCTGAAAAACTTACTTTTTCGAACTCCTCCTAGGCCGTTACTCCGATTTTCATGAAAATTGAATCAGATCATCTTCAGACCATGCTGACAAAAAGTTATGGAATTCAAGTTGATTCCTCAAACCGTTTTCGAAAAACTCACGAACGAATTGTACGTAGTGCTTGCGAAAACAGAAGTAAGGCTGTATCTCCGCAACGCTTTATCGTATTCAGACCAAACTTGGTACATGTCATCACAAGCATGACCTGAGGTACCATGCAGTGTTTCGGCGCAGCGCCACCTACTGGTGCGGAGATATGAAAAATGGGTATTTTTGCTTATAACTTCTGATGGGTTTGTCCAAAAATCATAAATTTGGTCTCGTTGGATTCGGGGAATCATGCCGAGTCGAATGATATCCAATTTTCCCATATCGGCCATTTTGGCCGTCGGCCATTTTGAATTTTGTGCTAAAATGCTGTATTTTACGAACGCATTAACGTATCTTTACAAAACTTGGTATGGGTCATCAGCACAATGCCCTGAAGGAGCCTGAGAAGTTTCGGCACAGCGCCACCTTGTGGTCAAAAGTTATAACAAAATTTACAAAAATGCTAATAACTTTTGACTGTATTCACCAATTGTAATGAAACTGGTCTCAGTAGATTCCTTGGGTCATGCTGAGAACATAGATATCACATTTGCTATAGTCAGCTAAACTTCCTGTCCGCCATATTGTTTTTCTTCAAAAACCTACTTTTTCGAACTCCTCCTAGACCGTTGCTCCGATTTTCACCAAAATTGAACCGTGTCATCTTCAGACCATGCCGACAAAAAGTTATGGATTTCAAGTCGATAAGTCAAACCGTTTTCGTATACCGGAGCAAAGAATTTGAGATGTGATGCAAAAATTACCCTTGAAGCTGTATCTCTACAATGCTTTGACATATTTAGACCAAACTTGGTACATGTCATCACAAGCATGACCTGAGGCATTATACAGTGTTTCGGTGCAGCGCCACCTACTGGAGTGGAGATATGAAAAATTGTTATTTTGCTCATAACTTCTGATGAGTTTGACCAAAATTCATAAATTTGGTATGGGTCATCAGGACAATGCCCTGAAGGAGCCTGAGAAGTTTCGGACCAGCGCCACCTCGTGGTCAAAAGTTATAACAAAATTTACAAAAATGCTAATAACTTTTGTCTATATTAACCAATTGTAATGAAACTGGTCTCTGTAGATTCCTTGGGTTATGCTGAGAACATAGATATCAAATTTGCCATAGTCAGCTAAACGTCCTGTCCGCCATATTGTTTTTCTTTAAAAACCTACTTTTTCGAACTCCTCCTAGACCGTTGCTCCGATTTTCACCAAAATTGAACCGTGTCATCTTCAGACCATGCCGACAAAAAGTTATGGATTTCAAGTCCATATGTCAAACCGTTTTTGTATACCAGAGCAAAGAATTTGAGGCATGATTCAAAAATGACTCTTGAAGCTGTATCTCTTCAGTGCTTTGACATATTGACACCAAACTTTGGAAGTGTCATTGTCACCTCACTCTGACCATACCACAACAATTTGGACACAGCGCCACCTATTGGTCGAAAGTTATGAACCAGTAAATCCTCATTTTTGATAATTTTTCAGCTCTTATGCCTAAAATGATCTTAATACGTCTTTAATTGTTCACTGTTGCAGTTGGTCTGATGCTCCGAGCCGTGTTGGCTGGTTTCTTGTGCCGTTTTTGTGCTTGGCCCCATAATTGCTGCTTGAAGCTATATTTAGGGGCCAAGCACCGAAGGTGCGGAGGCACCTATTGTTATTGTTGGCGTTCTTTTTTTTTTTTTTTTTTTTATTATTCTTCTTCTTCTTCTTCTTCTTCCGCTCTTGAAGTCTATGGCAACACATAGAACCGCTTGCGGGAAAGTTGTGAAATTTGGCACACAGTTAGAGGACAGTCTGACCTTTGTCCACAGCAAATTTGGAGTCTCTATCTCAATCCCTCTAGCGCCACCAGCTGTCCAAAGTTGCACTTATGTTTATGTTAATAACTTTTGAACCATAAGGGCTAGAAACAAAATTCTTTTTTCCTCTGATTCCTTGGGTCAAGACGAATCGATCGCACCCTATGACGTCATTTTCCGTCATGAAAATTTTTCCGCCATTTTGAATTTTCTGAAAAACTTACTTTTTCGAACTCCTCCTAGGCCGTTACTCCGATTTTCATGAAAATTGAATCAGATCATCTTCAGACCATGCTGACAAAAATTATGGAATTCAAGTTGATTCCTCAAACCGTTTTCGAAAAACTCACGAACGAATTGTACGTAGTGCTTGCGAAAACAGAAGTAAGGCTGTATCTCCGCAACGCTTTATCGTATTCAGACCAAACTTGGTACATGTCATCACAAGCATGACCTGAGGTACCATGCAGTGTTTCGGCGCAGCGCCACCTACTGGTGCGGAGATATGAAAAATGGGTATTTTTGCTTATAACTTCTGATGGGTTTGTCCAAAAATCATAAATTTGGTCTCGTTGGATTCGGGGAATCATGCCGAGTCGAATGATATCCAATTTTCCCATATCGGCCATTTTGGCCGTCGGCCATTTTGAATTTTGTGCTAAAATGCTGTATTTTACGAACGCATTAACGTATCTTTACAAAACTTGGTATGGGTCATCAGCACAATGCCCTGAAGGAGCCTGAGAAGTTTCGGCACAGCGCCACCTTGTGGTCAAAAGTTATAACAAAATTTACAAAAATGCTAATAACTTTTGACTGTATTCACCGATTGTAATGAAACTGGTCTCAGTAGATTCCTTGGGTCATGCTGAGAACATAGATATCACATTTGCTATAGTCAGCTAAACTTCCTGTCCGCCATATTGTTTTTCTTCAAAAACCTACTTTTTCGAACTCCTCCTAGACCGTTGCTCCAATTTTCACCAAAATTGAACCGTGTCATCTTCAGACCATGCCGACAAAAAGTTATGGATTTCAAGTCGATAAGTCAAACCGTTTTCGTATACCGGAGCAAAGAATTTGAGATGTGATGCAAAAATTACCCTTGAAGCTGTATCTCTACAATGCTTTGACATATTTAGACCAAACTTGGTACATGTCATCACAAGCATGACCTGAGGCATTATACAGTGTTTCGGTGCAGCGCCACCTACTGGAGTGGAGATATGAAAAATTGTTATTTTGCTCATAACTTCTGATGAGTTTGACCAAAATTCATAAATTTGGTATGGGTCATCAGGACAATGCCCTGAAGGAGCCTGAGAAGTTTCGGACCAGCGCCACCTCGTGGTCAAAAGTTATAACAAAATTTACAAAAATGCTAATAACTTTTGTCTATATTAACCAATTGTAATGAAACTGGTCTCTGTAGATTCCTTGGGTTATGCTGAGAACATAGATATCAAATTTGCCATAGTCAGCTAAACGTCCTGTCCGCCATATTGTTTTTCTTTAAAAACCTACTTTTTCGAACTCCTCCTAGACCGTTGCTCCGATTTTCACCAAAATTGAACCGTGTCATCTTCAGACCATGCCGACAAAAAGTTATGGATTTCAAGTCCATATGTCAAACCGTTTTTGTATACCAGAGCAAAGAATTTGAGGCATGATTCAAAAATGACTCTTGAAGCTGTATCTCTTCAGTGCTTTGACATATTGACACCAAACTTTGGAAGTGTCATTGTCACCTCACTCTGACCATACCACAACAATTTGGACACAGCGCCACCTATTGGTCGAAAGTTATGAACCAGTAAATCCTCATTTTTGATAATTTTTCAGCTCTTATGCCTAAAATGATCTTAATACGTCTTTAATTGTTCACTGTTGCAGTTGGTCTGATGCTCCCAGCCGTGTTGGCTGGTTTCTTGTGCCGTTTTTGTGCTTGGCCCCATAATTGCTGCTTGCAGCTATATTTAGGGGCCAAGCACCGAAGGTGCGGAGGCACCTATTGTTATTGTTGGCGTTCTTTTTTTTTTATTCTTCTTCTTCTTCTTCTTCTTCCGCTCTTGAAGTCTATGGTAACCCATAGAACCGCTTGCGGGAAAGTTGTGAAATTTGGCACACAGTAAGAGGACAGTCTGACCTTTGTCCACAGCAAATTTGGAGTCTCTAACTCAATCCCTCTAGCGCCACCAGCTGTCCAAAGTTGCACTTATGTTTATGTTAATAACTTTTGAACCATAAGGGCTAGAAACAAAATTCTTTTTTCCTCTTATTCCTTGGCTCAAGACGAATCGAACGCACCCTATGACGTCATTTTCCGTCATGAAAATTTTTCCGCCATTTTGAATTTTCTGAAAAACGTACTTTTTCGAACTCCTCCTAGGCCGTTACTCCGATTTTCACGAAAATTGAACCAGATCATCGTCAGACCATGCCAACAAAAAGTTATGGAATTCAAGTTGATTCCTCAAACCGTTTTCGAAAAACACGCGAACGAATTGTACGTAGTGCTTGCTAAAATAGACATAAGGCTGTATCTCCGCAACGCTTTATCGTATTCAGACCAAACTTGGTACCTGTCATCACAAGCATGACCTGAGGCAACATGCAGCGTTTCGGCGCAGTGCCACCTAGTGGTGTGGAGATATGAAAAATGTATGTTTTTGCTTATAACTTCTGATGGGTTTGTCCAAAAATCATAAATTTGGTCTCGTTGGATTCGGGGAATCATGCCGAGTCGAATGATATCCAATTTTCACATATCGGACATTTTGACTGTCGGCCATTTTGAATTTTGTGCTAAAATGCTGTATTTTACGAACGCATTAGCGTATCGTTATGAAACTTGGTATGGGTCATCAGCACAATGCCCTGAAGGAGCATACCAAGTTTAGGACCAGCGCCACCTTGTGGTCAAAAGTTATAACAAAATTTACAAAAATGCTAATAACTTTTGAGTATATTAACCGATTGTAATGAAACTTTTTTCAGTAGATTCCTTGGGTCATGCTGAGAACATAGATATCAAACTTTCCATAGTCAGCTGAACTTCCTGTCCGCCATATTGTTTTTCTTTAAAAACCTACTTTTTCGAACTCCTCCTAGACCGTTGCTCCGATTTTCATCAAAATCGAACCGTATCATCTTCAGACTATGCTGACAAAAAGTTATGGATTTCAAGTCGATAAGTCAAACCGTTTTCGTATACCAGAGCAACGAATTTGAGGCATGATGCAAAAATGACTCTTGAAGCTGTATCTCTGCAATGCTTTATCATATTCAGACCATACTTGGTATGTGTCATCACAAGCATGACCTGAGGCATCATACAATGTTTCAGCACAGCGCCACCTACTGGAGTTAAGATATGAAAAATGGCTGTTTTTGCTTATAACTTCTGATGGGTTTGACCAAAATTCATAAATTTGGTATGGTTCATCAGGACAATGCCCTGAAGGAGCCTGAGAAGTTTCGGACCAGCACCACCTTGTGGTCAAAAGTTATAACAAAATTGACAAAAATGCTAATAACTTTTGATTATATCTACCGATTGTAATGAAACTGGTCTCAATAGATTCCTTGGGTCATGCTGAGAACATAGATACCAAATTTGCCATATTCAGCTGAACTTCCTGTCCGCCATATTGTTTTTCTTTAAAAACCTACTTTTTCAAACTCCTCCTAGACCTTTGCTCCGATTTTCACCAAAATTGAACCGTATCATCTTCAGACCATGCCGACAAAAAGTTATGGATTTCAAGTTGATAAGTCAAACCGTTTTCGTATACCGGAGCAAAGAATTTGAGAGATGATGCAAAAATTACTCTTGAAGCTGTATCTCTACAATGCTTTGACATATTCAGACCAAACTTGGTACCTGTCATCACAAGCATGACCTGAGGCATCATACAGTGTTTCGGCGCAGCGCCACCTACTGGAGTGGAGATATGAAAAATGGCTATTTTTGCTTATAACTTCTGATGGGTTTGACCAAAATTCATTAATTTGGTATGGGTCATCAGGACAATGCCCTGAAGCAGCATGAGAAGTTTCGGACCAGCGCCACCTCGTGCTCAAAAGTTATAACAAACTTGACAAAAATGCTAATAACTTTTTTTTCTAATTGCTCACTGCTGCTGTTGGTCTGATGCTCACGGCCATGTTGGCTGGCTTCTTGTGCCGTTTTTGTGCTTGGCCCCGTAATTGCTGCTTGCAGCTATATTTATTAGGGGCCAAGCACCGAAGGTGCGGAGGCACCTATTGTTATTGTTGGCGTTCTTTTTTTTTATTTTTTTTTTTATTATTATTCTTCTTCTTCTTCTTCTTCTTCCGCTCTTGAAGTCTATGGCAACCCATAGAACCGCTTGCGGGAAAGTTGTGAAATTTGGCACACAGTTAGAGGACAGTCTGACCTTTGTCCACAGCAAATTTGGAGTCTCTATCTCAATCCCTCTAGCGCCACCAGCTGTCCAAAGTTGCACTTATGTTTATGTTAATAACTTTTGAACCATAAGGGCTAGAAACAAAATTCTTTTTTCCTCTGATTCCTCAAGACGAATCGATCGCACCCTATGTCGTCATTTTCCGTCATGAAAATTTTTCCGCCATTTTGAATTTTCTGAAAAACTTACTTTTTCGAACTCCTCCTAGGCCGTTACTCCGATTTTCATGAAAATTGAATCAGATCATCTTCAGACCATGCTGACAAAAAGTTATGGAATTCAAGTTGATTCCTCAAACCGTTTTCGAAAAACTCACGAACGAATTGTACGTAGTGCTTGCGAAAACAGAAGTAAGGCTGTATCTCCGCAACGCTTTATCGTATTCAGACCAAACTTGGTACATGTCATCACAAGCATTTTTTTTTTTTATTATTTTTGGTCAACAAGCAAAATTCCCTTTTGCACAGGAAAACATAAAACTTACAGATACATACAATTATGCATATGCATGTACACATACATAACCTTACAAATCAAAATAATTACAAGATCATTCAAAAAAGGAAAAAAAAAACAAAAAAAAAAAAACAAGATGTTTACACTCTTATTGACCAAAAGGTGTAGGCTGAAGCTAAAGCTTATCATGCCTACCCTTAACTCCACACAAGCAGCACTAACATATTAATTGACATCAATATAACAATATAAAATATTCTCAATATATATTTAGAAGAACATACAATATTATTATTATTAGGGGCCAAGCACCGAAGGTGCTTAGGCACCTATTGTATCTGTTGGCGTTCCGTACGCTTATTATTATTCTTCTTCCGTTTCTTCTTCCGCTCTTGAAGTCTATGGCAGCCCATAGAACCGCTTGCGGGAAAGTTGTGAAATTTGGCACACAGTTAGAGGACAGTCTGAACTATGCCCATAGCAAATTTGGAATCTCTAACTCAATCCCTCTAGCGCCACCAGCTGTCCAAAGTTGCACTTATGTTTATGTTAATAACTTTTGAACCATAAGGGCTAGAAACAAAATTCTTTTTTCCTCTGATTCCTCAAGACGAATCGATCGCACCCTATGTCGTCATTTTCCGTCATGAAAATTTTTCCGCCATTTTGAATTTTCTGAAAAACTTACTTTTTCGAACTCCTCCTAGGCCGTTACTCCGATTTTCATGAAAATTGAATCAGATCATCTTCAGACCATGCTGACAAAAAGTTATGGAATTCAAGTTGATTCCTCAAACCGTTTTCGAAAAACTCACGAACGAATTGTACGTAGTGCTTGCGAAAACAGAAGTAAGGCTGTATCTCCGCAACGCTTTATCGTATTCAGACCAAACTTGGTACATGTCATCACAAGCATTTTTTTTTTTTATTATTTTTTGGTCAACAAGCAAAATTCCCTTTTGCACAGGAAAACATAAAACTTACAGATACATACAATTATGCATATGCATGTACACATACATAACCTTACAAATCAAAATAATTACAAGATCATTCAAAAAAGGAAAAAAAAACAAAAAAAAAAAAAACAAGATGTTTACACTCTTATTGACCAAAAGGTGTAGGCTGAAGCTAAAGCTTATCATGCCTACCCTTAACTCCACACAAGCAGCACTAACATATTAATTGACATCAATATAACAATATAAAATATTCTCAATATATATTTAGAAGAACATACAATATTATTATTATTAGGGGCCAAGCACCGAAGGTGCTTAGGCACCTATTGTATCTGTTGGCGTTCCGTACGCTTATTATTATTCTTCTTCCGTTTCTTCTTCCGCTCTTGAAGTCTATGGCAGCCCATAGAACCGCTTGCGGGAAAGTTGTGAAATTTGGCACACAGTTAGAGGACAGTCTGAACTATGCCCATAGCAAATTTGGAATCTCTAACTCAATCCCTCTAGCGCCACCAGCTGTCCAAAGTTGCACTTATGTTTATGTCAATAACTTTTGAACCATAAGGGCTAGAAACAAAATTCTTTTTTCCTCTGATTCCTTGGGTCAAGACGAATCGACTGCACCCTATGACGTCATTTTCCGTCATGAAAATATTTCCGCCATTTTGAATTTTCTGAAAAACGTACTTTTTCGAACTCCTCCTAGGCCGCTACTCCGATTTTCACGAAAATTGAACCACATCATCTTCAGACCATGCCGACAGAAAGTTATGGAATTCAAGTCGATTCCTCAAACCGTTTTCGAAAAACACACAAACAAATTGTATGTAGTGCTTGCAAAAATAGACATAAGGCTGTATCTCCGCAACGCTTTATCGTATTCAGACCAAACTTGGTACATGGCATCACAAGCATGACCTGAGGCAACATGCAGCGTTTCGGCGCAGCGCCACCTAGTGATGCGGAGATATGATAAATGGCTATTTTTGCTTATAACTTCTGATGGGTTTGGCCAAAAATCATGAATTTGGTCTCGTTGGATTTGGGGCATCATCTTGAGTCGAACGATATCCAATTTTCCCATATTGGCCATTTCAGCTGTCGGCCATTTTGAATTTTGTGCTAAAATGCTGTATTTTACGAACGCATTAGCGTATCATTATGAAACTCGGTATGGGTCATCAGCATAATGTCCTGAATGAGCTTAATAAGTTTCGGACCAGCGCCACCTTGTGGTCAAAAGTTATAACAAAATTTACAAAAATGCTAATAACTTTTGACTATATTAACCGATTGTAATGAAACTGGTCTCAGTAGATTCTGTGGGTCATGCTGAGAACATAGATATCAAGTTTGCCATAGTTAGCTAAACTTCCTGTCCGCCATATTGTTTTTCTTTAAAAACCTACTTTTTCGAACTCCTCCTAGACCGTTACTCCGATTTTCACCAAAATTGAACCGTGTCATCTTCAGACCATGTCGACAAAAAGTTATGGATTTCAAGTCGATAAGTCAAACCGTTTTCGTATACCAGAGCAAACAATTTGAGATATGATGCAAAAATGACTCTTGCAGCTGTATCTCTGCAATGCTTTATCATATTCAGACCAAACTTGGTACATGTCATCACAAGCATGACCTGAGGCATCATACAGTGTTTCGGCGCAGCGCCACCTACTGGAGTGGAGATATGAAAAATGGCTATTTTTGCTTATAACTTCTGATGGGTTTGACCAAAATTCATAAATTTGGTATGGGTCATCAGGAAAATGCCCTGAAGGAGTATGAGAAGTTTTGGACCAGCACCACCTTGTGGTCAAAAGTTATAACAAACTTGACAAAAATTCTATTAACTTTTTTTTTCTAATTGCTCACTGCTGCTGTTGGTCTGATGCTCCCAGCCATGTTGGCTGGCTTCTTGTGCCGTTTTTGTGCTTGGCCCCGTAATTGCTGCTTGCAGCTATATTTATTGTTGTTATTATCATCACTGCTACTACTAACATTATCATCACTATTCAGTATATCTTTTCATTACCAATCCTTTATAAAGTATTTTAAACTGTGTTAATGAAATAGCCTTTTTTAACTCATCAGGGAAACTATTCCAAAGCAGAACACCTTTATTTGATGGACAGTTTCTTCTTAAATTGGTTCTACAATATGGTATATTAAACATATATATCCCTCTAAGGTCGTAATTACTGTCTCTCAAGCTAAACATAGCTTGCAAGGACTGAGGGAGGATGTGTTGTCTTGCCTTATACACAAGTTTAGCAGTATACAAATCTACCAAATCATAGAATTTTAATATTTTTAACTGGGTAAACAAAGGATTCGTTGGAGTATTATATGGAGAATGTGTAATTATTCTAATAGCCCTTTTTTGTAGTAGAAAAACTGGAGTAGTTCTAGATTTATATGTATTTCCCCAGATTTCTATTCCATATGTTAAATATGGAGTGATGAGAGAACTGTACAGTATATATAAGGCACTTTTGTTCAAAATATATTGCAATTTATATAAAACTGCAATTATTTTTGATATTTTCTTTTGAACATTTTGTATATGATATGTCCATGCCATTTTATAATCTATAATCACTCCTAAGAACTTAATGTAATTAACTCTTTCTAACATATTATTGTCAATTTTAATTTTAATATCATTTTCTATCAATTTATTATTAAATACCATGAATTTTGTTTTAGATAAGTTCAAAGATAGTTTATTTAAATCGAACCAGCTCTTTAATTTGCACAGTTCTCTCTCCACTACCATTACCAACTCTTCCAAATTTTGGCCTGAGCAATAAACATTGGTGTCGTCTGCAAACAAAATATAATTGAGTACATCAGACACCCTACCAATATCATTAATATAGAGCAAAAATAACTTAGGTCCCAACACCGAGCCTTGCGGGACTCCACAACTTATTTTCTGCAATTTAGAGTCTACACCATTTATATGTACATACTGAAACCTATCTGTTAGATAATTTTCAACCCAAGAATGTGCTATCCCCCTAAAACCATACTTTTGCAATTTATGTAATAAGATATTATGATCTATTGTATCGAAGGCTTTCTGTAAATCTAAAAAAATTCCAACTGTATACTGTTTTTTATTTATTGCTTGTGTAATATTTTCAACTAAATTAATAACTGCCATTGTTGTGGACCTATGTGCTCTAAAACCAAATTGTTGTTCCATTAAAATATTATTCAATTCTATATAATTATCCAGCCTTTTAACAAATAACTTTTCCAATATTTTAGAAAACTGAGAAAGCAACGAAATGGGTCTATAATTAGAAAACAAATGCTTATCACCATCTTTATGTAACGGAAGAACTTTGGCTATTTTCATTTCATTTGGAAAGATACCGGTTTTGAATGACTGATTGCAAATAAAGGTAAAAGGCTGAACAATATTATACATTATTTCCTTAACTATATACATATCCAACCCATTTTTATCTACCGATTGTTTTCCTTTGCAATATCTCACAATTCTTAATATTTCATTTTCATTGGTTGGACTTAAAAAAAATGAATTTGAACTCTTGTGGATAGAATCGATATTTATAGATTTATTATGTGGATGCACTATTTTATTTGCTAAATTATAACCAATTTTGACAAAATAATCATTAAACTCATTCACCATTTCATTAATATTATTTATAGTTCTATTATCTTTAATAAAATGATTTGGATACTCACCCTTATATTTTCTTTTATGTATTACACTATTTAGCACTTTCCATGTTCCTTGTATATTTTGTTTATGTTCTATCAACAATTTTGTATAGTATTCTTTTTTACTGTTTCTAATTATATTTACCAATTTATTCTTATAATCTTTATATTTATTTTCAGCATCTATTGTTCTAGATTTCAGGAATTTTCTGTACAATATATTTTTCTTCTTACATGCTTTTATGATGCCTTTAGTAAACCAAGGTTTCTGTATTTTATTAGTGACTTTGATTGCTTTAAGTGGACAGCATTTATCGTAAATTTTTAATATTTTTTCCAGAAAAACATCATAAGCCTCATTTGGGTTTTCATAACCATAGACCTCATCCCAATTTTGCCGGCCCAATTCCTCTTTAAATACTTCTCTTGCTTCTGGTGTTCTGTGTCTCACAATTCTGGACTCATATGTTGACCTGGAATTCACTTTACATACATTTTGGAAAACTGCAAAAACAGGTAGATGGTCACTAATATCTGTTATTAAAAGCCCTGCATCTAATTTATCCATTTCATTAGTAAAAATATTATCTATTAATGTTGCTGTTGTTGTTGTTATCCTACTTGGTTTTACTATTACTGGAAATAATGTAATATTATAGAAGGTGTTAATAAAATCTGTGGTCCCTCTATGTTCTCCCGGATTAAGCAGGTTAACATTAAAGTCCCCACAGACAATATAGGTCCTGTTTCCACTTTGACTTTGATATAAATCTACTATAAATTCATTGAAAGTTTCAAGTGGTGAACCAGGAGTCCTATACATACAACTAACAATTACATTTTTTCTTTTTTCAATTTTAACTTCAACAGTCACACATTCTAAGACATTATCAATTGTTGTTGACATATTATTTACTAAATTAGATTGCAAATTAGAATCCACATAAATAGCAACTCCACCTCCTTTTTTATCTTCCCTATTCATTACAAACAGTTCATATCCATCCAGCTCTACATCTGATACCTTATCCTTATCCAGCCATGTTTCAGAAATAGCCACTATACTAAACTTTGGAAAATTGTTTAAATAATCTTTAATTTTAGCAAAATTTTTCCATAAACTTCTACTATTGAAATGTATTACAGATAAAGATTGTTTCATATTGACTTTACTATTAAATTGTTCTTCTGTATAATACTGACAATTTAGTTCATTATAAAGATGAGTTTCTGGGTCAATCTCTCTCTCAATATCATACTTGTTGGGTCTGATAAATTTAAAATTATACAAGTCAAATAAGTTGTTGGATGTGTCAAATAAGTCTATGTCATCATCTTCATGAATGCCTAAATTAGAAATTAGGTTTATATCATTTTCTGGATCTGTATTACTCATTACTAATATCATATCCTTCCCCATCCCCACAAATGAAATAATAAACAGAAGAAAACAAATAAATAACTATCTACAAACAAAAAATTAAAATAAAAAACAAAACAAAATAAATAAGCATTCTGCTGATAAATATCCAATTCATTTAGGCTAGGATAAGAGTTGATCCTTGGTCTTAGGCCATTAGACAGACAACTTTTAACGAAAATCTTATATCCAAGTTTACAGGTCTTCCTTTTAACACAAAAAGCCTTCTTATTATAGAAAATCAACTTAACATTAATTAAAACACTCATAATATAACAAAATTCGTTCAGCAATGTCCCCATAATAGTCATTTAAACTTTTCCAGATCAATGATTTCCCTTACCACGATCACTCTTGCTTCTTCTGGCGTTCCATTTAATCGAATCATCACACGACCATTTCTACTCCACGTTGCTTGTATCTTGTTTTGCTTCCATAAACTCCGCGCTTGTCTCGCAATATCGGCGTTCTTTTTGGTAAGGTGTTCATTAATGTACACCCCAGTCCCTTTAAGCTTCCGAGCCTGGCGCAGTAGTTCAGCTTTGTTTCTTCTGCTCACAAAACGAACTATTATTGCTGGTTTGGCAGTGCGGTTCTTTCTAGGAAGCACATAACAAGCAGATATATCCTCCGTTTTAACACAGATACTCTTACTTGCAAGGTATGTTATGACCTGCCGTTCGAGTGTTTGTAGCTCGTCCGCCGGTGCGTTCTCGCCCTCATTCATTTCGCCGGTACTAGCGGCAGTTGCTCTCGCATAAGTTTGATGTTTCGTTTCCAATCCATTTATGATTACTTCCTCCGACCGCATATATTGTTCTAAATCATCAACTCTTCTCTCCAGTGCGCAATTAACCTTATCCTTTTCTTTCAGGATTTCCTTCAGCTCCTTGACTTCAGTCAGTAGGCTTACTATTTGAGCTTGCTGTTCACCCACATTGGAAAGCTTTTCCGTTATGGATTCAAGCGATTTTTTAATATCATCCAACTCTTCCTCCACATAATTACTTGCTTTCTTAGGTGGCATGTCTGCTTCGTTTAATAACTCATTTGATGTCCAGTTTTAATTCACTTAATAGTTTTCACTTAATAGTTTTAATTCACTTTGTTCAACCCCGACGTATGCGTGCTGCTATCAAGGCGGCCATCTTAAAATGACCTGAGGTACCATGCAGTGTTTCGGCGCAGCGCCACCTACTGGTGCGGAGATATGAAAAATGGGTATTTTTGCTTATAACTTCTGATGGGTTTGTCCAAAAATCATAAATTTGGTCTCGTTGGATTCGGGGAATCATGCCGAGTCGAATGATATCCAATTTTCCCATATCGGCCATTTTGGCCGTCGGCCATTTTGAATTTTGTGCTAAAATGCTGTATTTTACGAACGCATTAACGTATCTTTACAAAACTTGGTATGGGTCATCAGCACAATGCCCTGAAGGAGCCTGAGACGTTTCGGCACAGCGCCACCTTGTGGTCAAAAGTTATAACAAAATTTACAAAAATGCTAATAACTTTTGACTGTATTCACCAATTGTAATGAAACTGGTCTCAGTAGATTCCTTGGGTCATGCTGAGAACATAGATATCACATTTGCTATAGTCAGCTAAACTTCCTGTCCGCCATATTGTTTTACTTCAAAAACATACTTTTTCGAACTCCTCCTAGACCGTTGCTCCAATTTTCACCAAAATTGAACCGTGTCATCTTCAGACCATGCCGACAAAAAGTTATGGATTTCAAGTCGATAAGTCAAGCCGTTTTCGTATACCGGAGCAAAGAATTTGAGATGTGATGCAAAAATTACCCTTGAAGCTGTATCTCTACAATGCTTTGACATATTTAGACCAAACTTGGTACATGTCATCACAAGCATGACCTGAGGCATTATACAGTGTTTTGGTGCAGCGCCACCTACTGGAGTGGAGATATGAAAAATTGTTATTTTGCTCATAACTTCTGATGAGTTTGACCAAAATTCATAAATTTGGTATGGGTCATCAGGACAATGCCCTGAAGGAGCCTGAGAAGTTTCGGACCAGCGCCACCTCGTGGTCAAAAGTTATAACAAAATTTACAAAAATGCTAATAACTTTTGTCTATATTAACCAATTGTAATGAAACTGGTCTCTGTAGATTCCTTGGGTTATGCTGAGAACATAGATATCAAATTTGCCATAGTCAGCTAAACGTCCTGTCCGCCATATTGTTTTTCTTTAAAAACCTACTTTTTCGAACTCCTCCTAGACCGTTGCTCCGATTTTCACCAAAATTGAACCGTGTCATCTTCAGACCATGCCGACAAAAAGTTATGGATTTCAAGTCCATATGTCAAACCGTTTTTGTATACCAGAGCAAAGAATTTGAGGCATGATTCAAAAATGACTCTTGAAGCTGTATCTCTTCAGTGCTTTGACATATTGACACCAAACTTTGGAAGTGTCATTGTCACCTCACTCTGACCATACCACAACAATTTGGACACAGCGCCACCTATTGGTCGAAAGTTATGAACCAGTAAATCCTCATTTTTGATAATTTTTCAGCTCTTATGCCTAAAATGATCTTAATACGTCTTTAATTGTTCACTGTTGCAGTTGGTCTGATGCTCCCAGCCGTGTTGGCTGGTTTCTTGTGCCGTTTTTGTGCTTGGCCCCATAATTGCTGCTTGCAGCTATATTTAGGGGCCAAGCACCGAAGGTGCGGAGGCACCTATTGTTATTGTTGGCGTTCTTTTTTTTTTTTTTTTTTTTATTATTATTCTTCTTCTTCTTCTTCTTCCGCTCTTGAAGTCTATGGCAACCCATAGAACCGCTTGCGGGAAAGTTGTGAAATTTGGCACACAGTTAGAGGACAGTCTGACCTTTGTCCACAGCAAATTTGGAGTCTCTATCTCAATCCCTCTAGCGCCACCAGCTGTCCAAAGTTGCACTTATGTTTATGTTAATAACTTTTGAACCATAAGGGCTAGAAACAAAATTCTTTTTTCCTCTGATTCCTTGGGTCAAGACGAATCGATCGCACCCTATGACGTCATTTTCCGTCATGAAAATTTTTCCGCCATTTTGAATTTTCTGAAAAACTTACTTTTTCGAACTCCTCCTAGGCCGTTACTCCGATTTTCATGAAAATTGAATCAGATCATCTTCAGACCATGCTGACAAAAAGTTATGGAATTCAAGTTGATTCCTCAAACCGTTTTCGAAAAACTCACGAACGAATTGTACGTAGTGCTTGCGAAAACAGAAGTAAGGCTGTATCTCCGCAACGCTTTATCGTATTCAGACCAAACTTGGTACATGTCATCACAAGCATGACCTGAGGTACCATGCAGTGTTTCGGCGCAGCGCCACCTACTGGTGCGGAGATATGAAAAATGGGTATTTTTGCTTATAACTTCTGATGGGTTTGTCCAAAAATCATAAATTTGGTCTCGTTGGATTCGGGGAATCATGCCGAGTCGAATGATATCCAATTTTCCCATATCGGCCATTTTGGCCGTCGGCCATTTTGAATTTTGTGCTAAAATGCTGTATTTTACGAACGCATTAACGTATCTTTACAAAACTTGGTATGGGTCATCAGCACAATGCCCTGAAGGAGCCTGAGAAGTTTCGGCACAGCGCCACCTTGTGGTCAAAAGTTATAACAAAATTTACAAAAATGCTAATAACTTTTGACTGTATTCACCAATTGTAATGAAACTGGTCTCAGTAGATTCCTTGGATCATGCTGAGAACATAGATATCACATTTGCTATAGTCAGCTAAACTTCCTGTCCGCCATATTGTTTTTCTTCAAAAACCTACTTTTTCGAACTCCTCCTAGACCGTTGCTCCAATTTTCACCAAAATTGAACCGTGTCATCTTCAGACCATGCCGACAAAAAGTTATGGATTTCAAGTCGATAAGTCAAACCGTTTTTGTATACCGGAGCAAAGAATTTGAGATGTGATGCAAAAATTACCCTTGAAGCTGTATCTCTACAATGCTTTGACATATTTAGACCAAACTTGGTACATGTCATCACAAGCATGACCTGAGGCATTATACAGTGTTTCGGTGCAGCGCCACCTACTGGAGTGGAGATATGAAAAATTGTTATTTTGCTCATAACTTCTGATGAGTTTGACCAAAATTCATAAATTTGGTATGGGTCATCAGGACAATGCCCTGAAGGAGCCTGAGAAGTTTCGGACCAGCGCCACCTCGTGGTCAAAAGTTATAACAAAATTTACAAAAATGCTAATAACTTTTGTCTATATTAACCAATTGTAATGAAACTGGTCTCTGTAGATTCCTTGGGTTATGCTGAGAACATAGATATCAAATTTGCCATAGTCAGCTAAACGTCCTGTCCGCCATATTGTTTTTCTTTAAAAACCTACTTTTTCGAACTCCTCCTAGACCGTTGCTCCGATTTTCACCAAAATTGAACCGTGTCATCTTCAGACCATGCCGACAAAAAGTTATGGATTTCAAGTCCATATGTCAAACCGTTTTTGTATACCAGAGCAAAGAATTTGAGGCATGATTCAAAAATGACTCTTGAAGCTGTATCTCTTCAGTGCTTTGACATATTGACACCAAACTTTGGAAGTGTCATTGTCACCTCACTCTGACCATACCACAACAATTTGGACACAGCGCCACCTATTGGTCGAAAGTTATGAACCAGTAAATCCTCATTTTTGATAATTTTTCAGCTCTTATGCCTAAAATGATCTTAATACGTCTTTAATTGTTCACTGTTGCAGTTGGTCTGATGCTCCCAGCCGTGTTGGCTGGTTTCTTGTGCCGTTTTTGTGCTTGGCCCCATAATTGCTGCTTGCAGCTATATTTAGGGGCCAAGCACCGAAGGTGCGGAGGCACCTATTGTTATTGTTGGCGTTCTTTTTTTTTTTTTTTTTTTTTATTCTTCTTCTTCTTCTTCTTCTTCCGCTCTTGAAGTCTATGGCAACCCATAGAACCGCTTGCGGGAAAGTTGTGAAATTTGGCACACAGTTAGAGGACAGTCTGACCTTTGTCCACAGCAAATTTGGAGTCTCTATCTCAATCCCTCTAGCGCCACCAGCTGTCCAAATTTGCACTTATGTTTATGTTAATAACTTTTGAACCATAAGGGCTAGAAACAAAATTCTCTTTTCCTCTGATTCCTTGGGTCAAGACGAATCGATCGCACCCTATGACGTCATTTTCCGTCATGAAAATTTTTCCGCCATTTTGAATTTTCTGAAAAACTTACTTTTTCGAACTCCTCCTAGGCCGTTACTCCGATTTTCATGAAAATTGAATCAGATCATCTTCAGACCATGCTGACAAAAAGTTATGGAATTCAAGTTGATTCCTCAAACCGTTTTCGAAAAACTCACGAACGAATTGTACGTAGTGCTTGCGAAAACAGAAGTAAGGCTGTATCTCCGCAACGCTTTATCGTATTCAGACCAAACTTGGTACATGTCATCACAAGCATGACCTGAGGTACCATGCAGTGTTTCGGCGCAGCGCCACCTACTGGTGCGGAGATATGAAAAATGGGTATTTTTGCTTATAACTTCTGATGGGTTTGTCCAAAAATCATAAATTTGGTCTCGTTGGATTCGGGGAATCATGCCGAGTCGAATGATATCCAATTTTCCCATATCGGCCATTTTGGCCGTCGGCCATTTTGAATTTTGTGCTAAAATGCTGTATTTTACGAACGCATTAACGTATCTTTACAAAACTTGGTATGGGTCATCAGCACAATGCCCTGAAGGAGCCTGAGAAGTTTCGGCACAGCGCCACCTTGTGGTCAAAAGTTATAACAAAATTTACAAAAATGCTAATAACTTTTGACTGTATTCACCAATTGTAATGAAACTGGTCTCAGTAGATTCCTTGGATCATGCTGAGAACATAGATATCACATTTGCTATAGTCAGCTAAACTTCCTGTCCGCCATATTGTTTTTCTTCAAAAACCTACTTTTTCGAACTCCTCCTAGACCGTTGCTCCAATTTTCACCAAAATTGAACCGTGTCATCTTCAGACCATGCCGACAAAAAGTTATGGATTTCAAGTCGATAAGTCAAACCGTTTTTGTATACCGGAGCAAAGAATTTGAGATGTGATGCAAAAATTACCCTTGAAGCTGTATCTCTACAATGCTTTGACATATTTAGACCAAACTTGGTACATGTCATCACAAGCATGACCTGAGGCATTATACAGTGTTTCGGTGCAGCGCCACCTACTGGAGTGGAGATATGAAAAATTGTTATTTTGCTCATAACTTCTGATGAGTTTGACCAAAATTCATAAATTTGGTATGGGTCATCAGGACAATGCCCTGAAGGAGCCTGAGAAGTTTCGGACCAGCGCCACCTCGTGGTCAAAAGTTATAACAAAATTTACAAAAATGCTAATAACTTTTGTCTATATTAACCAATTGTAATGAAACTGGTCTCTGTAGATTCCTTGGGTTATGCTGAGAACATAGATATCAAATTTGCCATAGTCAGCTAAACGTCCTGTCCGCCATATTGTTTTTCTTTAAAAACCTACTTTTTCGAACTCCTCCTAGACCGTTGCTCCGATTTTCACCAAAATTGAACCGTGTCATCTTCAGACCATGCCGACAAAAAGTTATGGATTTCAAGTCCATATGTCAAACCGTTTTTGTATACCAGAGCAAAGAATTTGAGGCATGATTCAAAAATGACTCTTGAAGCTGTATCTCTTCAGTGCTTTGACATATTGACACCAAACTTTGGAAGTGTCATTGTCACCTCACTCTGACCATACCACAACAATTTGGACACAGCGCCACCTTGTGGTCAAAAGTTATAACAAAATTTACAAAAATGCTAATAACTTTTGACTGTATTCACCAATTGTAATGAAACTGGTCTCAGTAGATTCCTTGGGTCATGCTGAGAACATAGATATCACATTTGCTATAGTCAGCTAAACTTCCTGTCCGCCATATTGTTTTTCTTCAAAAACTTACTTTTTCGAACTCCTCCTAGACCGTTGCTCCAATTTTCACCAAAATTGAACTGTGTCATCTTCAGACCATGCCGACAAAAAGTTATGGATTTCAAGTCGATAAGTCAAACCGTTTTCGTATACCGGAGCAAAGAATTTGAGATGTGATGCAAAAATTACCCTTGAAGCTGTATCTCTACAATGCTTTGACATATTTAGACCAAACTTGGTACATGTCATCACAAGCATGTCCTGAGGAATTATACAGTGTTTCGGTGCAGCGCCACCTACTGGAGTGGAGATATGAAAAATTGTTATTTTGCTCATAACTTCTGATGAGTTTGACCAAAATTCATAAATTTGGTATGGGTCATCAGGACAATGCCCTGAAGGAGCCTGAGAAGTTTCGGACCAGCGCCACCTCGTGGTCAAAAGTTATAACAAAATTTACAAAAATGCTAATAACTTTTGTCTATATTAACCAATTGTAATGAAACTGGTCTCTGTAGATTCCTTGGGTTATGCTGAGAACATAGATATCAAATTTGCCATAGTCAGCTAAACGTCCTGTCCGCCATATTGTTATTCTTTAAAAACCTACTTTTTCGAACTCCTCCTAGACCGTTGCTCCGATTTTCACCAAAATTGAACCGTGTCATCTTCAGACCATGCCGACAAAAAGTTATGGATTTCAAGTCCATATGTCAAACCGTTTTTGTATACCAGAGCAAAGAATTTGAGGCATGATTCAAAAATGACTCTTGAAGCTGTATCTCTTCAGTGCTTTGACATATTGACACCAAACTTTGGAAGTGTCATTGTCACCTCACTCTGACCATACCACAACAATTTGGACACAGCGCCACCTATTGGTCGAAAGTTATGAACCAGTAAATCCTCATTTTTGATAATTTTTCAGCTCTTATGCCTAAAATGATCTTAATACGTCTTTAATTGTTCACTGTTGCAGTTGGTCTGATGCTCCCAGCCGTGTTGGCTGGTTTCTTGTGCCGTTTTTGTGCTTGGCCCCATAATTGCTGCTTGCAGCTATATTTAGGGGCCAAGCACCGAAGGTGCGGAGGCACCTATTGTTATTGTTGGCGTTCTTTTTTTTTTATTTTTTTTTTCTTCTTCTTCTTCTTCTTCTTCTTCTTCTTCCGCTCTTGAAGTCTATGGCAACCCATAGAACCGCTTGCGGGAAAGTTGTGAAATTTGGCACACAGTTAGAGGACAGTCTGACCTTTGTCCACAGCAAATTTGGAGTCTCTATCTCAATCCCTCTAGCGCCACCAGCTGTCCAAAGTTGCACTTATGTTTATGTTAATAACTTTTGAACCATAAGGGCTAGAAACAAAATTCTTTTTTCCTCTGATTCCTTGGGTCAAGACGAATCGATCGCACCCTATGACGTCATTTTCCGTCATGAAAATTTTTCCGCCATTTTGAATTTTCTGAAAAACTTACTTTTTCGAACTCCTCCTAGGCCGTTACTCCGATTTTCATGAAAATTGAATCAGATCATCTTCAGACCATGCCGACAAAAAGTTATGGATTTCAAGTCCATATGTCAAACCGTTTTTGTATACCAGAGCAAAGAATTTGAGGCATGATTCAAAAATGACTCTTGAAGCTGTATCTCTTCAGTGCTTTGACATATTGACACCAAACTTTGGAAGTGTCATTGTCACCTCACTCTGACCATACCACAACAATTTGGACACAGCGCCACCTATTGGTCGAAAGTTATGAACCAGTAAATCCTCATTTTTGATAATTTTTCAGCTCTTATGCCTAAAATGATCTTAATACGTCTTTAATTGTTCACTGTTGCAGTTGGTCTGATGCTCCCAGCCGTGTTGGCTGGTTTCTTGTGCCGTTTTTGTGCTTGGCCCCATAATTGCTGCTTGCAGCTATATTTATTATTCTGCTTCTTCCGCTCTTGAAGTCTATGGCAGCCCATAGAACCGCTTGCGGGAAAGTTGTGAAATTTGGCACACAGTTAGAGGACAGTCTGATCTTTGTCCATAGCAAATTTGGAGTCTCTAACTCAATCCCTCTAGCGCCACCAGCTGTCCAAACTTGCACTTATGTTTATGCTAATAACTTTTGAATCATAAGGGCTAGAAACAAAATTATTTTTTCATCTGATTCCTTGGGTCATGTTGATTCGATTGCACCATGTGACGTCATTTTCGGTCATGAAAATCTTTCCCTCATTTTGAATTTTCTGAAAAACCTACTTTTTCGAACTCCTCCTAGGCCGTTACTCCGATTTTCATGAAAATTGAACCAGATCATCTTCAGACCATGCCGACAAAAAGTTATGGAATTCAAGTCGATGCCTTTAACTGTTTTCGTAAAACACGCGAACGAATTGTATGTAGTGCTTGCGAAAATAGATATAAGGTGGTATCTCCGCAAGGCTTTATCGTATTTAGACCAAACTTCGTACAGGTCATCACAAGCATGACCTGAGGCAACATGCAGCGCCATCTAGTGGTGCGGAGATATGAAAAATTGCTATTTTTGCTTATAACTTCTGATGGGTTTGTCCAAAAATCAAATCTTTGGACTCATTGGATTCGGGGCATCATGCCGAGTCGAATGATATCCAATTTTCTCATATCTGACATTTTGGCTGTCGGCCATTTAGAATTTTGTGCTAAAATGCTGTATTTTACGAACGCATTAGCGTATCGTTATGAAACTCAGTATGCGTCATCAGCACAATGCCCTGAAGGAGCCTGAGAAGTTTCGGACCAGCGCCACCTTGTGGTCAAAAGTTATAACAAAATTTTAAAAAATGCTAATAACTTTTGTCTATATTAACCGATTGTAATGAAACTGGTCTCAGTTGATTCCTTGGGTCATACCGAGAACACAGATATCAAATTTGCCATATTCAGCTGAACTTCCTGTCCGCTATGTTGTTTTTCTTTAAAAACCTACTTTTTCGAACTCCTCCCAGACCGTTGCTTCGATTTTCACTAAAATTGAAATGTTTCATCTCCAGACCATGCCGACAAAAAGTTATGGATTTCAAGTCGATACGTCAAACCGTTTTCGTATATACCGGAGCAACGAATTTGAGGCATGATGCAAAACCCACTCCTGAAGCTGTATCTCTGCACTGCTTTATCATATTCAGACCAAACTTCGTACATGTCATCACAAGCATGACCTGAGGCATCATGCTGTGTTTTGACGCAGCGCCACCTACTGGAGTGGAGATATGAAAAATGGCTCTTTTTGCTTATAACTTCTGATGGCTTTGACCAAAAATCATAAATTTAGTCTCTTTAGATTCGAGGCATCATGCCGAGTCGAATGATATCCAATTTTCCCATATTGGCAATTTTGGCCGTCAGCCATTTTGAATTTTGTGCTAAAATGCTGTATTTTACGAACGCATTAGCGTATCGTTACGAAACTCTGTATGGGTCATCAGGACAATGCCCTGAAGGAGCCTGAGAAGTTTCGTACCAGCGCCACCTTGTGGTCAAAAGTTATAACAAAATTTACAAAAATGCTAATAACTTTTGTCTGTATTAACCAATTGTAATGAAACTGGTCTCTTTAGATTCCTTTGCTTATGCTGAGAACATAGATATCAAATTTGCCATAGTCAGCTAAACGTCCTGTCCGCCATATTGTTTTCTTTAAAAACCTACTTTTTCAAACTCCTCCTAGACCGTTGCTCCGATTTTCACCAAAATTGATCCATGCCATCTTCAGACCAGGCCGACAAAAGTTATGGATTTCAAGTCAATATGTCAATCCGTTTTCGTATACCAGAGCAAAGAATTTGAGGCATGATGCAAAAATGAGTCTTTAACTGTATCTCTTCAGTGCTTTGACATATTGACACCAAACTTCGCAAGTGTCATTGTCACCTCACTCTGACCATACCACATTAATTTGGTCACAGCGCCACCTATTGGTCGAAAGTGATGAACCAGTAAATCCTTATTTTTGATCATTTTTCAGCTCTTTTGCCTAAAATGGTCTTAATAGGTCTTTAATTGCTCACTGTTGCATTTGGTCTGATGCTCACAGCCATGTTGGCTGGCTTCTTGTGCCGTTTTTGTGCTTGGCCCCGTAATTGCTGCTTGCAGCTATATTTATTATTATTATTATTCTCCAAAGTAAATCGCATTTTTGAGGGCCTAAACGTGCTCGAAAACTCATGAAACTTTGCAGACGCGTCAGAAGTGGTGAAAATTTACGTCTGTTATGGGTTTCAGAATTGGGTGGGGCAAAATGGCTCGATAGCGCCATCTAACGTAGTGCCCCTCTCGCTACATTTCACATTGAATTTTGAAATTCGGTACACACATTTACCAGCCCAATACCTACAGAAAAGTCTCTTGGAGCGAAATCTAGAGTTTTCACTTAAGGGCGTGTCCGTGGCGCCCTGACAAAGTTTGATGTTTTCGCCATGAAACAGGAAGTTGTTGTAATTCAGACAAACAATGTCCGATCTGCCCCAAACTTCACATGTTTTATTAGAGACCTGGCCTGAAGACATCTTCATAACAATATTCAGTTACAGTCATAACGCCACCTGGGGGCAACAGGAAATGATAAGTTTTACACTGTGATTAACTCCTCATAGAGATTTAACCAGATCAACATCAAATGTTGCCAGTCTAATCTTAAGACCTTAGCGATGATAAATCTCAAAGATCTTGAGTTTTCGTTGAAGGGCGTGTACGTGGCGGACTGACAAAGTCTGATGTTTCGCCATGAAAGAGGAAGCTGTTGTAACTCAGGCATACTATGTCTGATCTGCCCCAAACTTCACATGAGTGATAAAAGTCCTGGCCTAAAGACATCTATATGACAATATTCAGTTAGCTATAGCGCCACCTGTTGGCAGCAGGAAGTGTGGCACTTTTACATGATTTTTCCATAATTCTACTGTATTTACTCGCTTACATGCATGTCGCCCACTGTTCGCTGTTTTCCTGAGGCCAACGGGTGGCGGTGAGCCCGGGTGCGAGGGCCCTTTCATCGCTGCTTGCAGCTTTAATTATTATTCTTCTTCTCCAAAGTAAATCACATTTTAGAGGGCCTAAACATGCTCGAAAACTCATGAAACTTTGCACACGCATCAGAAGTGGTAAAAATTTACGTCTGTTATGGGTTTCGGAATTGGGCGTGGCAAAATGGTTCGATAGCGCCATCTAACGTACAGCCCCTCTCTCTACATTTCACTAGGGTTGAAATTCGGTACACACATTTATCAGCCCAGTACCTACAAAAAAGTCTCTTGGAGCGAAATCCGAAACCGAACAGGAAGTCAGATATTTTGAATTAATTCACCGTTTTTTGCATTTTCCAGACGTTGTACTTTAACGAACTCCTCCTAGAGCTTTTATCAGATCAATGTCATATTTGGTCAGTCTAATCTAAAACCCTTTGTGACGTTAAATTGCGAAGATCTAGAGTTTTCACTGAAGGGCGTGTCCGTGGCGCCCTGACAAAGTTTGATGTTTTCACCATGAAACAGGAAGTTGTTGTAATTCAGACAAACAATGTCCGATCTGCCCCAAACTTCACGTTTTATTAGAGATCTGGCCTGACGACATCTCCATAACAATATTCAGTTACAGTCATAGCGCCACCTGTAGGCAACAGGAAATGACATGTTTTACACTGTGATTAACTCCTCCTAGAGATTTAATCAGATCAATGTCATTTTTGGTCAGTCTAATCTAAAGGCCTTTGTTACATTAAATTGCGAAGATCTAGAGTTTTCACTGAAGGGTGTGTCCGTGGCGGCATGACAAAATCTGATGTTTCGCCATGAAAAAGGAACTTGTTGTAACTCAGACAAACAATGTCCGATCTGCCCCAAACTTCACATGTTTTATTAGAGTCCTGACCTGAAGACATCTTTATGACAATATTCAGTTACAGTCATAGCGCCACCTGGGGGCAACAGGAAATGACATGTTTTACACTGTGATTAACTCCTCATAGAGATTTAATCAGATCAACATCAAATGTTATCAGTCTAATCTTAAGACCTTAGCGATGATAAATATCAAAGATCTTGAGTTTTCGTTGAAGGGCGTGTCCGTGGCGGACTGACAAAGTCTGATGTTTCGCCATGAAAGAGGAAGCTGTTGTAACTCAGGCATACTATGTCTGATCTGCCCCAAACTTCACATGAGTGATAAAAGTCCTGGCCTAAAGACTTCTATATGACAATATTCAGTTAGCTATAGCGCCGGAAGTGTGGCACTTTTACATGATTTTGCCATAATTCTCCTGTATTTACTCGCTTACATGCATGTTGCCCACTGTTCACTGTTTTCCTGAGGCCAACGGGTGGCGGTGAGCCCGGGTGCGAGGGCCCTTTCATCGCTGCTTGCAGCTTTAATTGTATTTGTTCTTTTTGTCTGTCTGTCTACATTTTCTTTCTTTCTTTCTTTCTTTCTTTAGGCTCTTTCTGCAGATCTGCAGCGGCGTGAGCAGCAGCAGTTGAAGATGTTGGCCCAACTAAAGGAGATCCAGTCTCGTTCAGAAGACAACAGGTCAGAATGTGCCCGTCTGGAGGCCCAGCTGATGGAGAGCGAGAGAAGGAGAGAGGAGCTGCACTCTAAAGCTCAGGTAGCAGTCCGACAGTGGAAGACTAAATGCAAGAGACTTGAGCGAGAGCTTCAGGAACTAAAGGAGGAATGCAGAAACAACACTGAAAAACGGGTGAGACTTCCCAACTCTTGGGCGGAATAAAAAAA
Source organism: Ancherythroculter nigrocauda (assembly GCA_036281575.1). Taxonomy (NCBI): domain Eukaryota; kingdom Metazoa; phylum Chordata; class Actinopteri; order Cypriniformes; family Xenocyprididae; genus Ancherythroculter; species Ancherythroculter nigrocauda. The sequence continues at coordinate 16,894,955 of VTFQ01000014.1, read as the reverse complement.
GCTTTTTGCTACACTTTCCATTGTCTGTGAAGTCAATAGCTTTGCATGTATAATTAATCTGTTGTGATCTTCAGAGCAAAGAGAGAGAAGGTGTTCTTAGCCAGCAAGCAGAGGGTGCACGCCGACAGCTCGCTGATGCCCTCGAACGTCTCGCTCAGCGTGAAGAGGATGTACGCCGCTGTGATGTGGATATTGCTGAAGCTCATTCACAGCTTGTCACTTTAGAACTTGAGCTCCGAGAGGCTCGGGAAAGCTTGAGACGACACGAAGAGGAGGCCCAGAATCAGATCTCCTTACAGGTCCATATGAGAGAGGAAAACATCAGGCTGAAGGAGCGTGTGGAGCTCCAGGAGCGGAGGAGAGAGGAGGAGCAGAGATCTCTGCTTGATCTCCAGGGCTCTGTCAAGAACCTGAGCACTGTGAGAGCTGACCTCACTGCCAGACTGGCTGAGGTAGAGAGCTCCAAGAGGGATCTAGAAAAGCAGCTCACTGCAGCTCAGGAAGAGAGCTCCTCTTTTGGACGACAGCTGGAACTGGAGAGGCAGGTGCATCAGAAGGAGCTGAGCCACCTCCGAACAACACAGCAAGAATGCAAAGCAAAACAGGACAGAGACGTACACGACATGCTGAGATTATACCAGCGGGAGCTAGAAGAACTGGAGGCTCTCGTCAGAGACCTTAAGGTTTGAATTTTAATATTAATCATGAAACCTGTCTGTACATGATAATAGGAATAATTCACCCCATGTAAAAAAAATCTTTCAGTATTTACTCACACTTCTGTAAAGCTGTTTTTTTGCAGGGCTTGACATTAATGATTGTCCACTTATCCAGGACATCCACAAACAAACAATAAATAAATAAATAAGATTTAAAATTTGGTAACACAAAGACACAGCTAAAACAGTCTTTACATTACAGACACAGCACAATGAGGCACAGAGGCAACATTCAAAATCTGTTTGAAAACAAGAACAGAAAACAAGAAGCATGCATATTATGTTGATTGCAAAAAAAAAGGGAAAAAACGGAAATTCATTGTCAAAAAGTAAAAGATATCTACATGAAACTTTTATGTTTTTTGTTGTTGTTTTTTTTTTTTTTTTTTGCTTGACAGACATGATCACTATGAACCGTCACTGTATGCCAAGAGCTGTGTAATCATGATTCTGATTCTTTTTTTTACTTTTATGTTCCAATGGAAAAAATAACAGCAGCTTGAACAGAGGCTTGCTGTAGGCTTAAATATTTAAACCTGTTGTCTTGACCGAGCCCTCTACAGAATAATATTAGCAGGTTTTCACCAGAGAGCAAGATTACACACAAAGGAATCTTAGGGATCTTAGAAATCTACATTAATTTCTTGCTCCTAGAAATACATCACAATTTCCTGCAAGCTATTGAACTACATCTTGTGGGAAGAAAACACAATAATATGATAATATAAACAATGATAATATTGTTTCTTTTATTGCGTAGTTGGAGGCAGTGGCGGATAGTGAGCTGAGGAGAGCTCTGCAGCTGAAGCTGGACAAAATGAAGACTGAATGTGATAAACTGACAGAGCAGCTGAGCTTCAGCAAGGAGAGTCACGCTCAGCTCCTCCGCAAATACCACGCCCTCAGAAAACAGCTGGATGTAAAGGTATCACAGATTTTCTGACAGTTTCACTGGACAATCAGTGGTTTTCACTGATAAAATTATAATAAGGATGAATACTTATTTTCTAGAGCTCTAGTCTGAAATTTTTTCTGCTTCATGTCATCTCTGGAATTAGAATGTTACATTGTGCAGCATAGAAGACAGATAACCTGCACAATATTGACAAAAATCATATTTTATACCTTGATATTGTAATCACAAGGATTCATTTTGATTACTAGAATTTACAATTAAATGTGGGGCATCTGTTTTTTTTTTTTTTTTTTTTTTTTTTTTTTGTAATGTAATGTAGGATACACCTTCAAAAGCCAGGAATTATGTTCCTGAAATACATGTTTTATTATGATGACCTTAGCAGCATTAAAAAAATAAATTGTTATTGGTTACAACTGGGGTTTGAAATAAAAATAACTTTTTTGCTCACCAGCTAATCAGGCTACAAAATTTTAAAGTTACCGGCCATTCAGAACTTAAAGTAACCAAAACAAAAATATCAGAAATAAACCAGGGGTTGTATTCACAAAACATCTTAAGGCTAAAAGCAGCTCCTAACTTGCTGATTTAGGATAAACTCTTAAAAATAATTTTTGCTCTAAGAGTATTTCACAAAGCATTTTAGCGCCAAAACTAGCTCCTAAATCTGTGAGCGTTAGAAGTAGTCAAGAGTACTCCTAACTAAGTCACTAAAACCAAATCACAAGCTATCCTAATAGCCATTGCTGCCAATCCGCCTCAGCAATCCACCCAAAGACACTGTTCACCATTGAGGCAATAGCGATAAAGCCTTGGGTGCTGAACCTTTTCTTCATAAATGTAATAAATATTTTTATTTATAGATTTGAATCTATGATAAAACGCCAAAAATAAATCTTTAATAAGTAAATAAATAATGTCCGATTAGCTTTGGCAGTTGTTTTCACGAGTTCACACTTACAAATGATCGAATAGAGTAGAAAAATATAAAAAGAGTATTTGGTGTGCTGTCCAAGGGGATCGAGGGCACCGAGCTTGGAATTTAGCCCAAACCCAGAGTTCTCGCCCGTATCCCCACCGAGAGTGCGGAACGGGGTGGCGGAGGGATGCAGAAAACTGTCGAGGTTACTATGGGTGAGTCGGCGCTCGTCTGTGTTTCTATCAAGCTGATTAAATAGTAATTAGTAATAGGGGATCTGAAAATAATGTCATAATATTTTAAAAATATATTAACAACTTTTTGTTTTTTAACAATTTCAGGGAAGATATAAAACAATCAAATTCCACTAAAAATACCTTAAATATTGGGGATGAATTTAAGCATTTTTGTTTATGTATATAAAATTTTGCCATCAATATGAATAAATTAACAATGTATTCAAGACCTTTGTTTACATTGCTGCATCCTCCAGAGATTGCATTTGAAGGCTGAATACTTCATCAAGGATGTCATATTTAAGAAAAGTAACCGTAATAAAAGTTGACTGATATTCACTGTGAGGTGTAAAATACTGTATTTTCTTTCTTATGTTACAATCTAACGGTTATTTTTCTGAAATGAGACTCGATGTCTCGATGATGTATGCAGCCTTCAAAGGGTGCAGCTCCTGAATTGGGATACAGCCATTGTTGAAAAATTTCTCGGCTTCCGTATCCCTAATGAAACGCGTTGATGGGCGCGCTCTTGCTCTTGCTCTGGGTAACGTGTGTGTGCAGCTTATCAGGGAGAAGTGCCTATACATGGAATTCCGCTCTCTTTTGACGTCATACAGGACACACTCGAAAAAAACTCTCAGAATCCTGTACCGAAACCAGAAGTAGTGGATTTGGCACAGAAATACTCCGTCATACGTCCAACTCGTGTTTTGAAACTTTGTCCATGTTTAGCATGAGAATGCAATTCTTTAACAGTGTAAATAAGTCACAATGCATGAAATAGCATTACACGGGGATGTCCCCCAACCCCCCACCCCCTAAAGAAAAACAGTATTTATCCTTTACTAGATAAAAAATAAATTCTGCCATTTCCTTACAAAAATTTTGGGTAATTTTACAATCAAAAAACATATGTGTTAACACTTCTTTCTCATTTATACAAAAGGAACATATATCATTACGGAAGCCCTGAACCGCATGGTAAAAAAAAAAAAAAAAAACTTGGTAGGGAGGAAAAAAAAAAAAACGAAAAGTTATCTCGTTATTTCAACATAATAAGTCGTTATAACAACATAATATCTCGTTATTTCAAGATATTAAGTCGTTATAACGACATAATATCTCGTTATTTCAAGATATTAAGTCATTTTAACGACATAATATCTCGTTATTTCAACATAATAAGTCATTATAACGACATAATATCTCGTTATTTCAAGATATTAAGTCGTTATAACGACATATCTCGTTATTTCAACATAATAAGTCATTATAACGACATAATATCTCGTTATTTCAACATAATAAGTCGTTATAACGACATAATAAGTCGTTATTTCAACATAATAACTCTTCATTATCTATCAAGTATGATGAAAGACACTCACCTTTTAACGTCCCTAGTGGCGCAACGCTAAAGTATTGGACCGCCAGTCTAGCTTTTACTGCGATCGCCGCGGTTTCGAATCCCCCTTTTGCCGAGTTCGTTCTTCTCTAGTTTCACATCACATATCAAAAAAGGCATTTATTTTCAATAAAAATTAAAACAATGTTATAAAAGTGCAAATAACCTGCCTAACGAGTGTTTAATAACATTAAAAGTATTTATTGGGCAGGGTTAGCAGCATGTTCGATATTACCCACTAGAGGGCAGAATAAGACAGGGAATCAATTAAAGAATGCAATAGTTATGTTGAACTACTGTTACAATTTGGTGCTCCAAAATCCCAGAGGTTTATCATTGGAATTTGCATTCATCCCAGGCTAACCTTTATTGAGGTTAAATTTATTAGACCATAGTAAATAAAACAATTTACAGTGCAAATGTCAGGGGTGTCAAACTTACAGCCCGGTGTCCAATCTGATTTGAACTATAATAAAACATAGAGATGCACTAGTCCAGGGGCCAAAAATGTTTTTAAGCGGGGTTTTATTATTATTATTATTCTGGGCTTGCAAACAAACTGCTTTATAATATTTTCTAAAGATATAAAAATCAAAATAGGTGCTAATATATTGAAATAATAGGACACGGAGTGTCTATTTACAGTAAGTGCAAATAGCGTCCCTTGTTGACAAACACTCTTTACATTATAGCTCCAATGTCTGGTTGGGCCACTCAAGTTTAAAAAGGGACAGTTGTAATTTAATGTAGTCAGTGGCGTAACAATAACATGTAGGGTTTCAGATTTTGGCTTTTACAGCGATCGCTGCAGGGTCGAATCAGCATTTTGCAGAGCTCACCCAATAATAGAGCTCACTCCTATTTTCTCATAATATACATTTTCAATAAAATGAAAATAATGTTCAAAAAGTGGAAATAAAATGTGAACAAGTGTTTAATAATATTAAAAGTGTTCATTGAGTATGGGGTTGGTGGAAAGTGGAGGGGTTTTATTCTCCCAATAATGCAGCATCCATTTAATAATTTTAATAAATATAATCACTCTATAAGATATTATTGCATCCTGTACAAAAATACTGAGGTACAAATAGTATCTGCCAATACTAGCCTACAGCATCTAAATACTATTTACACTTCTTGCAAAGAACTGATAGGCTTTTACATGGTGTCAATAGAATATATCGCTATTTTCACCTAGTATAAATAGCATATCGTGAAAATGCTGCTATTGTCATTTAGTATAAATAGGATGTATCAGTATTTGGGTCAGTGACAAATATGGTGCGGCAAGATGAGAAATTAAAAAATATTTTAAAAACCTGTTTTAAAAGCATGCATCAGGTACGTTAAAATGTATATATTGTGTCCAAGTTGATTTTATGTTGATAAAAATTACATTTGCACAATTTTTTACTAAAGTTAAGAATGAATGTACCTAAAAATGTCAAATGGTGTAACCGCCAAAGAATGAGAAATATTAAATATGTTATCCACATAGATGGCATGTAAGCTCACTTATAGAAATATATACTTCAATTTAAAATATCAAAGGAAAAATAATTTTATTAGAGTTATCTCTAAATTTAAATTTTAACGTGTTTTTGCAATATTTGGTGGGACACATGCTGAAAACACATTTGTTTTCTAAATAATCTTTGACAAATTATTTTAAAATTGTTTAAAATCATGTTATCACACTAAACTAGATGATTACATTTTATTCCACATTAATTTTTCTGTAAATAATTATATTTTTTATGAAAAATACTGGTTACGCCAATTGACACAAACCAGTTACACCACCTGACCATGTTACTTCTACAGCCAAAGGCCATTGTTTGTTGAACAAATTGACACTGAAAATCAAGCATGACACTCAGCAAGTTAAGTTAAGTGGTTTCAGTGATGAAAAACAACATCTGACAACAAGAAATAATCATAGTAATGAACAGTGAAATCATGTCTCATATATTTTACAATTAAAGGGTTAGTTCACCCAAAAATGAAATTTCTGTTATTAATTACTCACCCTCTTGTCATTTCACACCCACAAGACCTTCGTTCATCTTCAGAACACAAATTAAGATAATTTTATCTCCCATAGAAAGCAACGAAATTACCCCTTTCAAGGTCCAGAAAGGTACTAAAGACATCGTTAAAACAGTCGACGTGACTGCAAAGGATCAACCTTAATCTTAATGGTTCAACCTTATTATGAAGAGACAAGAATACATTTTTTGTGCAAAAACAAAACAAAAATAGCATCTTTATTAAACTATTTTGTCTCTTCCCTGCCATTCTCCTATGCTGTTGACATGGGAAACACAGTGCAGAAACTCCAGGTTTTACGTCAGAACACCGGCTCATTATTGGCCGGCCCTGCGTCAGTCTCACACGCATGCGCTTAGCTGATCACGTGATCAGCTTTGGCCAATACTGAGCTGGCATTCAGACATAAAGAAGGAAGGCTTCACTGTGTTACTGTGTCACCTGTGTGAGGATAATGACAGGAAGAGATTGTTTATAGTCATAATTTTCATTTTGTTTTTGCGCACAAAAAGTATTCTCATCTCTTCATGACATTGCAGGTTGAAACGCTGCAGTCACGTTGACTGTTTTAACAATGGCTCTACAACCTTTCTGGACCTTGAATGTGGGCATTTCGTTGATTTCTATGAGAGATTAAAAAAAACCTCTCAGATTTCAACTAAAATATCTTAATTTGTGTTCTGAAGATGAACAAAGGTCTTACATGTATGGGATGACATGAGATTGAGTAATAAATGACAGAAATTTCATTTTTGGGTGAACTAACCCTTTAAGGAACAATATCTGATAACAAGAAATCATCAAAGTGATGATTTCTTAAGAAAAAAATATCTGATAGCAGGATCAGAATTCACTGGTGCTCTGTGATGAGCCACTGTTTCCTTGCTTGAAACTATATCAATTTATCTATTGGGGCAAGAGGGGCTCTGTTATGTCGTTTTAATTATAAAATATTAGAAATTTAATGAATTGTATTTTATAGATGTAAATTGTAGTCTTTGGTTAAATGCACAATATGTAAGACTTTTGGATTCAAATATCAAAAAACCACTTGGACAAATTTATATATTTTGTTGACTTGTGTACTTATATTATGCCAGATGTTTCCAAGAGTGTTTAAACCTAGAGAAATAATAACCAGGACACGAGCCATGTCCGTGCGTTGCCTATCAATGACATCATACCCGCGTTAATCTCGTTTTTTTCGGTTTTATTTTGTCGAAACCACAGAAACACCAAAGACGCTTTAATATATTATGTGTTTTATTAGACAGTTGAGCAACTGTTTGGATACATTTGTCGACAAAAATCTAATCATATTATATAGCTAAACACGTTTAGTCTTATTGTTTAAATCTTGTTTTCTTGATTTACTGTTAGTACCATGTTTTACCATGCCTAATATGGATCTAGTTGACTGCAGTGTGCAACAAGTGTCTCATAGCAGCTGCCGAGTGAACGCACAAAATAGCATTATAACAAATTTGAACACACAAATGTGTCTAATATTTTAAAACAGAGCTGCTTTACATCACATACGCTTGACCTGAAGAAGCAGAAGCAGTGACTGCGGCATAATAAAAGCTGTTGTCGATACGTTTGACGCACTTGTCTTTCATTAGCAATCACTCCATGATTTTATATTGCTTACATTTTTAAGTGAATGGAATAGAAATATTGAAGCTAAACATTTCAATGTTAAACATTAATGTTGTACAACATAATTATATATTATTTTACTGAATTACAGAGCTTTAATAATAAAGTTGTGGATAAAGCACCACTTTCTCAAAAAATAAAACATTGAACATTTGAAAATAGTTCCAAATAGTAGTTTAGTTTATATTACATCTTTAATCAGCAATATACACTAGTGATTTTGACTAAATTTGCCCCTAACAGAAAGGCTTGTAATAGAAGTCAAATGGTGTAACCGGTTACACCATTTGACATTTCAATTTAAAATCAAATTTGACAGGTATTATCATGGACACCTATGTAAGCACATGGCCTTGGTGGAAATATTTCAAATGTAATTTTTAAAGTCAATACACATTTTTATAATAATGATGAATTATCAATGTATTCATGGGGTCATACCATTTGACATGTATACCTAAGAATACCTAACCATACCCTAAAAATGTCAAATTATCTCATATTTTAAAGACAGTTACTAACCTTTGCATGCAGCATTTAGTGTCACCAGGGGTCCCTCTTTGTGATATAATTTCCTGTCACATGGTTTTCTTGCACAATATTAACAAAATGGCTCCTTGAATGGTGGTTACACCACCTTGACACTTCAGGAATTTGACTTGACTCCAATGATTCCCCAAATTATTTATAATATTCAGAACAATGGTGTTAAACTTATTTTTATTTACTATTAAATTGTTCTAATGTAAGATTATGCCAAACTACCTTATATGGTGTTTTATTGAGAATTTCACCTTTTTTAAACAAGATCAATTATTTGATACTAAGTTTTTACGGTTACACCACATTGACATTTTGGCAATCAATCCCCAAATATTCTCTCAAAATTGATTAAAACCAGAAATTTTAAACTTGGTCCTCAAAAAAGAGAATGTATGTAAGTAATTTGTTAATTTATTTTGCAATTTTTACCCTTTTAATTTAACTAAAACTATAAGGACACAAAAAAAATGAGCGTCACGTCATTGACCCATTTTCACTTAGTGTAAATAGCATCTACAGTAGGGGTGTCAAACTCATTTTAGTTTGAGGGACGGACTGGACAGAAATGAACCATATGCGGGCCGAATTACCTTCTTCTTATAATAACCTTTGTGCGCTGATAGTTGCATTAATATTAAACATATGAACAACAAATTAATTTGCAAGAAAACTGCATTGATTTTTTTGTTTTTTTACAGTGAAAAGACTATTCGATTTTTAAAATTATTTTTATTTAATATTTTTTATTAGCATCTATTTTGATTTATCATGGCCAATTTCAATTTTTATAAGAAGCAAAACATCTGATTCTGATACTGGTTGCAGGCAAACACTGGCATTTGGACATTAGAGGCATTTTTATCATAGTCAAAGATGTTATGCATATGAGCATGAGCAGTTGTTTTTAATTTAAATTACTGAATAATTTCAAGATTAACAGCAAAAACTAGGCCTGGTCTGACTTTAGCTTTGTGAAATTATGCTACATAACAAAACAAAATCAGCAGACGGACTGAATGAATATTACTACTTTATATGGAGATAAGAGGAAAAGCCATCAAAACTTTTCTTAAAACAGCTGCCTTCGGAGATATATTCATATCAATCCCACTGTAATATTTATATTATTCTCCCTATTTTTCGCGAACAGTGAGCATGGTACAGTAGTTCCTCTGCTGGCGGGTCTGTTCTCTTTGTGTCCGTATTCAGCATGTTAAAGTCCTGCTTACATACTTCGTAAATACACAGATGAAATTTTGGGAAAATATTACAAAGCAGTTTGTTTGCAAGCCCAGAATAATAATAATAAACAAAACCCCGCTTAAAAACATTTTTGGCCCCTGGACTAGTGCATCTCTATGTTTTATTATAGTTCAAATCAGATTGGACACCGGGCTGTAAGTTTGACACCCCTGACATTTGCACTGTAAATTGTTTTATTTACTATGGTCTAATAAATTTAACCTCAATAAAGGTTAGCCTGGGATGAACGCAAATTCCCATGATAAACCTCTGGGATTTTGGAGCACCAAATTGTAACAGTAGTTCAACATAACTATTGCATTCTTTAATTGATTCCCTGTCTTATTCTGCCCTCTAGTGGGTAATATCGAACATGCTGCTAACCCTGCCCAATAAATACTTTTAATGTTATTAAACACTCGTTAGGCAGGTTATTTGCACTTTTATAACATTGTTTTAATTTTTATTGAAAATAAATGCCTTTTTTGATATGTGATGTGAAACTAGAGAAGAACGAACTCGGCAAAAGGGGGATTCGAAACCGCGGCGATCGCAGTAAAAGCTAGACTGGCGGTCCAATACTTTAGCGTTGCGCCACTAGGGACGTTAAAAGGTGAGCGTCCTTCATCATACTTGATAGATAATGAAGAGTTATTATGTTGAAATAACGAGATATTATGTCGTTATAACGACTTATTATGTTGAAATAACGAGATATTATGTCGTTATAACGACTTAATATCTTGAAATAACGAGATATTATGTCGTTATAACGACTTATTATGTTGAAATAACGAGATATTATGTCGTTATAACGACTTATTATGTTGAAATAACGAGATATTATGTCGTTATAACGACTTAATATCTTGAAATAACGAGATATTATGTCGTTATAACGACTTATTATGTTGAAATAACGAGATATTATGTCGTTATAACGACTTAATATCTTGAAATAACGAGATATTATGTCGTTATAACGACTTATTATGTTGAAATAATGAGATAACGTTTCGTTTTTTTTTTTTTCCTCCCTACCAAGTTTTTTTTTTTTTTTTTTTTCACCATGCGGTTCAGGGCTTCCGTATATCATCAATATCAGAGTATCTTGAAATTATTGATTTAACAGTTTAGATGGTATGCAAAATTTGAAAATGTATTTCTTTAGTTTTGTTATTGATACAATATTGTTATTGATACAATATTTAACCAAGTAGTATTCCAATTAATATTATCAATAATAGAGTTCCAAAAGTATTTTCCTCTAGGTGTTATTTTATTTTATTTTTGGAAAATAGTACAAATATGTTTGTTATTGCATTTTTTATTAATCAGTTCAAGACTCTTTAAAATTTATTTTGGTTATAGTAACCAAATTTATAATTTGGTTTATAATTATAATTTGGTAAAAGTTATAGTGAATATGACTTTTAACAAGATGAACAAGAGTAGGAGGAATAGCTTTAATGACCAAATTAAATTCCTTAAAATGCACAGAGAGACTGTGGATTCACATTAATTGTTCATAAGTTAAAAGATTCCCATAATTATCAAACATATTCATAAGATGATTAATATTCCTTTTAAGCCAATTCCTTAAAAATAAAGACTTATTGGCAGTCGTTATATTGGCATTATTCCAAATGAAGTAAGTATGAGGAAAGAAATTGTGCGAGTAGCAAATTTTCCAGGCTAAAAGCACTTGTTGGTGGAATTTAGACAATTTAAGAGGGAGTTTAGAAATATTAAAGTCACAAGTTAACAGAAATTCTAAGCCACCTATTTGGTTAAAGAGACTGTGTGGGATGTGGGATTTTTTTATCCAATTGACTTTAAAAGTTCTATTAACATCCTTAAAATAAAGTATTTCCAAGCCCCCTTCAGCTTTCGTATTAGTAAGAACCCTTTTGGGGTAAGAAGTCTTTGGGATTTGTTTTTCCAAATTAAAGAATAAAATAAATTATTGATATCTTTACAATAAGAATCTTTAACATACAAAGATAGGGGGGGGGGGGGGGGTAGACAAATCGAGATAAGCCTTCTGCTTTAGATAATAGGACACAACCATAAACGGAGAGATCACATTGTAACCAACAGTTTAACAACGCTTTTGTCTTTTTTAATCTTGAGGAGAAATTTAAGTTTTGTCTTTTTGTAACATCCTTTGTTACAAGAATGCCTAGGTATTTACAGAGGTTTTCAATGGTATGTTATTAATAACTTTATCATTTAAATTGTGTAAAAGGAGGTTTTCACATTTGGATAAATTTAGAGTTAAACCAGAAGCCTTAGAGAAAATATTGATGAAGGAGATAGCATTGGGAATAAGAGATCCCAATGGTCTTTAAAAATAAAGTTGTGTCATTTGCCAATTGTGATATTTTAATTTCTTTACCAAAAATTTGAAGACCTTGAATTTGTTCATTATTAGCAATACCAATGGATAATAATTCAACTACCAACAAAAATAAAAAGGGGGAAATTAGACAACCTTGACGTACTCCACGGTTAATGTTAAATCTTTTAGAGGTGGAAGTGTTAAGTATTACATATCATTGTAAAACATTTTAACTGCATTAAAAAATGTATTTCCAAATCCAAAAAAAGCATTATAGTTTTAAATAAGAATTCATGTTCAGTTGTATCAAACGCTTTATAAAAGTCCAGAAAAAAATAACTGCTCCTTCATCAACATTCTCAGCATAATCCAAAAGGTCAAGCACAAGTCTAATATTGTTAGTTATGTGTCAACCTTTTAAAAAACCTGATTGGTATTCACTAATAATTTTATTTAAACCTTCTCGTAATCTATTTGCAAATACTAAAGTAATTCATTTATAATCAAATGTTAGAAGAGAGATTGGTCTCTAATTTTCTATCAAGTGTGGATCTTTATCCGGTTTAGCAATTAACAAAATGACACCTTGTTTCATGGTGGTAGTCATTTTGCCACTGTTAATACAGTCATTATACATATTATAAAGAGGAATTTCGATCAGTTCCCAAAAGTAAAATTCTTCTGTCAAGTGTCAACCCATCTATACCTGGTGCTTTCCCTTTTTTCATTTTAATCAGGGCATCTTTGATCTCAGAAGAAGTTATAGTGGATTCACAGAAGTCTTGAAATTCTTTATCAATAATAGGAATATGTTGTCGGACTGTTTGAATAAACTCTTCACAATTATATAGATCAAATTTGGAATTATATAGTTCTTTATAAAATGAGTAAACAAAGTCAGAAATTTTTGATGGATCCATACAATGATTCCCATTAATATTTAAAGCAGTTAAAGCATTTCTTTTAAAATTTCTTTTCTCAAGTGTGAAAAAATAACTTGTATTTTTTCAACCTCTTCAAGCCATTTCATCCTAGAACTAATAAAAGCACTTTTAGCCAAGTCTATTAGCCAGTCACTGTGTGCATAGTTAGTAAGCATGCTGACATCATCCATAGCAAAAAATTGAACAAGTTGAATGTCGCCGACAAATGCAAAGTGGGGCCACCGCTGTTTGTACACTCATAAAAAACAATGTATTCATATTTCAAGATATGGCACAACCCTCTTTATGCTTAGTTTTGCTAATGTTGGAGGGTCCCAGTTAAATCGGGACACACTGAAATAGTGGCAATGAAAGCTGACTGTGTTGTCACCTCTCGTCAGATGCGTCTCGGCCAAAAAGCTGCACGAACACACCAAAAGGATTAAAGGCAGCTGTCAACTAGCATGTGTGTTCTGCTCCTGCGTGTAAGTAAATATCTGTCTATATTAGCAGGAATCAATAGTCTATATTTGTCAATCAAGAAGGGAAATCGAAACTAGGACTGCAGGTATACAAACCGTAAACCAAGCAGCACTTGTTTAACATTTTGAATATCAATCACGCTCATGTTATTCATTCCAGTCAGCTCATGTTATTATGAAAATATTTGTGCATTCAAATGCTCAGGTAAGATGATGTAAAATTATAACAGCCTTCTGTCTGTACCGTTTTGACTTTTTTGCTCGCTTTCATCAGTTTTGCTTTTATTCTTGTGCACTGACTTGTTCGCTAAACTGAACAGCCAATCATAGTTCTCTCTCACCGATGTCCCGATGCCGCTTCTACATGTTGAATCAGCCCAAAAAACTAAGCTGACTGATGCTCAAGAACTACCTGACAATGCCTGATGGCTTGGTGTGTCCCGGCCTTTAGAGGACATATTTTATGAATCATAACTTGCCAAATTGACTAACAAGTTTTTAAATGTTACTTGCCACAGATGATTTTCACCCACATTTTCGCTGATCACAACCAATATGATACAGATTATTTTTGTATTTGAGCTTTTGTATTCCTACATGCAATACCAATATGTAATTTTTTTTAATTAGTCTTTTACACAATGGTAACTATATAATTATTAGCCTACAGCAATAAAAGAGGTTAGATCACACTGGACACATTAGGGTCTTTTTCTCAATAGCTGGGCACTGTTGTGCCTGCAGTGCACACATATCTCAGCGTCTCGGATGTTTCCTTAATGTCTCCTGTGTAGGTGAATTTAGCAGAGAAGGAGGAGGAAAGGCGGCAGACTGCAGAACACTCCATGGCGGAGCTGCGTGAGAGGGTCACGGGCCTCCAGACAGAGCAGGAGTCCATCCTCCATGCCGTAGGAGCTCAAATTGACTCAGCGTGCCAGTTCTTGTCAAAAGACTCAGCCGCCAAGCTTGAAGTACCCACAAACACACACACTACAGTACACTACAAAAAACAATTGCTATACTATAGTAAAAGCTGCATCTAAATTTGTGTAGAGTATGTACTGTTTTTTTTATAAAGAACTTTTTGACTTATAAAGTATGTGTAGTGTGAATGCAATCTTGACATGCTACAAACTAGAGATGCACCGATTGCATCTTGGCCAATTCCAAATTTCTGATTTTTTTGTTAGTGAGATCGTCCGATACCGATTTTTGCAGATTCCGATTTTCTTTCTAAGAACTATAATTGACAACATATACAAACAAAAATCTACTTTTCTTCAATGCAAACTTTTATTTTCATTAAAAAAAAAACAAAAACAAGTAAAAGTCAGTAATAAAATATAAACAGCTCAAATAAATGCAATAGAATAAAGAGAGCTATGAATCTAAGTTTTTTGGGTTAACTGGGTTTCTACTCAGGTAAGAAATACTACAGAAATTAAAGTAATCAAATGTAAAATGACACATTCAGTGTTTTTTTTTTTTTTACATTGGTTACCTTAATTTCTGTAGTCTTTATTGTAAATATTAATACAGATCAATTCTTCCCATTAAAGTTATAAAACGTATTCAGTCAAGAGCTGAAATTGATTTTCTTTGTTTTTTGTTCTTTGATTAACATGACAGACAGCAGCGGGAATATTGGACTGCTGTCCCTTTAAGAGTTTATGAACGGTGTTCACTTTCTTAGCTATTTAATTTAACGATTCAAAACCGACTGTGTTTACCTGTATACTCGCCAAGATTGCCTGTGCCGCTGGTTTTGACATACTTTTGTCTGTATTTGACAGTTTAAGCACATTATGCTACTCGTTTTGGTACTTGAGAGCAATGTTCCCTCTAATTTTTTTTCTCGCTGAGCAAAACTTTTCTCTGCTGAGCGCACATTTTGGCCACCTGAGCAAAAACATACTTTATATCAGACCTGTACAAGGAACGTAAATGTTTTTATCATGCAACTGTAACATTTAACTTTAATGTGCCGTTTCTATTTTATTTGACCCTTGATGTAACTAAGTAATATATTTAATCATATTTCTGAAAACAAGCAGTTCAGTCACTAAATTTATAGGTTTTAATGCACATTTTAGGTTACTTGAGATTTTTTCACATTGCTGTATTAACTGTACCAGTCTTTATCAAGAAATTCTATTAAAAAATAATTTCTGTCCTCCTGCAGGACAGTTCAATTCTTTATAATAATATAATATGAGCAGTTACAATGATGGTTTGGGACAACCATAATGTGTTTTTGTACAGTCAATTATTAGCAACAGACAATGTTAAACCATCAAAATTACATGTTTATTGCTTATGAATTTTCCAGATTTTATATACCAGGAGGTTTCAGGATTTTTCGTGGCAAGGAGCCCTAAACAATCCCCTTGTGAGATAAATTTTTTATTAGGCTTACATTATAATATAATATAATATAATAAAATAAAATATAATATAATATAATATTTAAGTATTTAAACTGATATACAGTATTATATCAGTTTAAATGCTTCCATTTGTTTTAATATATTATAAAGTGAAAACAAACTGAAGCATTTAAACAGATCTGATAAAAAGCTAAATATTTTTAAGAAAAGTGAACATGTTAACTCTTTTATAGTTATCTAAACATCCCTGAAACCCACACCACCACCACCACATAAAAATCTATTTAAACTGAGGTATATCACTGATGTATTTTGAGTTTGCAAGCTACACCTGTGGTTCACATTTTCACTTCCTGTCTCATGAGATACTTTGTTCAGATCGATTTTGTATCCTTTTTGTATCCTGATGTATCCTTAGCTGCCTTTGATATCCCACAATCCTGTGCTTTTCATTCTGTGACAGTTGAGCTAGAAAAATAAAGATGGCGTCCAAAAGTTGCGTTTGCTGCTCAGTTTGTGTGTAAATGTACGATTTTGACCAACATATTTCAATTTTGATATCATTTCTGTCGAGAAATTACTACTGTAATAATTAAATATTTGTTTAGTTCTCACCAAAGCTCGCTCTATTTTGCTGTAGATCATTAAACTGTTACGCTGCCTCAGAAGTCTGTCCGAAATCAATTTTGTGAGGTGCCTTCACGCACAAACGCTGCCATACAAGTCATTATCTTATAAGACAGCGAGGCAGCAAGACAGCTACCTAGGTTTTCAGACATAGCCCATGTCTGTTCTCTGCGCGGCAATTATTCTTTCTGCACGGCCGCGCATGCACGCAGCTTAGAGGGAACATTGCTTGTGAGTCTGTTTGACTTCTATCTCCATTTGAGACTGAGCGTGGCTTGTTCGCTTCACTAATATAGATCAGTGGTGCGTGCGCTTTTGGTGTGAGCGCGAAACCTGCAGGAATGACTAAAATTTATGCGCAGTAAGCACTATTTAACCGGAGCGAATGAGGTGAGTGAGAGAGAGGAGGCGCCCACGTGAATGTGTGTCACTTCACCTTAACAGAGAAGAGAGCGAGAACGCGCATTTGACGTTATTGCCTGTTCCGCTGGTAACAAAACGGATCGGCTCGGAATCGGTAAGAAGTGAGACTGATCCCGATCCCTGGCCAACCAATCGGTCCATCTCTACTACAAACGCCATGTTGGCATGTGCCCTATGATGTCAGTGGTGCCATAGTTCTCTGCTATTGACCCTTAACTTAATGGCAGTTTCTAATTGACTGGTGTTCCTCCTCAACAATAAATTATTTTACTTAAAGATTACAAATCAATTTAAAGAGCTACAAATCAAACCTTGTTTGATTTATCTTCACTCTAAACAAAAGTGGTGCTAAATAGCACTAAAAGTGGTTCATTGGCTTGAAATCATAGGGGAACCTATGATATAGCACCCATTTTTAAAGTTTCTATACAGCACCTTTGTCAAATGGTGCTATGTAGAACCCTTTCTCTCAGAGAAATGAACTGAGTCTCATGTGGGGGCCCTGGAATATTTCCTTGAGGGCAAAAATGTTGAGAACCATGTTATCTTCAGGAAATACACTGTACACTCTGTAAAAAAACAAAAAAACAAAAGTCAAAACTAAGTAAAATTATCTCTAAATTAACTACTCAGTTGTTATTTTAAGATTATGACAAATTACAGTAATTCACACATTTTATACAGTATTTTCTGTTTTCCTAAATGATATACAAATGTATTTAAAATTAGAAAAATAATGTGTAGTTAATAAAATAACAAAACAGTTATATGAAAAAGCGGTCAAATGACTGGCAGCAACGACTGCCAAACAAACAACATCAAATTAAAGTAAAATCTCCATAAATAAGCTGAACACATTGTTATTTTACAATTATGTTATTATGATCAAACACCTTCACTGTAAAAAAAAATTCTTTATTCTTTAATCCTTATTTAAAAGCTAAAAACACATGACTGGCAGCAACAGAATATTAAACACTAATAGACCTCTCTAGATCTCAGCATCTTCACTTAT
The DNA here is from genome assembly GCA_036281575.1 of Ancherythroculter nigrocauda. Taxonomy (NCBI): domain Eukaryota; kingdom Metazoa; phylum Chordata; class Actinopteri; order Cypriniformes; family Xenocyprididae; genus Ancherythroculter; species Ancherythroculter nigrocauda. The sequence goes on along the minus strand of VTFQ01000014.1, from coordinate 16,877,069 downwards.
TACAGTCCAGTTTATTTTTGTTTATTACTTTATTTCTCTCATACAAAACTTCTTAATGAGAATTACCAGAGGTTTAGATGTTGATGTTTTATTGAAAATAATAAAGTTTGAAGTCACAGTTATAGATTTAATTGATTTAGTTGGTCTCTTGACCCTTGACTTTTTAACATAATTTTTTCTCTGGCTGCTGTTGCTGTGTGTTTCTAAAGCATATTTGTTATAGCAAAAGATGCAAGAGAAATTCTGGTTTGTTGAAGTTAGTTACTTACTGATGATGATTCAGTCATCATGGAGTAACCTGATTCACTGATCTCATCCAGAGTCTAATTTCTGAATATAGTATTTGGATTGATTAATTTCACTTGTTTGTACCCCTATTATACTGCATAAAATCCTGTCCTGATTTGATATTTTGAAAGGTTTAAGTCATTATGCAGAAATTATTTGGACAGGATCATGTACACTCACACAAAATTCAAGATTCAGTGTATGAATCTCAACAATGGTGACAGTCAAAAAATATTCAGATCAATTCTGAATATCACAAAACAAGCTACTGAAGTCACAAAAAAGCTTTTTGTTGATTGTCACCATTTGTGAGGTTCATATGCTGATTCTTGATGTTTGTGTGAGTCTAAAAGACACAGCTATAAGCGCTTTTCTATATAATGAATTAGAGACTAGACTATGGATGAGATCAGTGAATCAGGACATGAGATGATGATTGTATAATCATCAATAAGTAAACATCATCATCTGATCGGAATTTTTCTGGCAACTTTTGCTGTAACAAATGTGCTTAGAAAAACACAAGTACAGCAGCCAGAGAAAAACTAATGTTAAAAAGTGAAGGGTCAAGAGCCCAACTAAAGCAAACACTTACCTCCATAATGGTGACTTCAAACTTTATTCTTTTCAATAAAACATCAACATCTAAACCTCTTTTAATTCTCATTAAGAACTTTTGTATGAGAGAAATAGTCAAATCGGACTGTAATAAGTGAAGATGATCTGTTAGTGTTTAATATTCTGTTGCTGCCAGTCATGAGACAGCTTATTTAAATAAGGAGATTTTACTTTAATGTTTTGGTGCAGTTTGGCACCTGTTGCTGCCAGTCATTTGACAATTTTATAATCTGTTTTGTTATTGTATTAATTACAGATTATTTTTGTAATTTTATATAGATTTGTATGTAATTTAGGAAAACAGAAAAATACTGTAAACAAATACAGTATTTTTTTCTGAATAAAAAAATGTGAATTACTGTAATTTTTCATTAATGTCATAATACATAAAATAACAGCAGAGTTGTTAATTTAGAGATGGTTTTACAGAGTTTTGACAACAACAAAACAACCTAAAAAATATCTGTTATTTATTTTATTTTTTTACAGTGTACAGTGTATTTCCTGAAGATAATGTGGTTCTCAACCATTTTGCCCCCAAGGCCCCCCTATACGGAAATACTCCAGGGCCCCCACATGAGACTCTTATGGTTCTACATAGCACCATTTGACATAGGTGGTGTATAGAACCTTCAAAGATAGGTGCTATATAGCACTTAAAGTGGTTACCCTATGATTACAAGCAAATTAACCACTTTTAGTACTATTTAGCACCATTTTTATTTGAGGTTACCATTGTGCTGAAGAGTAGAGCCTGTGCTTCAGTCCACAAGAAGAAGAAATGTTGATGTTATGCTGCAGTGATATGCTGCAGTTACATTAGCTCATGCATGTGTGCTCTTGTGAGCTAATGGTTAACTGCAAGAGTTTTACAGAGAATGTTTCACAGTATTAATCCAGGAAATACCTGTAAAGTTACTGTTTTTTGTAAAACGTTAAAAAACAAATATGACATGAATTAGGACATTTTACCTTAATTTTAGTTTGTGTTTGGCAGACACTTCTGCCTGTCATTGACCGTTTCTTTTTTAACTATCTTTAACTGTTATTTCATTAAAGGTAAACGTTTGGCACACTGTTCTGCCATGCATTTTACTGTTTTTTTTTTTTTTTTTTTTTTTTTTTTTTGTGTGTGTTTGTTTGTTTTACAGTGTATTTTAATGTAATTTTTTAACCTTTTCCCCAACTAAACTAAGAGACTAAGATAATAATAATAAGTTTTATTTATATAACGCCTTTCCAGAGCTCAAGGACGCTTTACAGTGTACAATTAACAAGGAAGAGATAATAGGAGTAGACAATGATGAGAAACAATAATGGACAGGGAAGCATACAGAAAAATAGAGTCAAGTACAAAAATACAAAACAGGACTTAAGAGACGTAACATAACATTCAGAGAAATATTAGTAATAATGCAATTTAATCAATTAATTAAATCAGGAGGTATAACATTCAGAAAACAGGTGAGTTTTAGTAATGATTTAAATTCAGAGATATTATTAACACAACAGAGTGAGCGGGGAAGAGAATTCCATAGTTTGGGTGCGATAGTACTGAATGATCTGCCCCCCATTGAAAAGAGGCGATGCCGAGGGACAACAAGAAGGCCAGAGTCAGAGGAACGTAGTGAGCGAATCGGAGTGTAGGGGACGAGCATATTACAAAGATAAGGGGGAGCCAAGCCATGCAAAGATTTAAAATTGAGCAGGAGAATTTTGAATTTAATACGGTAGGCAACTGGAAGCCAGTGGAGATCATACAAAATTGGGGTGATGTGAGCAGAACACTTGGTATGGGTTAGTATTCTAGCAGCAGAGTTTTGAATGTATTGTAATCTGGAAATGGAGCTGGCAGGTAGACCATTGAAAAGGGCATTACAGTAATCAAGGCGTGATGAGACAAATGCATGGATGACAGTTTCAGCATCTTTGGTACTGATGAAGGGACGGAGTTGAGCAATGTGATGTAGATGAAAGAATGCAGATTTGGCAATAAAGGTAATATGAAACTGAAAGGAAAGGGTGGAGTCAATGATTACACCTAAATTTTTAAAAGTATTAGATGTTTTGATGTGAGAACAGGTGAAATTGGTAGAAATATTGCTGGTAAGTGAAGGAGTTCCAATGAAAATCTCAGTTTTGTCCATGTTGAGTTTCAGAAAATTTGAATTAAGCCAGTCTTTTATGTCTTTTACACAAGCAGAGATTTTGTCTGTTTGGGGAGGTAGAGTAGGTGTGCAGCTTGAGTATAATTGAATGTCATCAGCGTAAAAATGATAGTTGAGACCATGACGTTGTAAAATCTGACCAAGTGGTATGATGTAAATTATGAATAATAAAGGCCCGAGAACGGATCCCTGGGGAACACCTCGCTTCAGGGGGACAGTAGGTAATCGAAAGTCCTTAACTGAGATGTAAAATTGTCTGTCAGAGAGATAGGAAGAAAACCAAGAAAGAGCAGAACCATAAATACCCAAATCAGAGAGACGAGAAACAAGTAATTCATGGGAGACGGTATCGAGGGCAGAGCTGAGGTCAAGTAGCAGAAGTATAGACAGAACCAGAGTCACCAGAAAGCAGTAGATCATTCACGACTTTTACAAGTGCAGTTTCAGTACTATGGAGGGGGCGAAAATCTGATTGAAAGGGATCGAAGAGATTATTTTCAACTAGAAAAGACTGGAGTTGGGAGGCAATAGTGCTTTCCAGTAATTTAGCTATGAAGGGTAAATTTGAAATAGGACGATAATTAGATAGAACAGAGGGGTCGAGGTTGGGTTTCTTGAGAACAGGGGTAACTGCAGCAGTTTTGAGTGGCAGAGGAAATGAAGCAGAGGTAAGAGATGTATTGATGAAGTGAGAGATAGGTGCAGAGATGGAAGAATGGCAAAGTTTCAGGAGAGAAGTTGGAGCAGGATCAAGTTGACAGGAAGAAGAGTTGGATTTCAAGATTAACTTAGAGACAGAAGATGGGGTTGTCAAAGAAAAACAAGACAGAGTTTGACTGGATAGATTTGGTGGATAGTTGAGCTTTGTATCAGTAGAGAAGCATTGGTGGACAGCATCTGTCTTTTCAAGCAAATAATCCATAAAAGAACAGCAAAGCTCATTAGAAGCTAGGGAGTCTTGAGGTGGATGTTTAGTAAGCTTATTTATTGTATTGAATAATGCTTTTGGCCTGTTACTTGATTTATTAATTGTGGCAGAGACAAAACTAGAGCGAGCTGAGATGAGAGCAGATTTGTACTTTTTGAGATGATCAAGAAAGGCTAAATAATGTACAGTAAGACCATTTTTTCTGTAGAGACGCTCAAGCCGTCTACCAGTAGCCTTGAGAATATGGAGCTCAGGGGTATACAAGGAGAAGAGTGGGAAGAAGGGACACTTCTGGTCTTAATAGGAGCATGCTGCTGTAAGATTTCAGAAATTATGGAGTGATAATTAGATAATATCATGGAGGGAGAAGAAATATCAAAGACATCTGAAAGGTTCGAAGAAACAATAGAGCTACAGAATGATGCAGTATCAATAGCTTTCAGATTGCAGTATGAAATAACAGTTTTAAGGCATTTCTTATGCATAGGCAGACTTAAGCTAAAATCAAGAAGTTTGTGATCAGAGATACCAGTGTCAGAAGAAGAGATGGAACAGATATCAACCCTTGATGTACATATCAGATCAAGGATATGACCACGAGTATGGGTAGGAAAATGAACATGCTGAGTCAGATTAAAACATTCAAAAACAGACATTAATTGATTAGTGTTAGAGCAAACAGTATCGGCATGAATATTGTAGTCACCAAGTTGGAGAATTGGAAATGACAATGAACAGGCAAGGGTTAACAGTTCACTGAGTTCAGAAAAAAAGTTGGACAGTCTTTAGGAGGATGATAGAGCCAAATAATTATAAGAGAGTCAGCCTTCAATATAATATATATTTAAATGAATTGGTATCATGAAAATTAAGTTGCGTGAGAAGGAGATTGTCCTGGTAAATGACAGCGAGACCACCCCCTTTACCATGCAGACGAGGTCTGGACAGGTACTTATATCCCTCAGGTGCAAGAAGATTCAACTGCAGAAAATCATCTGGAACTTGCCAAGTTTCAGTGAGAAGAAAAATGTCAAGCTTATTGTCATTGATAATTTCATTGAGATAAGGGGCTTTGTCCGATATTGATCGACAGTTCAGAAGCGCAAAATGATGATGCAGGGAATTCAAGTTACAGTACGTTGCTGGGCATCAGTGAGATAAATTAAAGAGTGATGTATAGTATTGCCGGCAGGTACTTGTCTGGGCATGGGCGACAATCTATGATTAGTCCAAATGCACGGAAGGGTATCAGGCTTAGAGCAAAAGGTACTCCTGAAGACATGCCGTGAGCGGTGTATGTATCGAGGGCACCGGAGAATCCCTAGACTCCGGCAGCATTCATACGTCACAGAATCGAGACGCGGGTGGCAATTCAAGGCCCTTAGCTGCAATGGTAAATATTTAATATCCATTATGGAAGTTAAAAAATGAGGCAGATAAGAGAAGAAAAAAGAAAAAGTTTTGCCCGAGGCATGTTAGTACTGAGCAAATGCGAGCCGATCACAGGCAAAACCCACGTTAGCCAGACCCTGAACGCCACTTCACCAAAAACAGCAAACTAAATAGGAGATAACACACCCAGATAGCAAGCGATTAAACAAACGGTGCAACCAATCGAGAGAGCGGTAACTCACCCATCAGAAGAGCCAAACATGGTGGAGACAAGCTCACAGACAACAGGAGTTTGATAATGACAATAGTCCAGTTCAAAGATCAGCAGTGAGAAATTGAGTAATCCAGACAGAATACTGACAAAAATAATCCAAACAGAACAGTGGAAAAATATGTAGCAAAAACATACAAACAGTCCAGGTGCAAAGCGGCAGCACAGACGCGCACAGCGTTCTTGACCCGGAATGTGCTCTTGATTGGTCGGCTGGACCAGTGTGTTGTGATTGATCGAGTTAAGAGAGTTAGAGAACCTTTAAAGAACTATACATGGTCTTAACGGTTTCTTTGTATGGCAGTGGTGCTATATAGCACCTCACCTACCCCAAAGAACCACTGAAGATTCAATTTTGTGTGTATATATTAATAAAGATGAGCTCTGATAGTGCTAAGTGTCCCCCCCCCCACATGAATAGAAGTCTCCTCTCTGAGTTGTGAAGTCACTCCCTGCTTCTTGCAGGTTGTCTGTACTTGTTTCTCAAAGCTTTTTTAAGTACACTTTCTTTGCTCTCAGCTCGAGCTGTCAACGTCCATGTTATATTCCAGTCTTTAGCATTGTTCTGCATCGTTCATACCTTTTTATCTTCTGCTGGCAGCCCCCTTTGATTAGAAAAAAAAGTGACAAAATGGCCTCCTTCCCCCATCATGTGTTTGTGTCAGCAGTCTAAAGCAGCATGGCAGTGTTCAAACGTTGTTGATAGTGACAGGCGTGAGCTGTCGAGGGGACACAATCCACCTCCACATACTTGCCTTTTTTTTTTTTTTTTTTTAAGGTGACAGAGCCCCCTCCTGTGATCGCTCATTCTGGAGGTGTACAACATCGCTCTAAATGAGAAATTTGTAAATCCGCTCATTTTTGTTTCGCAAAGTGATTCATCTGTGCGGTGGGGTTTTCCAATGGAACCCAAGATCTGGGAGGTTTATGATCCTCCAGTAGACTGTCACCATCTTAGAATGCATCAGAGAAAGCTCACCCTGAAAAATTCAGAATATTTTTCCTTCTCAATCTCCTTAGAAATGTGCAATTTTATATGGGAGTTTCTGGTTTTATGGATTTCATGCATAATTTGTATAGCAAAACAGCTAACATAACATAACGCCACGTGTGTATTTTGTGTTGTAGGCCATTACCCTGACTCCAGGAATGCAAAAGGATTCCCATCGCTGGCTTGCTGAGGTTAAGGTATATTGTTGAGCCCATCTTTTGATGATCATTTCTCTAGCTGATGTCATTCATCTTAACACAGCTGTTGTTTTTTATTGTCTCAGATAGACTGATGGAAACATCTGCCAGCTCTCAGGGATTTAATGTCATGTTTTATCAGGTTTTATTTCCAAAATGTGTATTCTAACACATTTAAATGCATGTGTAGTTGGTTGTTGCTTTTTGTTTGTAGTGGTGTGTCTGATGTATACATCAACACATTTAAAGACCCCATGAAATGGCTTGCAGACAAGCAATGACAAGCAGAGTTCCCTTTCAGTCGGTCACGTTCGACGTACGTCAGTAGTGACCGACGAATTGGGATATCGCTAGAGAGCCCCTATCAGCTTCGAGAGAACTAAAACAAGCCAATGAACATTGGCGTGCGATATTTGCATAATGCGCACTGCCCCTAACAGGTGGATATAAATAGGAAGCAGATGCAATCGCACTCTGTCTTTCGCTTCGGAGCCAAACTATTGGTGTCCTGCAGCTGACTGAAACACTACAAGCCTCTAAAAGAAGATTCAGCTTACCGTGTTGGAGCAACAACACTGCAGCGAGGTCGCGAGCTAAAGGAGCCGGGCAGAAACTTCTGCTGTTGATACAGCGTTCCGCCGTAAATCCATTGTTTGGTGTGCGATTTGGGCCGGTACTTCCGTGTTGTTATACACGTTGCGACACTCTCTGTGTTTCTCGGCACAGAAAGAGCTGAAATTTCCCCTTCTAAAAGAGACTTCACAGACGAACCCTGCGTCTTTACAAGATGTCATTTCGTCTGTGTGCTACTGGGTGTGGTCGTTCCCTGGTCCCTGCTGATGGGCACAATCGCTGCATCACGTGTTTGGGCGTTCAGCACGCTGAAGCGGCTTTTGTAGATAGTTCATGTTCTCATTGTGGGAACATGACTATCACGGTGCTGAGATCGAGACTCTCGTTCCTTGGTTCTCAGGGAGAGGCCGTTTTTTCCGGCTCCGGTCAGAGTGACGGTTCGTCGGCGTGTAGGCAGGGTGATTTGAGGATCACGGTGAGGGCTTCCCTGCCGAGCGCTGCTCCGCGGGCCCCTGCCGCCTCTTCAGCACCGCAGCCCATGGTGTTACCACCGTGCCACGCTTGGCCCTCTACGGAGCGTCCGGTGCTGTCCTTTGGTGCACCTGCAGAAGATCAGATGTCGATCACAGCATCGGAAGGTGAGCAAGAGTCCTTGGGGGAGGAAGACTCGGCTGCGCTGCCGCCCCAAGGGGCCCCTGAGGGGGGATCCTGAGTTGACTGCTGTGCTTTCCCGGGCGGCGGAGAAGGTCGGGCTCGTATGGAATCCTCCACCATGTCCCGGTCCTTCTCGGCTTGACGATTGGTATCTCGGAGCGGGTCGCACTGGTCCTCAGCGTCCCGCCCCAGATGCCTTTCTTTCCGGAAGTGCACGACGAGACCGGGTCCCTCGTCCGCCTTCACCACCCTGGATGGCGGAGAGGCTAAAGGCTGTACGGGGATCCCCCCAGTCGAGCGGTCTGTAGCGATGCAGTTGTGTCCTACGGCCGCCGGCTGGCACAGCGAACCACGCCTTCCGTCCCAGGCCTGTAAATTCTCCTTGTGCACGCTGCCACCGACCTTGCCCTCCGGGCGACTAAAGTGACAGTGCGCTCTGTTGGTCAGGCGATGGCTACGCCTGTAGTCCAGCAGCGCCACTTATGGCTGATCCTGGCTGACATGAGGGAGATCGATAAATATCGGTTCCTGGACTCCCCCATGTCCCAGGCCGGCCTTTTCGGTGATGCGGTGGAGAGCTTCGCCCAACAGTTCTCTGCCGCCCAGAAGCAGGCTGAGGCCATTAAACATGTCTTGCCCCGCCGGCCAGCTGCTGCCTCCACCCCGCTGGTGGCGCAACCTCAGCCTGCTCGTCGCCGAGGGCGCCCGCCCGCATCCTCCTCCACCCCTGCTAAGATGGCAAAGCAGCAGCCTCCACCAGCCAAACAGCAGGGAGCCGGCAGCAGACGGAGCGCCCAGCCCGCTCAGGTCAAGCCAGGTGGCAAGAGATCGAGGAAGTCGTGATCCTGAGATGTGCGACCTGGAGGAGGAAGTTTCAGCTCTTTGGGAGAGGATTCCACCATCTCTCCCACCCCCGGAGGAGGGCCGGGGGGAATTTGTTTTGTCTGTTCCGCCGCTGGCTCTCCGGAGTCCAGCGGTACCCACTTTTTCACACAAAGAGCTGTTTCCGATTGTCACTGGACCCGAGGCTCTGCCTTGTCGTCCGCAGTCCCCTCTCATCTCGCCAGTGGGTGGAAGTGTGAGGGTCGAGGCCGCACCATGTGTACTGTCTCCCATTCGCACTGCCACTCTGCAGAGTCTGACTCCACTTTGGCCCACTGTGCCGTCCGAGTCGAGTCTCAGTACTCTGCCTCGCTGCCCCACTCCCGGTGCGTCTGTGGTGCCTTTGGTCCCGCTGGCTCGGTGTCTGGAAGCCTGGTTAACACTCCCCAGCCCGTCCCACTGGCTCATTCGCACAATCAGACTCGGCTAAGCGATTCAGTTCGCCCGGCGTCCCCCGGTGTTCAGGGGTGTCCACTTCACTCAGGTGACACTGGACAATGCACCTGTTCTCCGAGCGGAGATTGCTGTCCTCCTGGCGAAGGATGCAATCGAGCTGGTCCATCCAGCCGATATGAAGTCAGGGTTCTACAGTCCCTACTTCATTGTACCGAAAAAAGGAGGTGGGTTACGGCCAATCCTGGATCTGTGAGTCCTGAATCGGTCCCTGCACAGGCTGCCATTCAAGATGCTCACGCAGAAACGCATTTTCGAATGCATCCGTCCCCAGGATTGGTTCGCAGCAATAGACCTGAAGGACGCGTACTTTCATGTCTCGATTTTGCCTCACCACAGACCCTTTCTACGGTTTGCGTTCGAGGGCCGAGCATACCAGTACAAAGTCCTGCCCTTCGGGCTGGCCCTGTCACCCCGCGTCTTTATGAAGGTTGCAGAGGCGGCCGTTGTTCCTCTCAAGGTACAGGGCATTCATATTCTCAACTACCTCGACGACTGGCTCATCCTGGCCAGCTCGCGAGAACAGTTGTGCGAACACAGGGACATGGTGTTGACTCACCTCAGCCGGTTGGGTCTTCGGGTCAACTGGGACAAGAGCAAACTCGCCCCCGGGCAGAGGATCTCTTATCTCGGTATGGAACTGGACTCGGTCACCCAGACTGCGCGCCTCATCGAGGAGCGCGTCCAGTCAGTGTTGAACTGCCTGAGTACGCTCAAGCACAGGACAGCAGCCCCACTGAAACTTTTTCAGAGGCTCCTGGGGCATATGGCATCCGCAGCCGCAGTCACGCCGCTCGGATTGCTTCATATGAGGCCGCTTCAACACTGGCTTCACGGCCGGGTCCCGAGATGGGTGTGGCAGCGCGGTATGTTCCGTGTTCCTGTGACACCGGGCTGCCGTTGCACTCTCACCCGATGGTCAGACCCCTCGTTCCTGCGGGCTGGTGTTCCCCTCGAACAGGTGTCCAGGCATGCTGTGGTTCACACAGATGCCTCGACCATGGGGTGGGGTGCCACGTACAACGGGCATGCAGCTTCAGGTCTGTGGACGCGGCCTCAGCTGCATTGGCATATCAATTGCCTCGAGTTGCTGGCAGTTCGTCTTGCGCTGGGCCGCTTCAAGGAGCTGCTGACAGGCAAGCACGTTCTAGTCCGTTCAGACAACATCGCGACCGTGGTGTACATCAACCATCAGGATGGTCTATGCTTCCGTCGCATGTCGCGACTCGCCCGCCATGACTCGCCCGCCATCTCTTGTTATGGAGTCAGAAGCATCTGAGGTCGCTTCGTGCCATTCATGTCCCAGGTGTGCACAACCATGCAGCCGACGAGCTCTCACGGCAGCCTCCACTTGCGGGCGAATGGAGGCTCCATCCCCAGGTGGTCCAGCTGATTTGGCAGCACTTCGGCGAGGCACAGATAGATCTGTTCGCCTCCCAGGAGACTGCCCATTGGCAGTGGTTCTATTCCCTGACCGCGGGCACACTCTGCACGGATGCCCTGGCACACAGCTGGCCCCGGGGCCTTCGCAAATATGTGTAACGATGTATCGGTTATTAATCAATTTATGGATGAAATATGAATATAATAATTCATAAAGACTTATGAATAAATTATGATTCATATATCGACCCAACGGGGAATTAAACATATATTGTGAATTAATTACAACGAATTATAATCAATTACATATATGCTTAGTTCTGGCTTACTAATTATTTAGAGAAACTGTTAGTCTGTCCAGCAAACCGTTGCTTCTCATAGAATATTATGAACTGAGTTATTCTCTGGCCAAGAGAATATTCCTATTATAGCATCAAAGCATAAAACGATCGAAAAAACGTTGAAGTGACTTGGTCTTCAGTTGAAAGAACAAACAGAACAATCGAGCGTGAATAACGTTTTAATATATGCAAACTACGAATACAGAGGTTATACGTCTAAATATATATACAAGAATATACACACCTATGTACAAGAGTGGAAGTAGAGAAGGAAAGAGAGAAGGCAGGTAGCAAACTCACAAACAGTCCTAAGCCAGCACGGAAATCAGTTTCATCATCTAAGATTGAGAAACGGCAGTATACTTGCATTGGTTGTGCGTGTCGAATTTCAGGTTAGCGCTGGTGCAGTTCGTTGGCTTCTTCCGTTCTGCGGGAAGGTTTGAACTGAGGACTTGAGAGTGAGTTTTGCTGGAAGATGGCGGTCCCGAAGCTGAGCGCGATGGCAGCGCGTGGTCACCGGAGATGTCCGGGAAAGACGTGCACGAGGTGCTCGTGAGACAATCGGGAGAGAACACAGGAGAATCTTGGTGTTCCTTTTTATGACAGATAGGCCGACACACCTCCTTGAGGTGGAATGGCCAATGACATTGATGCAAAGTTGGCGGGCAAGCTCTTTCTTTGTCTGGTCTCCTAGATGAATTTGCATACTTAATGACTATCAGATCGGATTTCGAAATGGAGTACATTCTTCACAGTATCATTAAACACATAGAAAAATGCATTTGTCCGCTATGTGACAGATCTCAGTGAATAGCTCAAGTCCGGAGCTTTACGGAGAGATCAAACTCGATACATCAGAAATGCATACAAAAGAAGTTATGGTTTACAGACAGAATTCTATCATTAAAATGCACACTAGCACAAATACACTAATTTAAACACTAGGAAACATGCATATGCTTCAAAATACAGGATGGGTATATGTTGGCATAATTGTATCTTACATACACAGTCAAAAAATGTATGTTTGTGTGTTTCTGTATGTGTCTGTGTGTGTGTTTTTGTGTGTGCCTGTGTGTGTGGGTGTTGGAATGTGGATCTGGCCTGTAGTCCACATGAGGGGCCCCTTTGATGTCCTAAGAGCAAGGAAATTGGGCCTCCTGTGTTACCTCGGAGGGCAACAAAGGTGTCAAGTGGGCTCATCTTTAGCAGACTGTTCGGAGCCGATTTAGTGATTAACGAACACAGTTCATCAGGTTAAAAGCATTCTGAAAACTCCAAAGTTTATTGATTATCCTGATAAATGTGCATATGCTACAGATCCCCCTTTCCGCACAGGAACTTCGTTGGACGGTAACCAAGTTCGATGGCACATGGATCCGGATGGTCACGCAGCAGGTGGTTCCTGCTGGTCCTTGAGGGAGGGCAGATGAGCACTTGTCTGTGGACTCTTGCATCCCTTTGGTCCCTTTGGATAGGATGAAGGCCAGGCCCAGGGCGAGTGTGTACTTGATTGCCATGGAGAGGCAACGGATTGTGTTGGCAGCAGTCCAAGCTTGGGCTTTAGGTGAGCTGGTCAGGACAGGCAGTCGTGAGAGTGCTTGGAGGCCTGCATCGATGGGAGTACTTACTCACTTAGCTGGGACCCCCCTTTGTCAATCCTCAGTTCCAGTCCTGGATCTAAGGTGTGATGGTGATTCCTGGAGGAGGATGGGATTTCCAATTCTGACTGGTCCTCTTTGCTTGAGAGACAGTACACTGCCAGATGGCTGCGGTGAAGGATGGAACCCAGGGGTACCTGGATCCACTTACTTGGATTGGGCAGGCTGACACGAGTGGCGGTGTTGTGCTGATTGTAGATTAGGATGGCAGCATGAGTGGGGGTGTGGACGAGCAGTCGATCACCCACAATCTCGGCTTGTGTTCCGCTGACTGGGGTGTGAGGCTTGGCCAGGCAGCATGTGTCGCTGGTCATGGGCTGCAACCGGCCCATTCCTTCAGTGTGGTTTCTGCGGAAGAGCTGGTTTGGGCAGAAGTACTGAAAGTCTTTGGTGAAACTACACCTGCAAAAGTGGGGAGCCAGGCACAGCCGTGGGTTGCTGCTGTGGTAGGCTACCACAACTGAGGTGTGTTTCTTGGTATGGGGGTTACGTTGCCACCACCTGACATTGACCTTGTCCTTGGGTCTGGAGATGTTATCTTGTTCACCGCTGGGTGGATTGAGAAGGACGGCCACCTCATTCTGCTCGGGGTCGACATGCAGTAGGATGGCAGCACCCAGGGAGTCGGCGAGGTGGGCTGGAACAGTCTTGGTGGGTCTGCCAGTAGCGAAGTCCAGCACAGTTTGTGTAGGAAACTGAGGAATCCTATTCATAGCCACTCCGTCCATAGAGAAGCTAACTTCTCGCAGCAGGTCTGTCATCAGAGTTATGACCAGCTGATTTTGGGCAAAATCATTTTGGAAGACTGTAAACAGTTGCTTCATTGAGTTCGCCGTTTGGATCAGCAGGAAACTGTGAGTGCGGAGAACCACCGCACTACCTTTCCAGGTTTTGCAGATGGTTTGGCTCTGTGTTGCGAGTTGTTCTCTCAGTTGTGGGCGGAGCTTGTTGCAATGCTGATGAGTGGAGCAGGCTGTGATGAGAGTCGAGTCTCCTGGTTGGTACAGGTGCAACGGCAGTGGCACCTGCCGTGCCGTCAGTAGTTCCGTGGGGAACACCTAAGTTGACTCCTGTATGGTGTCTGTGGCGGCCATGAGCATCAGAGGAGGTTTTACAGTCCAGTCTTTCTGGTCAACTGACCGTGGAAACGTGACTCCTCTGCGTTGCAGTTGAGCTCTGTGATTTGCGTTTGCAGTCTGGACTTGACAGCAAACTTGACATCCTCTGGCGTGCTCTGCCACATCTTGCTGCATGCTGGGCCAGTACGCCACTTGTTTCAAAGTCTCATAAATGGTTCTGGTGCCATGGTGTTTGGCACATGGTGTGTCGTGGGTGTATATCCGTTCACCCCCCTTTTGGCCCTGTGGCAGTACAAGCTTTGGCGCTGTGAGGACATCAGGGACAGACATTAGAAAGTTTATTCCCACACGCAGCATGTGGTCGGTCTCATGCAGTGGTTTGCGGCTAGGGGCCGCCGTGGGACCAGATGCCGTGAACGGGAGGTTGGAGGGGTCTGAGTGGTGGTACAAAACATTTCGAATGGAAATGTTGGAAAGTTTGGTTGTCAGTGGTAGTGGCAGTAAGATGGGAAATGTTGCAGGAACAGTCCGCTGGCTGCGGGTTGTTGTTGCCACACTGAGGGTGGGTGAATGGGGTGGGTATGACCATAGCTTGTTATGCAGGGTGCCAGTCTTGGCCAGGGCATTAGTTTGGTCGTTCACGCCTTTGTCACGCCCTGGTTGCTTTAAGCATCTTTTCACCTTTTCTCCGTAAGCGATCATGTCGTGTGCTTGGGTGAGGTGATCACGTGTCTGGAACAGGTGTTGATGTTTCACCTGCTTGTTGCATTCAGTCTTGAAACCAGTTTGTTTCCAGCCCAGAAGATGGCATGTGAAACAAGGTCTGGCATAGTGTGAGTCTGTGCACATGAGTTCTCTGATGTTATGGACAGAGGAGACTTGAAGAGTTATGAGGGTAGCTGCTGCTTCACCATACTGACATGACTGGGGACCCCACCTGCCGTTCTGTAATTGGCAGGGTTGGTTGTTTAACCATCGTACCCCTGCACTTGCCTGTAGGATGCCCTCATGGATGTAGGAACGTCCATTGACGTAGGCCGTGGGCATTCCTCGGCACGCATTCTCTTTGAGGTACCTGTGACAGGTTGGTTGCTGTTGTTGGGGCACCTTTATCTTAAGTGTCAACGCTGGTGTGCTGTTATAGCAGTTTTGGCAGGCAACTGAGTCTCTGCTCCGTGCAGACTTGTGCTTTCTGGCACGTCGTGGTAGTGGCACTTGCTGGTTCAGCTTCCTGAAGTCGCTGGTGGGTCGCCATTTGCTGTCTGGTTTGACAATGGACCAGGTAGGGACTGAATAGGTGCTGTTGCATGGGCAGATAACACCTTTTCCTTTTGTTGAATGAACAAACTCCTGCACTGGTTCATGTGGGGCGATGTGACCTTTGTACTGCCTGATGAAGGTGGGAGGAGCATTTGGGTGTGTTGCACTATGCACTGTGTGAAGTTTAGTGAGACCACAGCATAAAAAGTCTTTGTCAAATGTCACTTTGAATTTGTTCAAGACGTTTCTGAGTCTTTGACAGTCTGCGTCATTCTTTAGGGCACTTGCATCTTTCTGGATCTGTTGGCCTTTAGGCTCAAACCTTGGGAATGGCTCCTCTGTTGTGGTGTCAGCTGTCAGGTTGGCTGTCAGAGGTGCAGCGCTTTCCTGAGTTTCACAGGCAGGCTGGTTAGCGACTGTGGGTACAGCGAGGTGTTGGTCCTCCATCAGCTCCGTTCTGCGCACCTGTTCTGTGGGTACCAGTTTGATGGAAGTGATGGAGATGCTCTTGACGGATGCTGTGAAACTTGTGTTGTCTAAGCTTCCTTCTGGGACCATGGCAGCTGGTATTAAGTTAATGACTGTTAACCTGAGTTCAAAGTCATTGGGGCCGTGGTCCATTATCCCTTCTAGATGGTGGGCTTTGGGAATGCTGATGTCTGTGACCATGCATTCGTTGAGCCGACTGTGAGCTACATAGGGTGACACTTCAGTTAGCGGTGTGGCTTTTAGAGTGGGTCCAAGTTCCACGCCTTCAGGTGAAAGTGTGAAGGAGCCCAGCGTGTGGCTTAGGGTTTGACCACATTGCCTGTTGAGCCAAACAGCACCCCCTTTGGTGTAAGGTGGTACTACCGTTTCCTGTGTGTGGAGCCAAACAGCACCCCCTTTGGTGTAAGGTGGTACTACAGTTTCCTGTATGTGGATCAGGACGCAGACCTCTTGGATGTTCTGGGCTGACAGGAAGTTGGCAGTGTTGGCAGGAACAACATGGAGCTGTACAGTCATTGGGGCCCACACTAACTCCTTAGCATTGTCAATATGAACTTTAGTGTGCATCAGGAGGTCTGGAAGGACCAGGAAGTGATGAGTTAGACGCCGGTTGTTCCACTTCAAGTTCAAAACGCGGATGTCCTTGGCAGTCGTCGTGGCTGACAGACGAAAGTCCAATGGGAAGAGTGTTTGCATGTTGACAGATGGGAGGTCCGGTTTTTCTTCACTGAGAGCACTGAGCAATGTGTGGCTGAAGTTGTCTGCTCACAGTGTGAGAATAATGTCTGTTGTAGTTACATCATTCAGCTGTGAGTCTGTCATGATCTTGGAGCAGAAGGAGTTAGAGTCTATGGTCGGTTGAAGTGTGCCGGGTAGCGAACTTGAACTGTGCTCAGAGACAGGGTTCCCGCGGTTAGCTGGGAGATTTCCCGCAACCTCTGTGACCTGACCGTCTGGCTCAGGTGGTCTGGGTGACTGGGAAGGCAGAAGTTCACACACTTGAGCCCAGATTTTCAGCGGTCTGGCATTCAATAAGGGCTCAAAACAGTCTAGCAGGTCTTTGTGGGTGAAACAGAGAAACGTGTCCATTTGCGCTACGCACACAGGAGGTACCAGGCTCACTCGACCAATGGTGTGGTGCGTGGGAGCTGTGTGTTCAAGGTGGACCTCATTTGGACTGTGCGACTGCACATTCAGCTCACATCTTTGTGACTTGAGAGTCTGATTTTGTCTTTCAGCTTCATTTCTCAGTCTTTCAAAAAGGTAAGGACAGGTTTCTGGGCAGTGATCGGAGACTGTGTAACTGGTTTGATTTTCTACAGTCTTTTCAGGAGCAGTGTTCTGCTTGGAGTGAGCTTCGTCGACCAAGTTTTGCAGCTGCTGAGTAGACATACTGCGTGAGCAGGCCAAGGCTGCCAGGTGATCACTCACCGCAGGGTGCAGCTCTCGGAGAAACAGAGTTTTGAAGATGAAATCTTCCTCCATTGCTGGCTGATCACGTGCTCTGAAGCAGGCCATTTGCAGTCGACTGTAGCAAGTGTATGGGTTTTTCAGTCTGCCCCGTTTTAGGTCCATGGCAGCAGGGAGCCCTTGATCTGATGCAGGGTCAGAAAGCTTTTGGATCAGAGCCTGTCGCAGGTGCTGGCAGTTGGATGTGACAGCTGCTGGCAAAGTTTCTTGGCCGCTGGACGTTTTGGGCAGTGGACTTTTAACCCCATTTGGAATTAGGGCTTCTTGACTGGTTAGGGGAAACTCTGTGATGTGTGTTTCCCCTCCCATGCCACTTTTCAGCTCTCTGTAACCAGTGTCAAGTTCATTCACATAGTCTCTTTGTTGTTTCGGAGCCATAACTCCTTTCTGGGCCTGTTTAAGATGATTTTCACAGGTCAGGGCTTTAGTGTGTCTGTCTTTCGGCTTAGTCTCCGCTTTGGCTAGGGGAGCTTCGCTGTGTTGGAGTTTTTCAGTCAGTTCTCTACGCTCCACCTCCAGGTGGAGCTCTGCAAGGGCTTTTTGAAGTCTCTGCAGCTCCTCCTGCAGCTCGGGTTTGGATTCATCCGCTGTCCAACGCTGGTCCTGGGTCTCGACGAGTCGCTAATCGTGGTGACGATGAATCTGGGCCTGATTCCTCCGGGCATCCTCCGCCTGGAGCTTGAGGTTGTGGGCGATGGCTCGGATGACTTTCGCCCATTCTTTGTAGCTCGGCGTCGGATCGTGGGCCCTCAGTCGATTCAGGTTGTCGTCCAGCTGCTCGTTGCTTAGGTGCTGGGGATCCACAGCGTCGTTAGGCAGGAACGTGCTGGTCAGGGAGCCCAACCAGGTCTTGAGTCGGTCCCCGTGGGTGCTGGGGCTGGCTGCTCTGAACACGTTAGCTTGCTGTTGGCGAGAGAAAGACAGCACAAACAGAACCAATGCAAGCACGCGCAGAACTAACGACTTATAATAATGCATAATTATATAATTCTTTGGTTTGGTTCCAGTTAACTGGTGCAGACAGTTAGTGGAATGTAGGCTAGACACTTAATTGTCAATAGCCAAAAGGACCACGCGGGTCAATTTGTGTGGGTGAGTGCCGGATTTAAACAAAGAATTTGACAGGCGGTAGCCCTAAGAGTCCTTTGATGACTCTCGCTGCTCGGTCGTCTATCTATTACTTAGTTTTCCGTGATGGCTCTCACAGGCTCTGCTTTTACATGAACTGAAAGAAACAAACACAGTAGACAAGCAAACCAGAACAGAACAGAACAGGATGGATGCAGTTAAATGAAATAGACCGGTAAACAAATAGAGAGGATAAAACAATAAAATAAAACAGAAGGGCTAGAGGGGAGAAGTGAACTTAAACTTCCTATCACAGCTGGGTTTATGACGGGGCCCGGCGAGTGCACTGTTGTGTCATAAAACCTAGAGGGATGGTATGGCTCAAGAGTATAAGGGTTGGCCCGCACCTGAATAATCGAAGAATATGTAATATTCTGTGGCTTTCAATTAGGTGAAGTGACTGTATGTCACTAAATTAGGCCTGGGTGAATTGTGGGTGCTCAGACAAGAACTCAATGGCAGGCAACCTTTCCTCGACGTTCAAACACTCTACTGCGGTGTCCGTGGCCACCTGTCCCCTTTGTAACACGGTGCAACCTCTCAAACAGGGAACATCAGCACAATTGCGCACTTCGGTAAGGTACTTGCGCCAACGACCAGCGTGACCGGTCAAAATTGAGTTTTCCCTGAACTCAGAGTCAGTTACTCCAAACGGGCGGTTCTGTCGTGCAGAAGCCTGAGCAGGGAAATTAAACAAAATTGCCGTTTGTTGTCAATCTGGGCTCGTTGCCTCCCTGTACCTGATACACAACTCGCTGATGTCCTTGCGTGTTGCCCGTGATACGAGGTCAGTATGTCCCCGATTCACACACGGTTAGTGTAAGACCCGCCAGGCCAGGCAGCTCCACTCACTGGAACTCACTGGGGCGACCGTCAACTCACCACCAGACAGTGAAGGGCCTTGTCTGCAAATACACAAGTGGTCACACAAACACAACTTAATTGTAAATTTAAATCTCAGTTTAAATCTTGTTTAAACCAAATTTAAATAATTAAGTGTGTATGACAAAAGAAAATGAGCCTAAAATGACAGTCAGAATGAACTAGTTAAACTAGACTGAAATGAGCAAAAGGGGGTAAAGACAAAAACAAAATAGTTCAGATGCACTTGATTCAAATTTGCATTAAACTAGTGCGCAGAATAGCAGAATGGGAAAAGAGAAAGCAACGAGGATAATTCAGATGCACTTGATTCAAATTTGAATGAAATCTTTTTCAATCAAATTTAAATGAGTGCATAGAATAACAGAATGGGAAAAAGAAAGGAGAAAGCCTTCCCTATTTGTGATTTTTCCTAAAGAGACTTGCTTGTTGATGAGCAAAATGCCAACTGATTGACACTACTTAATTTTAAAATTCAATTAAATGTTATTTAATTAAATTCAAAATAAGTGTATGAAATAAGGGAGGCTTGGGTGTGCGTGAATGTTATTGCCAGCCAATAACAAACAGGACCCAGAACTAAGAGGGAATAAAATAAAACATTAAGTAATAAAAGGAAATGAATTTCCAAAGTAAAAATAAAGAAATAACTTGAGAGAAAGAGAGAGAAAAGACAAAGAGGGAACAGATGAAATAAAACAAAGTAGAATAAAATAAACTAAAATAAAATAAAATAAGAGTAGATCGGTGAACACAGGGAAAGAATACAAGGGGAATTGACTTATCTGGTAGTGTCCACCAGGGGGCGCACTCTCAGAAAGTGAATTCCCTTGTTGGAAGGGAAACTTAAGTTAAATTAAAAATTTAAACGTGTTTAAATTTAAATCAGTAAACCACATTCCAACAACGATTGGAAAGCATAACCACCAAAAGCAAATTACTTTTACAACTCCCCACAGTATAGAGAAGCAACAAGATAATTTGGAGATAATTTCAGTTCAAAGCATGGAGAGCGGCTTTACCTCAGAACGTCCACACGGTGGCGTCAATGAGTCCACACAACCAATAAGTAGGGAGGGGTGCCACACCTGAGCAGACTGCCCTCTGGCGTCTGGTCAGAGTTACTGCATCCCCTATCTTTAATTCGTGATATAAAACGAGCGCTTTGTGGGGTTCTGACCCTTACGCTGTTTTAACTGCGCGATCACGATTGCAACTATAGAACCTCAGCGGATTCTTTCATAAATATATATGTACCGTTTTACTCACGGGTACACAACTCTGGGAATCAGTCCCTTTGGTGCAACTTTAATGCACGCGAATATGTAACTTTTGCGGGGTTTCTTCGCCGCGGTTACTAATCAACATTGGATCAGGATGTTGATATGAGCTCCAAAATTTTACACAGCAATCGTTAAAGCAGATGAACTGCTCTCCGATTAGCTTTGTAAGGGGGATCACGTGGTTTGGGTAGCTAGGCCGAACGACGTAACCCAGGAGCGCCAGCTATATTGTGAATTATTGGACGACACAAATAATTCAATTAAAATAGCGGCAGATAAGGCCTTTTGCAGAGATTAAATAGGAAACTCGCTACAAAATCTCGTTTCAGAACACGCTTAATGACGATCAATTCGTTTCATTCAAGCGGAAATTAATATTAAAACTGTATTGCAAAAGACTGTCGCCCTTTTGCATACGAGTCTGAATATTAATGAACTGCAGTTATTTCATAGTCAACCAAGGCTAGGCCTGCAGTGTTTTTAGACACAAACAGCAGCTTGTTAACGGTGCGTAGAGTGAGGACCCGTGCGTCTTCTCACTGAATAAAGCGCGCATGTACATTAAATCACACACAAATTATTCTACATTGCTCTTTTACCAAAAACCAAGTTTAAAACGTTGCTCGCGAATTCTCCACCAAATAATATGTAACGATGTAGCGGTTATTAATCAATTTATGGATGAAATATGAATATAATAATTCATAAAGACTTATGAATAAATTATGATTCATATATCAACCCAACGGGGAATTAAACATATATTGTGAATTAATTACAACGAATTATAATCAATTACATATATGCTTAGTTCTGGCTTACTAATTATTTAGAGAAACTGTTAGTCTGTCCAGCAAACCGTTGCTTCTCATAGAATATTATGAACCGAGTTATTCTCTGGCCAAGAGAATATTCCTATTATAGCATCAAAGCATAAAACGATCGAAAAAACGTTAAAGTGACTTGGTCTTCAGTTGAAAGAACAAACAGAACAATCGAGTGCGAATAACGTTTTAATATATGCAAACTACGAATACAGAGGTGTTCCTCTCACCAAGAGGACCCCCGATCATGCTCGGTTAGATCTGTGCTTTCCTTCCTGCAAGAGGGCTTGGAGCGAAGGCTGTCTCCCTCCACCCTCAAGGTGTATGTTGCCGCTATTGCCGCACATCACGATGCAGTCGATGGGAAGTCCTTAGGGAAGCACGATCTGATCGTCAGGTTCCTGAGGGGGGCAAGGAGACTGAATCCTCCTCGCCCTCCCTCCATACCCTCTTGGGATCTCACCTTAGTTCTTACATCTCTTCGGCATCATCCCTTCGAGCCTTTGCAGTCAGTTGAGTTAAAAGTACTGTCCCTTAAGACCGTCCTCCTGGTTGCATTGGCCTCGCTCAAGAGGGTAGGGGACCTGCACGCATGTTCGGTCGATGAATCGTGCCTGGAATTCGGGCCTGGGGATTCTCACGTCATCCTGAGACCCCGACCCGGATATGTGCCCAAGGTTCCTACCACTCCCTTTAGAGATCAGGTAGTGAACTTGCAAGCGCTGCTCTCGGAGGAGGCAGACCCAGCCCTGGCTTTGCTCTGTCCAGTTCGCGCTCTGCGCGTTTATGTGGACAGAATTCGAAGCTTCAGGACCTCAGACCAGCTCTTTGTCTGTTACGGAGGCCAGCAGAGGGGAAAGGCTTTCTCCAAGCAGAGGATGGCCCACTGGATAGTGGATGCCATCGCCCTGGCGTATGATTCCCAGGGCGTGCCTTGCCCGTTCGGGTTGAGAGCCCATTCCACTAGAGGAGTGGCTTCTTCCTGGGCGCTGGCTCATGGCGCCTCGCTGACAGATATCTGTAGAGCTGCGGGCTGGGCGACACCCAACACGTTTGCTAGGTTTTGTAGCTTATGTGTAGAGCCGGTATCTTCCCGTGTACTCGCTTCCACTAGCCGGTAGACGCGTTGAGCCCGCTCTAAGTGTCGGCTTGCAATGCCATTCCCGCCCCCTGGGCCGGATACGTGCATCTTTGACTCCAGTCGCGTTCCCCGCTTGGCGAACCCTGTTGAGTTCCTCCGCCTTCCCCTTTGGCTCGGACATTGCAGAGTGTCTGATGCCAGTGCAACATCCGTCTTGACATTGTCTGTTGGTTGGGTTCCATATGTTGTGATCCCTCTACGTGAGTGATCCCATATGTGTATTCTCCACGGTCAAAACTCCCTACGGTGAGCCCGTGTCTTCCCCTTAGCAGAGCCAGCTCTGCTGTCACCTGTCAGATGAGTCTCCCCCTACTCAGGTGGAGCCATCCCAGGGACTCCGTATGCGTACTGCCCCTTGGGCCAGTCCATATGTGTTTTTGCCACGTAAATTCCTTCCCCACATGGTAGGTGGTGGTCTCCGCAGCGTCCCCTTGGGTTTGCTTTCCCAGTGTAGTCTAGTTTACTTAGTGGGTATGTTGGAACAGCAGTAGACTCTCCCGGCGTAAGCTCGCCCCCTTCACCGTCCCATTGGTGCAACGGGTGGCTAGAGCCTGCGCTGGGCACTGGAAGGGGTTTCGTAACTGTGGCGCTTTATTTGGGATCCCAATTCATCGGTCACTACTGATGTACGTCGAACGTGACCGACTGAAAGGGAACGTCTCGGTTACGTATGTAACCCTCGTTCCCTGAAGGAGGGAACGGAGACGTACGTCCCGTCGCCACAGTTTCTGTACCCTCGCTGCAGTGCGGACACCAGTTGTCTCCTCAGCGAAAAACAGAGTGCGATTGCATCTGCTTCCTATTTATATCCACCTGTTAGGGGCAGTGCGCATTATGCAAATATCGCACGCCAATGTTCATTGGCTTGTTTTAGTTCTCTCGAAGCTGATAGGGGCTCTCTAGCGATATTCCAATTCGTCGGTCACTACTGATGTACGTCTCCGTTCCCTCCTTCAGGGAACGAGGGTTACATACGTAACCGAGACGTTTTCCTTCCTGTCTTGACATATGTTTTATTGAAAAAGGATACATTATCAAAGGCAGGGACGTGCACAGGAATTTTGAGGGGCAGTTGCTCTGACCTAAAAAAAAAAGGGCTTTTTTAATGTGTGATTGTGTAAAGGTTTTCACGAGATACCAACCTTTCGCGAACTTGCTTCCAACACTCGTTCTCATGGAGGCGCGGTGTGCACGGAGGGGAGGGGCTGTGCGCGCGCGAGTATGTGAGAGAGACACGTGAGTGAGAGATGCAGGGAAATGAAATGCAGCTGAACGTTTGCTCTATGAAAGACATTGACAAAGACGAAAACTAAGGACATTTAATCTATAATTTTATTTTATTTTAGTTAGTTTTGCCAAACACACATTACAGTTTTGGTTAGTTATCGTTTTTTTGTAATGCCTCGTTTTTATTTTTATTTCAGTTAACGACGATGTTTTTTCCCATCTAGTTTTCGTTTTTTCGTTCGTTTTGGTTAACAATTATAACCTTACTCACCTTTCCGACAACGTTAAGTCGTCTCACCCGACAACCGCGACAATCTCCTTCTAGTGCCGCTCATGCAGGCTCAGCTCAGGTGCCAGTCGCGTGCAGCGCTGCAGCCACGTAAACAGAGTTTGCCCTTCCCCTACTGACTTTCACTTTCGGACGGGTGCCCGAATATGAAAGTGAATGAGGCTTTGCGATTTTTTTTAATTTTTTTTTTTATCTAGGCCTACGTGAAATTCTGCATCCATTGTACGATTTTTTTATTTATTTTTTTCCACCTCGGAAGGGCAACGTGAGTCGAGAAGGGCATATGGGCAGTTGCCTGGGCAACCTGAGCAACCCCCCTGTGCACGTCCCTGATCAAAGGCCCTGCTTTAGCATTTAGTGTACATCACAGTTGTAAAACATTGTTTGCCACTTGCTATTTCTAGTCAGTAAATGGAGGGACATTCTCATTCTAGAGAGCATTTGATTGGACAAAAATGTAGAGTTCATGGAGAATTTTTGGTCCATTTTAATGAATGAAAAACTGTAAGTTTTACAGTTGTGTATAGCTGCTAGAAGTCAATGCTGCGGACATTAGGAGTATGCTAGTAGATGATTTCAAAGCTAATTCACATGCCACAAAAGTTGATTTCATGGGGTCTTTAAAGTCATGTTAGTGGGCAGTTTGTGGTTTTTCAGAGTACTGAAGTGCTAATACAGTCATACTCTGAGTACAGTCATATTTTTTTATAAATCCATTTTAATTTATTATTAAATATAAATATTTATGATTTAATATTAACATTTAATTAATGTTTGTGTGCATCAGGGTCGATATAGTTCTGCCAATAGAATTATAAAACTTGTTTCTGTGTATTTTTGTAAAATTAGTAAAAAAAAAAAAAAAAAAAGAAAAGAAAAGAAAAAAAGTTTAGCTTTAATTTTGTTTCAGCATTAGATATTATCCCGTATAACAGCCCAATTAATTGTTCCTTCTGCCTACGATGACAATTTATAGGAACTGGTGTTGGCTGTTGTACATGTCATTCAGACACCCTGTTTAACACCCTGTCTAATTGGGTAGTGGAGGGGAAGTCAGACTTGAGACATTAACATGAGACCATCCAACATTGATTGAAAATATGAAAGCTACAATAAAGTCATTTTTATTGAATTTTATTGAGTTGTAATGAATATTTAATGCATTACTACAACATTTTAATTCCAGTTTAATTTTATATTTTTAGTATTTTTATCTTTATAATAGTTGTTGATCATATTTCATACAGTTGAATTAATCACACAGGTAATCTTAATAAGCATACATTCTTAAACCTCTAGTCCTCTTCGTTTTGGGGTCACACTTGGCTCCTTCACGGTCAAAAGTGACCAAAGCCTTGAAATGTAACTTTTGTTTTTCATGAAAACCAATTTAATATATTTTTGTTCAATAATATTTTTGGATTATTATTTTAAAAATTTGAAGGTATTTTATGCAGGGCTGTCACTAATGATTATTTTGGTAATCGAGTAATCAGACAATTATTTTGACGATTAATCAAGTAATTGGATATTTTTGTGGTAAGCCTTTAAAATGACTTAAAATACATATATTACAAAAATGAGGCAATAATATTTGGTTCAAATAAAGTACCAAAAGCAAGTAATTATATAGTTTTATTGAACAACACTGTTAAAATACATAATATACATAATATAAACAATCATGGTATGTACATCATGTATTATAACAAATGCCTGCAGAGGGAGCCATCGGCCTGGTGTTGTTACACTTTACAGCAGATCAAATTATTGTTTAATAATGACCAAATGACATTTAATTCAAATGTTTACTTAATCTTTAATATTTATTCATTTCTTTACGATAAAAATGCTACAGCCACTGCAATTTCTTGAACAAGAACATGTGGACATGGTGCTCGAAGAGGGCCGCTACCCTATTTTTACCTTAAGCGTACCGCCAGTTTTCCTTGTGTTCTGGCACTTCTGACATGTTGCATGCACATGCGGAAGCCTGTCGAGCCCTCCCTTCCTCAGCAACACATTTTTAACCAAGCATCAGGATACCGGCACTTTTATTTTTCCACTTCAAGCTTGGCATGTGGACATCAAAACATGCAAACTCAGAGAGCGGGATTAAACTTTTATTTTGAAATCGCAATGAACATGTTTAGAAACATTGATGTATTCTCTTGTGTTGGCGTAGGTTTATAAATAATTTACCTAACAAATCTGATGAAATGGCACACATTGCATTCCCAGATGAATGTTATTAGCAACCCAAACTCGCAGCATGCAGAGATGGAGTTTGAGATGTTTCCCACATGTAAATGATAACAGTTTGTGTGGAGCAGCATTTACTGTGAACGGAGCCGCTCTGAGATGCACGTAACCTACACGCATGTAAATTATTAAAGCGCATTGTGGCGAGCAGGGCGGGTGAGAGCCGTGAGGGAATGGCGCGAGGCTGGTGACGCGAGAGATAATGAGCTCCACCTGCGTGGCGCCTTGAGTCTCTCAAGGAGGAGTTCCGGAAACATAAAAGGAGGAGCGACGACAATGAAGGACGAGAGAGGACCAGGCCTGGATATTATTTTATGTTCCCTTTCGAAAGGGAACTCCACTCTGCGTTGACAGAACGCATTGGGGAACTGTCACATGACCCAGGTGTCGAAAGCACTATCCAACAACTCCAATTCCTATTGGCCGGCGACAGCCTATGACGTCATACGGTGCGACCCGGAAGTATAAAGGGAGCGCCTGGAGAGACAGTCTCTATCCTTTCGTCTTTCGGGACTGTTCGTGTCGTTGCACTGTCTGTTTCTCCAAGTGAGTATTCCCTGTTGAGCTATGTCTGAGGACAAAGTAAAACGTTTTAGGAAGTGTGCAGATCCTCGCCCGAGGTTTTTGACTCCGGAGGATCCTCACACCCTATGTGTTATCTGTCTGGGAGAAGAGCATGCACAGGCAGCGTTTGAGAACGCTGGCTGTGAGAGTTGTGAGGATTTTCCTATGAAAACGCTCCATTCCCGCCTGGCTCTCTTCTCGAGGGGAGAGAGGTCAACACCTGTGCCCGGTGGATCTGGTCCCACTCGCGCTGAGGCCGAGCAGTGGCTGCATTCATGGGGCTCACAGGTGGAGCTCGCCGCCAAGTTTGAGAGAGGTGTTACGGTCTCTCAACCTCGGGCGGCGGCTGGAGGGGATGAGCTCTTGGATGACGATGATGTTCTTTCCTTGACATCATCGGATCCAGGAGTGAGTGCTCTTCTGGCTGAGAGCCCCCGAGAGCGGGAGGTGGCTATGGAAGAGGAAGAAGGGACTGAGGTTGCTTCTTTCTCTTCCAAGCCCCCCTGTCCAGCATATGCCGAATTACTGGAGGTTGTGGAGCGCGCCGCTGGCAGGCTGCAGCTGCCGTGGGAAGGAAAGAGGAAAGAGCCCGCTCGCGGCAGGCTGGACGAACGGTTTCTTTCCGATCACAACCCCGTAATTCCAGTGAGCCTTCCATTCCTTCCAGACCTGCATACTGAGGTTAAGAAGGCATGGAAAAACCCGTATTCGGCCAGAATTCATCTGCATCAGCGGGGAAATTTCGCTGATGTGGAGGGATTGGGCCAGTACGGGTATGTGTCGATGTCTCCCATTGACGAGACGTTCGCAAACTATCTCGCAACGGGCAGCGCACCGACACTTAAAGCTCCGGTTCTGCCGTCCAGACCCCTTAAAATGACATCTCGTCTGAACGGCAGAGCATATGCTGCTGCAGGCCAGGCTGGTGCTGCTTTACACACTATGGCGGTGTTACAAGCATACCAGGCTGACCTGCTTAAGGACCTGGATCAGGGGCAAGGTTTGTCCCCTGAAGCGGTGGCTGAGTTGCGCCAGACCACGGATCTTGCTCTCCAGGCCACCAAGCAGACGGCCGCCTCGATTGGTAGATCGATGGCGGCTATGGTGGCCACGGAGAGACATCTGTGGTTAAACATGGCAGACATCGGGGAGAAAGAAAAGGGCTCTCTCCTCGATGCCCCGGTCTCGCCATCTGAGCTTTTCGGCGGCTCCGTTGAGGCGGTAGTCGGAAAGTTCAGGGAAGCGAGGGCGCGCTCAGCAGCATTTAAGAAATGCATTCCGCACAGGTCCGATTCTGGGCCCAGACGGCCGAGCCGCTCGAGCGCCTCCTCCACCATGGAGTAAGTCGCAGAAGCGGCGGGATGCAAAGAGAAGGAGAGGTGATCTAAGAGAGGTGATCGATCCCCTTTCTTGGCGAGGGGAATTTTTTTTTTTTTTTTTTTTTTTTAGTAAAAATTTTCTTCGCCCCTTCTCTTTGTCCTCCCGGAATACGTTTTTAACTGTGCATGTTCAGCATATAACACCTTTGAACAGTCAGGCCGGTGGCCAGCCTATGATGAAATTTTTTCTGAAGGCCCGCCTTCTGGCTTGATAGTGAAAAGGTTCACGGGTTTACGGAACCAGGGATATCGTTCTTCCCCTTTGGTAAGGATTGAAGACAGAATCTTTGGTCTGTGAGCCACGGGAAGGTAAGACGGGCTATTTGAAATTATTAAAAATTTGGCCTTGTTTTTATTCCTGTATCATTTCCTGAATGTGTAACAGTAAAGGCATTAGGGGTTCTTTGGGCAGAACTGGAGTGTGAGATTGACTGAACGAGCCACAAAATGGCTGCTTTTCAGTTTTTCTCTGTATGTTCAGCCGTTCGGCTATCTTCAGTATAGTTTGAGCTGGCACTCATCACTTCAGTTTATTTGCGGCGGCCTTAGCAGGCTGCCCGGCATTTGAGCTTGATCTTTGCTATTTTTCTCTCTGAAAATAGTTGGTAGAGATTGGGCTTGTTATAGCGCCTGTTGTTGTGATAGGCCTGTACCTGCTGGCCAGGCTAGGACTAAGTTTGCGTATGGTGTATGTGAAGTTAAAACCCCCATATGTATTCTAGTTTTGGCCTCCTCCTGAGGGAGTGGCCAGTATTTGTTTGCCCAGATTGTCCCCTTACTTATGTAGGTGCAATCATGAGTTTAACAGCTAGGTTGTAGACTGTTTTGTTAAAACCTGATGCTGTTTCTCAGGTGGTAGGCCCTTATCTTTGAGCAGATAGTGTTGGCAATACATGTTTGCTAGGCCCCACTCTCTAGAACTTTCATGCTGTGAGAAAAATGTTCTCTTCCGAGCTACTTGATTTCTTTCAAGTTGAGTTGACGATGCATTTAGCTCCATCCTCTAGGCTTGGAGCAGATTTGAGAATCTGTGGTAGGGATATATTTTTCTCCTTTTTCTTAAAGCATGCACATCAAAGTTTCCTTTTGAAGTTCTAGACGTTTGCCCTAAATTTGTATGTGAGCTTAATATGCTGCCACAGGTTGACACCTGCTTATGTATAGTAGGCCCTTTTTGAGAAAAGCTTGGCCTCTATCTAAGTGTTTGGTGACCCCCTTTAAGCCCCAGCTAGGAGAAGTTTTGGTGTCACTGAGTGCATCACCTGTTGGTTTGCATACTCAGGGTAGATAGATCACTTTCTGAATAAATTGTGTATCTGTCAGCTCCCTTTCAGTTATCTGTTTATCAGCTATATTGCATATACAGTGATTGTAGTCTAGATTGTTCAGCCTCTTTCTAGTTAGCAATAGTGTTGTATTGGCTGTTTAATGGATATCAGTTGCTCACATACTGTTTTGTTTTTAAACACTGCTTCAGGCCCTGCAGCATGTTTGTTTGAGGTGGTAGGCTTAATTAGCCTCCCTGAGACCATGCTGGTTGTGTTGGTTCCCTTGGAAAGTGTAGCCTAGCACGGGTAGCTTCCCATAGTTAGTGGGTTAGAACTGGTTCCCTGTAGCTTGGTTCCCTGGAAATCTCACGAGCTGGAGCCACGTGTCATTGAATCGGCAGGCCCCTTCAGGCCTCCTTTTTAGTTTACATGTTGGCACAGATTGTGTTTTTTCTGTGCGGCTCATTATGAGATGTCAGTAGTGAAACCTTACTGAGGTTTGGTTTAACCTATTGTTGCCTCTTTGAGTTGATGATTCTAGCTGAGCTAAGAGCCACCTAGAGTTTAGGTTGGATCTTGTGCTCCTGGAAACGGCCACGAGACTTACGCCATGTGTCCTGAAGGATGCTAAGCCTACGGGCCGCCTTTTTGGATATACTGGCGTTTGTTTAGGTGTATTTCTCTCTGAGAACTATTTTTTATACACTTCGTTGGCCAGGGGCCCAAGTGGTAGATTCAACCCCCTCTTTTGCGGGTTGTTTACCAGGCTTGGGACCTAAACACTGCCACGAGCTGATGCCACGTGTCTGTTGAGGTTATAGGCCTTCCAGGCCTTCCTTAATACGTGTTGGCGTATGCTGTTTTCCTCTTGCTTAAAGAGTTAAATGTGCTTTTACTGAGTACACTGCTTGTTGGATTGTGTTGGGTGGATTATCATAAGAGCACTGTGCAGCTTTCTATTGCTGCCATGGAAGTTGTCTGTCTGCCGCAGGCTTAGACAGATGTTCAGAATGGTTTTTATCAGAAACAGGCTTCTTTCTGAAGTTTACATCTGTTTTTATAAAACTGTTGTCATGTTGCAGTCCCTCTCGGGCCTCCATGAGTATGTGCTCTTGGCATAGTCTACCTGTTAGGTGAGCTCTGCGCTCCCCCTTGGGGTTTGTAATAGTGCTTAGCTCCCTAAGCTGATTATGATGGTTCGGCCTTGATCAGGCCCCATCTTAAGAGTCAGCCCCAGGCTCGTTTTTGCTCCCCTTTTCAGGGTTTTTAGCGCACAGCCTCCTCAGTGCGTTAATTAAGCACTGGGTAGATCCTAGGTTGAGCGGATTATCTCCCCTCAATATGAGGGTTCATAGCACTCAGCTGAGTTCTGCTCTCCAGGATGCCCGTCTCTATGCGTGGGTCTGAGCTGGTTTTTGCCTTTCTGCAGTCACTCTTACCTACTATCTTCCTGAAGAATGTGTTTTAGAGGCTCTGTATTCAGACAGGATTGGCCTGAACTGAGTCTGTTCCCCGAGAAGACCAGGTCGGCCTCCCTGGTGGCAATGAGGGTGACCCTGCTCCCCTCGAGAGTGACTGGCCGAGGTTCCCTTTAGTTCCTTGGCCACATTCCCTTAAAGGGACCACTTTTCTTTACGGAAAATTGGGTTCCGGACGCCTTAGCAATTTCTTTAGGCTCTATTTGTTAAAAGGGAAAGGTAGAAGCCTTTTGGAAGTTCAGCTTGGGCTGTTGGCCAAAGGGAATGCTGTCACTGACAGCCTGGTGTGGCCCGAGGGGGAGTTGCTGGGCAGTTTGAGAACTGCTTTGAGGCCTTTGCCTCAGCCATATTTTTGGCAGGCACTCCCCTCCAGCATGGCGGCGTGGGTATATCGTTCCCCAATGCGTTCTGTCAACGCAGAGTGGAGTTCCCTTTCGAAAGGGAACGTCTCAGGTTACGTATGTAACCATGGTTCCCTGAGAACAGGGAACGAGACTCTGCATTCCTTTGCCATGCTTCAGGTTGCCTGCCTTCAGAACAGTCCCTCAAGACGATAAGATAGAGACTGTCTCTCCAGGCGCTCCCTTTATACTTCCGGGTCGCTCCATATGACGTCAAATAGGAATTGGAGTTGTTGGATAGTGCTTTCGACACCTGGGTCACGTGACGGTTCCCCAATGTGTTCTGTCAACGCAGAGTCTCGTTCCCTGTTCTCAGGGAACCATGGTTACATACGTAACCTGAGACGTTTTATTATGTTTGTGTGGCCGACAGACGTCCGCAAGGTTCTGCCGGCATTACTTTTGTTTTGTATTTGTTTATTTTGAATTAAAGTTATGTTTAACGTTCGCCGGTTCCCGCCTCCTCCTTCCTTATCTACGAACTTTGTTACACGCATATATATTAAACCTGCAGGGCATATATTTATTCAGTTGAATTGCATCCTTTGTGAATTCACAATAGCACTAGGCTATAGTATGGTTTTTAAATGGTTTTAAAATATCGTGCAGCCTTAGAAAACGGTCTAATAATGCAGTTCATGGATTCTTGTCCGTGGAAATTGCCACTTCCAGTATTTTGCCGATTACTCTACACGTGTAAATTGATGGGAAAAATCGATGATTTTTTAAAAAATTGAGTACTATAAATTTAATCGAGGAATCGTGACAGCACTGATTTTATGATACTATGCAATATTTATACAGTGTTTATTAGATATTTTCCCCATTGAAAATAATACACCATTTTTTTTCTAATATATTTTAAAATAATTTTTCAATTAAAACAGTATTCCATGTTAAAATAGAGTCAAGGGGCCCTATCATGCACTCAGCATAATGCAACGCCAGGCATGACGAAAGTGTTTTTTTATAGTTTCAGCCCGACACAGTTATCATTTTCATGTCCAGCACCCACGTGGTTTAAATAGCAAATGCACTCGCACCCATCTGTTCGCCCATGCTTCGCTGGTCTGAAAATGAGGTGTGTTCAGTTGCATTGCTATTTTAAAGCAACTGAAAAACATTGATCAACAAAAACCTGCTCTAAAGTCAATGGTGCAGTATTTTATAATTTGTTTTTATTTATTTAAAGGGCATGTTAGTAATATGTGCCTATAGGTGGGTGCACAACGCATGTACACTCTGCTTGTTACACACACAGGGACACACTGCAGCACACAAAAATTTTTAAATATTAAAAATAAAAGGATTAGTTTCTGGAGAAGCATTCAGTCTTTCTGCTTGCAAATTCCGCCATGTAAATAGTAAATCTGCTATGGTGCAAGCGCACCTGTCTTTTAAAGGGAATAGGAGATGAGACTCTGATTGGTTTATTGCACGTTACACCAAAAACACACCCATGACTCATTAAGAGACTAGGTACAACCCTTTTGGACCATAGAGGATTTGGACATGCCCTAAGTGCACCTGCGCCATGCACTTCAGACCATGTGCTTAGATCATTAAAATAGGGACCAAGGCATTTAAAATACAATTTTTTAAAGGAAGATTAGTGCCATCTGTTGGGAGTAAAACAAGAAAAACTTATGTAATGCCATGGTGTAACTACTAGATTCCTATATAGTTCTAAAGTGCCTTATAAATTCTCTAGTGGTTTTTAGACATACATTTTTATTTTTGTTAAGTTGTGGATTTGGATTTATATTTAGGCATTCTCAAAGACTACTTTTTGTTAAGGTTTATATAATATGGATGTGTCTATTTTGCACTCTTGACATTTTAAAGTGTCACCACTTCATTGCTGTGCACTTTTTTCTGCACAGTTGCTGATTTGTAGTTTGTACCACCAAAAGAGTTTTCGTATTTTTTTGTATTTCACATTCATTTCATATCTCAGCCATTTCTGACCGCGAAGAAGCCAAGTGTGACTATTTTTTTCCCCCAGCCCTTTAACATATCTGAATCATGTCTATGATTTTTTTGAGTGTTCACATAGCTAATGCGACAGTAGTCACCAAGTGTCCACCCATTCTGATGAAGCAAAATAAAAATAAAAAATTCAAAATATAAAATTTTTTGGTCATTTTTGACCGAAGAGGACCAGAGGGTTTGTTTTTATGACAAGTAGTTATTATATCACGAGTCGTGATGTGTATCATAAGAAAGTTGCAGAGACACTGTCCTATTTCAGAATTTCTTACATTTCTTGTAAGTACATATAATTGTGTTGCAGATGTGTATATTTATTGTCTCTGTGTTTGTTCAGACAAAGCTCCAGTGGCTGTGCGAGGAGGTGCGTGAGCGTGAATCCAGTGAGAGGAGGTTAAGGAGGCAACTGCAGCAGCACAAGGAGCAGATGAAAGCACTGAAGCAAAGCAGAGACTCAGAACTGCAGAGCCTCCTGGACCACAGTACCCTGCAGGATCGGCTCATCAAAGACATCCAATCAGAGAAAAGAGGTACTAACTCACCCATTATTCTGCTGCATAAGCTGTACTGTATATACTAGCTGACTTTATACTGGCAGTCAGTTCTGGCAATGGCAACCACATTCGAGGCCACAGCGTTAAATGCAACCCAGTGACATGTGACACTTGTCGCGAAATTACCACGTGGCAGCGCAAAGGGACGGTTTGCACCATTGTGTAAATGAAGATAAAATAATAAAATAAATTACTGGTAATAATAATAATAATAATTATATTACATTTAATCTTAGCATATGTTCCAGCTATTTGAATAGCCTATTGTTACAGTGAAATATTACAGTGACGGCAGACAAAACGCTTGAAACTACATTTAATAATTCACTGATGTATTTCAACAGGTCAGGCATGCACATTGAAACATTTATTCCCATACAAAACAGAGCTCTGCGCATAACATGCAGAAAAATAAAGTGTCCATGAATTAAGAAATTGATGATCACTTTTTATTAAATCTTTCCTTTGTAAATGAATTAAGGACCTGTTGATCACTATTAAAATGATTCTTTGTGACCTACTAAAAATGTGAGAACATTGTTAGGCTATTAATTCGTTCTTATGATTTGAAAAATTAAGAAATGAAAAAAAAAAAAAACGGTTCTAAAAGGTAGCCACAATTTAATTACAGTGCAATTAAAACACAGGGAAGAAATATCCCAATAAAATGTCCTCATGTTTCGAATGATTAATAGCCTAAAACAGTGGTTCCCAAACTTTTTTAGCTTGGAGTACCCCCTGAAGGGATTACCATCCTTCTGTGTACCCCCTCTCTTCCACTTCGACTTCAGTCACACCTTTACCATTAAGCAACAATATTTGCCCCCTAAATTGATTTTCCAGTGCATTTTTTTTTAGCTTTATGAATAACTTTATAAAATAAATAATGTTTTAAATAAAAAATGTTCAATAGAGAAATATGCAATGATGGTAAAACTAAGTAAAACTTTTAAATATTAAACTAAAACTGCCAGTAGGTGGCAGCAAGTCACTGTTTTTATGAGTGAGTCATTGAGTCATTCATTCAGTAACAAAGCAAGTGACTGTGAATGAATCATTGACTCTCGCGATTCATTCAAAGCCGCAGAATTGTTCGCGAAACACAGACGTGTGTTGTAGTTCTGCTGTGGTTTTCATCAGAACTATTATTTCATTGCAAAATAGAGTATTGACAGTACTGTGTTTAAAATGTACGTTTTATTTTTTGGCCTGTTGTATAATAATGTCACGTTTGCAATCATGTGGATATTTGGGAACAATTGCGTTCTTGCTCATTATCATCATTAAATACAAGAACTCACACAAGGTATGTTTGAGTCTTAAATCAAAATTAATCCATTATCTGTGTCTATTTGTTCTTCATGCGAGTATGTGCTGAATCCCCACTTTTACAAAGGTGCATTGTCGAGAACGACAGAAATTTAGCGCGATTTAAGGCAGCAGACTGCACACAGTCTATCATATGCATGCTGCTTGTGTGGATACAGTCATTTTTGACTGCAAATGATGAGGTCATTTGATTAAATGTACTGGATTTACGACATTTTGGCAGTTAGAAATACATGCTCGATTTTGATATTATTTTAAGGTAGAATTAAATGAACTACTCAGCATTTTGTTCACGTACCCCCTTTTGTTCGATAATAGTCCTTGGCTGAAGACATCAACATGGCAAAATTCAGTTGCGGTCAAAGTGCCACCTGTTGGCCGCAGGAAGTGTGGCATTTCGAAATGACTTTGGCATGATTCTCCTGTATTCACTCGCTTACATGCATGTCGCCCACTGTTCACTGTTTTCCTGAGGTCAACGGGTGGCGGTGAGCCCGGGTGCGAGGGCCCTCTCAACGCTGCTTGCAGCTTTAATTAGGGCCCGAGCACCGATGGTGTGAGGACCCTATTGGAATTGCTCCGTTTATTATTATTAGGGGCCAAGCACCGAAGGTGCTTAGGCACCTATTGTTATTGTTGGCGTTCCGTACGCTTATTATTAGGGGCCAAGCACCGAAGGTGCGGAGGCACCTATTGTTTCCGTTAGTTTTCTTCTTCTTCTTATTATTATTATTCTTCCGCTCTTGAAGTCTATGGCAACCCATAGAACCGTATGGTAAAAAGTTATGAAATTTGGCACACTGATAGAGGACAGTCTGAACTGTGTCCATAGCCAATTTGGTGTCTCTAACTCAATCCCTTTAGCGCCACCAGCTGTCCAAATTTGCACTTCTGTTTATGCTAATAACTTTTGAACCGTAAGGGCTAGAAACAAAATTCGAATGCACCCTATGACGTCATTTTCCGTCATGAAAATTTTCCCGCCATTTTGATTTTTCTGAAAAACCTACTTTTTCGAACTGCTCCTAGACCGTTACTCCGATTATCACCAAAATTGAACTAGATCATCTTCAGACCATGACTGCAAAAACTTCTCAAAATCTTTTTGATAGATCGATCCGTTCTCGAATAGGGCACAAATTAATTCAACCAAAAGCTCGCAAAATCACACTTGAGGCTATATCTCCAAAACGATTTATCGTATTCTGACCAAACTTCGAACATGTTATCACAAGCATGACTTGAGGCAACATGCAGTGTTTTGGCGCAGTGCCACCTACTGGTCTGGAGATACGAAAAATGGCTATTTTGGCTAATATCTTCTGAATGGTTTGTCCAAAAAACATAAATATGGTCACGTCAGATTCGGGGAATCATGCCGAGTCAATTGATAACCAATATTACCATATCAGCCATTTTGGCCGTCGGCCATTTTGAATTTTGTGCTAAAATGCTGTATTTTATGAACGCATTAGCATATTGTCACAAAACTCGGTATTGGTCATCAGCACGATGCCCTGAATGAGCCTGAGAAGTTTCGGACTAGCGCCACCTAGTGGTAAAATCAAATATTCAAATGCTTATCTCTATGGGTGTGGTCAACTTATTTTCAAAAGAGTCATGACCTTTGACTCCTGAATCCCTGGTGAGTCCAACGATACCAAACTTGCTAGGTATTGACTTATGATTTTTCCGCCATATTGAATTTTGCGAAAAACCTACTT
This sequence comes from Ancherythroculter nigrocauda, assembly GCA_036281575.1. Taxonomy (NCBI): domain Eukaryota; kingdom Metazoa; phylum Chordata; class Actinopteri; order Cypriniformes; family Xenocyprididae; genus Ancherythroculter; species Ancherythroculter nigrocauda. The sequence goes on along the minus strand of VTFQ01000014.1, from coordinate 16,840,249 downwards.
TTTCGAACTCCTCCTAGGCCGTTGATCTGATTATCATGAAAATTGAACCAGATCATCTTCAGACCATGACTGCAAAAACTTCTCAAAATCTTTTTGATAGATCGATCCGTTCTCGGATAGGGCACAAATGAATTCAACTAAAAGCTCGCAAAATCACACTTGAGGCTATATCTCCAAAACGATTTATTGTATTCTGACCAAACTTCGAACATGTCATCACAAGCATGACTTGAGGCAACATGCAGTGTTTTGGCGCAGTGCCACCTACTGGTCTGGAGATACGAAAAATGGCTATTTTGGCTAATATCTTCTGAATGGTTTGTCCAAAAAACATAAATGTGGTCACGTCAGATTCGGGGAATCATGCCGAGTCGATTGATAACCAATATTACCATATCAGCCATTTTGGCCGTCGGCCATTTTGAATTTTGTGCTAAAATGCTGTATTTTATGAACGCTTTAGCACATCGTCACAAAACTCGGTATGGGTCATCAGCACAATGCCCTGAAGGAGCCTGAGAAGTTTCACACCAGCGCCACCTAGTGGTAAAATCAAATATTCAAATGCTTATCACTTTGACTGTGGTTGACTTATTTTCAAAAGAGTCATGACCTTAGACTCCTGAATCCCTTCTGAGTCCAACGGTACCAAAAATGCTAGGTTTCCACTTATGGTTTGTCCGTCATGTTGAATTTTGCGAAAAACCTGCTTTTTCGAACTCGTCCTAGACGCTTCATTTATTTGTCATGAAAATCAAATCAGATCATCTTCAGTCCATTGTGGCAAAAAGTTATCAAAAGCTTTTTGATAAACTCAACCATTCTCAAAAAACACGCAAAATAATTTAACACAGAGCACCCAATTTGGACTCATGGCTGTATCTCTGCAATGCTTTATCATATTTAGACTAAACTTCATAAATATCATTCCAAGCAAGACCAGAGCCTACATGCTGAGTTTCGTCATAACGCCACCTACTGGTCTGGAGATATAAAATAGCAAAAATAGCCATCATTTTTGCTTATAGCTTCAGATAGGTTTGTCCAAAAATCATAAAGTTGGTCTTTTTCAATTCGGAGCATCATGCCGAGTCGAATGATATCCAATTTTCTCATGTCGGCCATTTTGGCCATCTGCAATTTTGAATTTTGTTTTAAAATCCTGTATTTTATGAACGCATCAGCGTATCGTTACGAAACTCTGTATGGGTCATCAGCACAAGGCCCTGAAGGAGTCTGAGTAGTTCCAGCGCCACCTAGTGTTTTTTTTTTTTTCATATGCTTATAAATTTTGATCTGGTTGATTTATTTTTATGGGAGTCATATCCTAAGCGAGTGTCATTGTCACCTCATTCTGACCATACCACATTCATTTGGTCACAGCTCCACCTATTGGTCGAAAGTGATAAACCAGTAAATCACTATTATTGATTGTATATATCATTTTCCAACACCTTTGCCTTAAATGATCTTAATAGGTTTTTAATTGCTCAAACTTGCAGCTGGTCGAATGCTCCCAGTCATGTTGGCTGGCTTGTTGTGCCTTTTTTGCTTGGCCCCGTAATTGCTGCTTGCAGCTATATTTATTCTTCTTCTTCCGCTCTTGAAGTCTATGGCAGCCCATAGAACCGCTTGCGGGAAAGTTATGAAATTTGGCACACAGTTAGAGGACAGTCTGACCTTTGTCCATAGCAAATTTGGAGTCTCTAACTCAATCCCTTTAGCGCCACCAGCTGTCCAAATTTGCACTTATGTTTATGTTAATAACTTTTGAAATTCTTTTCCCCCCTGATTCCGTGGGTCAAGACGAATCGATTGCACCCTATGAAGTCATTTTCCGTCATGAAAATTTTTCCGCCATTTTGAATTTTCTGAAAAACCTACTTTTTCGAACTCCTCCTAGGCCGTTACTCCGATTTTCATGAAAATTTAACCAGATCATCTTCAGAGCATGCCAAGAAAAAGTTATGGAATTCAAGTCAATTCCTCAAACCGTTTTCGTAAAATAAGCGAACGAATTGTGCATAGTGCTTGCGAAAATGGACATAAGGCTGTATCTCCGCAACGCTTTATCGTATTCAGACCAAACTTGGTACATGTCATCACAAGCATGACCAGAGGCATCATGCAGTGTTGTGGCGCAGCGCCACCTACTGGTGCAGAGATATGAAAAATGGTCATTTTTGCTTATAACTTCTGATGGTTTTGTCCAAAAATCATAAATTTGGTCTCGTTAGATTCAGGGCATCATGTCGAGTCGATTGATATCCAATTTTCCCATATCTGCCATTTAGGCCGTCGGCCATTTTGAATTTTGTGCTAAAATGCTGTATATTTTACGAACGCATTAGCATATCGTTACGAAACTCGGTATGGGTCATCAGCACAATGCCATGAAGGAGCCTGAGAAGTTTCGGCACAGCGCCACCTTGTGGTCAAAAGTTATAACAAAATTTACAAAAATGCTAATAACTTTTGACTGTATTCACCAATTGTAATGAAACTGGTCTCAGTAGATTCCTTGGGTCATGCTGAGAACATAGATATCAAATTTTCCATAGTCAGCTAAACTTCCTGTCCGCCATATTGTTTTTCTTTAAAAACCTACTTTTTCGAACTCCTCCTAGACCGTTGCTCCGATTTTCACCAAAATTGAACCGTGTCATCTTCAGACCATGCCGACAAAAAGTTATGGATTTCAAGTCGATACGTCAAACCGTTTTCGTATACCGGATCAACGAATTTAAGGCATGATGCAAAACAAACTCTTGAACCTGTATCTCCGTAATGCTTTATCGTATTTAGACCAAACTTGGTACATCTCATCAAAATCATGACATGAGGCATCATGCAGCGTTTCATCGCAGTGCCGCCTACTGGTGCGGAGATAAGAAAAATGGCTATTTTTGCTTATAACTTCAGATGGGTATGTCCAAAAATCATAACTTTGGTCTCGTTGGATTCAGGGAGTCATGCCGAGTCGAATGATATCCATTGTTCCCATTTCAACCATTTTGGCCGTCGTCCATTTTGAATTTTGTGCTAAAGTGCTGTATTTTATGAACGCATTCAAGTATCGTTACGAAACTCGGTATGGGTCATCAGAACAATGCCCTGAAGGAGCCTGAGAAGTTTCGGACCAGTGCCACCTTGTGGTCAAAGGTTATTATGAAATTTACAAAAATGTTAATAACGTTTGAATATATTTACCGATTGTAATGAAACTGGTCTCAGTAGATTCCTTGGGTCATGCCGAGAACACGGATATCAAATTTGCTATAGTTGGCTGAACTTCCTGTCCACCATATTGTTTTTCTTTAAAAACATACTTTTTCGAACTCCTCCTGGACCATTGCTCCAATTTTCACCAAAATCGAACCGTATCATTTTCAGACCATGCAGACAAAAAGTTATGGATTTCAAATCGATATGTCAAACCGTTTTCGTATAACAGAGCAAAGAATTTGAGGCATGATGCAAAAACGACACTTGAAGCTGCATCTCTTCAGTGCTTTATCATATTCAGACCAAACTTGGTACGTGTAATCACTATCATGACCTGAGGCATCATACAGTGTTTCGGCGCAGCGTCAGCTACTGGAGTGGAGATATGAAAAATGGCTATTTTTGCTTATAACTTCTGATGGGTTTGACCAAAATTCATAAATTTGGTATGGGTCATCAGGACAATGGAGCGAAATCCGAGACCGAACAGGAAGTGAGATATTTTGAGTTAATTCACCGTTTTTTGCATTTTCCAGACGTTGTACTTTAACGAACTCCTCCTAGAGCTTTTATCAGATCAATGTCATATTTGGTCAGTCTAATCTAAAGGCCTTTGCGATGTTAAATTGCGAAGATCTAGAGTTTTCACTGAAGGGCTTGTCTGTGGCGGCCTGACAAATTTTGATGTTTCGCCATGAAAAAGGAAGTTGTTGTAACTCAGACAAACAATGTCCGATCTGCCCCAAACTTCACATGCTTTATTAGAGTCCTGACCTGAAGACATCTTCATAACAATATTCAGTTACAGTCATAGCGCCACCTGCAGGCAACAGGAAATGACATGTTTTACACTGTGATTAACTCCTCATGGAGATTTAACCAGATCAACATCATATGTTGTCAGTCTAATCTTAAGACCTTAGCGATGATAAATATCAAAGATCTTGAGTTTTCGGTGAAGGGCGTGTCCGTGGCGGCCTGACAAAGTCTGATGTTTCGCCATGAAAGAGGAAACTGTTGTAACTCAGGCATACTATGTCCGATCTGCTCCAAACTTCACATGTGTGATAAGAGTCTTAGCCTAAAGACGTCTATATGATAATATTCAGTTAGTCATAGCGCCACCTGCTGGCAACAGGAAGTGGCATGCTTTATACTGTAATTCACTACCAGATCCACATTTCATCGTGCCACGAAGTACCAGACATTCTAGAAACACGTTAAACCATGCAACACTTGGCTGAGTGCTAATGTATGCGATTAACGCCACGAAAGAAACAGGAAGTTGTTGTAACTCAGGCATACAATGTCCGATCTGCTTCAAACTTCACGTGTTCAATGATAGTCCTGGCCTGAAGACATCAACATGGCAAAATTCAGTTACGGTAAAAGCGCCACCTGTTGGCCGCAGGAAGTGTGGTATTTCGAAATGACTTTGGCATTATTCTCCTGTATTCACTCACTTAAATGAATGACGCCCACTGTTCACTGTTTTCCTGAGGCCAACGGGTGGCGGTGAGCCCGTGTGCGAGGGCCCTTTCATCGCTGCTTGCAGCTTTAATTATTAGGGCCCGAGCACCGATGGTGTGAGGACCCTATTGGAATTGCTCCGTTTATTAGGGGCCAAGCACCGAAGGTGCTTAGGCACCTATTGTTATTGTTGGCGTTCCGTACGCTTATTAGGGGCCAAGCACCGAAGGTGCTTAGGCACCTATTGTTATTGTTGGCGTTCCGTACGCTTCTTCTTCTTCTTCTTCTTCTTCCGCTCTTGAAGTCTATGGCAGCCCATAGAACCGCTTGCGGGAAAGTTGTGAAATTTGGCACACAGTTAGAGGACAGTCTGACCTTTGTCCATAGCAAATTTGGAGTCTCTAACTCAATCCCTCTAGCGCCACCAGCTGTCCAAAGTTGCACTTATGTTTATGTTAATAACTTTTGAACCGTAAGGGCTAGAAACAAAAATTTCAAACAAAAATCTTTTTTCCCCTGATTCCTTGGCTCAAGTCGAATCGACCGCACCATATGACGTCATTTTCCGTCATGAAATTTTTTCCGCCATTTTGAATTTTCTGAAAAACGTACTTTTTCGAACTCCTCCTAGGCCGTTACTCCGATTTTCATGAATATTTAACCAGATCATCTTCAGAGCATGCCAAGAAAAAGTTATGGAATTCAAGTCAATTCCTCAATCCGTTTTTGTAAAATAAGCGAACAAATTGTGCATAGTGCTTGCGAAAATGGACATAAGGCTGTATCTCCGAAACGCTTTATCGTATTCAGACCAAACTTGGTACATGTCATCACAAGCATGACCAGAGGCATCATGCAGTGTTGCGGCGCAGCGCCACCTACAGGTGCAGAGATATGAAAAATGGTCATTTTTGCTTATAACTTCTGATGGTTTTGTCCAAAAATCATAAATTTGGTCTCGTTAGATTCAGGGCATCATGTCGAGTCGATTGATATCCAATTTTCCCATATCGGCCATTTAGGCCGTTGGCCGTTTTGAATTTTGTGCTAAAATGCTGTATTTTACGAACGCATTAGCGTATCGTTATGAAACTCGGTACGGGTCATCAGCACAATGCCCTGAAGGAGCCTGCGAAGTTTCGGCACAGCGCCACCTTGTGGTCAAAAGTTATAACAAAATTTACAAAAATGCTAATAACTTTTGACTGTATTCACCAATTGTAATGAAACTGGTCTCAGTAGATTCCTTGGGTCATGCTGAGAACATAGATATCAAATTTGCCATAGTCAGCTAAACTTCCTGTCCGCCATATTGTTTTTCTTTAAAAACCTACTTTTTCGAACTCCTCCTAGACTGTTGCTCCGATTTTCACCAAAATTGAACCGTGTCATCTTCAGACCATGCCGACAAAAAGTTATGGATTTCAGGTCAATACGTCAAACCGTTTTCGTATACCGGAGCAACGAATTTAAGGCATGATGCAAAACAAACTCTTGAACCTGTATCTCCGCAATGCTTTATCGTATTTAGACCAAATTTGGTACATCTCATCAAAATCATGACATGAGGCATCATGCAGCGTTTCATCGCAGTGCCACCTACTGGTGCGGAGATAAGAAAAATGGCTATTTTTGCTTATAACTTCAGATGGGTTTGTCCAAAAATCATAACTTTGGTCTTGTTGGATTCAGGGAGTCATGCCGAGTCGAATGATATCCAATTTTCCCATTTCAACCATTTTGGCTGTCGTCCATTTTGAATTTTGTGCTAAAGTGCTGTATTTTATGAACGCATTCAAGTATCATTACAAAACTCGGTATGGGTCATCAGGACAATGCCCTGAAGGAGCCTGAGAAGTTTCGGACCAGTGCCACCTTGTGGTCAAAAGTTATTATGAAATTTACAAAAATGTTAATAACGTTTGAATATATTTACCGATTGTAATGAAACTGGTCTCAGTAGATTCCTTGGGTCATGCCGAGAACACGGATATCAAATTTGCTATAGTTGGCTGAACTTCCTGTCCACCATATTGTTTTTCTTTAAAAACATACTTTTTCGAACTCCTCCTAGACCGTTGCTCCGATTTTCACCAAAATCGAACCGTATCATTTTCAGACCATGCAGACAAAAAGTTATGGATTTCAAGTCGATATGTCAAACCGTTTTCGTACACCGGAGCAACAAATCTGAGGCATGATGCAAAAACGACTCTTGAAGCTGTATCTCTGCAATGCTTTGACATATTGACACCAAACTTTGCGATTGTCATTGTCACCTCACTCTGACCATACCACATTAATTTGGTCACAGCGCCACCTATTGGTCGAAAGTGATGAAACAGTAAATCCTCATTTTTTTATCATTTATCAGCTCTTTTGCCTAAAATTATCTTAATGGGTCTTTAATTGCTCACTGTTGCAGTTGGTCTGATGCTTACAGCCATGTTGGCTGGCTTCTTGTGCCGTTTTTGTGCTTGGCCCCGTAATTGCTGCTTGCAGCTATATTTAGGGGCCAAGCACCGAAGGTGCGGAGGCACCTATTGTTATTGTTGGCGTTCTTTTTATTCTTCTTCTTCTTCTTCTTCTTCTGCTCTTGAAGTCTATGGCAGCCCATAGAACCGCTTGCGGGAAAGTTATGAAATTTGGCACACAGTTAGAGGACAGTCAGAGCTATGTCCATAGCAAATTTGGAGTCTCTAACTCAATGCCTCTAGCGCCACCAGCTGTCCAAAGTTGCACTTATGTTTATGTTAATAACTTTTGAACCGTAAGGGCTAGAAACAAAAATTTCAAACAAAAATCTTTTTTCCCCTGATTCCTTGGCTCAAGTCGAATCGACCGCACCATATGACGTCATTTTCCGTCATGAAATTTTTTCCGCCATTTTGAATTTTCTGAAAAACGTACTTTTTCGAACTCCTCCTAGGCCATTACTCCGATTTTCATGAATATTTAACCAGATCATCTTCAGAGCATGCCAAGAAAAAGTTATGGAATTCAAGTCAATTCCTCAATCCGTTTTTGTAAAATAAGCGAACAAATTGTGCATAGTGCTTGCGAAAATGGACATAAGGCTGTATCTCCGAAACGCTTTATCGTATTCAGACCAAACTTGGTACATGTCATCACAAGCATGACCAGAGGCATCATGCAGTGTTGCGGCGCAGCGCCACCTACAGGTGCAGAGATATGAAAAATGGTCATTTTTGCTTATAACTTCTGATGGTTTTGTCCAAAAATCATAAATTTGGTCTCGTTAGATTCAGGGCATCATGTCGAGTCGATTGATATCCAATTTTCCCATATCGGCCATTTAGGCCGTTGGCCGTTTTGAATTTTGTGCTAAAATGCTGTATTTTACGAACGCATTAGCGTATCGTTATGAAACTCGGTACGGGTCATCAGCACAATGCCCTGAAGGAGCCTGCGAAGTTTCGGCACAGCGCCACCTTGTGGTCAAAAGTTATAACAAAATTTACAAAAATGCTAATAACTTTTGACTGTATTCACCAATTGTAATGAAACTGGTCTCAGTAGATTCCTTGGGTCATGCTGAGAACATAGATATCAAATTTGCCATAGTCAGCTAAACTTCCTGTCCGCCATATTGTTTTTCTTTAAAAACCTACTTTTTCGAACTCCTCCTAGACCGTTGCTCCGATTTTCACCAAAATTGAACCGTGTCATCTTCAGACCATGCCGACAAAAAGTTATGGATTTCAGGTCAATACGTCAAACCGTTTTCGTATACCGGAGCAACGAATTTAAGGCATGATGCAAAACAAACTCTTGAACCTGTATCTCCGCAATGCTTTATCGTATTTAGACCAAATTTGGTACATCTCATCAAAATCATGACATGAGGCATCATGCAGCGTTTCATCGCAGTGCCACCTACTGGTGCGGAGATAAGACATAACTTTGGTCTTGTTGGATTCAGGGAGTCATGCCGAGTCGAATGATATCCAATTTTCCCATTTCAACCATTTTGGCTGTCGTCCATTTTGAATTTTGTGCTAAAGTGCTGTATTTTATGAACGCATTCAAGTATCATTACAAAACTCGGTATGGGTCATCAGGACAATGCCCTGAAGGAGCCTGAGAAGTTTCGGACCAGTGCCACCTTGTGGTCAAAAGTTATTATGAAATTTACAAAAATGTTAATAACGTTTGAATATATTTACCGATTGTAATGAAACTGGTCTCAGTAGATTCCTTGGGTCATGCCGAGAACACGGATATCAAATTTGCTATAGTTGGCTGAACTTCCTGTCCACCATATTGTTTTTCTTTAAAAACATACTTTTTCGAACTCCTCCTAGACCGTTGCTCCGATTTTCACCAAAATCGAACCGTATCATTTTCAGACCATGCAGACAAAAAGTTATGGATTTCAAGTCGATATGTCAAACCGTTTTCGTACACCGGAGCAACAAATCTGAGGCATGATGCAAAAACGACTCTTGAAGCTGTATCTCTGCAATGCTTTGACATATTGACACCAAACTTTGCGATTGTCATTGTCACCTCACTCTGACCATACCACATTAATTTGGTCACAGCGCCACCTATTGGTCGAAAGTGATGAAACAGTAAATCCTCATTTTTTTATCATTTATCAGCTCTTTTGCCTAAAATTATCTTAATGGGTCTTTAATTGCTCACTGTTGCAGTTGGTCTGATGCTTACAGCCATGTTGGCTGGCTTCTTGTGCCGTTTTTGTGCTTGGCCCCGTAATTGCTGCTTGCAGCTATATTTAGGGGCCAAGCACCGAAGGTGCGGAGGCACCTATTGTTATTGTTGGCGTTCTTTTTATTCTTCTTCTTCTTCTTCTTCTTCTGCTCTTGAAGTCTATGGCAGCCCATAGAACCGCTTGCGGGAAAGTTATGAAATTTGGCACACAGTTAGAGGACAGTCAGAGCTATGTCCATAGCAAATTTGGAGTCTCTAACTCAATGCCTCTAGCGCCACCAGCTGTCCAAAGTTGCACTTATGTTAATGTTAATAACTTTTGTACCGTAAGGGCTAGAAACAAAATTCTTTTTTCCTCTGATTCCTTGGGTCATGTCGAATCGATCGCACCCTATGACGTCATTTTCCGTCATGAAAATTTTTCCGCCATATTGAATTTTCTGAAAAACATACTTTTTCGAACTCCTCCTAGGCCGTTACTATCATTATGAAACTCGGTATGGGTCATCAGGACTATGCCCTGAAGGAGCCTGAGAAGTTTCGGCACAGCGCCACCTTGTGGTCAAAAGTTATAACAAAATTTACAAAAATGCTAATAACTTTTGACTATACTAACCGATTGTAATGAAACTGGTCTCAGTAGATTCCTTGGGTCATGTTGAGAACATAGATATCAAATTTGCTGTAGTCGGCTGAACTTCCTGTCCGCCATATTGTTTTTCTTTAAAAACCTACTTTTTCGAACTCCTCCTACACCTTTGCTCTGATTTTCACCAAAATTGAAATGTATCATCTACAGATGATGCCGACAAAAAGTTATGGATTTCAAGTCGATACGTCAAACCGTTTTCGTATACCGGAGCAATGAATTTGAGGCATGTTGTAAAACCCACTCTTGTAGCTGTATCTCTGCACTGCTTTATCGTATTCAGACCAAACTTGGTACCTGTCATCACAAGTATGACCTGAGGTATCATGCAGTGTTTCGGCGCAGCGCCACCTACTGGTGCGGAAATATGAAAAATGGATATTTTTGCTTATAAATTCTGCTGGGTTTGTCCAAAAATCATAAATTTGGTCTCGTTGGATTCGGGGAGTCATGCCGAGTTGAATGATATCCAATTTTCCCATTTCAACCATTTTGGCCGTCGGCCATTTTGAATTTTGTGCTAAAATGCTGTATTTTATGAACGCATTCAAGTGTTGTTACGAAACTTGGTATGGGTCATCAGGACAATGCCCTGAAGGAGCCTGAGAAGTTTCGGACCAGCGCCACCTCGTGGTCAAAAGTTATAACAAAATTTACAAAAATGCTAATAACTTTTGTCTATATTAACCAATTGTAATGAAACTGGTCTCTGTAGATTCCTTGGGTTATGCTGAGAACATAGATATCAAATTTGCCATAGTCAGCTAAACGTCCTGTCCGCCATATTGTTTTTCTTTAAAAACCTACTTTTTCGAACTCCTCCTAGACCGTTGCTCCGATTTTCACCAAAATTGAACCGTGTCATCTTCAGACCATGCCGACAAAAAGTTATGGATTTCAAGTCCATATGTCAAACCGTTTTTGTATACAAGAGCAAAGAATTTGAGGCATGATTCAAAAATGACTCTTGAAGCTGTATCTCTTCAGTGCTTTGACATATTGACACCAAACTTTGGAAGTGTCATTGTCACCTTACTCTGACCATACCACAACAATTTGGACACAGCGCCACCTATTGGTCGAAAGTTATGAACCAGTAAATCCTCATTTTTGATAATTTTTCAGCTCTTATGCCTAAAATGATCTTAATACGTCTTTAATTGTTCACTGTTGCAGTTGGTCTGATGCTCCCAGCCGTGTTGGCTGGTTTCTTGTGCCGTTTTTGTGCTTGGCCCCATAATTGCTGCTTGCAGCTATATTTATTATTATTATTATTAGGGGCCAAGCACCGAAGGTGCGTAGGCACCTATTGTATCTGTTGGCGTTCTTTTTCTTTTTAATTATTAGGGGCCAAGCACCAAAGGTGCTTAGGCACCTATTGTTATTGTTGGCGTTCCGTACGCTTATTAGGGGCCAAGCACCGAAGGTGCGGAGGCACCTATTGTATCCGTTGGCGTTCCTTTTTTATTTTTTATTATTAGGGCCCAAGCGAATTAAGCGCGCAGGGCCCTCTTGTTCTTCTAAGGATTATTATTATTTTTTTTTTTTTTTTTTTTTCCGTCTTCCGGGGCTTTTTGGGGGCCTTAACATGCTCAAAAACTCTTGAAAATTGGCACACACATTGGAATCCGCGGCCATTAGGACGCCCCAGAGGCTGGTATCCGGGCGTGGCAGGGGGGCTCGACAGCGCCCCCTTGAAAAAAGTCTGAAAATTTGGTCCATATATTAAACACGCTTGCACGTATTAGTATGAAACTCGGTACACATATAGACCTCATCGGGCCGAACAACTTTCGTACTCTAAGTTAAACGCCACGCCAACAGGAAGTCAGCTATTAAGGGTTGTTTGAAAAACGCATGCTCTGGAATTTGATATACTCCTCCTAGACGATTAATCCGATCGCCACCAAACTCGGTCAGCATGAAGTCAAGACACTGATGATTAAAAATTGCCAGGGGATTTTTGATATCTCGAACGGTTTGGCCGTGGCGAGGCAACGAATTTATGGCGAGAAAAAGGAAACAGGAAATGTGTTATAACGTCTGCATACATATATTGATCTTTATGAAACTTCACGAGTGTGTTGGTTGTAGTAGTCTGATCACATGGATGTGACTATTGTGAGTCAAAGTTATAGCGCCACCAACTGGCAGCAGGAAGTGTATCACTTTTTGAAATGCTTTGAGATCACCCTCTTATTTTTACCTGATTTGCTTCAAACTTCATCAATGTAATGGCAATACACAGCAGATGTAGACCTATGACAGGATTTTTGATATTTGAAATATTGTTGCCATGGCAACAGGTCAAACTGTAATAATATTCTTGAGTGTTTTTGAGGCTCTTAACATGCTTTAAATTGCATGAAACTCGACACACACATCAATATTGTCAACCAGTAGACATGGACAAAGCCATAGAAATGGGCGTGGTGGAGGGGCTCAGTAGCGCCACCTTTTGACAAAAGTGGGGGGGTTAGATTTCCTACAGTCACCAAACTCGGTACACATATTGTTCTCATCAAGCCGGACAATTTTCTAATTTACATTCATTAGCTCCGACCAACAGGAAGTCGGCTATTTTTGTTTGAATGTTAATTTTTTGAAAAAACAGGCTATGAATTTTATACTACTACTCCTACAGGGTTTATCCAATTTACACCAAGCTTTTTTTAACTTGTTGCTAACACATTGAAGTTGTTTAATTGCAAACGGATTTTGGATACCTCAAACGGTTTGGCCGTGGCGAGGCAACAAATTTATGGCGAGAAAAAGGAAACAGGAAATGTGTTATAACGTCTGCATACATATATTGATCTTTATGAAACTTCACGAGTGTGTTAGTTGTAGTAGTCTGATCACATGGATGTGACTATTGTGAGTCAAAGTTATAGCACCACCAACTGGCAGCAGGAAGTGTATCACTTTTTGAAATGCTTTGAGATCACCCTCTTATTTTTACCTGATTTGCTTCAAACTTCATCAGTGTAATGTCAATACACAGCAGATGTAGACCTATGACAGGATTTTTGATATTTGAAATATTGTTGCCATGGCAACAGGTCAAACTGTAATAATATTCTTGAGTGTTTTTGAGGCTCTTAACATGCTTCAAATTGCATGAAACTCGACACACACATCAATATTGTCAACCAGTAGACATGGACAAAGCCATAGAAATGGGCGTGGTGAAGGGGCTCAGTAGCGCCACCTTTTGTCAAAAGTGGGGGGGCTAGTTTTTCCTACAGTCACAAAATTCTGTACACATATTGTTCTCATCAAGCTGGACAATTTTCTAATTTACATTCATTAGCTCCGACCAACAGGAAGTCGGCTATTTTTGTTTGAATGTTAATTTTTTGAAAAAACAGGCTATGAATTTTATACTACTACTCCTACAGGGTTTATCCAATTTACACCAAGCTTTTTTTAACTTGTTGCTAACACATTGAAGTTGTTTAATTGCAAACGGATTTTGGATATCTCAAACGGTTTGGCCGTGGCGAGGCAACGAATTTATGGCAAGAAAAGGGAAACAAAGTGTTATAACTTCTGCATACATTAATTGATTTTGATGAAACTTTGGCTTAGTCTTCGTTGTACAAGGCTGATCACATGGATTTGACTATTGTGATTCAAAGTCATAGCGCCACCAACTGGAAGCAGAAAATGTGTCACTTTCAGCATACATTGAGATCACCCTCTTATTTTTACCTGATTTGCTTCAAAATTCATCAGAATAATGTTAAAACTTGGCACATGTAATCCTTTGAAAATGGGCAGGGAGGAGGGGCTCTATAGCGGCACCTTGTAGTGCAGTAAATGTGGAGTGAATTTGACATAGTCCTTTGATGTTTAACCATTTTAAGTGCCTATTGCCCGCCGTGCACAGTTGCCCTGAAGCCACCGGGGTGGCGGTGCCACCGGGCTTGGGCCCGCCATCGCTGCTCGCAGCTATATTTAGGGGCCAAGCACCGAAGGTGCTTAGGCACCTATTGTATCTGTTGGCGTTCCGTACGCTTATTATTATTCTTCTTCCGTTTCTTCTTCCGCTCTTGAAGTCTATGGCAGCCCATAGAACCGCTTGCGGGAAAGTTGTGAAATTTGGCACACAGTTAGAGGACAGTCTGAACTATGCCCATAGCAAATTTGGAATCTCTAACTCAATCCCTCTAGCGCCACCAGCTGTCCAAAGTTGCACTTATGTTTATGTCAATAACTTTTGAACCATAATGGCTAGAAACAAAATTCTTTTTTCCTCTGATTCCTTGGGTCAAGACGAATCGACTGCACCCTATGACGTCATTTTCCGTCATGAAAATATTTCCGCCATTTTGAATTTTCTGAAAAACGTACTTTTTCGAACTCCTCCTAGGCCGCTACTCCGATTTTCACGAAAATTGAACCACATCATCTTCAGACCATGCCGACAGAAAGTTATGGAATTCAAGTCGATTCCTCAAACCGTTTTCGAAAAACACACAAACAAATTGTATGTAGTGCTTGCAAAAATAGACATAAGGCTGTATCTCCGCAACGCTTTATCGTATTCAGACCAAACTTGGTACATGGCATCACAAGCATGACCTGAGGCAACATGCAGCGTTTCGGCGCAGCGCCACCTAGTGATGCGGAGATATGATAAATGGCTATTTTTGCTTATAACTTCTGATGGGTTTGGCCAAAAATCATGAATTTGGTCTCGTTGGATTTGGGGCATCATCTTGAGTCGAACGATATCCAATTTTCCCATATTGGCCATTTCAGCTGTCGGCCATTTTGAATTTTGTGCTAAAATGCTGTATTTTACGAACGCATTAGCGTATCATTATGAAACTCGGTATGGGTCATCAGCATAATGTCCTGAATGAGCTTAATAAGTTTCGGACCAGCGCCACCTTGTGGTCAAAAGTTATAACAAAATTTACAAAAATGCTAATAACTTTTGACTATATTAACCGATTGTAATGAAACTGGTCTCAGTAGATTCTGTGGGTCATGCTGAGAACATAGATATCAAGTTTGCCATAGTTAGCTAAACTTCCTGTCCGCCATATTGTTTTTCTTTAAAAACCTACTTTTTCGAACTCCTCCTAGACCGTTGCTCCGATTTTCACCAAAATTGAACCGTGTCATCTTCAGACCATGTCGACAAAAAGTTATGGATTTCAAGTCGATAAGTCAAACCGTTTTCGTATACCAGAGCAAACAATTTGAGATATGATGCAAAAATGACTCTTGCAGCTGTATCTCTGCAATGCTTTATCATATTCAGACCAAACTTGGTACATGTCATCACAAGCATGACCTGAGGCATCATACAGTGTTTCGGCGCAGCGCCACCTACTGGAGTGGAGATATGAAAAATGGCTATTTTTGCTTATAACTTCTGATGGGTTTGACCAAAATTCATAAATTTGGTATGGGTCATCAGGAAAATGCCCTGAAGGAGTATGAGAAGTTTTGGACCAGCACCACCTTGTGGTCAAAAGTTATAACAAAATTGACAAAAATGCTAATAACTTTTGATTATATCTACCGATTGTAATGAAACTGGTCTCAATAGATTCCTTGGGTCATTCTGAGAACATAGATATCAAATTTGCCATATTCAGCTGAACTTCCTGTCCGCCATATTGTTTTTCTTTAAAAACCTACTTTTTCAAACTCCTCCTAGACCTTTGCTCCGATTTTCACCAAAATTGAACCGTATCATCTTCAGACAATGCAGACAAAAAGTTATGGATTTCAAGTTGATAAGTCAAACCGTTTTCGTATACCGGAGCAAAGAATTTGAGAGATGATGCAAAAATTACTCTTGAAGCTGTATCTCTACAATGCTTTGACATATTCAGACCAAACTTGGTACGTGTCATCACAAGCATGACCTGAGGCATCATACAGTGTTTCGGTGCAGCACCACCTACTGGAGTGGAGATATGAAAAATGGCTATTTTTGCTTATAACTTCTGATGGGTTTAACCAAAATTCATTAATTTGGTATGGGTCATCAGGACAATGCCCTGAAGCAGCCTGAGAAGTTTCGGACTAGCGCCACCTCGTGCTCAAAAGTTACAACAAACTTGACAAAAATGCTAATAACTTTTTTTTCTAATTGCTCACTGCTGCTGTTGGTCTGATGCTCCCAGCCATGTTGGCTGGCTTCTTGTGCCGTTTTTGTGCTTGGCCCCGTAATTGCTGCTTGCAGCTATATTTCTTCTTCTTCTTCTTCTTCTTCTGCTCTTGAAGTCTATGGCAGCCCATAGAACCGCTTGCGGGAAAGTTATGAAATTTGGCACACAGTTAGAGGACAGTCAGAGCTATGTCCATAGCAAATTTGGAGTCTCTAACTCAATGCCTCTAGCGCCACCAGCTGTCCAAATTTGCACTTATGTTAATGTTAATAACTTTTGTACCGTAAGGGCTAGAAACAAAATTCTTTTTTTCCTCTGATTCCTTGGGTCAAGTCGAATCGATCGCACCCTATGACGTCATTTTCCGTCATGAAAATTTTTCCGCCATATTGAATTTTCTGAAAAACATACTTTTTCGAACTCCTCCTAGGCCGTTACTCCGATTTTCACGAAAATTGAACCAGATCATCTTCAGACCATGCCGACAAAAAGTTATGGAATTCAAGTTGATTCCTCAAACCGTTTTCGAAAAACTTGCGAATGAATAGTACGTAGTGCTTGCGAAAATAGACATAAGGCTGTATCTCCGCAAGGCTTTATCGTATTCAGACCAAACTTGGTACATGTCATCACAAGCATGACCTGAGGCAACATGCATCGTTTCGGTGCAGTGCCACCTACTGGTGCGGAGATATGAAAAATTGATATTTTTGCTTGTAACTTCTGATGGGTTTGGCCAAAAATCATAAATTTGGTCTCGTTGGATTCGGGGAATCATGCCGAGTCGAATGATATCCAATTTGTCCATATTGGCCATTTTAGCTGTCGGCCATTTTGAATTTTGTGCTAAAATGCTGTATTTTACGAACGCATTAGCGTATTGTTACGAAACTTGGTATGGGTCATCAGGACAATGCCCTGAAGGAGCCTGAGTAGTTTCGGACCAGCGCCACCTTGTGGTCAAAAGTTATAACAAAATTTACAAAAATGCTAAAAACTTTTGTCTATATTAACCAATTGTAATGAAACTGGTCTCAGTAGATTCCTTGGGTTATGCTGAGAACATAGATATCAAATTTGCCATAGTCAGCTAAACTTCCTGTCCGCCATATTGTTTTTCTTAAAAAAAATACTTTTTCGAACTCCTCCTAGACCGTTGCTCCAATTTTCACCAAAATTTAACCGTGTCATCTTCAGACCATGCCGACAAAAAGTTATGGATTTCAAGTCGATATGTCAAACCGTTTTCGTATACCAGAGCAAAGAATTTGAGGCATGATGCAAAAATTACTCTTGAAGCTGTATCTCTGCAATGCTTTGATATATTGACACCAAACTTTGCAAGTGTCATTGTCAACTCACTGTGACCATACCACATTAATTTGGTCACAGCGCCACCTATTGGTCGAAAGTGATAAACCAGGAAATCCTCATTTTTGATCATTTTTCAGCTCTTTTGCCTAAAATGATCTTAATAGGTCTCTAATTGCTCACTGCTGCTGTTGGTCTGATGCTCCCAGCCATGTTGGTTGGCTTCTTGTGCCGTTTTTGTGCTTGGCCCCGTAATTGCTGCTTGCAGCTATATTTATTATTATTATTATTCTCCAAAGTAAATCGCATTTTAGAGGGCCTAAACATGCTCGAAAACTCAGGAAACTTTGCACATGCGTCAGAAGTGGTGAAAATTTACGTCTGTTATGGGTTTCAGAATTCGGTACACACATTTATCAGCCCAGTACCTACAAAAAATTCTCTTGGAGCGAAATCGAAACCGAACAGGAAGTCAGATATTTTGAATTAATTCACCGTTTTTTGCATTTTCCAGACGTTGTACTTTAACGAACTCCTCCTAGAGATTTAATCAGATCAATGTCATTTTTGGTCAGTCTAATCTAAAGGCCTTTGTGACGTTAAATTGCAAAGATCTAGAGTTTTCACTGAAAGGCGTGTCCGTGGCAGCCTAAAAGTTTGATGTTTTCGCCATGAAAAAGGAAGTTGTTGTAACTCAGACAAACAATGTCGGATCTGCCCCAAACTTCACATGCTTTATTAGAGTCCTGACCTGAAGACATCTTCATAACAATATTCAGTTACAGTCATAGCGCCACCTGCAGGCAACAGGAAATGACATGTTTTACACTGTGATTAACTCCTCATGGAGATTTAACCAGATCAACATCATATGTTGTCAGTCTAATCTTAAGACCTTAGCGATGATAAATATCAAAGATCTAGAGTTTTCGGTGAAGGGCGTGTCCGTGGCGGACTGACAAAGTCTGATGTTTCGCCATTAAAGAGGAAACTGTTGTAACTCAGGCATGCTATGTCCGATCTGCTCCAAACTTCACATGTGTGATAAGAGTTCTAGCCTAAAGACGTCTATATGATAATATTCAGTTAGTCATAGCGCCACCTGCTGGCAACAGGAAGTGGCAGGCTTTATACTTCATTCACTACCAGATTCACATTTCATCATGCCACGAAGTACCAGACATGCTAGAAACACGTGAAATCATGCAACACTTGGCTGAGTGCTAATGTATGCGATTAACGCCACGAAAGAAACAGGAAGTTGTTGTAACTCAGACAAGTTGTTGTAACTGAAGACATCAACATGGCAAAATTCAGTTATGGTCAAAGCGCCACCTGTTGGCCACAGGAAGTGTGGCATTTCGAAATGACTTTGGCATAATTCTCCTGTATTCACTCGCTTACATGCATGTTGCCCACTGTTCACTGTTTTCCTGAGGCCAACGGGTGGCGGTTAGCCCGGGTGCGAGGGCCCTTCCATCGCTGCTTGCAGCTTTAATTCTTCTTCTTCTTCTCCAAAGTAAATCGCATTTTAGAGGGCCTAAACGTGCTCGAAAACTCACGAAACTTTGCACACGCATCAGAAGTGGTGAAAATTTACGGTTTCAGAATTGGGCGTGGCAAAATGGCTCGATAGCGCCATCTAACGTACAGCCCCTCTCGCTACATTTCACTAGGGTTTTGAAATTCGGTACACACATTTATAAGCCCAATACCTACAAAAAAGTCTCTTGGAGCGAAATCCGAAACCGAACAGGAAGTAAGATATTTTGAATTAATTCACCGTTTTTTGCATTTTCCAGACATTGTACTTGAACGAACTCCTCCTAGAGCTTTATCAGATCAATGTCATATTTGGTCAGTCTAATCTAAAGGCCTTTGTGACGTTAAATTGCGAAGATCTAGAGTTTTCACTGAAGGGCGTGCCCGTGGCACCCTGACAAAATTTGGTGTTTTCGCCATGAAACAGGAAGTTGTTGTAACTCTGACAAACAATGTCTGATCTGCCCCAAAGTTCACATGTTTTATTAGAGACCTGGCCTGAAGACATCTTCATAACAATATTCGGTTACAGTCATAGCGCCACCTGTAGGCAACAGGAAATGACATGTTTTACACTGTGATTAACTCCTCCTAGAGATTTAATCAGATCAATGTCATTTTTGGTCAGCCTAATCTAAAGGCCTTTGAGACGTTAAATTGCGAAGATCTAGAGTTTTCACTGAAGGGCATGTCCGTGGCGGCATGACAAAGTCTGATGTTTCGCCATGAAAGAGGAAGCTGTTGTTACTGAGGCATACTATGTGTGATCTGCTCCAAACTTCACATGTGTGATAAGAGTCCTGGCCTAAAGACATCTATATGACAATATTCAATAAGCCATAGCGCCACCTGCTGGCAACAGGAAACGGCATACTTTACACTGTAATTCACTACCAGATTCACATTTCTTTATGCAACGCAGTACCAAAAATGCTAGAAACACGTTAAATCCTGCAACGTTTGGCTGAGTGCTAATGTTTGCGATTAACGCCACGAAAGAAACAGGAAGTTGTTGTAACTCAGGCATACAATGTCTGATCTGCTCCAAACTTCACATGTTCGATAATAGTCCTGGGCTGAAGACATCAACATGGCAAAATTCAGTTACGGTCAAAGTGCCACCTGTTGGCCGCAGGAAGTGTGGCATTTCGAAATGACTTTGGCATGATTCTCCTGTATTCACTCGCTTACATGCATGTCGCCCACTGTTCACTGTTTTCCTGAGGTCAACGGGTGGCGGTGAGCCCGGGTGCGAGGGCCCTCTCAACACTGCTTGCAGCTTTAATTAGGGCCAGAGCACCGATGGTGTGAGGACCCTATTGGAATTGCTCAGCCAATTATTCTTCTTCTCCAAAATGAATCGCATTTTTGAGGGCCTAAACGTTCTCAAAAACTCATGAAACTTTGCACACGCATCAGAAGTGGTGAAAATTTACATCTGATATGGGTTTCAGAATTAGGTGTGGCAAAATGGCTCGATAGCGCCACCTACAAAATTTCAATTAAGCGCCCTTCGTGCTACGTTTCACGTACAATTATGGAATTTGGTAGAAAGATGCAACAGCCCAATACCTACAAAAAAGCCCCTGGGTGCAAAGTTTGTAAACCCAACAGGAAGTGAGATATTTTGAATTTTCTCTACAAAATTTTGGCAGTTTTTGCCATTTCCACATGTTGTACTTTAACGAACTCCTCCTAGAGCTTTAATCAGATCAACATCATATTTGGTCAGTCTAATCTAAAGGCCTTTGAGACGTTAAATTGCAAAGATCTAGAGTTTTCGCTGAAAGGCGTGTTCGTGGAGGCCTGGCAAAGTTCGATGTTTCGCCATGAAACAGGAAGCTGTTGTAACTCGGGCATGCAATGTTTGATCTGCCCCAAACTTCACATGTTTTATTAGAGTCCTGACCTGAAGATATCTATATGACAATATTCAGTTACAGTCATAGCGCCACCTGGGGGCAACAGGAAATGACATGTTTTACACTGTGATTAACTCCTCATAGAGATTAAACCAGATCAACATCATATATGGCCAGTCTAATCTTAAGTCCTTTGAGATGTTAAATTGCAAAGATCTTGAGTTTTCGTTGAAGGGTGTGTCCGTGGTGACCGACAAAGTCTGATGTTTCGCCATGTAAGGTGAATCACTTTTTTGAGGGCCGAAACATACTCGAAAACTCATGAAACTTTGCAGATGCATCAGAAGTGGTGAAAATTTACGTCTGATATGGGTTTCAGAATTAAATATGGCAAAATGGCTCGATAGCGCCACCTAAAAAATTTCAACGAAGTGCCCCTTGATACTTCGTTTCACGTACAGGTATGAAATTTGGTACACACATCTAACAGCCCAATACCTACAAAAAAAGTCTCTTGGAGTGAAATATGAAAACCAACAGGAAGTCAGATATTTTGAATTTTCGTTGCAAAATTTGTGCAGTTTTTGCCATTTCCAGACGTTGTACTTTAATGAACTCCTCCTAGAGCTTTAATCAGATCAACATCATATTTGGTCAGTCTAATCTAAAGGCCTTTGAGATGTTAAATTGCGAAGATCTAGAGTTTTCGCTGAAAGGTGTGTCCGTGGCAGCCTGACAAAGTTTGATGTTTTCGCCATGAAACAGGAAGTTGTTGTAACTCAGACAAACAATGTCGGATCTGCCCCAAACTTCACATGTTTTATTAGAGTCCTGACCTGAAGACATCTATATGACAATATTCAGTTACAGTCATAGCGCCACCTGGGGGCAACAGGAAATGACATGTTTTACACTGTGATTAACTCCTCCTAGAGATTTAATCAGATCAATGTTATTTTTGGTCAGTCTAATCTAAAGGCCTTTGTGACGTTAAATTGCGAAGATCTAGAGTTTTCACTGAAGGGCGTGTCCATGGTGGCATGACAAAGTCTGATGTTTCACCATGAAAAAGGAAGTTGTTGTAATTCAGACAAACAATGCCCGATCTGCCCCAAACTTCACATGTTTTATTAGAGTCCTGGCCTGAGGACATCTTCATAACAATATTCAGTTACAATCATAGCGCCACCTGCAGTCAACAGGAAATGACATGTTTTACACTGTGATTAACTCCTCATGGAGATTTAACCAGATCAACATCAAATGTTATCAGTCTAATCTTAAGACCTTAGCGATGATAAATGTCAAAGATCTTGAGTTTTCGTTGAAGGGCATGTCTGTGGTGGCATGACAAAGTCTGGTGTTTTGCCATGAAAGAGGAAGCTGTTGTAACTCAGGCATACTATGTCTGATCTGCTCCAAACTTCACATGTGTGATAAGAGTCCTGGCCTAAAGACATATATATGACAATATTCAGTTAGCCATAGCGCCACCTGCTGGCAACAGGAAATGGCATGCTTTACACTGTAATTCACTACCAGATTCACATTTCATTATGCCACGAAGTACCAGACATGCTAGAAACACGTTAAATCATGCAACACTTGGCTGAGTGCTAATTTATGCGATTAACGCCACTAAAGAAACAGGAAGTTGTTGTAACTCAGGTATACAATGTGCAATCTGCTCCAAACTTCACATGTTCGATAAAAGTCCTGGCCTGAAGACATCAACATAGCAATATTCAGTTACGGTCAAAGCGCCATCTGTTGACAGCAGGAAGTGTGGCATTTCGAAATGACTTTGGCATAATTCTCCTGTATTCACTCGCTTACATGCATGTCGCCCACTGTTCACTGTTTTCCTGAGGTCAACGGGTGGCGGTGAGCCCGGGTGCGAGGGCCCTCTCAACGCTGCTTGCAGCTTTAATTCTTCTTCTTCTTCTTCTTCTTCTTCTTCTTCTTCTTCTTCTTCTTCTTCTTCTTCTCCAAAGTGAATCGCATTTTAGAGGGCCTAAACGTGCTCGAAAACTCATGAAACTTTGCACACGCGTCAGAAGTGGTGAAAATTTACGTCTGTTATGGGTTTCGGAATTGGGCGTGGCAAAATGGCTCGATAGCGCCATCTAACGTACAGCCCCGCTCGCTACATAACACTAGGGGTTTGAAATTCGGTACATAAATTTATCAGCCCAGTACCTACAAAAAATTCTCTTGGAGCGAAATCCGAAACCAAACAGGAAGTCAGATATTTTGAATTAATTCACCGTTTTTTGCATTTTCCAGACGTTGTACTTTAACGAACTCCTCCTAGAGATTTAATCAGATCAGTGTCATTTTTGGTCAGTCTAATCTAAAGGCCTTTGTGACGTTAAATTGCGAAGATTTAGAGTTTTCACCAAAGGCCTTGTCCGTGGCAGCCTGACAAAGTTTGATGTTTTCGCCATGAAACAGGAAGTTGTTGTAACTCAGACAAACAATGTCGGATCTGCCCCAAACTTCACATGTTTTATTAGAGTCCTGACCTGAAGACATCTTCATAACAATATTCAGTTACAGTCATAGCGCCACCTGCAGGCAACAGGAAATGACATGTTTTACACTGTGATTAACTCCTCATGGAGATTTAACCAGATCACCATCATATGTTGTCAGTCTAATCTTAAGACCTTAGCGATGATAAATATCAAAGATCTTGAGTTTTCGGTGAAGGGCGTGTCCGTGGCGGCCTGACAAAGTCTGATGTTTCGCCATGAAAGAGGAAACTGTTGTAACTCAGGCATACTATGTCCGATCTGCTCCAAACTTCACATGTGTGATAAGAGTCCTAGCCTAAAGACGTCTATATGATAATATTCAGTTAGTCATAGCGCCACCTGCTGGCAACAGGAAGTGGCATACTTTATACTGTAATTCACTACCAGATTCACATTTCATCATGCCACGAAGTACCAGACATGCTAGAAACACGTTAAATCATGCAACACTTGGCTGAGTGCTAATGTATGCGATTAACGCCACGAAAGAAACAGGAAGTTGTTGTAACTCAGGCATACAATGTCCGATCTGTTTCAAACTTCACGTGTTCAATGATAGTCCTGGCCTGAAGACATCAACTTGGCAAAATTCAGTTACTGGTAAAAGCGCCACCTGTTGGCCGCAGGAAGTGTGGCATTTCGATATGACTTTGGCATAATTCTCCTGTATTCACTCACTTAAATGCATGACGCCCACTGTTCACTGTTTTCCTGAGGCCAACGGGTGGCGGTGAGCCCGGGTGCGAGGGCCCTCTCAACGCTGCTTGCAGCTTTAATTAGGGCCCGAGCACCGATGGTGTGAGGACCCTATTGGAATTGCTCCGTTTATTAGGGCCCAAGCGAATTAAGCGCGCAGGGCCCTCTTGTTCTTCTAAGGATTTTTTTTTTTTTTTTTTTTTTTTTTTTTTTTCGTCTTCCGGGGCTTTTTGAGGGCCTTAACATGCTCAAAAACTCTTGAAAATTGGCACACACATTGGAATCCGCGGCCATTAGGACGCCCCAGAGGCTGGTATCCGGGCGTGGCAGGGGGGCTCGACAGCGCCCCCTTGAAAAAAGTCTGAAAATTTGGTCCATATATTAAACACGCTTGCACGTATTAGTATGAAACTCGGTACACATATTGTTCTCATCAAGCCGGACAATTTTCTAATTTACATTCATTAGCTCCGACCAACAGGAAGTCGGCTATTTTTGTTTGAATGTTAATTTTTTGAAAAAACAGGCTATGAATTTTATACTACTACTCCTACAGGGTTTATCCAATTTACACCAAGCTTTTTTTAACTTGTTGCTAACACATTGAAGTTGTTTAATTGCAAACGGATTTTGGATATCTCAAACGGTTTGGCCGTGGCGAGGCAACAAATTTATGGCGAGAAAAAGGAAACAGGAAATGTGTTATAACGTCTGCATACATATATTGATTTTTATGAAACTTCACGAGTGTGTTAGTTGTAGTAGTCTGATCACATGGATGTGACTATTGTGAGTCAAAGTTATAGCACCACCAACTGGCAGCAGGAAGTGTATCACTTTTTGAAATGCTTTGAGATCACCCTCTTATTTTTACCTGATTTGCTTCAAACTTCATCAGTGTAATGTCAATACACAGCAGATGTAGACCTATGACAGGATTTTTGATATTTGAAATATTGTTGCCATGGCAACAGGTCAAACTGTAATAATATTCTTGAGTGTTTTTGAGGCTCTTAACATGCTTCAAATTGCATGAAACTCGACACACACATCAATATTGTCAACCAGTAGACATGGACAAAGCCATAGAAATGGGCGTGGTGAAGGGGCTCAGTAGCGCCACCTTTTGTCAAAAGTGGGGGGGTTAGTTTTTCCTACAGTCACCAAACTCGGTACATATATTGTTCTCATCAAGCTGGACAATTTTCTAATTTACATTCATTAGCTCCGACCAACAGGAAGTCGGCTATTTTTGTTTGAATGTTAATTTTTTGAAAAAACAGGCTATGAATTTTATACTACTACTCCTACAGGGTTTATTCAATTTACACCAAGCTTTTTTTAACTTGTTGCTAACACATTGAAGTTGTTTAATGGCAAACGGATTTTGGATATCTCAAACGGTTTGGCCGTGGCGAGGCAACGAATTTATGGCAAGAAAAGGGAAACAAAGTGTTATAACTTCTGCATACATTAATTGATTTTGATGAAACTTTGGCTTAGTCTTCGTTGTACAAGGCTGATCACATGGATTTGACTATTGTGATTCAAAGTCATAGCGCCACCAACTGGAAGCAGAAAATGTGTCACTTTCAGCATACATTGAGATCACCCTCTTATTTTTACCTGATTTGCTTCAAAATTCATCAGAATAATGTTAAAACTTGGCACATGTAATCCTTTGAAAATGGGCAGGGAGGAGGGGCTCTATAGCGGCACCTTGTAGTGCAGTAAATGTGGAGTGAATTTGACATAGTCCTTTGATGTTTAACCATTTTAAGTGCCTATTGCCCGCTGTGCACAGTTGCCCTGAAGCCACCGGGGTGGCGGTGCCACCGGGCTTGGGCCCGCCATCGCTGCTCGCAGCTATATTTATTAGGGCCCAAGCGAAAATTGGCGCAGGGCCCTCTTGTTCTTCTAAGGATTATTAGGGCCCAAGCGAATTAACGCGCAGGGCCCTCTTGTTCTTCTAAGGATTATTAGGGCCCAAGCGAATTAAGCGCGCAGGGCCCTCTTGTTCTTCTAAGGATTATTATTAGGGCCCAAGCGAATTAAGCGCGCAAGGCCCTCTTGTTCTTCTAAGGATTATTAGGGCCCAAGCGAAAATTCGCGCAGGGCCCTCTTGTTCTTCTAAGGATTATTATTATTTTTTTATTTTAATTTTTTTTTTATTTTTTTTTTTTCCGTCTTCCGGGGCTTTTTGGGGGCCTTAACATGCTCAAAAACTCTTGAAAATTGGCACACACATTGGAATCCGCGGCCATTAGGACGCCGGAGAGGCTGGTACCCGGGCGTGGCAGGGGGGCTCGACAGCGCCCCCTTGAAAAAAGTCTGAAAATTTGGTCCATATATTAAACATGCTTGCACGTATTAGTATGAAACTCGGTACACATATAGACCTCATCGGGCCGAACAACTTTCGCGCTCTAAGTTAATCGCCACGCCAACAGGAAGTCAGCTATTAAGGGTTGTTTGAAAAACGCATGCTCTGGAATTTGATATACTCCTCCTAGACGATTAATCCGATCGCCACCAAACTCGGTCAGCATGAAGTCAAGACACTGATGATTAAAAATTGCCAGGGGATTTTTGATATCTCGAACGGTTTGGCCGTGGCGAGGCAACGAATTTATGGCGAGAAAAAGGAAACAGGAAATGTGTTATAACGTCTTAATACATATATTGATCTTTATGAAACTTCACGAGTGTGTTCGTTATAGGAGTCTGATCACATGGATGTGACTATTGTGAGTCAAAGTTATAGCGCCACCAACTGGCAGCAGGAAGTGTATCACTTTTTGAAATGTTTTGAGATCACCCTCTTATTGTTACCTGATTTGCTTCAAACTTCATCAGTGTAATGTCAATACACAGCAGATGTAGACCTATGACAGGATTTTTGATATTTGAAATATTGTTGCCATGGCAACAGGTCAAACTGTAATAATATTCTTGAGTGTTTTTGAGGCTCTTAACATGCTTCAAATTGCATGAAACTCGACACACACATCAATATTGTCAACCAGTAGACATGGACAAAGCCATAGAAATGGGCGTGGTGGAGGGGCTCAGTAGCGCCACCTTTTGACAAAAGTGGGGGGGTTAGATTTCCTACAGTCACCAAACTCGGTACACATATTGTTCTCATCAAGCCGGACAATTTTCTAATTTACATTCATTAGCTCCGACCAACAGGAAGTCGGCTATTTTTGTTTGAATGTTAATTTTTTGAAAAAACAGGCTATGAATTTTATACTACTACTCCTACAGGGTTTATCCAATTTACACCAAGCTTTTTTTAACTTGTTGCTAACACATTGAAGTTGTTTAATTGCAAACGGATTTTGGATACCTCAAACGGTTTGGCCGTGGCGAGGCAACAAATTTATGGCGAGAAAAAGGAAACAGGAAATGTGTTATAACGTCTGCATACATATATTGATCTTTATGAAACTTCACGAGTGTGTTAGTTGTAGTAGTCTGATCACATGGATGTGACTATTGTGAGTCAAAGTTATAGCACCACCAACTGGCAGCAGGAAGTGTATCACTTTTTGAAATGCTTTGAGATCACCCTCTTATTTTTACCTGATTTGCTTCAAACTTCATCAGTGTAATGTCAATACACAGCAGATGTAGACCTATGACAGGATTTTTGATATTTGAAATATTGTTGCCATGGCAACAGGTCAAACTGTAATAATATTCTTGAGTGTTTTTGAGGCTCTTAACATGCTTCAAATTGCATGAAACTCGACACACACATCAATATTGTCAACCAGTAGACATGGACAAAGCCATAGAAATGGGCGTGGTGAAGGGGCTCAGTAGCGCCACCTTTTGTCAAAAGTGGGGGGGCTAGTTTTTCCTACAGTCACAAAATTCTGTACACATATTGTTCTCATCAAGCTGGACAATTTTCTAATTTACATTCATTAGCTCCGACCAACAGGAAGTCGGCTATTTTTGTTTGAATGTTAATTTTTTGAAAAAACAGGCTATGAATTTTATACTACTACTCCTACAGGGTTTATCCAATTTACACCAAGCTTTTTTTAACTTGTTGCTAACACATTGAAGTTGTTTAATTGCAAACGGATTTTGGATATCTCAAACGGTTTGGCCGTGGCGAGGCAACGAATTTATGGCAAGAAAAGGGAAACAAAGTGTTATAACTTCTGCATACATTAATTGATTTTGATGAAACTTTGGCTTAGTCTTCGTTGTACAAGGCTGATCACATGGATTTGACTATTGTGATTCAAAGTCATAGCGCCACCAACTGGAAGCAGAAAATGTGTCACTTTCAGCATACATTGAGATCACCCTCTTATTTTTACCTGATTTGCTTCAAAATTCATCAGAATAATGTTAAAACTTGGCACATGTAATCCTTTGAAAATGGGCAGGGAGGAGGGGCTCTATAGCGGCACCTTGTAGTGCAGTAAATGTGGAGTGAATTTGACATAGTCCTTTGATGTTTAACCATTTTAAGTGCCTATTGCCCGCCGTGCACAGTTGCCCTGAAGCCACCGGGGTGGCGGTGCCACCGGGCTTGGGCCCGCCATCGCTGCTCGCAGCTATATTTAGGGGCCAAGCACCGAAGGTGCTTAGGCACCTATTGTATCTGTTGGCGTTCCGTACGCTTATTATTATTCTTCTTCCGTTTCTTCTTCCGCTCTTGAAGTCTATGGCAGCCCATAGAACCGCTTGCGGGAAAGTTGTGAAATTTGGCACACAGTTAGAGGACAGTCTGAACTATGCCCATAGCAAATTTGGAATCTCTAACTCAATCCCTCTAGCGCCACCAGCTGTCCAAAGTTGCACTTATGTTTATGTCAATAACTTTTGAACCATAAGGGCTAGAAACAAAATTCTTTTTTCCTCTGATTCCTTGGGTCAAGACGAATCGACTGCACCCTATGACGTCATTTTCCGTCATGAAATATTTCCGCCATTTTGAATTTTCTGAAAAACGTACTTTTTCGAACTCCTCCTAGGCCGCTACTCCGATTTTCACGAAAATTGAACCACATCATCTTCAGACCATGCCGACAGAAAGTTATGGAATTCAAGTCGATTCCTCAAACCGTTTTCGAAAAACACACAAACAAATTGTATGTAGTGCTTGCAAAAATAGACATAAGGCTGTATCTCCGCAACGCTTTATCGTATTCAGACCAAACTTGGTACATGGCATCACAAGCATGACCTGAGGCAACATGCAGCGTTTCGGCGCAGCGCCACCTAGTGATGCGGAGATATGATAAATGGCTATTTTTGCTTATAACTTCTGATGGGTTTGGCCAAAAATCATGAATTTGGTCTCGTTGGATTTGGGGCATCATCTTGAGTCGAACGATATCCAATTTTCCCATATTGGCCATTTCAGCTGTCGGCCATTTTGAATTTTGTGCTAAAATGCTGTATTTTACGAACGCATTAGCGTATCATTATGAAACTCGGTATGGGTCATCAGCATAATGTCCTGAATGAGCTTAATAAGTTTCGGACCAGCGCCACCTTGTGGTCAAAAGTTATAACAAAATTTACAAAAATGCTAATAACTTTTGACTATATTAACCGATTGTAATGAAACTGGTCTCAGTAGATTCTGTGGGTCATGCTGAGAACATAGATATCAAGTTTGCCATAGTTAGCTAAACTTCCTGTCCGCCATATTGTTTTTCTTTAAAAACCTACTTTTTCGAACTCCTCCTAGACCGTTGCTCCGATTTTCACCAAAATTGAACCGTGTCATCTTCAGACCATGTCGACAAAAAGTTATGGATTTCAAGTCGATAAGTCAAACCGTTTTCGTATACCAGAGCAAACAATTTGAGATATGATGCAAAAATGACTCTTGCAGCTGTATCTCTGCAATGCTTTATCATATTCAGACCAAACTTGGTACATGTCATCACAAGCATGACCTGAGGCATCATACAGTGTTTCGGCGCAGCGCCACCTACTGGAGTGGAGATATGAAAAATGGCTATTTTTGCTTATAACTTCTGATGGGTTTGACCAAAATTCATAAATTTGGTATGGGTCATCAGGAAAATGCCCTGAAGGAGTATGAGAAGTTTTGGACCAGCACCACCTTGTGGTCAAAAGTTATAACAAAATTGACAAAAATGCTAATAACTTTTGATTATATCTACCGATTGTAATGAAACTGGTCTCAATAGATTCCTTGGGTCATTCTGAGAACATAGATATCAAATTTGCCATATTCAGCTGAACTTCCTGTCCGCCATATTGTTTTTCTTTAAAAACCTACTTTTTCAAACTCCTCCTAGACCTTTGCTCCGATTTTCACCAAAATTGAACCGTATCATCTTCAGACAATGCAGACAAAAAGTTATGGATTTCAAGTTGATAAGTCAAACCGTTTTCGTATACCGGAGCAAAGAATTTGAGAGATGATGCAAAAATTACTCTTGAAGCTGTATCTCTACAATGCTTTGACATATTCAGACCAAACTTGGTACGTGTCATCACAAGCATGACCTGAGGCATCATACAGTGTTTCGGTGCAGCACCACCTACTGGAGTGGAGATATGAAAAATGGCTATTTTTGCTTATAACTTCTGATGGGTTTAACCAAAATTCATTAATTTGGTATGGGTCATCAGGACAATGCCCTGAAGCAGCCTGAGAAGTTTCGGACTAGCGCCACCTCGTGCTCAAAAGTTACAACAAACTTGACAAAAATGCTAATAACTTTTTTTTCTAATTGCTCACTGCTGCTGTTGGTCTGATGCTCCCAGCCATGTTGGCTGGCTTCTTGTGCCGTTTTTGTGCTTGGCCCCGTAATTGCTGCTTGCAGCTATATTTCTTCTTCTTCTTCTTCTTCTTCTGCTCTTGAAGTCTATGGCAGCCCATAGAACCGCTTGCGGGAAAGTTATGAAATTTGGCACACAGTTAGAGGACAGTCAGAGCTATGTCCATAGCAAATTTGGAGTCTCTAACTCAATGCCTCTAGCGCCACCAGCTGTCCAAATTTGCACTTATGTTAATGTTAATAACTTTTGTACCGTAAGGGCTAGAAACAAAATTCTTTTTTTCCTCTGATTCCTTGGGTCAAGTCGAATCGATCGCACCCTATGACGTCATTTTCCGTCATGAAAATTTTTCCGCCATATTGAATTTTCTGAAAAACATACTTTTTCGAACTCCTCCTAGGCCGTTACTCCGATTTTCACGAAAATTGAACCAGATCATCTTCAGACCATGCCGACAAAAAGTTATGGAATTCAAGTTGATTCCTCAAACCGTTTTCGAAAAACTTGCGAATGAATAGTACGTAGTGCTTGCGAAAATAGACATAAGGCTGTATCTCCGCAAGGCTTTATCGTATTCAGACCAAACTTGGTACATGTCATCACAAGCATGACCTGAGGCA
Organism: Ancherythroculter nigrocauda; assembly: GCA_036281575.1. NCBI lineage: Eukaryota > Metazoa > Chordata > Actinopteri > Cypriniformes > Xenocyprididae > Ancherythroculter > Ancherythroculter nigrocauda. Next base: position 16,808,719 of record VTFQ01000014.1, on the reverse strand, counting down.
ACATGCATCGTTTCGGTGCAGTGCCACCTACTGGTGCGGAGATATGAAAAATTGATATTTTTGCTTGTAACTTCTGATGGGTTTGGCCAAAAATCATAAATTTGGTCTCGTTGGATTCGGGGAATCATGCCGAGTCGAATGATATCCAATTTGTCCATATTGGCCATTTTAGCTGTCGGCCATTTTGAATTTTGTGCTAAAATGCTGTATTTTACGAACGCATTAGCGTATTGTTACGAAACTTGGTATGGGTCATCAGGACAATGCCCTGAAGGAGCCTGAGTAGTTTCGGACCAGCGCCACCTTGTGGTCAAAAGTTATAACAAAATTTACAAAAATGCTAAAAACTTTTGTCTATATTAACCAATTGTAATGAAACTGGTCTCAGTAGATTCCTTGGGTTATGCTGAGAACATAGATATCAAATTTGCCATAGTCAGCTAAACTTCCTGTCCGCCATATTGTTTTTCTTAAAAAAAATACTTTTTCGAACTCCTCCTAGACCGTTGCTCCAATTTTCACCAAAATTTAACCGTGTCATCTTCAGACCATGCCGACAAAAAGTTATGGATTTCAAGTCGATATGTCAAACCGTTTTCGTATACCAGAGCAAAGAATTTGAGGCATGATGCAAAAATTACTCTTGAAGCTGTATCTCTGCAATGCTTTGATATATTGACACCAAACTTTGCAAGTGTCATTGTCAACTCACTGTGACCATACCACATTAATTTGGTCACAGCGCCACCTATTGGTCGAAAGTGATAAACCAGTAAATCCTCATTTTGATCATTTTTCAGCTCTTTTGCCTAAAATGATCTTAATAGGTCTCTAATTGCTCACTGCTGCTGTTGGTCTGATGCTCCCAGCCATGTTGGTTGGCTTCTTGTGCCGTTTTTGTGCTTGGCCCCGTAATTGCTGCTTGCAGCTATATTTATTATTATTATTATTCTCCAAAGTAAATCGCATTTTAGAGGGCCTAAACATGCTCGAAAACTCAGGAAACTTTGCACATGCGTCAGAAGTGGTGAAAATTTACGTCTGTTATGGGTTTCAGAATTCGGTACACACATTTATCAGCCCAGTACCTACAAAAAATTCTCTTGGAGCGAAATCGAAACCGAACAGGAAGTCAGATATTTTGAATTAATTCACCGTTTTTTGCATTTTCCAGACGTTGTACTTTAACGAACTCCTCCTAGAGATTTAATCAGATCAATGTCATTTTTGGTCAGTCTAATCTAAAGGCCTTTGTGACGTTAAATTGCAAAGATCTAGAGTTTTCACTGAAAGGCGTGTCCGTGGCAGCCTAAAAGTTTGATGTTTTCGCCATGAAAAAGGAAGTTGTTGTAACTCAGACAAACAATGTCGGATCTGCCCCAAACTTCACATGCTTTATTAGAGTCCTGACCTGAAGACATCTTCATAACAATATTCAGTTACAGTCATAGCGCCACCTGCAGGCAACAGGAAATGACATGTTTTACACTGTGATTAACTCCTCATGGAGATTTAACCAGATCAACATCATATGTTGTCAGTCTAATCTTAAGACCTTAGCGATGATAAATATCAAAGATCTAGAGTTTTCGGTGAAGGGCGTGTCCGTGGCGGACTGACAAAGTCTGATGTTTCGCCATTAAAGAGGAAACTGTTGTAACTCAGGCATGCTATGTCCGATCTGCTCCAAACTTCACATGTGTGATAAGAGTTCTAGCCTAAAGACGTCTATATGATAATATTCAGTTAGTCATAGCGCCACCTGCTGGCAACAGGAAGTGGCAGGCTTTATACTTCATTCACTACCAGATTCACATTTCATCATGCCACGAAGTACCAGACATGCTAGAAACACGTGAAATCATGCAACACTTGGCTGAGTGCTAATGTATGCGATTAACGCCACGAAAGAAACAGGAAGTTGTTGTAACTCAGACAAGTTGTTGTAACTGAAGACATCAACATGGCAAAATTCAGTTATGGTCAAAGCGCCACCTGTTGGCCACAGGAAGTGTGGCATTTCGAAATGACTTTGGCATAATTCTCCTGTATTCACTCGCTTACATGCATGTTGCCCACTGTTCACTGTTTTCCTGAGGCCAACGGGTGGCGGTTAGCCCGGGTGCGAGGGCCCTTCCATCGCTGCTTGCAGCTTTAATTCTTCTTCTTCTTCTCCAAAGTAAATCGCATTTTAGAGGGCCTAAACGTGCTCGAAAACTCACGAAACTTTGCACACGCATCAGAAGTGGTGAAAATTTACGGTTTCAGAATTGGGCGTGGCAAAATGGCTCGATAGCGCCATCTAACGTACAGCCCCTCTCGCTACATTTCACTAGGGTTTTGAAATTCGGTACACACATTTATAAGCCCAATACCTACAAAAAAGTCTCTTGGAGCGAAATCCGAAACCGAACAGGAAGTAAGATATTTTGAATTAATTCACCGTTTTTTGCATTTTCCAGACGTTGTACTTGAACGAACTCCTCCTAGAGCTTTATCAGATCAATGTCATATTTGGTCAGTCTAATCTAAAGGCCTTTGTGACGTTAAATTGCGAAGATCTAGAGTTTTCACTGAAGGGCGTGCCCGTGGCACCCTGACAAAATTTGGTGTTTTCGCCATGAAACAGGAAGTTGTTGTAACTCTGACAAACAATGTCTGATCTGCCCCAAAGTTCACATGTTTTATTAGAGACCTGGCCTGAAGACATCTTCATAACAATATTCGGTTACAGTCATAGCGCCACCTGTAGGCAACAGGAAATGACATGTTTTACACTGTGATTAACTCCTCCTAGAGATTTAATCAGATCAATGTCATTTTTGGTCAGCCTAATCTAAAGGCCTTTGAGACGTTAAATTGCGAAGATCTAGAGTTTTCACTGAAGGGCATGTCCGTGGCGGCATGACAAAGTCTGATGTTTCGCCATGAAAGAGGAAGCTGTTGTTACTGAGGCATACTATGTGTGATCTGCTCCAAACTTCACATGTGTGATAAGAGTCCTGGCCTAAAGACATCTATATGACAATATTCAATAAGCCATAGCGCCACCTGCTGGCAACAGGAAACGGCATACTTTACACTGTAATTCACTACCAGATTCACATTTCTTTATGCAACGCAGTACCAAAAATGCTAGAAACACGTTAAATCCTGCAACGTTTGGCTGAGTGCTAATGTTTGCGATTAACGCCACGAAAGAAACAGGAAGTTGTTGTAACTCAGGCATACAATGTCTGATCTGCTCCAAACTTCACATGTTCGATAATAGTCCTGGGCTGAAGACATCAACATGGCAAAATTCAGTTACGGTCAAAGTGCCACCTGTTGGCCGCAGGAAGTGTGGCATTTCGAAATGACTTTGGCATGATTCTCCTGTATTCACTCGCTTACATGCATGTCGCCCACTGTTCACTGTTTTCCTGAGGTCAACGGGTGGCGGTGAGCCCGGGTGCGAGGGCCCTCTCAACGCTGCTTGCAGCTTTAATTAGGGCCAGAGCACCGATGGTGTGAGGACCCTATTGGAATTGCTCAGCCAATTATTCTTCTTCTCCAAAATGAATCGCATTTTTGAGGGCCTAAACGTTCTCAAAAACTCATGAAACTTTGCACACGCATCAGAAGTGGTGAAAATTTACATCTGATATGGGTTTCAGAATTAGGTGTGGCAAAATGGCTCGATAGCGCCACCTACAAAATTTCAATTAAGCGCCCTTCGTGCTACGTTTCACGTACAATTATGGAATTTGGTAGAAAGATGCAACAGCCCAATACCTACAAAAAAGCCCCTGGGTGCAAAGTTTGTAAACCCAACAGGAAGTGAGATATTTTGAATTTTCTCTACAAAATTTTGGCAGTTTTTGCCATTTCCACATGTTGTACTTTAACGAACTCCTCCTAGAGCTTTAATCAGATCAACATCATATTTGGTCAGTCTAATCTAAAGGCCTTTGAGACGTTAAATTGCAAAGATCTAGAGTTTTCGCTGAAAGGCGTGTTCGTGGAGGCCTGGCAAAGTTCGATGTTTCGCCATGAAACAGGAAGCTGTTGTAACTCGGGCATGCAATGTTTGATCTGCCCCAAACTTCACATGTTTTATTAGAGTCCTGACCTGAAGATATCTATATGACAATATTCAGTTACAGTCATAGCGCCACCTGGGGGCAACAGGAAATGACATGTTTTACACTGTGATTAACTCCTCATAGAGATTAAACCAGATCAACATCATATATGGCCAGTCTAATCTTAAGTCCTTTGAGATGTTAAATTGCAAAGATCTTGAGTTTTCGTTGAAGGGTGTGTCCGTGGTGACCGACAAAGTCTGATGTTTCGCCATGTAAGGTGAATCACTTTTTTGAGGGCCGAAACATACTCGAAAACTCATGAAACTTTGCAGATGCATCAGAAGTGGTGAAAATTTACGTCTGATATGGGTTTCAGAATTAAATATGGCAAAATGGCTCGATAGCGCCACCTAAAAAATTTCAACGAAGTGCCCCTTGATACTTCGTTTCACGTACAGGTATGAAATTTGGTACACACATCTAACAGCCCAATACCTACAAAAAAAGTCTCTTGGAGTGAAATATGAAAACCAACAGGAAGTCAGATATTTTGAATTTTCGTTGCAAAATTTGTGCAGTTTTTGCCATTTCCAGACGTTGTACTTTAATGAACTCCTCCTAGAGCTTTAATCAGATCAACATCATATTTGGTCAGTCTAATCTAAAGGCCTTTGAGATGTTAAATTGCGAAGATCTAGAGTTTTCGCTGAAAGGTGTGTCCGTGGCAGCCTGACAAAGTTTGATGTTTTCGCCATGAAACAGGAAGTTGTTGTAACTCAGACAAACAATGTCGGATCTGCCCCAAACTTCACATGTTTTATTAGAGTCCTGACCTGAAGACATCTATATGACAATATTCAGTTACAGTCATAGCGCCACCTGGGGGCAACAGGAAATGACATGTTTTACACTGTGATTAACTCCTCCTAGAGATTTAATCAGATCAATGTTATTTTTGGTCAGTCTAATCTAAAGGCCTTTGTGACGTTAAATTGCGAAGATCTAGAGTTTTCACTGAAGGGCGTGTCCATGGTGGCATGACAAAGTCTGATGTTTCACCATGAAAAAGGAAGTTGTTGTAATTCAGACAAACAATGCCCGATCTGCCCCAAACTTCACATGTTTTATTAGAGTCCTGGCCTGAGGACATCTTCATAACAATATTCAGTTACAATCATAGCGCCACCTGCAGTCAACAGGAAATGACATGTTTTACACTGTGATTAACTCCTCATGGAGATTTAACCAGATCAACATCAAATGTTATCAGTCTAATCTTAAGACCTTAGCGATGATAAATGTCAAAGATCTTGAGTTTTCGTTGAAGGGCATGTCTGTGGTGGCATGACAAAGTCTGGTGTTTTGCCATGAAAGAGGAAGCTGTTGTAACTCAGGCATACTATGTCTGATCTGCTCCAAACTTCACATGTGTGATAAGAGTCCTGGCCTAAAGACATATATATGACAATATTCAGTTAGCCATAGCGCCACCTGCTGGCAACAGGAAATGGCATGCTTTACACTGTAATTCACTACCAGATTCACATTTCATTATGCCACGAAGTACCAGACATGCTAGAAACACGTTAAATCATGCAACACTTGGCTGAGTGCTAATTTATGCGATTAACGCCACTAAAGAAACAGGAAGTTGTTGTAACTCAGGTATACAATGTGCAATCTGCTCCAAACTTCACATGTTCGATAAAAGTCCTGGCCTGAAGACATCAACATAGCAATATTCAGTTACGGTCAAAGCGCCATCTGTTGACAGCAGGAAGTGTGGCATTTCGAAATGACTTTGGCATAATTCTCCTGTATTCACTCGCTTACATGCATGTCGCCCACTGTTCACTGTTTTCCTGAGGTCAACGGGTGGCGGTGAGCCCGGGTGCGAGGGCCCTCTCAACGCTGCTTGCAGCTTTAATTCTTCTTCTTCTTCTTCTTCTTCTTCTTCTTCTTCTTCTCCAAAGTGAATCGCATTTTAGAGGGCCTAAACGTGCTCGAAAACTCATGAAACTTTGCACACGCGTCAGAAGTGGTGAAAATTTACGTCTGTTATGGGTTTCGGAATTGGGCGTGGCAAAATGGCTCGATAGCGCCATCTAACGTACAGCCCCGCTCGCTACATAACACTAGGGGTTTGAAATTCGGTACATAAATTTATCAGCCCAGTACCTACAAAAAATTCTCTTGGAGCGAAATCCGAAACCAAACAGGAAGTCAGATATTTTGAATTAATTCACCGTTTTTTGCATTTTCCAGACGTTGTACTTTAACGAACTCCTCCTAGAGATTTAATCAGATCAGTGTCATTTTTGGTCAGTCTAATCTAAAGGCCTTTGTGACGTTAAATTGCGAAGATTTAGAGTTTTCACCAAAGGCCTTGTCCGTGGCAGCCTGACAAAGTTTGATGTTTTCGCCATGAAACAGGAAGTTGTTGTAACTCAGACAAACAATGTCGGATCTGCCCCAAACTTCACATGTTTTATTAGAGTCCTGACCTGAAGACATCTTCATAACAATATTCAGTTACAGTCATAGCGCCACCTGCAGGCAACAGGAAATGACATGTTTTACACTGTGATTAACTCCTCATGGAGATTTAACCAGATCACCATCATATGTTGTCAGTCTAATCTTAAGACCTTAGCGATGATAAATATCAAAGATCTTGAGTTTTCGGTGAAGGGCGTGTCCGTGGCGGCCTGACAAAGTCTGATGTTTCGCCATGAAAGAGGAAACTGTTGTAACTCAGGCATACTATGTCCGATCTGCTCCAAACTTCACATGTGTGATAAGAGTCCTAGCCTAAAGACGTCTATATGATAATATTCAGTTAGTCATAGCGCCACCTGCTGGCAACAGGAAGTGGCATACTTTATACTGTAATTCACTACCAGATTCACATTTCATCATGCCACGAAGTACCAGACATGCTAGAAACACGTTAAATCATGCAACACTTGGCTGAGTGCTAATGTATGCGATTAACGCCACGAAAGAAACAGGAAGTTGTTGTAACTCAGGCATACAATGTCCGATCTGTTTCAAACTTCACGTGTTCAATGATAGTCCTGGCCTGAAGACATCAACTTGGCAAAATTCAGTTACGGTAAAAGCGCCACCTGTTGGCCGCAGGAAGTGTGGCATTTCGATATGACTTTGGCATAATTCTCCTGTATTCACTCACTTAAATGCATGACGCCCACTGTTCACTGTTTTCCTGAGGCCAACGGGTGGCGGTGAGCCCGGGTGCGAGGGCCCTCTCAACGCTGCTTGCAGCTTTAATTAGGGCCCGAGCACCGATGGTGTGAGGACCCTATTGGAATTGCTCCGTTTATTAGGGCCCAAGCGAATTAAGCGCGCAGGGCCCTCTTGTTCTTCTAAGGATTTTTTTTTTTTTTTTTTTCGTCTTCCGGGGCTTTTTGAGGGCCTTAACATGCTCAAAAACTCTTGAAAATTGGCACACACATTGGAATCCGCGGCCATTAGGACGCCCCAGAGGCTGGTATCCGGGCGTGGCAGGGGGGCTCGACAGCGCCCCCTTGAAAAAAGTCTGAAAATTTGGTCCATATATTAAACACGCTTGCACGTATTAGTATGAAACTCGGTACACATATTGTTCTCATCAAGCCGGACAATTTTCTAATTTACATTCATTAGCTCCGACCAACAGGAAGTCGGCTATTTTTGTTTGAATGTTAATTTTTTGAAAAAACAGGCTATGAATTTTATACTACTACTCCTACAGGGTTTATCCAATTTACACCAAGCTTTTTTAACTTGTTGCTAACACATTGAAGTTGTTTAATTGCAAACGGATTTTGGATATCTCAAACGGTTTGGCCGTGGCGAGGCAACAAATTTATGGCGAGAAAAAGGAAACAGGAAATGTGTTATAACGTCTGCATACATATATTGATTTTTATGAAACTTCACGAGTGTGTTAGTTGTAGTAGTCTGATCACATGGATGTGACTATTGTGAGTCAAAGTTATAGCACCACCAACTGGCAGCAGGAAGTGTATCACTTTTTGAAATGCTTTGAGATCACCCTCTTATTTTTACCTGATTTGCTTCAAACTTCATCAGTGTAATGTCAATACACAGCAGATGTAGACCTATGACAGGATTTTTGATATTTGAAATATTGTTGCCATGGCAACAGGTCAAACTGTAATAATATTCTTGAGTGTTTTTGAGGCTCTTAACATGCTTCAAATTGCATGAAACTCGACACACACATCAATATTGTCAACCAGTAGACATGGACAAAGCCATAGAAATGGGCGTGGTGAAGGGGCTCAGTAGCGCCACCTTTTGTCAAAAGTGGGGGGGTTAGTTTTTCCTACAGTCACCAAACTCGGTACATATATTGTTCTCATCAAGCTGGACAATTTTCTAATTTACATTCATTAGCTCCGACCAACAGGAAGTCGGCTATTTTTGTTTGAATGTTAATTTTTTGAAAAAACAGGCTATGAATTTTATACTACTACTCCTACAGGGTTTATTCAATTTACACCAAGCTTTTTTTAACTTGTTGCTAACACATTGAAGTTGTTTAATGGCAAACGGATTTTGGATATCTCAAACGGTTTGGCCGTGGCGAGGCAACGAATTTATGGCAAGAAAAGGGAAACAAAGTGTTATAACTTCTGCATACATTAATTGATTTTGATGAAACTTTGGCTTAGTCTTCGTTGTACAAGGCTGATCACATGGATTTGACTATTGTGATTCAAAGTCATAGCGCCACCAACTGGAAGCAGAAAATGTGTCACTTTCAGCATACATTGAGATCACCCTCTTATTTTTACCTGATTTGCTTCAAAATTCATCAGAATAATGTTAAAACTTGGCACATGTAATCCTTTGAAAATGGGCAGGGAGGAGGGGCTCTATAGCGGCACCTTGTAGTGCAGTAAATGTGGAGTGAATTTGACATAGTCCTTTGATGTTTAACCATTTTAAGTGCCTATTGCCCGCTGTGCACAGTTGCCCTGAAGCCACCGGGGTGGCGGTGCCACCGGGCTTGGGCCCGCCATCGCTGCTCGCAGCTATATTTATTAGGGCCCAAGCGAAAATTGGCGCAGGGCCCTCTTGTTCTTCTAAGGATTATTAGGGCCCAAGCGAATTAACGCGCAGGGCCCTCTTGTTCTTCTAAGGATTATTAGGGCCCAAGCGAATTAAGCGCGCAGGGCCCTCTTGTTCTTCTAAGGATTATTATTAGGGCCCAAGCGAATTAAGCGCGCAAGGCCCTCTTGTTCTTCTAAGGATTATTAGGGCCCAAGCGAAAATTCGCGCAGGGCCCTCTTGTTCTTCTAAGGATTATTATTATTTTTTTTTTATTTTTTTTTTATTTTTTTTATTTTTTTCCGTCTTCCGGGGCTTTTTGGGGGCCTTAACATGCTCAAAAACTCTTGAAAATTGGCACACACATTGGAATCCGCGGCCATTAGGACGCCGGAGAGGCTGGTACCCGGGCGTGGCAGGGGGGCTCGACAGCGCCCCCTTGAAAAAAGTCTGAAAATTTGGTCCATATATTAAACATGCTTGCACGTATTAGTATGAAACTCGGTACACATATAGACCTCATCGGGCCGAACAACTTTCGCGCTCTAAGTTAATCGCCACGCCAACAGGAAGTCAGCTATTAAGGGTTGTTTGAAAAACGCATGCTCTGGAATTTGATATACTCCTCCTAGACGATTAATCCGATCGCCACCAAACTCGGTCAGCATGAAGTCAAGACACTGATGATTAAAAATTGCCAGGGGATTTTTGATATCTCGAACGGTTTGGCCGTGGCGAGGCAACGAATTTATGGCGAGAAAAAGGAAACAGGAAATGTGTTATAACGTCTTAATACATATATTGATCTTTATGAAACTTCACGAGTGTGTTCGTTATAGGAGTCTGATCACATGGATGTGACTATTGTGAGTCAAAGTTATAGCGCCACCAACTGGCAGCAGGAAGTGTATCACTTTTTGAAATGTTTTGAGATCACCCTCTTATTTTTACCTGATTTGCTTCAAACTTCATCAGTGTAATGTCAATACACAGCAGATGTAGACCTATGACAGGATTTTTGATATTTGAAATATTGTTGCCATGGCAACAGGTCAAACTGTAATAATATTCTTGAGTGTTTTTGAGGCTCTTAACATGCTTCAAATTGCATGAAACTCGACACACACATCAATATTGTCAACCAGTAGACATGGACAAAGCCATAGAAATGGGCGTGGTGGAGGGGCTCAGTAGCGCCACCTTTTGACAAAAGTGGGGGGGTTAGATTTCCTACAGTCACCAAACTCGGTACACATATTGTTCTCATCAAGCCGGACAATTTTCTAATTTACATTCATTAGCTCCGACCAACAGGAAGTCGGCTATTTTTGTTTGAATGTTAATTTTTTGAAAAAACAGGCTATGAATTTTATACTACTACTCCTACAGGGTTTATCCAATTTACACCAAGCTTTTTTTAACTTGTTGCTAACACATTGAAGTTGTTTAATTGCAAACGGATTTTGGATACCTCAAACGGTTTGGCCGTGGCGAGGCAACAAATTTATGGCGAGAAAAAGGAAACAGGAAATGTGTTATAACGTCTGCATACATATATTGATCTTTATGAAACTTCACGAGTGTGTTAGTTGTAGTAGTCTGATCACATGGATGTGACTATTGTGAGTCAAAGTTATAGCACCACCAACTGGCAGCAGGAAGTGTATCACTTTTTGAAATGCTTTGAGATCACCCTCTTATTTTTACCTGATTTGCTTCAAACTTCATCAGTGTAATGTCAATACACAGCAGATGTAGACCTATGACAGGATTTTTGATATTTGAAATATTGTTGCCATGGCAACAGGTCAAACTGTAATAATATTCTTGAGTGTTTTTGAGGCTCTTAACATGCTTCAAATTGCATGAAACTCGACACACACATCAATATTGTCAACCAGTAGACATGGACAAAGCCATAGAAATGGGCGTGGTGAAGGGGCTCAGTAGCGCCACCTTTTGTCAAAAGTGGGGGGGCTAGTTTTTCCTACAGTCACAAAATTCTGTACACATATTGTTCTCATCAAGCTGGACAATTTTCTAATTTACATTCATTAGCTCCGACCAACAGGAAGTCGGCTATTTTTGTTTGAATGTTAATTTTTTGAAAAAACAGGCTATGAATTTTATACTACTACTCCTACAGGGTTTATCCAATTTACACCAAGCTTTTTTTAACTTGTTGCTAACACATTGAAGTTGTTTAATTGCAAACGGATTTTGGATATCTCAAACGGTTTGGCCGTGGCGAGGCAACGAATTTATGGCAAGAAAAGGGAAACAAAGTGTTATAACTTCTGCATACATTAATTGATTTTGATGAAACTTTGGCTTAGTCTTCGTTGTACAAGGCTGATCACATGGATTTGACTATTGTGATTCAAAGTCATAGCGCCACCAACTGGAAGCAGAAAATGTGTCACTTTCAGCATACATTGAGATCACCCTCTTATTTTTACCTGATTTGCTTCAAAATTCATCAGAATAATGTTAAAACTTGGCACATGTAATCCTTTGAAAATGGGCAGGGAGGAGGGGCTCTATAGCGGCACCTTGTAGTGCAGTAAATGTGGAGTGAATTTGACATAGTCCTTTGATGTTTAACCATTTTAAGTGCCTATTGCCCGCCGTGCACAGTTGCCCTGAAGCCACCGGGGTGGCGGTGCCACCGGGCTTGGGCCCGCCATCGCTGCTCGCAGCTATATTTAGGGGCCAAGCACCGAAGGTGCTTAGGCACCTATTGTATCTGTTGGCGTTCCGTACGCTTATTATTATCTTCTTCCGTTTTCTTCTTCGCTCTCTGAAGTCTATGGCAGCCCATAGAACCGCTTGCGGGAAAGTTGTGAAATTTGGCACACAGTTAGAGGACAGTCTGAACTATGCCCATAGCAAATTTGGAATCTCTAACTCAATCCCTCTAGCGCCACCAGCTGTCCAAAGTTGCACTTATGTTTATGTCAATAACTTTTGAACCATAAGGGCTAGAAACAAAATTCTTTTTTCCTCTGATTCCTTGGGTCAAGACGAATCGACTGCACCCTATGACGTCATTTTCCGTCATGAAATATTTCCGCCATTTTGAATTTTCTGAAAAACGTACTTTTTCGAACTCCTCCTAGGCCGCTACTCCGATTTTCACGAAAATTGAACCACATCATCTTCAGACCATGCCGACAGAAAGTTATGGAATTCAAGTCGATTCCTCAAACCGTTTTCGAAAACACACAAACAAATTGTATGTAGTGCTTGCAAAATAGACATAAGGCTGTATCTCCGCAACGCTTTATCGTATTCAGACCAAACTTGGTACATGGCATCAAAAGCATGACCTGAGGCAACATGCAGCGTTTCGGCGCAGCGCCACCTAGTGATGCGGAGATATGATAAATGGCTATTTTTGCTTATAACTTCTGATGGGTTTGGCCAAAAATCATGAATTTGGTCTCGTTGGATTTGGGGCATCATCTTGAGTCGAACGATATCCAATTTTCCCATATTGGCCATTTCAGCTGTCGGCCATTTTGAATTTTGTGCTAAAATGCTGTATTTTACGAACGCATTAGCGTATCATTATGAAACTCGGTATGGGTCATCAGCATAATGTCCTGAATGAGCTTAATAAGTTTCGGACCAGCGCCACCTTGTGGTCAAAAGTTATAACAAAATTTACAAAAATGCTAATAACTTTTGACTATATTAACCGATTGTAATGAAACTGGTCTCAGTAGATTCTGTGGGTCATGCTGAGAACATAGATATCAAGTTTGCCATAGTTAGCTAAACTTCCTGTCCGCCATATTGTTTTTCTTTAAAAACCTACTTTTTCGAACTCCTCCTAGACCGTTGCTCCGATTTTCACCAAAATTGAACCGTGTCATCTTCAGACCATGTCGACAAAAAGTTATGGATTTCAAGTCGATAAGTCAAACCGTTTTCGTATACCAGAGCAAACAATTTGAGATATGCAAAAATGACTCTTGCAGCTGTATCTCTGCAATGCTTTATCATATTCAGACCAAACTTGGTACATGTCATCACAAGCATGACCTGAGGCATCATACAGTGTTTCGGCGCAGCGCCACCTACTGGAGTGGAGATATGAAAAATGGCTATTTTTGCTTATAACTTCTGATGGGTTTGACCAAAATTCATAAATTTGGTATGGGTCATCAGGAAAATGCCCTGAAGGAGTATGAGAAGTTTTGGACCAGCACCACCTTGTGGTCAAAAGTTATAACAAAATTGACAAAAATGCTAATAACTTTTGATTATATCTACCGATTGTAATGAAACTGGTCTCAATAGATTCCTTGGGTCATTCTGAGAACATAGATATCAAATTTGCCATATTCAGCTGAACTTCCTGTCCGCCATATTGTTTTTCTTTAAAAACCTACTTTTTCAAACTCCTCCTAGACCTTTGCTCCGATTTTCACCAAAATTGAACCGTATCATCTTCAGACAATGCAGACAAAAAGTTATGGATTTCAAGTTGATAAGTCAAACCGTTTTCGTATACCGGAGCAAAGAATTTGAGAGATGATGCAAAAATTACTCTTGAAGCTGTATCTCTACAATGCTTTGACATATTCAGACCAAACTTGGTACGTGTCATCACAAGCATGACCTGAGGCATCATACAGTGTTTCGGTGCAGCACCACCTACTGGAGTGGAGATATGAAAAATGGCTATTTTTGCTTATAACTTCTGATGGGTTTAACCAAAATTCATTAATTTGGTATGGGTCATCAGGACAATGCCCTGAAGCAGCCTGAGAAGTTTCGGACTAGCGCCACCTCGTGCTCAAAAGTTACAACAAACTTGACAAAATGCTAATAACTTTTTTTTCTAATTGCTCACTGCTGCTGTTGGTCTGATGCTCCCAGCCATGTTGGCTGGCTTCTTGTGCCGTTTTTGTGCTTGGCCCCGTAATTGCTGCTTGCAGCTATATTTCTTCTTCTTCTTCTTCTTCTTCTGCTCTTGAAGTCTATGGCAGCCCATAGAACCGCTTGCGGGAAAGTTATGAAATTTGGCACACAGTTAGAGGACAGTCAGAGCTATGTCCATAGCAAATTTGGAGTCTCTAACTCAATGCCTCTAGCGCCACCAGCTGTCCAAATTTGCACTTATGTTAATGTTAATAACTTTTGTACCGTAAGGGCTAGAAACAAAATTCTTTTTTTCCTCTGATTCCTTGGGTCAAGTCGAATCGATCGCACCCTATGACGTCATTTTCCGTCATGAAAATTTTTCCGCCATATTGAATTTTCTGAAAAACATACTTTTTCGAACTCCTCCTAGGCCGTTACTCCGATTTTCACGAAAATTGAACCAGATCATCTTCAGACCATGCCGACAAAAAGTTATGGAATTCAAGTTGATTCCTCAAACAGTTTTCGAAAAACTTGCGAATGAATAGTACGTAGTGCTTGCGAAAATAGACATAAGGCTGTATCTCCGCAAGGCTTTATCGTATTCAGACCAAACTTGGTACATGTCATCACAAGCATGACCTGAGGCAACATGCATCGTTTCGGTGCAGTGCCACCTACTGGTGCGGAGATATGAAAAATTGATATTTTTGCTTGTAACTTCTGATGGGTTTGGCCAAAAATCATAAATTTGGTCTCGTTGGATTCGGGGAATCATGCCGAGTCGAATGATAATATATGATAATATATCTAACAGCCCAATACCTACAAAAAAAGTCTCTTGGAGTGAAATATGAAAACCAACAGGAAGTCAGATATTTTGAATTTTCGTTGCAAAATTTGTGCAGTTTTTGCCATTTCCAGACGTTGTACTTTAATGAACTCCTCCTAGAGCTTTAATCAGATCAACATCATATTTGGTCAGTCTAATCTAAAGGCCTTTGAGATGTTAAATTGCGAAGATCTAGAGTTTTCGCTGAAAGGTGTGTCCGTGGCAGCCTGACAAAGTTTGATGTTTTCGCCATGAAACAGGAAGTTGTTGTAACTCAGACAAACAATGTCGGATCTGCCCCAAACTTCACATGTTTTATTAGAGTCCTGACCTGAAGACATCTATATGACAATATTCAGTTACAGTCATAGCGCCACCTGGGGGCAACAGGAAATGACATGTTTTACACTGTGATTAACTCCTCCTAGAGATTTAATCAGATCAATGTTATTTTTGGTCAGTCTAATCTAAAGGCCTTTGTGACGTTAAATTGCGAAGATCTAGAGTTTTCACTGAAGGGCGTGTCCATGGTGGCATGACAAAGTCTGATGTTTCACCATGAAAAAGGAAGTTGTTGTAATTCAGACAAACAATGCCCGATCTGCCCCAAACTTCACATGTTTTATTAGAGTCCTGGCCTGAGGACATCTTCATAACAATATTCAGTTACAATCATAGCGCCACCTGCAGTCAACAGGAAATGACATGTTTTACACTGTGATTAACTCCTCATGGAGATTTAACCAGATCAACATCAAATGTTATCAGTCTAATCTTAAGACCTTAGCGATGATAAATGTCAAAGATCTTGAGTTTTCGTTGAAGGGCATGTCTGTGGTGGCATGACAAAGTCTGGTGTTTTGCCATGAAAGAGGAAGCTGTTGTAACTCAGGCATACTATGTCTGATCTGCTCCAAACTTCACATGTGTGATAAGAGTCCTGGCCTAAAGACATATATATGACAATATTCAGTTAGCCATAGCGCCACCTGCTGGCAACAGGAAATGGCATGCTTTACACTGTAATTCACTACCAGATTCACATTTCATTATGCCACGAAGTACCAGACATGCTAGAAACACGTTAAATCATGCAACACTTGGCTGAGTGCTAATTTATGCGATTAACGCCACTAAAGAAACAGGAAGTTGTTGTAACTCAGGTATACAATGTGCAATCTGCTCCAAACTTCACATGTTCGATAAAAGTCCTGGCCTGAAGACATCAACATAGCAATATTCAGTTACGGTCAAAGCGCCATCTGTTGACAGCAGGAAGTGTGGCATTTCGAAATGACTTTGGCATAATTCTCCTGTATTCACTCGCTTACATGCATGTCGCCCACTGTTCACTGTTTTCCTGAGGTCAACGGGTGGCGGTGAGCCCGGGTGCGAGGGCCCTCTCAACGCTGCTTGCAGCTTTAATTCTTCTTCTTCTTCTTCTTCTTCTTCTTCTTCTTCTTCTTCTTCTTCTTCTTCTTCTCCAAAGTGAATCGCATTTTAGAGGGCCTAAACGTGCTCGAAAACTCATGAAACTTTGCACACGCGTCAGAAGTGGTGAAAATTTACGTCTGTTATGGGTTTCGGAATTGGGCGTGGCAAAATGGCTCGATAGCGCCATCTAACGTACAGCCCCGCTCGCTACATAACACTAGGGGTTTGAAATTCGGTACAATTTATCAGCCCAGTACCTACAAAAAATTCTCTGGAGCGAAATCCGAAACCAAACAGGAAGTCAGATATTTTGAATTAATTCACCGTTTTTTGCATTTTCCAGACGTTGTACTTTAACGAACTCCTCCTAGAGATTTAATCAGATCAGTGTCATTTTGGTCAGTCTAATCTAAAGGCCTTTGTGACGTTAAATTGCGAAGATTTAGAGTTTTCACCAAAGGCCTTGTCCGTGGCAGCCTGACAAAGTTTGATGTTTTCGCCATGAAACAGGAAGTTGTTGTAACTCAGACAAACAATGTCGGATCTGCCCCAAACTTCACATGTTTTATTAGAGTCCTGACCTGAAGACATCTTCATAACAATATTCAGTTACAGTCATAGCGCCACCTGCAGGCAACAGGAAATGACATGTTTTGCACTGTGATTAACTCCTCATGGAGATTTAACCAGATCACCATCATATGTTGTCAGTCTAATCTTAAGACCTTAGCGATGATAAATATCAAAGATCTTGAGTTTTCGGTGAAGGGCGTGTCCGTGGCGGCCTGACAAAGTCTGATGTTTCGCCATGAAAGAGGAAACTGTTGTAACTCAGGCATACTATGTCCGATCTGCTCCAAACTTCACATGTGTGATAAGAGTCCTAGCCTAAAGACGTCTATATGATAATATTCAGTTAGTCATAGCGCCACCTGCTGGCAACAGGAAGTGGCATACTTTATACTGTAATTCACTACCAGATTCACATTTCATCATGCCACGAAGTACCAGAAATGCTAGAAACACGTTAAATCATGCAACACTTGGCTGAGTGCTAATGTATGCGATTAACGCCACGAAAGAAACAGGAAGTTGTTGTAACTCAGGCATACAATGTCCGATCTGTTTCAAACTTCACGTGTTCAATGATAGTCCTGGCCTGAAGACATCAACTTGGCAAAATTCAGTTACGGTAAAAGCGCCACCTGTTGGCCGCAGGAAGTGTGGCATTTCGATATGACTTTGGCATAATTCTCCTGTATTCACTCACTTAAATGCGACCCCACTGTTCACTGTTTTCCTGAGGCCAACGGGTGGCGGTGAGCCCGGGTGCGAGGGCCCTCTCAACGCTGCTTGCAGCTTTAATTAGGGCCCGAGCACCGATGGTGTGAGGACCCTATTGGAATTGCTCCGTTATTAGGGCCCAAGCGAATTAAGCGCGCAGGGCCCTCTTGTTCTTCTAAGGATTTTTTTTTTTTTTTTTTTTTTTTTTTTTTTTCGTCTTCCGGGGCTTTTTGAGGGCCTTAACATGCTCAAAAACTCTTGAAAATTGGCACACACATTGGAATCCGCGGCCATTAGGACGCCCCAGAGGCTGGTATCCGGGCGTGGCAGGGGGGCTCGACAGCGCCCCCTTGAAAAAGTCTGAAAATTTGGTCCATATATTAAACACGCTTGCACGTATTAGTATGAAACTCGGTACACATATTGTTCTCATCAAGCCGGACAATTTTCTAATTTACATTCATTAGCTCCGACCAACAGGAAGTCGGCTTTTTGTTTGAATGTTAATTTTTTGAAAAAACAGGCTATGAATTTTACTACTACTCCTACAGGTTTATCCAATTTACACCAAGCTTTTTTTAACTTGTTGCTAACACATTGAAGTTGTTTAATTGCAAACGGATTTTGGATATCTCAAACGGTTTGGCCGTGGCGAGGCAACAAATTTATGGCGAGAAAAAGGAAACAGGAAATGTGTTATAACGTCTGCATACATATTGATCTTTATGAAACTTCACGAGTGTGTTAGTTGTAGTAGTCTGATCACATGGATGTGACTATTGTGAGTCAAAGTTATAGCGCCACCAACTGGCAGCAGGAAGTGTATCACTTTTTGAAATGCTTTGAGATCACCCTCTTATTTTTACCTGATTTGCTTCAAACTTCATCAGTGTAATGTCAATACACAGCAGATGTAGACCTATGACAGGATTTTTGATATTTGAAATATTGTTGCCATGGCAACAGGTCAAACTGTAATAATATTCTTGAGTGTTTTTGAGGCTCTTAACATGCTTCAAATTGCATGAAACTCGACACACACATAATATTGTCAACCAGTAGACATGGACAAAGCCATAGAAATGGGCGTGGTGAAGGGGCTCAGTAGCGCCACCTTTTGTCAAAAGGGGGGGTTAGTTTTTCCTACAGTCACCAAACTCGGTACATATATTGTTCTCATCAAGCTGGACAATTTTCTAATTTACATTCATTAGCTCCGACCAACAGGAAGTCGGCTATTTTGTTTGAATGTTAATTTTTTGAAAAAACAGGCTATGAATTTTATACTACTACTCCTACAGGGTTTATCAATTTACACCAAGCTTTTTTAACTTGTTGCTAACACATTGAAGTTGTTTTGCAAACGGATTTTGGATATCTCAAACGGTTTGGCCGTGGCGAGGCAACGAATTTATGGCAAGAAAAGGGAAACAAAGTGTTATAACTTCTGCATACATTAATTGATTTTGATGAAACTTTGGCTTAGTCTTCGTTGTACAAGGCTGATCACATGGATTTGACTATTGTGATTCAAAGTCATAGCGCCACCAACTGGAAGCAGAAAATGTGTCACTTTCAGCATACATTGAGATCACCCTCTTATTTTTACCTGATTTGCTTCAAAATTCATCAGAATAATGTTAAAACTTGGCACATGTAATCCTTTGAAAATGGGCAGGGAGGAGGGGCTCTATAGCGGCACCTTGTAGTGCAGTAAATGTGGAGTGAATTTGACATAGTCCTTTGATGTTTAACCATTTTAAGTGCCTATTGCCCGCTGTGCACAGTTGCCCTGAAGCCACCGGGGTGGCGGTGCCACCGGGCTTGGGCCCGCCATCGCTGCTCGCAGCTATATATTAGGGCCCAAGCGAAAATTGGCGCAGGGCCCTCTTGTTCTTCTAAGGATTATTAGGGCCCAAGCGAATTAACGCGCAGGGCCCTCTTGTTCTTCTAAGGATTATTAGGGCCCAAGCGAATTAAGCGCGCAGGGCCCTCTTGTTCTTCTAAGGATTATTATTAGGGCCCAAGCGAAAAGCGCGCAGGGCCCTCTTGTTCTTCTAAGGATTATTAGGGCCCAAGCGAAAATTCGCGCAGGGCCCTCTGTTCTTCTAAGGATTATTTTTTTTTTTTTTTTTTTTTTTTTTTTCCGTCTTCCGGGGCTTTTTGGGGGCCTTAACATGCTCAAAAACTCTTGAAAATTGGCACACACATTGGAATCCGCGGCCATTAGGACGCCGGAGAGGCTGGTACCCGGGCGTGGCAGGGGGGCTCGACAGCGCCCCCTTGAAAAAAGTCTGAAAATTTGGTCCATATATTAAACATGCTTGCACGTATTAGTATGAAACTCGGTACACATATAGACCTCATCGGGCCGAACAACTTTCGCGCTCTAAGTTAATCGCCACGCCAACAGGAAGTCAGCTATTAAGGGTTGTTTGAAAAACGCATGCTCTGGAATTTGATATACTCCTCCTAGACGATTAATCCGATCGCCACCAAACTCGGTCAGCATGAAGTCAAGACACTGATGATTAAAAATTGCCAGGGGATTTTTGATATCTCGAACGGTTTGGCCGTGGCGAGGCAACGAATTTATGGCGAGAAAAAGGAAACAGGAAATGTGTTATAACGTCTTAATACATATATTGATCTTTATGAAACTTCACGAGTGTGTTCGTTATAGAGTCTGATCACATGGATGTGACTATTGTGAGTCAAAGTTATAGCGCCACCAACTGGCAGCAGGAAGTGTATCACTTTTTGAAATGTTTGAGATCACCCTCTTATTTTTACCTGATTTGCTTCAAACTTCATCAGTGTAATGTCAATACACAGCAGATGTAGACCTATGACAGGATTTTTGATATTTGAAATATTGTTGCCATGGCAACAGGTCAAACTGTAATAATATTCTTGAGTGTTTTGAGGCTCTTAACATGCTTCAAATTGCATGAAACTCGACACACACATCAATATTGTCAACCAGTAGACATGGACAAAGCCATAGAAATGGGCGTGGTGGAGGGGCTCAGTAGCGCCACCTTTTGACAAAAGTGGGGGGTTAGTTTTCCTACAGTCACCAAACTCGGTACACATATTTTCTCATCAAGCCGGACAATTTTCTAATTTACATTCATTAGCTCCGACCAACAGGAAGTCAGCTTTTTGTTTGAATGTTAATTTTTTGAAAAAACAGGCTATGAATTTTATACTACTACTCCTACAGGGTTTATCCAATTTACACCAAGCTTTTTTAACTTGTTGCTAACACATTGAAGTTGTTTAATTGCAAACGGATTTTGGATACTCAAACGGTTTGGCCGTGGCGAGGCAACAAATTTATGGCGAGAAAAAGGAAACAGGAAATGTGTTATAACTTCTGCATACATATTGATCTTTATGAAACTTCACGAGTGTGGGTTGTAGTAGTCTGATCACATGGATGACTATTGTGAGTCAAAGTTATAGCACCACCAAATGGCAGCAGGAAGTGTATCACTTTTGAAATGCTTTGAGATCACCCTCTTATTTTACCTGATTTGCTTCAAACTTCATCAGTGTAATGTCAATACACAGCAGATGTAGACCTATGACAGGATTTTTGATATTTGAAATATTGTTGCCATGGCAACAGGTCAAACTGTAATAATATTCTTGAGTGTTTTTGAGGCTCTTAACATGCTTCAAATTGCATGAAACTCGACACACATCAATATTGTCAACCAGTAGACATGGACAAAGCCATAGAAATGGGCGTGGTGGAGGGGCTCAGTAGCGCCACCTTTTGACAAAAGTGGGGGGGTTAGTTTTTCCTACAGTCACCAAACTCGGTACACATATTGTTCTCATCAAGCGGACAATTTTCTAATTTACATTCATTAGCTCCGACCAACAGGAAGGCTATTTTGGTTTGAATGTTAATTTTTTGAAAAAACAGGCTATGAATTTTATACTACTACTCCTACAGGGTTTATCCAATTTACACCAAGCTTTTTTTAACTTGTTGCTAACACATTGAAGTTGTTTAATTGCAAACGGATTTTGGATATCTCAAACGGTTTGGCCGTGGCGAGGCAACGAATTTATGGCAAGAAAAGGGAAACAAAGTGTTATAACTTCTGCATACATTAATTGATTTTGATGAAACTTTGGCTTAGTCTTCGTTGTACAAGGCTGATCACATGGATTTGACTATTGTGATTCAAAGTCATAGCGCCACCAACTGGAAGCAGAAAATGTGTCACTTTCAGCATACATTGAGATCACCCTCTTTTTTTACCTGATTTGCTTCAAAATTCATCAGAATAATGTTAAAACTTGGCACATGTAATCCTTTGAAAATGGGCAGGGAGGAGGGGCTCTATAGCGGCACCTTGTAGTGCAGTAAATGTGGAGTGAATTTGACATAGTCCTTTGATGTTTAACCGTTTTAAGTGCCTATTGCCCGCGTGCACAGTTGCCCTGAAGCCACCGGGGTGGCGGTGCCACCGGGCTTGGGCCCGCCATCGCTGCTCGCAGCTATATTTAGGGGCCAAGCACCGAAGGTGCTTAGGCACCTATTGTATCTGTTGGCGTTCCGTACGCTTATTATATTCTTCTTCCGTTTCTTCTTCCGCTCTTAAAGTCTATGGCAGCCCATAGAACCGCTTGCGGGAAAGTTGTGAAATTTGGCACACAGTTAGAGGACAGTCTGAACTATGCCCATAGCAAATTTGGAATCTCTAACTCAATCCCTCTAGCGCCACCAGCTGTCCAAAGTTGCACTTATGTTTATGTCAATAACTTTTGAACCATAAGGGCTAGACAACAAATTCTTTTTTCCTCTGATTCCTTGGGTCAAGACGAATCGACTGCACCCTATGACGTCATTTTCCGTCATGAAATATTTCCGCCATTTGATTTTCTGAAAAACGTACTTTTTCGAACTCCTCCTAGGCCGCTACTCCGATTTTCACGAAAATTGAACCACATCATCTTCAGACCATGCCGACAGAAAGTTATGGAATTCAAGTCGATTCCTCAAACCGTTTTCGAAAACACACAAACAAATGTATGTAGTGCTTGCAAAAATAGACATAAGGCTGTATCTCCGCAACGCTTTATCGTATTCAGACCAAACTTGGTACATGGCATCACAAGCATGACCTGAGGCAACATGCAGCGTTTCGGCGCAGCGCCACCTAGTGATGCGGAGATATGATAAATGGCTATTTTTGCTTATAACTTCTGAGGGTTTGGCCAAAATCATGAATTTGGTCTCGTTGGATTTGGGGATCATCTTGAGTCGAACGATATCCAATTTTCCCATATTGGCCATTTCAGCTGTCGGCCATTTTGAATTTTGTGCTAAAATGCTGTATTTTACGAACGCATTAGCGTATCATTATGAAACTCGGTATGGGTCATCAGCATAATGTCCTGAATGAGCTTATAAGTTTCGGACCAGCGCCACCTTGTGGTCAAAAGTTATAACAAAATTTACAAAAATGCTAATAACTTTTGACTATATTAACCGATTGTAATGAAACTGGTCTCAGTAGATTCTGTGGGTCATGCTGAGAACATAGATATCAAGTTTGCCATAGTTAGCTAAACTTCCTGTCCGCCATATTGTTTTTCTTTAAAAACCTACTTTTTCGAACTCCTCCTAGACCGTTGCTCCGATTTTCACCAAAATTGAACCGTGTCATCTTCAGACCATGTCGACAAAAAGTTATGGATTTCAAGTCGATAAGTCAAACCGTTTTCGTATACCAGAGCAAACAATTTGAGATATGATGCAAAAATGACTCTTGCAGCTGTATCTCTGCAATGCTTTATCATATTCAGACCAAACTTGGTACATGTCATCACAAGCATGACCTGAGGCATCATACAGTGTTTCGGCGCAGCGCCACCTACTGGAGTGGAGATATGAAAAATGGCTATTTTTGCTTATAACTTCTGATGGGTTTGACCAAAATTCATAAATTTGGTATGGGTCATCAGGAAAATGCCCTGAAGGAGTATGAGAAGTTTTGGACCAGCACCACCTTGTGGTCAAAAGTTATAACAAAATTGACAAAAATGCTAATAACTTTTGATTATATCTACCGATTGTAATGAAACTGGTCTCAATAGATTCCTTGGGTCATTCTGAGAACATAGATATCAAATTTGCCATATTCAGCTGAACTTCCTGTCCGCCATATTGTTTTTCTTTAAAAACCTACTTTTTCAAACTCCTCCTAGACCTTTGCTCCGATTTTCACCAAAATTGAACCGTATCATCTTCAGACAATGCAGACAAATTATGGATTTCAAGTTGATAAGTCAAACCGTTTTCGTATACCGGAGCAAAGAATTTGAGAGATGATGCAAAAATTACTCTTGAAGCTGTATCTCTACAATGCTTTGACATATTCAGACCAAACTTGGTACGTGTCATCACAAGCATGACCTGAGGCATCATACAGTGTTTCGGCGCAGCACCACCTACTGGAGTGGAGATATGAAAAATGGCTATTTTTGCTTATAACTTCTGATGGGTTTAACCAAAATTCATTAATTTGGTATGGGTCATCAGGACAATGCCCTGAAGCAGCCTGAGAAGTTTCGGACTAGCGCCACCTCGTGCTCAAAAGTTACAACAAACTTGACAAAAATGCTAATAACTTTTTTTTCTAATTGCTCACTGCTGCTGTTGGTCTGATGCTCCCAGCCATGTTGGCTGGCTTCTTGTGCCGTTTTTGTGCTTGGCCCCGTAATTGCTGCTTGCAGCTATATTTCTTCTTCTTCTTCTTCTTCTTCTGCTCTTGAAGTCTATGGCAGCCCATAGAACCGCTTGCGGGAAAGTTATGAAATTTGGCACACAGTTAGAGGACAGTCAGAGCTATGTCCATAGCAAATTTGGAGTCTCTAACTCAATGCCTCTAGCGCCACCAGCTGTCCAAATTTGCACTTATGTTAATGTTAATAACTTTTGTACCGTAAGGGCTAGAAACAACATTCTTTTTTCCTCTGATTCCTTGGGTCAAGTCGAATCGATCGCACCCTATGACGTCATTTTCCGTCATGAAAATTTTTCCGCCATATTGAATTTTCTGAAAAATACTTTTTCGAACTCCTCCTAGGCCGTTACTCCGATTTTCACGAAAATTGAACCAGATCATCTTCAGACCATGCCGACAAAAAGTTATGGAATTCAAGTTGATTCCTCAAACAGTTTTCGAAAAACTTGCGAATGAATAGTACGTAGTGCTTGCGAAAATAGACATAAGGCTGTATCTCCGCAAGGCTTTATCGTATTCAGACCAAACTTGGTACATGTCATCACAAGCATGACCTGAGGCAACATGCATCGTTTCGGTGCAGTGCCACCTACTGGTGCGGAGATATGAAAAATTGATATTTTTGCTTGTAACTTCTGATGGGTTTGGCCAAAAATCATAAATTTGGTCTCGTTGGATTCGGGGAATCATGCCGAGTCGAATGATATCCAATTTGTCCATATTGGCCATTTTAGCTGTCGGCCATTTTGAATTTTGTGCTAAAATGCTGTATTTTACGAACGCATTAGCGTATTGTTACGAAACTTGGTATGGGTCATCAGGACAATGCCCTGAAGGAGCCTGAGTAGTTTCGGACCAGCGCCACCTTGTGGTCAAAAGTTATAACAAAATTTACAAAAATGCTAAAAACTTTTGTCTATATTAACCAATTGTAATGAAACTGGTCTCAGTAGATTCCTTGGGTTATGCTGAGAACATAGATATCAAATTTGCCATAGTCAGCTAAACTTCCTGTCCGCCATATTGTTTTTCTTAAAAAAAATACTTTTTCGAACTCCTCCTAGACCGTTGCTCCAATTTTCACCAAAATTTAACCGTGTCATCTTCAGACCATGCCGACAAAAAGTTATGGATTTCAAGTCGATATGTCAAACCGTTTTCGTATACCAGAGCAAAGAATTTGAGGCATGATGCAAAAATTACTCTTGAAGCTGTATCTCTGCAATGCTTTGATATATTGACACCAAACTTTGCAAGTGTCATTGTCAACTCACTGTGACCATACCACATTAATTTGGTCACAGCGCCACCTATTGGTCGAAAGTGATAAACCAGTAAATCCTCATTTTGATCATTTTTCAGCTCTTTTGCCTAAAATGATCTTAATAGGTCTCTAATTGCTCACTGCTGCTGTTGGTCTGATGCTCCCAGCCATGTTGGTTGGCTTCTTGTGCCGTTTTTTGCTTGGCCCCGTAATTGCTGCTTGCAGCTATATTTATTATTATTATTATTCTCCAAAGTAAATCGCATTTTAGAGGGCCTAAACATGCTCGAAAACTCAGGAAACTTTGCACATGCGTCAGAAGTGGTGAAAATTTACGTCTGTTATGGGTTTCAGAATTCGGTACACACATTTATCAGCCCAGTACCTACAAAAAATTCTCTTGGAGCGAAATCGAAACCGAACAGGAAGTCAGATATTTTGAATTAATTCACCGTTTTTTGCATTTTCCAGACGTTGTACTTTAACGAACTCCTCCTAGAGATTTAATCAGATCAATGTCATTTTTGGTCAGTCTAATCTAAAGGCCTTTGTGACGTTAAATTGCAAAGATCTAGAGTTTTCACTGAAAGGCGTGTCCGTGGCAGCCTAAAAGTTTGATGTTTTCGCCATGAAAAGGAAGTTGTTGTAACTCAGACAAACAATGTCGGATCTGCCCCAAACTTCACATGCTTTATTAGAGTCCTGACCTGAAGACATCTTCATAACAATATTCAGTTACAGTCATAGCGCCACTGCAGGCAACAGGAATGACATGTTTTACACTGTGATTAACTCCTCATGGAGATTTAACCAGATCAACATCATATGTTGTCAGTCTAATCTTAAGACCTTAGCGATGATAAATATCAAAGATCTAGAGTTTTCGGTGAAGGGCGTGTCCGTGGCGGACTGACAAAGTCTGATGTTTCGCCATTAAAGAGGAAACTGTTGTAACTCAGGCATGCTATGTCCGATCTGCTCCAAACTTCACATGTGTGATAAGAGTTCTAGCCTAAAGACGTCTATATGATAATATTCAGTTAGTCATAGCGCCACCTGCTGGCAACAGGAAGTGGCAGGCTTTATACTTCATTCACTACCAGATTCACATTTCATCATGCCACGAAGTACCAGACATGCTAGAAACACGTGAAATCATGCAACACTTGGCTGAGTGCTAATGTATGCGATTAACGCCACGAAAGAAACAGGAAGTTGTTGTAACCAGACAAGTTGTTGTAACTGAAGACATCAACATGGCAAAATTCAGTTATGGTCAAAGCGCCACCTGTTGGCCACAGGAAGTGTGGCATTTCGAAATGACTTTGGCATAATTCTCCTGTATTCACTCGCTTACATGCATGTTGCCCACTGTTCACTGTTTTCCTGAGGCCAACGGGTGGCGGTTAGCCCGGGTGCGAGGGCCCTTCCATCGCTGCTTGCAGCTTTAATTCTTCTTCTTCTTCTCCAAGTAAATCGCATTTTAGAGGGCCTAAACGTGCTCGAAAACTCACGAAACTTTGCACACGCATCAAAGTGGTGAAAATTACGGTTTCAGAATTGGGCGTGGCAAAATGGTCGATAGCGCCATCTAACGTACAGCCCCTCTCGCTACTTCACTAGGGTTTTGAAATTCGGTACACACATTTATAAGCCCAATACCTACAAAAAAGTCTCTTGGAGCGAAATCCGAAACCGAACAGGAAGTAAGATATTTGAATTAATTCACCGTTTTTGCATTTTCCAGACGTTGTACTTGAACGAACTCCTCCTAGAGCTTTATCAG
Source organism: Ancherythroculter nigrocauda (assembly GCA_036281575.1). Lineage (NCBI taxonomy): Eukaryota > Metazoa > Chordata > Actinopteri > Cypriniformes > Xenocyprididae > Ancherythroculter > Ancherythroculter nigrocauda. Next base: position 16,781,331 of record VTFQ01000014.1, on the reverse strand, counting down.
ATCAATGTCATATTTGGTCAGTCTAATCTAAAGGCCTTTGTGACGTTAAATTGCGAAGATCTAGAGTTTTCACTGAAGGGCCCGTGGCACCCTGACAAAATTTGGTGTTTTCGCCATGAAACAGGAAGTTGTTGTAACTCTGACAAACAATGTCTGATCTGCCCCAAAGTTCACATGTTTTATTAGAGACCTGGCCTGAAGACATCTTCATAACAATATTCGGTTACAGTCATAGCGCCACCTGTAGGCAACAGGAAATGACATGTTTTACACTGTGATTAACTCCTCCTAGAGATTTAATCAGATCAATGTCATTTTTGGTCAGCCTAATCTAAAGGCCTTTGAGACGTTAAATTGCGAAGATCTAGAGTTTTCACTGAAGGGCATGTCCGTGGCGGCATGACAAAGTCTGATGTTTCGCCATGAAAGAGGAAGCTGTTGTTACTGAGGCATACTATGTGTGATCTGCTCCAAACTTCACATGTGTGATAAGAGTCCTGGCCTAAAGACATCTATATGACAATATTCAATAAGCCATAGCGCCACCTGCTGGCAACAGGAAACGGCATACTTTACACTGTAATTCACTACCAGATTCACATTTCTTTATGCAACGCAGTACCAAAAATGCTAGAAACACGTTAAATCCTGCAACGTTTGGCTGAGTGCTAATGTTTGCGATTAACGCCACGAAAGAAACAGGAAGTTGTTGTAACTCAGGCATACAATGTCTGATCTGCTCCAAACTTCACATGTTCGATAATAGTCCTGGGCTGAAGACATCAACATGGCAAAATTCAGTTACGGTCAAAGTGCCACCTGTTGGCCGCAGGAAGTGTGGCATTTCGAAATGACTTTGGCATGATTCTCCTGTATTCACTCGCTTACATGTCGCCCACTGTTCACTGTTTTCCTGAGGTCAACGGGTGGCGGTGAGCCCGGGTGCGAGGGCCCTCTCAACGCTGCTTGCAGCTTTAATTAGGGCCAGAGCACCGATGGTGTGAGGACCCTATTGGAATTGCTCAGCCAATTATTCTTCTTCTCCAAAATGAATCGCATTTTTGAGGGCCTAAACGTTCTCAAAAACTCATGAAACTTTGCACACGCATCAGAAGTGGTGAAAATTTACATCTGATATGGGTTTCAGAATTAGGTGTGGCAAAATGGCTCGATAGCGCCACCTACAAAATTTCAATTAAGCGCCCTTCGTGCTACGTTTCACGTACAATTATGGAATTTGGTAGAAAGATGCAACAGCCCAATACCTACAAAAAAGCCCCTGGGTGCAAAGTTTGTAAACCCAACAGGAAGTGAGATATTTTGAATTTTCTCTACAAAATTTTGGCAGTTTTTGCCATTTCCACATGTTGTACTTTAACGAACTCCTCCTAGAGCTTTAATCAGATCAACATCATATTTGGTCAGTCTAATCTAAAGGCCTTTGAGACGTTAAATTGCAAAGATCTAGAGTTTTCGCTGAAAGGCGTGTTCGTGGAGGCCTGGCAAAGTTCGATGTTTCGCCATGAAACAGGAAGCTGTTGTAACTCGGGCATGCAATGTTTGATCTGCCCCAAACTTCACATGTTTTATTAGAGTCCTGACCTGAAGATATCTATATGACAATATTCAGTTACAGTCATAGCGCCACCTGGGGGCAACAGGAAATGACATGTTTTACACTGTGATTAACTCCTCATAGAGATTAAACCAGATCAACATCATATATGGCCAGTCTAATCTTAAGTCCTTTGAGATGTTAAATTGCAAAGATCTTGAGTTTTCGTTGAAGGGTGTGTCCGTGGTGACCGACAAAGTCTGATGTTTCGCCATGTAAGGTGAATCACTTTTTTGAGGGCCGAAACATACTCGAAAACTCATGAAACTTTGCAGATGCATCAGAAGTGGTGAAAATTTACGTCTGATATGGGTTTCAGAATTAAATATGGCAAAATGGCTCGATAGCGCCACCTAAAAAATTTCAACGAAGTGCCCCTTGATACTTCGTTTCACGTACAGGTATGAAATTTGGTACACACATCTAACAGCCCAATACCTACAAAAAAAGTCTCTTGGAGTGAAATATGAAAACCAACAGGAAGTCAGATATTTTGAATTTTCGTTTGCAAAATTTGTGCAGTTTTTGCCATTTCCAGACGTTGTACTTTAATGAACTCCTCCTAGAGCTTTAATCAGATCAACATCATATTTGGTCAGTCTAATCTAAAGGCCTTTGAGATGTTAAATTGCGAAGATCTAGAGTTTTCGCTGAAAGGTGTGTCCGTGGCAGCCTGACAAAGTTTGATGTTTTCGCCATGAAACAGGAAGTTGTTGTAACTCAGACAAACAATGTCGGATCTGCCCCAAACTTCACATGTTTTATTAGAGTCCTGACCTGAAGACATCTATATGACAATATTCAGTTACAGTCATAGCGCCACCTGGGGGCAACAGGAAATGACATGTTTACACTGTGATTAACTCCTCCTAGAGATTTAATCAGATCAATGTTATTTTTGGTCAGTCTAATCTAAAGGCCTTTGTGACGTTAAATTGCGAAGATCTAGAGTTTTCACTGAAGGGCGTGTCCATGGTGGCATGACAAAGTCTGATGTTTCACCATGAAAAAGGAAGTTGTTGTAATTCAGACAAACAATGCCCGATCTGCCCCAAACTTCACATGTTTTATTAGAGTCCTGGCCTGAGGACATCTTCATAACAATATTCAGTTACAATCATAGCGCCACCTGCAGTCAACAGGAAATGACATGTTTTACACTGTGATTAACTCCTCATGGAGATTTAACCAGATCAACATCAAATGTTATCAGTCTAATCTTAAGACCTTAGCGATGATAAATGTCAAAGATCTTGAGTTTTCGTTGAAGGGCATGTCTGTGGTGGCATGACAAAGTCTGGTGTTTTGCCATGAAAGAGGAAGCTGTTGTAACTCAGGCATACTATGTCTGATCTGCTCCAAACTTCACATGTGTGATAAGAGTCCTGGCCTAAAGACATATATGACAATATTCAGTTAGCCATAGCGCCACCTGCTGGCAACAGGAAATGGCATGCTTTACACTGTAATTCACTACCAGATTCACATTTCATTATGCCACGAAGTACCAGACATGCTAGAAACACGTTAAATCATGCAACACTTGGCTGAGTGCTAATTTATGCGATTAACGCCACTAAAGAAACAGGAAGTTGTTGTAACTCAGGTATACAATGTGCAATCTGCTCCAAACTTCACATGTTCGATAAAAGTCCTGGCCTGAAGACATCAACATAGCAATATTCAGTTACGGTCAAAGCGCCATCTGTTGACAGCAGGAAGTGTGGCATTTCGAAATGACTTTGGCATAATTCTCCTGTATTCACCTCGCTTACATGCATGATGCCCACTGTTCACTGTTTTCCTAAGGCCAACAGATGGCGGTGAGCCCGGGTGCGAGGGCCCTTTCATCGCTGCTTGCAGCTTTAATTACAGATGATTTTTTAGCTCAAATCATGCTCAAGCATTTTACTTTGGCAAGGGGCCTAACTATAAATAAAATCTTATTTTATATAAAAAAATAAAAATAAATCTGTAGATATTTTTGATATTTCAAATACAAACTACACTTCAGAAGAAAGCAATACACCAAATAATGCATAATCTGTAAATATTGAACTCACTGTTGTGTCCTCAATGTTTCCTTTCATAAGGGTGACGGTTAAACCTTCTTTTGTTGGAAAACTTTGAGATGCCCCTTGAAAGTGTGTGGTTATCTGTTGTTGGTTTGGAGAAGAACTTGCTTGGTTTGCTGCTGGCTGCTTGAACTGCTTCCAGCTGTCATGCTGTTGGTAAGTGAACTGACCCCATAAATTTTCTTCACAGCAGCTTCTAAAGCTTGAACCGTTTTATCATTATTGTCAACTAGGTGAATCTTCCTCAGCGCAATGTCCCCTTCAACAAAATCACAGAACTCTTTTATAGCTTTCACAATGGTTTCTGCACAAAGGTCTAATGGGAAACCAAATGCACCAGAGCTAATGGCTGGGATTGCCAACGACTTGAAGCTTTCTTGATCTGCCACATTCAGACTTTTCTTCACAGCTTTCTTCAAGAGCTTCTCTGACTCCAGAGGTTTTGAAGAATTATAATGTGGACCTATTGCTAAGATGACATGCTTGCATCGCAGCCGCCCACCTGCATCGAGGAGAACTGCATCACCTGTTGTCAACTTCCGTGCTTTGACAAGCTGGTTGCAGGAGTTCTGAAGTTTAGGACCAGCAGCATCTGAGAGAGCCTTTGCTAAACCTCCATCCAGTACGAGGTTCTCTTTGCATGCACCGACCACTGCATCCGCTTGAAATGAACACATGTCAGCTTTGTCTACTGCAATCTCAATTCCTTCACGTGTTTTATGATGATAAACAGGCTTTATTGTCTGTGACTGAACTGTGTCATGTGGGTGGGTGTCATACTCGTCTATTAATTGGACCAAACAATTCATATCTGTCTTGGCAAGTGTAGCACACATTGACTCTTTTTCCTTGAAAAACTTCTTTGCCCCTGGTTTAACTATTTTCATGGTGCAGTGATGTGCAGATGTAATCAAGTCATCAAACATAGGCACAAACTCAGCAACACAAAGCCTTGGGCCACTGATCACAATTTTCATCTTTGAAGTCCACATTCACTTTACCTTTCACCTCTTCAAGCCAATCCTGCGTTTTGTGATCCTTGATGAATGTGACAACGGTCTTGTGAGCCTTCAGAGTTTTCTCAAAGTGTGAGTTTTTCTGAACAAAATCATGTAACTCTTGTTCAACATCCTTGATAGACTCAACAAAGCCAGAAACCATCACCTGGTTGACTGATGTCTGTACTGTAACATTTTTATCATTTTTTTTAATGTGAGACACAAGGTCTTGCCAGTCTGATCTTGTTAGAACACTGGGATCTTCTACATTGAAGCTCACATGTCCCAGATCTGTCTGCAGTCGCTTCTCACCAACATCCAAGTCCTTGTCTGTTTTTCCAACAAGCAAAACTCTCTTTACATCGGTTTCTAATGCTACATTGATTCCTTTGTTAAAAAACAAAACTTTGGACATTTCCTCCAGATCCTTCTTGTACAGAAAATCTAAAACAGATTGGTGGAGCTCAGTTGGTTTACGAATCAAACTAAGAACAGCCTCCAGTATCTTGTTCTTTGTTTCCAGCATCTCATCTTTTAAACCGTAAAGAGTTAACTTTTGGCTGTGCGCAAGGTATGTTATGTCCATTTCTGGAAATCTGTCTTGAATTTGCTGCTCCAAACCATCACAGAGAACAAGCTTGTAAATGGAAGGAGTCATATTTACTTCATCAGTCTCACTGCCCTTCTCCCTTTGGATTCGTTGGGTGACACTCTGAACAGTTTCTCTCAGAATTCCCTCAATCCCGTTCACATCTTCATTCAGGCCGGCTACAGATATTGTCCCTTCATCTGCACAGGCAACCATTGTGACTGCCTCTCCCGCTACTGCTTTTTGAATTTCAGGCTGTATCTCTGTCCATGCATCCTTCTGAATGTGGAGCTCAATGGATTTAAACTTAGACATTGACACTGAGAACACAGAGAGGGCATTTTCACTCCATGTCTGAATAAGTTTTCTTGTCTGCCCGCCTTGGTTAAGTAAAGAGGATGAAGGCTTGATCTTCACTGCTGAGGATCGAAAATCTATCTCACAAAAATGACTGGACATATCTTGTGTGACTAAACCCAGAGATTTTTGGTTTTCCTTTAAGTGGTGCCATACAGTTTTATCAATCTTCTCAGTAAATGCCTCTGGAAGTCTCAGAGTGGGTCTGTCTTTACCATATAGAGCTGTTTGTAGTGTGTCATAGTATGGCAGTACTCTAAAAGGCTGCTTTTTAATCTGATGTTGCTGGTCAATGACTGTTTGCACATCTGAAAAAGCACACATTGTATAGTTTATGCATATGCACAAATTAAATTCAATGACAAAAATCAAATGTAACCACTTTATGTACCTTCAGGATTTTTAAAAGTGATGATTGCTGACTGATCCGTTTCAAATGTTACACCATCATCCACTACTTCTCCAAATCTTTCAAAATATAGCATGAGGTAGTCAGAGTTTGTGTTTGGAGGTAAGCCTTCAGCTTTCACCTTTGATGTCATCTCAAGTAACCAGACTTTCATGTTTTCCTCTTAATAATTCCATTGCTTGGGCTGGATATAATGAAGTCTTCTGCATCTATTGAAGAAAATATAAGTAACAATGTGGGTTAGGGGGAAGGTGATCAACACTCAGACGCCCTCCCAACAGGGCTAGTTTTTTGCATGTACATCTGAAGAGTATATTCTACTGGGGAACACAACCCATGACTTACCTTTGCTATAGGAAAAGGTTACCACAGCACAGTTGCCCTCTGGTATCATCTCAATGCTGAAGTCATTTGCCTCACCAGAAGATCCTTTCTGTACATTTTCCACCAGCATTGTCAGAAACTCTTGACCGCTGTTTTGGATGTTTTCGATTACAACTGATCTATGGGTTGTATCTTTTTCTTTTTCCTCAGGTATCTCAACCTTCTCTTCTTCTTCACTCTGTGGTTCACCTGAATATAAAACATCATTAATTTGAAAAGATTTACACATTGTCTACAAGTGCTGTGATGCAACACAACAAAATACAATAGACCCCATTATAATCAGTGATGCTGTCTACACTGGATGCGATGTGGTGCGACAAATCTCAGACAGTAAATTGATGCCCCATTCTATTTCTGATGTACTCCAAGCACCTATGCTACTTCTGACACAAAAGACAATTGGATTTGCAATAGTTGCTTTGTCACGTCAGGTGTAGACAGATTGCCTGTTGCAGCACGGTGCTACAAGGTGTTAGTTGTACTGAAGATATCATTTATTAAGCTTGGTATCCTGTTTGTGCCGAGGTATCATGCGCAAATAACCATGCTAAAGCTGAATAAAATCTTTGCTATAGTATTCGTATCACTTTTTAAAATCCTTCCAGTGCACTGAAACGTTCACTCCCTAAAAAGTCCCACAATAAACTGTGAAAACCAGGGAACATCGATGCTCAGTATGTTCCCTTAATAGAAGTTCTGAAGTGATAAATGTTTTTTTAATAATCAAGGAACTTTGCCGCCATACCATGGGTGCAGCAGGCGCAATGATATCATTGCACCTGCTGCACCCATGGTACGGCAGCAAAGTTCCTTGATTATTACGCCGGAATGAGAGTATAGTTCCTAGCCACATCAGCCTAGAAAATCGCAATTTTTCATTTTCCATCTGTCTTAGTACACGATGTAACTACAGAAGAGACAAGTTTTAAATAGGAAAAATATTGAAACTCTTTGATCAGTTTTGAGCGAGATGCTAACGGTCTAATCAGATTCAATGAACTATGCTAAGCTATGCTAAAAGTGCTACTGCCAGACCCAGAGATCGGCTGAATGGATTCAAAAACGGTAATACTCAACTGTTAACTCTAGGGGAGTTGGAAAATGAGCCTATTTTCAAAAAAAGTGGAGTGTTCCTTTAACCACGCCCTGACAATCATATAATAAAATATCATATTTATTGTTACTACTGTAAAGACATATTAAAAAGCCATTTTCATTGCATCTCCTTCAAAGCTTTCAGAATCTTTAGTTTTTAAATATTTTTTCCTTAAAAGATACTTAGTTTGTCAACCATGGCTTTTCCATTTTGGCCTAGTTTTCACTAAGTATATAATGGTACGGTGTGATATGTCATGTGTTGATGTTCATCTGAAGTTTTATGTTCTAAATTTTAAGACCTGCCTTCAGATGATTTCCTAGGATGTCCTAACTTTTTCATATGATTATATATATGTGTGTGTGTGTGTGTGTGAGAGAGAGAGAGAGAGAAGCACACTTTTCTTAAAGGGTTAGTTCACCCAAAAATGAAAATTCTGTCATTTATTACTTACCCTCATGACGTTCCACACTTTCGTTAATCTTCGGAACACAAATTAAGATATTTTAGTTGAAATCAGATAGCTTCGTGAGGCCTCCATAGGGAGCAATGAACACTTCCTCTCTAAAGATCCATAAAGGTACTAAAAACATATTTAAATCAGTTCATGTGAGTACAGTGGTTCAATATTAATATTATAAAGCGACGAGAATATTTTTGGAGCGCCAAAAAAAACTAAATAACGACTTATTTAGTGATGGCCGATTTCAAAACAATGATTCAGGAAGCATCGGAGCACAGATGAATCAGTGTATCGAATCTGCTGTTTGGAGCGCCAAAGTCATGTGATTTCAGCCGTTGGCAGTTTGACACGTGATCTGAATCATGATTCGGTACACTGATTCATCTGTGCTCCGATGCTTCATGAAGCATTGTTTGAAATCGGCCATCACTAAGTTGTTATTTTGTTTTTTGGCGCTACAAAAATATTCTCGTCACTTTATAATATTAATATTGAACCACTGTACTCACATGAACTGATTTAAATATGTTTTTAGTACCTTTATGGATCTTGAGAGAGGAAATGTCATTGCTCCCTATGCAGGCCTCACGGAGCCATCGGATTTCAACTAAAATATCTTAATTTGTGTTCCGAAGATTAACGAAGGTCTTACGGGTGTGGAACGGCATGAGGGTAAGTAATAAATGACAGAATTTTCATTTTTGGGTAAACTAACCCTTTAAGGTGTGATTTTAACCCCATTGTACCCTACCCAGAAAAAGTACAATTGACCCTTTTCACATTTCCGGGTTTCTTAGAAGCGGAAGTCGTCATAGTTGGGTAAACTTCTATAGTGGGGGTGAATGAGAGACTACATTAAATATATTTTTCCCATTGAAAATTGAGATATTGATAACAGTAGTCAGAAGAGAGAAAGATGTCAATTTTACCATCACTCCCATAGCCAGTGTATTAGAAAACACCACAACAGCATTAATTTGTTTTTTTGTTTTGTTTTGTTTTGTTTTTTTTAGGAATTTGCAAATATAATAATATGCAAAGGTAATATAATACAAAGTCTAGTGTTATAAGTGTACATACATTTAAAAAAATATATATATAAAAAAACTTTGCAGGATTTATGATGCTAAAGGTCATTAAAACGCATCACCAGTCTGTGAAAAGGTTCTATACAGCATTATAGATTGTACTGAAAATTATAACTTCAGAATTATTATTTCTGTAATATTGTTTTAGTGTTCATCAAGGCTAATTTTATTAAAGCTATGCTGTAGTGGACAAGTTTTTTCTCAGCGAAAACTTTAACTGTATTCATGTAATTATAAAATTTCAACTTAAATCAGTAAGGTTTCTTCAAGTTATGAACAAATGTTTTTTCTAATAATGTTGACAAAATTGTAACACAAAAATGTTTATACATCTTCATGGAACTTTTTTCTGAAATATTTTTTTTTCAAATGATATTACTACTTGTTTTAGAATGTTCGGAGAACAATCAAAAGTAAATAGTAATGTTACATGCAAAATGATAAACAGAACGTTCCATCAACGCTTTCTCTAATGTTTGAACAACCAAGGAAAAATGTTTTTAAAACCTGGACGTTTTGAATTTTTAGAGAACAGTCAGAAATAACGTTTTCATAACTTCATAACTTGGGGATTTTAGCCAAACGTTCTTACAACATATTTGTGTTAGCTGGGACATACTGTAAGACTTTTTGTTAAATTATAAAGGATTTGCATGACAAAAAAGAAAGTATAGCCTATGTCTTTCATGTCTGGCATAAAATTGTGTATGTGATCATAACTTAATAAATGTTAAATGACAACTTGCATCATCTAAATCAGCTTGTTTAGTTGGATAGGCTATAAAACGCCCACAAAATTTACATCTGTGTCATGGCCGATAAGAAGGAAAGTGTTGTAACACTTGCCAGTGTAAGAAAAGAAAAGAAACACCCAACAATAACAAAAACAGGCCTATGTTGGAAAAAAACGGTTTCGCGGGAAGCAAGTCTAGGCCTACATGCTGGCATGGCCAGCAGGGGGCAGCAGAACAGCGTTTATTCTGATCCCGAAGGACTTACCCGACGTGATTGTGCTGCTGAGTGAAGAGGTTGATTCCTAGAAAACAAAGTTGACTTTTTACTCCAAGTCAAAGTATTAGCTGTTCGCTTTACTCAGTTGTGATATTGAATACTCACATGAGGAACTGATGCTTCTGATGACGGAAGACTCACAGTGATTTTCACAGTTTTTTGACCAATCTTGAGCTCATGCGTTTGTTTGTTCAGAACCCGCTGTCTCACTGAGACAAATATAAGAACAAAAGGCTACATGAGTGAACAAACATCTTGATTTTCATTTGCACTACGCAAAAATTAGATCAGTTTCGTTTCTGGACTCCTCCCACTGTAACTCCACAACAGGTTTCGATATAATCAATAATTATTAAACTTTTAACGCGAAAATATTAACGCATCACTTTACGATTTATTCGTGATATGTAACAATCATTCAGAATTCTGAATGAGTTATAGGCAACTTTACCTTCCTCTGTTTTGAATCGAACAGTTGCTGTCTGTCCTTCAGTATCACAGTGTTCCACCACACAGTCGCCTCCGTCGGATTTCCTACTTTGGAAATAGATGTTAAGTTTATTTTTTAGTTTGGGAGTGTGGGGGTCCCACTGGCCCTCCACGCAGAGAGCGTAAGGGAACTCCTCGGCCATGTCCGCCTGTCCTGCTGTGACTGAAGTGTTAGTCGAACTCAGTTTTAAGGCTAAGCTTTCACTTTTGATTTCTTTGCAGCCTGTCATGCATCGGGCGGGGTTTTTCCCAACAACGACAAAAAACGTTTCAGCTTCAAGAAGAAACCTGTTTAGTCGCTTCTTTTCGAAACGTTGAAACCATCGCTGTTTTGGAAAAACTAGGAAAGCATTGCAGTAAATGAAATAAAAAAAAAGGTGAGTTAACATATTCTTGTGGGTTATTGAGTAAATCGACCTCTGTTCGCATTTAATTCATTGAAGGTCGCACAACTCTTTCGCTTTCGATTTCAATTGAACAAACTTTTTATGTGATTTTTCACAGTCATTGATATGTATGTCTTGATAGAAGTTAGTCAAAACTACGGTAAGATTTGTTTGTAATTTCAAAAACAAGTAGTCTACTATACTTAGGCTAAGTTGCATGGATCTTTGGCTCCTGATCTTAGAGATCAGGATTATTTGCAGCTTCGTATCTCACGACGTTTCAACATTCACAAGGATTAGGCTTCGTTGTGTCAAAACACAACGTTTATGCTTTAAATTGGTTGTATGTCTATAGTTTTATTCCTTTAATTTTTAGTGTTTTGTTAATCGATTTTTTTTTTTAGGTTCTTGTGTTGCGGAGTTGGCCAGTGTTGTTGTTATAGTGGATACGTGCAATTTAAAGGGATAGGTCTCTCTAAAATAAAAATGAAGTGTTGTGGTCCCTAGTCTAGGTCAGGGTGTAACATAATGACAAAACAATACTTCTTTATCATCAGTTACTCACTCATGCCTGTCTTAATTTCTTACTTCAGTTAAACAGAATGTTAGATACTAAAAGCCTCTGTCTCCATTTTTCCTTATAGGCCTACAATGAAAGTGAATGGTGACTAGCTGTTTAACATCTCCTTTTCAGTGTGCTCTCTAGCTGTCATATATATATATATATATATATATATATATATATATATATATATATATATATATATAGGCCTAGACCTATAGTTATATATACAGAGATTTTTATTTGGTCAGTCGTGGTTTATCTTAGTCAAAGAACCCTTTGGACTTTCTATTAGAACACTAAAACATTTTCAGCTGGTTAAACTTAGAAATGAAAGTTCACCTGCTGCCTTAAAAATGTGAGTTAATTCAGCTTAAAATAACATTTGTTTCAACTCATGAATAGTCAAGACAATGCATTATTTTAAGAAAAAATTAAACTTAAAGTAATACATTGTCTTGACTATTTGTGAGTTGAAACAATTATCTTCAAGCTGAGTTAACTTATGTTTCGTTGAGTTAACTCACATTTTTAAGGCAGCAGGTGAACTTTCATTTCTAAGTTTAACCAGCTGAAAATGTTTTACAGTGTACCTGCCAATCCATTACCTTTGTATGTGCCTGCCTCACAACCACAGTTACATGCACCTGTCACTTGAACTATTAAGATTACCAAAAGGAATAAAAGCCATGTGGACATCAAAATGAATTTCAAGTAAATCATTTAGGATTTTGAAACTCTTGCAGTGGTTCTCAGTGTTTTGTCATTAAGACATTATTATTAGTAAGTCATAAAGATACACAATATTCACTTCTTATTCAATATTCAGGACTTCAGTTTCACTTTATCTAGCAGCATCTAGGGGTGTGCGATATCATGGTTAAAGGGTCAGTTCACCCAAAAATGAAATTTTTGTCATTAATTACTCACCCTCATGTCATTCCAAACCTGTAAGACCTTTGTTCATCTTCGAAATACAAATTAAGATATTTTGATGAAATTTGAGAGTTCTCTGACCCCTCCATAGGCAACAATTTAACTACAACTTGCAAGGCCACATTATGTGGCGCTGTAATTCTGCCACAGAGATACACTAAAAGCGGAGAATAAGACTTGGAGCATGTGCATAAACCTTGCGCGCTGTATACAAACTTTAGTAAAGCTTGGGAAATAAAGCTTTATTTTAGGAAAGCTAAGGCTCAGTAGCTTCAATGGCACAAACTCAAGTATGTAGGCCACTATTTTTGTTATGGTTGCTGTTACGTGACGTAGCGGTGTCTGACTAGGGTTGAGACGTGGGGGATGACATCACCGTTTCACAATATATAGGGATTGGCTGTACACATGAAAACGCAAGGGTGTCATTGTCAGATTTATCCACTCTGTGAACCAGTTTAAAAAAGAAGCGGTTTCAGGCTCCCAAAACGCCGGATCCATCTGGACGAAACGCCTATACGATGCAAAATGTTTTGTGTATACAGCTAAATGCATCTCTGTTTGGACCGGATCTAAGTCTTGAAATGACAGCAGCTTAATATACCTGCTGCTCTCGGTGTCCTTAATATTAATCAAACAACAATAAAAAGAGAAAAAAATGCTCTTGCCTAAACAACTTGTAGCTTTATAAAAATGAATGTATTTAATTTATACAGTGAAGTCTATGCACTGCTTTATTTTTTATTTTTATTTGAATGTCACTGTTAAATATACGTGGCTGAAAAAAAATTTTTTTCATTCATAACAAAATAATTAATATAAAATTAATATAAAATCAAAATAATTAATTATAAATAATTATTTTTTTAATAACAAAGATAAAGTAATGAACTAGAAGTTCATTATTTTGTCAAGATCATGAATTGTGATCCTGCCTAAAAGAAAATCATGATATGATAATTTTGCCTTATTGCTCACCCCTTTAGCATCTTATTAGATTCTTAAAGGAGGCTAAGTATCCTTTAGCATTGGTTCCAAAAAATGAAAGAACTTCTTATAGAACTTTTGTACACCATCCAATAGGATATTTTGACTAATGATTCTGCAGTCAGAATTTTGTATAAATTGTTGATATTTTTGTATAATTGTTGATAATTCATTAATTTCCTCCTCCACTCCACCCATAGAGGTTTGTATCCAGAGGAAGCTAAAAGCCATGAGTGACATACAACAGATTCCACTAGTTCCAGAGCACACTGACATTCTGAGAAAGTGTCAGTATGCCTTTTACTATGCTGTTAAAGCAAAATTTAATTGCATGGCAATTCTCCACAACATGGAAGAGGCTGGCACCTTTGGTAGTAACATTGGTGTCTTGCGTGCTGAGAAGAGGTACTCCACAAAGCTGTCCAGCCGAGTGGAAGTATCAGTCTGGAGAGATGATCTTACCCGTCATCAAGTGGATGCTGTGGTCAATGCAGCCAATGAGAATCTAAACCATGGAGGAGGTCTTGCACAAGCCCTGAGTGATGCTGGGGGACCAATGATCCAGAAATGGAGTGATGATGTTATAAAGCAAGTGCAAAGAGTGAAAACTGGTGATGCTGTGATCACTCCTGCTGGAAATCTCCCATGTAAATATATCATACATGCTGTTGGTCCCTGCTTGTCTCCAAACCCAACCAAGAAGGATATTGATCGAGCTATACCCTTCTTACATAATGCTATTGTGAGAATTCTAGAAATAGCTGTAATAAATAACATTTCCTCTGTTGCTATTCCTGCTCTGAGTTCTGGCCTTTTCCATTTTCCAAGAGGTCTCTGTGCAGACATTATTATAAAAGCTATAAAGCAGTTCCATGACTTGAATGGGTTTCAAGGCAAGAACATAGAAATCCATCTTGTCAATAATGATGAACCCTCTGTCCACGAAATGGAGAGAGCTACTAGAGTGGTTTTTGATCCGTCCAGCACCTCTGGCTCATACAGTGGAGCTGTGCAAGGCAGAAACCAGAGCATGGCTTTCTCTTCAAGCAACAGTTTGCAGTTTGGCAACGTAACACTGCATCTTAAAAAGGGCTTTATTGAGGAGGAAAAGGTAAGACTATAATTGTCATGGACTAGCTAGCAACTGATTTTCAGGTTTTTAAAGAAAAGTTTGTTTTGTATAATAATATAAAAATGTGTTATATGGAAAATATAAAATTTATTTTTCTTTGTTCTTTGATTCAATCTCCAGGTTCATGTAATTGTGAATACAATTGCAAAGGACTGCGATTTGTCGCGTGGAGAGGTTTCAAAAGCTATTTTGAACAAAGCTGGCAGAAAGATTCAAGACGAGATTAACAGACAAAGATACTCTGGCAAAGGTTACACAGGTGCTGATCTTTATGAGACAAAAGGATACGACCTTAAATGTAGAGCAGTTTTTCATACTGTATGCGCCTTTAGGTCTGACCCTAATGCAGAGAAGGTAGATTGAATTTTTATCAGCACGCTTTATTCAGCTTTATTCATTTTTTCATGTCTATTATTATCACTGACCACTCTCTGTCTTTTGCTGTTATGTAGATTCTTTTCAAAGGGGTCTCAGAATGTTTGAGAAAAGCTGCTTTGAACCACACATCCATCTCCTTTCCAGCTATTGGTTCTGGTAATCTGGGTTTAGACAAATATCAGGTTGCTCGAATCATGATGGATGCTGTGGCTGTTTTTGCAAAACAGAGCTTGAAACTGAACGTATACTTTGTTGTGTTCCCAAAAGACGAAGAAATGATGAAGGTGATATATGATAATTGCATATAACTTGTCACATTTAACTTTTGTGTCTCTACTGCAAAAAGTGGCAGCATAGGTACAAAAATAATCAAGCAAAGAATGCAATTTAGCAATTTCACATATTTGATTTCACTGCATGTTCAGGCTTTCGAAAAGGAGATGAAGCGAAGAAAAGAAGGAACAATGTCCCCAGCCTTACCCAATGACATGACAACAAGTAAGCAATATATATATATATATATATATATATTCATTTTTGCTTATATTTCATTTCACAGCATCACAAATTTGGCCAGATTAAAAATACTGTTCTTCACTGTCACCGTTATTTTGTTAAGTTACTCAGATATTATTGAGCCTTTATTTGGTAAAGTCATGATGATTGGACTTTAACAATACAAATACTTGTTAAAACTACTGAGATAAATGTTCTTATATCACTCTTAAATGCTTTCAGGCTTTGCTTCTGCAGCCAAAGAAACCACAGCAAATGAAACACCCACTGTTGAGTTCCACAGTGTCTCCAAGGAGGCTCAGAGAGAGGCAAAAGCATGGACATTTAATATGCTTAATCAATCAGATAACATGACAATAAGGAATAACCATGTCATATACTTTGACCAAAGAGACCATGAAAACCTGCTTTCTCTCCAAGCCAAGTTTCGTGTTCACATCAAGGAGTTTTTCAGGAATGGTAATGGTGGCATAACCATCACTGGAAGTCCTTCAGATGTCAGCTGTGCAGCAATTGAGGTGGAGTCCATGCTCTGTAAGGCCCAGGAGGACTTTGCTGAAGCGGAAGAACGTGACATTCTGTATTCTGTGGTTCGCTGGAGCTGTAAAGATGAACCTTGGATACAAACACCTGAAACCAGTGCAGTTTTGGAGAAAGCTTATCTGGCAGGGAATGAAGAAATTACGTTCAGCAACCACAAAATCAAGTTTAAGTCCATGGTTTTGATTGTCAACAGTGGAGGATTTAGCTCAATGAAGAGGACATGTATGTTTTTAATACTTAAAATGTAAATATATTGCAGATAATAAGTTAGTGTTGAGTGTATGTTTCTGATGACCAGATAACATTTTTACTCCTTGACACCGCAGGCCTGTTGGATCCTTTTAAGCCTCTTAAAAATTCCTTTTATGCAAGAATTCCTGTGAGTGAGGAATATGTTGACAAAGAAGGAAGAAGAACCTTTGAGGCTTTTGGGCTCCGTATCGTCAAGGTGAGTGAGTTGCCATTCTACATCCAATATTATTTTTTATATGCTGAGAGAACATCATATTATCTTTATCTTGATATTGAGCAGTTTTTGAACCTGTTATGTGTCAAGCATGTTGTTTTCACACACACACACACACACACACATACAAAAAAAAAACTATGCTTAATCTATTCTGTGTCATTATGATTTTTTTGTCTTTGGCTTGCACACAAGAAGACTATATATATTTTGTGTTATGTACTATGCATTATGACTTTTGTGTATATATATATATATATATATATATATATGCTACAACCTTCATTTACATAAATCTTTTCATACCTTTCAAACCTTACAGACTTCCATATCACAGCAAAATGTATTAATAACTCCAGCTTACAACTACTATAAATATATCCAGCACTATCCCCATACATACAGTACAATGACATAAATCAATAATTACTATATAGCAAATCTCAGCTGTGGATAATTAGGCATTAAGGTATTATAAACATTAACATAATGATTTGAATCTATGTGTATTGTGAAAAGCATGATACAAATAAAAATTGACATGATTTGAAGTATAGCAATGTGTTGTGATTATAATAGTATCTAATGGCATGTGGTTGCACTGGTTGTTGCAGGTGGAGAAGCTAGAGAACATCGCGCTGCAGCAGCTGTTCGACAGGAATGGACAGAGAGTGAAAGACAAACCGAAGCGCCTCTACCAGCGTGTGTCAGCTCAGTTCTGTGATCTCATCTGTAGAGTAGGCTTTCAGAAAGAGTTCACTCCTCCTGCAGGTAACACAAATGTGAAGACGTTGAGAATAATAATTAGGTTTTTGTGTTCTTTTCTGAAGGCATTTCTTGTGAAAGTGAATTTACTGTGTGTTTTTAAGGTACAAATGCTATATTTTGATGTTTGGAATCAGGTTCAATCTCTTCATTAAAGAAGTTTTCCTTCATTTCTAGAGCAAAGGTATGGCAGTGGAATATACTTCAGCAGTACAGTGGACGGAGCTCTGAAGCTGTGGAAGGAGCAGGAACATGAGCAGTACATCTACATCATTCAGGCCCGGGTCCTCACTGGGAAATCCACGATTGGTTCTCAAGATTTCATTTTGCCCCCTGCCTTAATGGGAGACCCTTTGGATCGTTTTGATAGCGTGTCTGACAGGGGACAGACACATGTCATCTTCAGCGGTCAGCAAGCTCTTCCTGATTGCCTGATCATATGTGACAAATCATCTGCTGTGTAGCTGCTCACAGAAATATGCAAAGCACATTAAAAATAGTTAGGTGAAATCTGTGGCTTGAAATTTAAATCACATATTACTGGATCATTGATGGGAAAGATGGTGAAAATTATTCGGCTTTTTCTTTCTTTCTTTTCTTTTCTTTTTTTGATATGCTAAACATGAATGTAACTAGCTTTGACTAGGACTCTTCAGTTTCTCACAAGTCTGGCTTTGAGTAACCTCTTATAACACAATTACATGAAATTATTTAGTTTTTAATTAATTTTTATAAGTTCACCTTTATCAGTTGATCACTATAGAATGCAAACAAGGATAAATAATTTAGCTGGTGGGTTTATGTTTTAAAACTCTATGCTTAAATGCAAATGATCTCTGACTGTTTATTTTATCAGTAACCAAGGCCTTCTGAACACAACGGAGTTATATTTGAATGCCTAGACCTAAATAAATGTTCAACCAAAATTTCTTTTGATGACTTTTCTGTACAGCATTATGAGCAATATATAATGCAACTTTCCTTAGATTTATACTAGAAAATATTACAGAAATATAACATGACCATAACAAGACATAACATTTGTAATGTTAGAGTTGCTACGTTTAAAGCAGAATCGTGTAGTTTAAGTATTCTCTTTTCGAAACCATAATCGCTGTTTTGACAAACCATGAGAGTATTGCTGTAAATTAAATTAAAGGTAAGTGAATAGATTATACAGTATGTTGTTTGCCATAGTGTCTGTTAGCATAAGGTCGCACAACTTTTTCTTTCGATTTCAATTCGACGAACATTGTTATTTTTGACAGTCATTGACGTGTCTGTCTTGACATAAGGTAAGATTTGTTTATAATTTCAAAAACAAAACATAATTCAGTTAGCCTACATGTTATACCATCGAATTTTGTTTCCTGATATAGTGATCATGATTGTTGCAGTTGTGTAACGACACGAGCACACGACGTTTGTGTTTTAAATCAATATGCTTGCAAAATCAATAACTTGAACAATACTATAGTTTTAGTGTTTTTAATTTCAGTGTATTGTTTGTGGGTTATTTTACGTTTCTTAAAGTTTTGTTGTTGCTATGTGCGATTGTTATCTTAAAGGATAGTTCCCTTGAAAGTAAAAGGCTACCATTTTGTACTAGCCTACCTACTACCATAGGCTACCTGTATGCCTTCTTCTGTGAAACATAGGCCTAATGACAGAGTAAAAAAGCCTCTGTTAGTTTTTGTCTAGGCTATATCAGTGAATTGATTTTTTTTTTTTTTTTTTAGCTTAAATATTCTTTTAACAACCAATTAATAATAATAAATTATTCGAACTTCATTCAAATGCTGTCACGGGCACGAGGGGCTACAAATGATAACAGACGCTTTATCCTATCTTCACGGCTACAATACAGTCATAAAGTCACATTTTATTGGCATGATCTGGCATTTAAAGTATTTACAAAATATAGCTAACAACATAATATAGGCCTACAGAAAGGATACACGAAATGAAGGGGAAAATAAAGCAAATAGGGCTACATAACAATGAATAAAAACATTTAACCAATAATGATAGCCTAATAATAATAAATAATGTAAAAACATGAAATAAAAAATTAACAATCAGTGAATGGATTTAAAAGACTGTTGGATGTGATAAAAATATACACGACATATTCTAATATTTATTGATAAACTTCATTCGAATGCTGCTGTAGGCATCGCACACAACACAATAGGCAACATGTTAATAATCACTTCTTAATTCCGCGCTTTTTCTTAATTAAAAATAAATATTATTATAATCGTATCCATTTCTGATAGTTCCAGATTGCTATGGTAGCGCAGATTGTTTACACATGTAACTCGTGGCCATGAGAAATAGATGTCGTTCCCTCAACATAATGAAGTCGTGGCCACAAGAAAAATATCTCGTTCCCTCACCATATGATCTCGAGGCCACGACTTTACATCACGTGGCCACGAGATCGTTTTGTTGAGGTAACAACATCCTTATGTCGTGGCCACGCGATGTAAAGTCGTGGCCTCGAGATCATATGGTGAGGGAACGACTTATTATCACGTTCCCACGAATTAATATCTTGTGGCCACGACATATTATCACGTTCCCACGAGTTTATATGTCGTGGCCACGACAAAACTAAGTGAACCGAACATGTCCCCTCCCGGTCACCGTATCTTTGATCTCTCCTGTAGTTAGACATTATTTCTATAGTAGGGATCTGTTAAACATTACACAATATTCAGTATGACTCTAAAATTAAATACAACTTTAAAACTGTTTCACTTTATATAGGAGGCTTATTTGATCCCGTTATCATTTATCACTGGTTCCAAATTATCAAAGAAATTCTAATATAAAGCCTGTACACACATCCATTTTGAACTAATGATTCTGTGTTCAGATATTTTTGAATAATGGTCAGTACTTTATTTTACTTATTTTAGTCCAAAGGAAGCTACATGCCATGAGTGACATACAGCAGATTCTACTGGTTCCAGGGCACGCTGCCATTCTGAAAAAGTGTCAAAATTCCTTTTGCTATGCCGTTAAAGCAAAATTTAATTGCACGGCTATTCTCCACAACATGGAAGAGGCTGGCACCTTTGGTAGTAACTGGTGTCTTGCGTGCTGAGAAGAGGTACTCCACAAAGCTGTCCAGCGGAGTGGAAGTATCAGTCTGGAAAGATGATCTTACACGTCATAAAGTGGCTGCTGTGGTCAATGCAGCCAACGAGAAGCTAAACCATGCAGGAGGTCTTGCACAAGCCCTGAGTGATGCTGGGGGACCAATGATCAAGAAATGGAGTGATGATATTATACAGCAAGTGCAAAGAATGAAAACTGGTGATGCTGTGCTAACTCCTGCTGGAAATCTCCCATGTAAATATATCATACATGCTGTTGGTCCCTGCTTGTCTCCAAACCCAACCAAGAAGGATATTGATCGAGCTATACCCTTCTTACATAATGCTATTGAGAGAATTCAATAGCTATAATAAATAACATTTCCTCTGTTGCTATTCCTGCTCTGAGTTCTGGCCTTTTCCATTTTCCAAGAGATCTCTGTGCAGACATTATTGTAAAGGCTATAAAGCAGTTCCATGACTTGAATGGGTTTCAAGGCAAGAACTTAGAAATCCATCTTGTCAATAATGATGAACCCTCTGTCCATGAAATGGAGAGAGCTACTAGAGCAATTTTAGGTCCACCCAGCATCTCTATCACGTACAGTGGAGCTTTGCAAGCATTTTTTTACTCATCACATTTTATTTTCATGTTCCCACCAGATTACATAATTGTTCAAGCAGCATTTGTACTTATATGGAAAAAGTGAATACATAAACAGTATGTGCAACACAGTTGTTAAAATTAATCAAACACAAATGCAATTCAGCAGAATTGCAAAATTTCTTATTTGATTCCACTGTATTGTTTAGGCATTGGAAAACAAGGAGTAAAGGAGAGGCAAAGTCCCAAGTACACAATGCCATGGCAACAAGTGAGTAAAATATATGATATTTTTTTACAGAAAATATTTCTGATTTCACAGTATCACACGTTTGCCTAGAAATTAATAATACAGATACTCATAAAAACTACTGAGATAAATGTTCTTATATCACTTTAAAATGCTTTCAGGCTTTGCTTCTGCAGCCAAAGAAACCACAGCAATTGAAACACCACTGTTGAGTTCTACGGTGTATCCAAGGAGGCTGAGAGAGAGGCAAAAGCATGGGCATTTAATATGCTTAATAAGCAACCAGATAACATGGCAATAAGGAATAACCATGTTATATATCTTGACCAAAGAGACCATGAAAACCTGCTTTCTCTCCAAGCCAAGTTTCGTGTTCACATAAATAAGTTTTTAAGAAATGGTAATGGTGGCATAACCATCACATGTATGTTTTTAATACTTCAAATTTAAATATATTGCAGATAATAAGTTAGTGTTGAGTGTATGTCTCTGATGACCTGATATAGTTTTTACTCCTTGACACCGCAGGCCTGTTGGATCCTTTTAAGCCTCTTAACAATTCATTTTATGCAAGAATTCCTGTGAGTGAGGAATATGTTGACAAAGAAGGAAGGAGAGCTTTAGAGGATTTTGGGCTCCGTATTGTCAAGGTAAGCGAGTTGCCATTCTACATCCAATATTATTTTTTATTTGCTGAGAGAACATCATATCTTTATCTTGATATTGAGCAGTTTTTGAACCTGTTATGTGTCAAGCATGTTGTTTTCACAAAAAACAAACAAACAAAAAAAAAAACCAATGCTTAATCTATTCTATGTAATTATGATTTTTTTTTCATTGCACACAAGAGGCAAGAGGACTAAATATATTTTTTGTTATGTACTATGCATTATGACTTTTGTGTATATATATATATATATATATATATATATATATATAATGTTATGACTTTCATTTACATAAATCTTTTCATACCTTTCAAACCTTACAGACTTCCATATCACAGCAAAATAATAACTCCAACTTGCAACTACTATAAATATATCCAGCACTATCCCCATGCATACAGTACAATCACATACAACAATAAATATAGCAAATCTCAGATGTGGACAATTAGGCATTAAAGTATATAAACATTAACATAATGAATTTCTATAAAGCTGTTTTGAATAAGCGTGTATTGTGAAAAGCACTATAAAAATGACTTGATTTGAAGTATAGCAATGTGTTGTGATTATAATAGTATCTAATGACATGTGGTTGCACTGGTTGTTGCAGGTGGAGAAGCTAGAGAACATCGCGCTGCAGCAGCTGTTTAACAAAAATGAACAGAGAGTGAAAGACAAACCGAAGCGCTTCTACCAGCGTGTGTCAGCTCAGTTCTGTGATCTCATCTGTAGAGTAGGCTTTCAGAAAGAGTTCGCTCCTCCTGCAGGTAACACAAATGTGAAGACACTGAGAATAATAATTAGGTTTTTGTGTTCTTTTCTGAAGGCATTTCCTGTAAAAGTTAATTTACTGTGTGTTTTTAAGGTACAAATGATATATTTTGATGTTTGGAATCAGGTTACAATATTTTCATTAAAGAAGCTTTCCTTCATTTCTAGAGCAAAGGTATGGCAGTGGAATATACTTCAGCAGTACAGTGGACGGAGCTCTGAAGCTGTGGAAGGAGCAGGATCATGAGCAGTACATCTACATCATTCAGGCCCGGGTCCTCACTGGGAAATCCACGGATGGTTCTCGAGATTTTGTTTTGCCCCCTGCCTTAATGGGAGACCCTTTGAATCGTTTTGATAGCGTGTCTGACAGGGGACAGACACATGTCATCTTCAGCGGTCAACAAGCTCTTCCTGAAAGTCTGATCATATGTGACAAATCATTTGCTGAGCAGCAATATGCAAAGCACATTACAAATTATTAGGTCAAATTTGTGGCTTGAAATTTAGATTTTCATTCACTAATTTTTCATAAATTTCAATCAAGGCATCAAACAATAAATACTGAACTATACAAATAAAGAATAAAGGTCTTTGTAATCATTAGTCTAAATCACATATTACTGGATTATTGATGGGAATAGAAGATGGTGAAAATTATTATTATTATTATTATTTTTTTTTTTTTTAATGTGCTAAGCCAGAATGTAACCAACTTTGACTAAAACTGTTCTGACGGTTTCTCACAGGTCTTGCTTTGAGTACTGTACAGTTGTTACTCTAAACACAGTTTCATGAAATTATTTAGTTTTTAATATGTAAACATGAATAATAGTGTTAGGTAAAATTCATAAGGGTTTTTTTTGTGGTAAGTTTATCTTTATCAATTGATCCCAATAGAATGCAAATTAGGATAATTTAGCCAGTGAGTTTGTTTCAATTGAAGGGGTGGATTCCAGAATCCACCCCTTCAATTGAAACAACACAATCTATATGCTTTAATTCATTAATGCAGTACAAATGATCTTTGACTGTTTATTTAAGTAATGAATGCCTTCCTATTCATGTAATGTGATCTGCACAACTGAATTATATTGAATGATTTGACTTAAATAAATGCTAAATTTCAATCAGAATTTCTCTTGTGATGTCTTTTATCTGTTCAACATTATGAGCCATATATAATACAACTTTCTTTAGATTTAGACTAGAAAATGTGTAACGAAGCTGGACTCAGGCAGGGATCCATGTGCAAAGCTTTATTAAAAGTGAGTGTGGTCGTACAGGCAGGGTCAAACGGGAACGAACAGGAACAGCAAGGGACAGGCAGAGTTGTGGTCAGGATACAGGCAATGATCAGGACAGGCAGATATCACTCACAGAACAGAAAACCAGGCAAGGGTCAAAGGCAGGCAGCAACGGGTCGATAACGGGTAACAGGCAGGATCGGTAACAGCAGACAGGATATAAACGCTCAGAATTGTACACTGGGTGAAACAAGACTTCGCAATGAGGTGGTGTGTGAGTGAGTCTTAAATAGTCCAGATAATAGGCTACAGGTGTATGTGGCAAATGATGATTGGATTGGAGTGTGCATGTGACAGGCAGGGAGGATTATGGGAAGTGTAGTCTAGGAACAGACAGGAACTGACGGTGATCGTGACAAAATGTTTATTACAGAAATATAACAATAAGACATATTTTAAAGGTGCCATCGAATTGAAAATTGAATTTACCTCAGCATAGTTAAATAACAAGAGTTCAGTACATGGAAATGACATACAGTGAGTCTCAAACTCCATTGTTTCATCCTTATATAAATCTCATTTGTTTAAAAGACCTCTGAAGAACAGGTGAATCTCAACATAACACCGACTGTTACGTAACAGTCGGGGTGTACGCCCCCAATATTTGCATATGCCAGCCCATGATCAAGGCATTAGACAAGGGCAGCAAGTATTAACGTCTGGATGTGCACAGCTGAATCATCAGACTAGGTAAGCAAGCAAGAACAATAGCGAAAAATGGCAGATGGAGCGATAATAACTGACATGATCCATGATAACATGATATTTTTAGTGATAATTGTGAATTGTCTTTCTAAATGTTTCGTTAGCATGTTGCTAATGTAAGTTACTGTTAAATGTGGTTAAAGTTACCATCGTTTCTTACTGTATTCACGGAGACAAGAGCCGTCGCTATTTTCATTTTTAAACACTTGCAGTCTGTATAATGCATAAACACAACTTCATTCTTTATAAATCTCTCCAACAGTGTAGCATTAGCCGTTAGCCACGGAGCACTATCAAACTCATTCAGAATCAAATGTAAACATCCAAATAAATACTATACTTACACGATTAGACATGCTGCATGACGAACACTTTGTAAAGATCCATTATGAGGGTTATATTAGCTGTGTGAACTTTGTTTATGCAGGGATAGAGTCGAGAGCTCGGGAGGGGGCGGAGAGCGCGCGATTTAAAGGGGCCGCAGCATGAATCGGCGCATTTCTAATTAGGCCTCAAAATAGGCAGTTAAAATAATTAATTTAAAAAAATCTATGGGGTATTTTGAGCTGCAACTTCACAGACACATTCAGGGGACACCTTAGACTTATATTACATCTTGTAAAAAAACGTTCGATGGCACCTTTAACATTTGTAGTGTAAGAGTTGCTCTACATATAAAAAGTTGAAATACATCTGGGTCAAAGAATGATTTTAACAGCAAATATACTCTCAATACTGATGCCACCATTTTAATACTTTATTTAAATGAAAATAATATTTTATTGAAATTTGCATTAAGGAAAAACAAAATGTTAAACTGTAGTAATTTTTTAACTTATTAGGGAAACATAGCTTGATTTATATTTAGATTGAGATAATTTTTCAGTTCCACCTAAGCATTGTTTAATAGAATATGTCATGATAAAATATTTCACATTTAAGATCATTGTTTCAGAAGGATGTTGATGTTAAAGGTGCAATAGGTGATTCTCTACAGAAACATTTTATATGCTGGTTGAATGTCTCCTCATATCCTGATAGCAATCACTATATTAAGTGGTCTAAATGTATTTTTATAAGGTGTAGGACCATAAAATGTTCGTTCAATCATTGCATTCAGTTCAAACTAAATGATAGCATGTGTTCTCTGTTGGTGAAGGTGTGTTTGCATACCACTGTGCTGCCTGTTCACGCAGGCATCAGACGTCATCAGACCATTTCTTGTACGCTGTGCAGACAGAGCAAGAATGGCAGGCAAACAACCTAACTTTCCTTCTGAACTGTGGCACTGGCAAAAGATCTACGAAAATAAAGACATAAAAATAAAGACCTTTCCTTAGAAAGGTAGTTGGCAGTTTGATAGTTGGTGTATCTTTATGAATTAGCTCAATAAAAGCAGCAACCAGCATCTAATTAGGAACTATTTTTATGTTTTCAGAGTTACTCACTGTACTGTAAATTTTTCTCACTGGTGAATGACACATGTTGTAATCCAATAATGCTGTCTCTGGTCGTCTCACTTATGATCTGAGCGCATTCATGTGTTTTGGAGGAGGCGGGGCTTTGGATGGCAATTTGCAGGGAGGGTGGGATCATATGCTTTCAATGCTAGCAGGCTAAAGTTAGCATTTCCCAGATCACCTACTGCACCTTTAACAGAGGACTAGCATGTCACAACACCTTGAATTCACTAGGCACAAAGACTGAATGAAAAAAAAATAAAAATCTTGCTTGTCACATGGCCTTGAGCCAAAGTGTCTAAAAACACAGTTACATTACAGTATATTTCCTGAATAATGTTATTGCTAAAGTCTGATCCTATTTATAAGTCGGTCACTGAGATTCTGGACAGAATACTCTAAACAAGTACACGTTCACATTTAATCCACTCTATGCATTTAAGAACATGATTGTGCTACCGCACAAAGAATAAAAAATTTGACATCAACAGTCTTGTCTATACATGACATGGCCATCATAACAAACTATCCAGTAAAGGTCCAGCCATCCTCACATCTTTTTGTGTCAAAGTTAACTGCACTGTGAGAAGAAAAAACACATTGACATAACATCCAGGAATTAAGAAATTAACCGTTTAGATGGTTAAAACACTTTTTCTAATGTTGCTATGTGAGGTATATAGAAATATTAATAAACCATATGTTTGTAAGACACATCTGTCTCTCATGCCTCAAAATGGTCCATTACTGAACCAGCACATGCTGTGGTCAGACTGGTCACAAATGAGCACATGCTATCCCAACATCCATATACACACTTCTCATGAGGATGGATAATCCAAACACTCACACACGCATTCATTCACACAGATCATTCTGACTCTGAGATTTCCATGCCGTCCACCAGCAGTGTGTGAATGATGCCATCTCGTCTCTTGCCGCTGCTCACAGCCTTGATGCAGCAGTCGTGGTCGCCCAGAGAGAAGTGCGTCTCTGTGCCGTCATCAACAAACTCACCCTGAGGAGCAGGAAAGATTAATGTTTTTCTCTTGAATGAATGATAGTTATGGTAGTCATGTATGTTGCTGAACTGGTACGCTCAGTAGGGTTGTGACCATCTACTCTCACAGAGTCAAACATCAGTCACTGTGAAAAAATCAAAACTATCTGCATTTTTACATTCTCTTAGTCTTGTTGATGTCAGGGAGATTAATTTAACCTGCATTAGATAGTTGTATAGTACTAGTAGTTTTAGAGTGAGAGAAAATAAATAGACTTTAGACTGTTTTGCTGATTTTATTACAAATGAGTTGCACAAGTAAGCTGATTCAATCTGATGGGATTGTTTTTCTCCACAGTGATCCAAGACTGCAATATATGATGTGTTGTTGATCTGAGACTGAATTAAAGGCTGATCAGTGGCTGTTTACTGTATTCACACCCACTTTAAAGAGCAAGACCTTTATTGAGAGGAGATAAGGATTGTGGTGGCTTAATGTCTTTGCTAAAACTAAGACTAGGGTTGGGGTTATTATTTCCAAAATAATATAATAATAATAATAAATAAAATAGAAAAGTAATAGTAACACTTTGCAATAAGGTTCAATTCAATAACACTTGTTAATGCTTTAGGTACAATTAAGAACAACAGAATAAAGAACAACAATTTTACAGCATTTATAATCTAGGTTAATACAGTAGTCAACATCTGAAGTGGATCAAAACCTTTTATCAAAATTGTCCTAAAACCTTCTTCTTAAGACAACTTTTTTGATCCACTTCAAATGTTGACTACTGTATTAAGTAGAAATTAAAGGGATAGTTCACCCAAAGATGAATATTCTGTCATGATTTACTCACCCTCAAGTAGTTCCAAATCTGTATGAATTTCTTTCTTCTGCTGAACACAAAAGAAGATATTTGGAAGAATGTCAATAAACAAACAGATCTCACCCCCCATTTACTACCATAGTAGGAAAAATAAATACTATGGTAGTCAATGGGAGGTGAGATCTGTTTGGTTACTGACACTTGAGAGTGAGTAAATGATGAGAGAATTTTCATTTTTGGGTGAACTATCCTTTAACCTAGATTAAAACATATATTAAAAGTATTATTCATTACTAATGACCTTATTGTTAAAGTGTTACCAAAATAATAAAAATAAGGGCTTAAAAATAAATTGGACTTACAGCTGTTTCCATTTTCTGTCCATTGCACCATATATCCATGGTATCTTTCTCTGTTGAGGATGGAAGAGTTTATAAGTGATGAATTAGCAGGTTGCAGGATAAGTGATAAAAGTTAAAACAGCAATATAAACACTACTTAACTATATTTTGAGTCTTTATACTAGTCTCACTGACTCTTTAGTGAGACTGTGGCTTACTGTAAATCTAGAACCTCAGCCTTATGCATTTTTGCCACTATAATTGCATTCTTGTGCTGAGCCTTTCTTTTTGACACTTGACTTGTTCTTTTAACTAGATTAATTATCAGTTAGGAAATACAATATCTGTGCATCGTTGTTTAAATGCATAAGTCAAATGACCGCAAGTAATGATTAGGCTGAATAACAGCATTATATGATGCAGTAGAGAGAATCTGAAAAATGGAGAAGTCTCAATATCAGCCTGTGGCCTCCTATGGTTTTAGCAACCACCCCCTTAATAAATATGAAGTCAGATGTTTTAGTTGAGTTTCATACTGTCAGGTTCAGAATAACTGTTATTGATAAATCAGTAGCTAGTCTTAAAACAGTCCTAGCTCAACATTTGCTGCTACACCCTGGATGAGCCATATAAACATAAATCAAAGGTCTGGAAAGTCCTTGAAAGTTTCTCTTTAACAGTTAGCAATGTTTATAGACCAAGTGTTATCAAACTAGGTCATATGCTCTATTGCCATGAGCTAATAAATGTTCACTAAAGCCAGATATCCATCTGCTCACTTGTGCCCCCATCAGGTTAACAAGACTGTTTGAGAATGTTTGTTTATTATTAGAAGCGCCTCCTATTGTTAAGAACTAATTAGTTAAAGGGATTTGTAATCTTTTTTTAACCTTTATTTAAGCTAAAGTTAATCACTGCTGCTGTGCGGCAGGTCACAAGTGAGGAAAGGCTTTCAGCATTTCAGAGATCAGCTGTACTTTAGGGGCAAAACAGAGGATTGCTTTACATAATACATATATCGTTCACAAGTTCTTAGCCTGCTACTATTCCTGTTAAAATTAATACCTGCTTTTGGATGCTACATTCTAGAAAAATACAGGAGGGGAGGAAATAAGAGGGACAAACTTCATCACAGATCAATCAAATCCCATATTTATTTGAGGAATTTATGATCAGGTATTTCTTACCCAGAACCACTCTGCAGTCGATGCCATCCAGGTTGAGGAGCCATGTGCTGGTAACTTTGGAGCGATTCTCCATGTACTTCTTCAGGCTCTGTCCGTTGATCTCTAGAGTGTACTCGTATGCAAAGCCACTCACTGCGTCTATGTTAATAGTGGCCTTCGTGTCTGTGCCACCCACGTGAAAAGTTTCCTTTCCAACCAGTTTGAACATCCAATCTCTCCGTATGACTTCCTATGAAAGTCATGAACAAACCAGTGAGGCACCTGCACTTATTTTCTCATCATTATTATGAAATACTCATGTCACATATTTCTGTATAGAGAAGAAAGTAGTGAGTGCACATCCCAGCACAACTTAGAGCAGGTGCTCGATCAAGAGAACCAATGGCAATGGGATTTTTTTGATCCTTCAACCGTATATTACTTCTGTGTTCGGCTATATGCGTTTTTAAACAACGCTTTGTTTCTTTTGTTACTTGTGTTGAATGGTTTATTGGGTTATTAGTTTGATGACTTGTATCAGGTGTGATTGATCATGTTGTTAAAATGAATTGTATCAGGTGTGATTGACCGTGTTGATAAAATAAATAATTGTTTACTGTTTGCCTGACCTGACGAAGACCTTTTTGGTCGAAACATTGTTTTTTTAATAAATTTTGAGAGCAGCAGTGGCTGTGTGCCGATTTTTGTTTGTTTACATATTTCTGTATAATCATCATCATCTACTGACAAATAAAATCCATAATTAAAGGACTCTCTGAAATACAGATTCTTAACTGCATAACTGATCACATAATTGTCCCTGGTAACCGATTTTCTATATAGATTTTCTTTTCATGGTGTTTTTTAACACCATGCCAGCTTCTGTGGCTATTTTCTTGGCAAGCAAATTTATGGTAAAACTAAATTGAGTTTTCACAATCTATTTTTGCTAAAACTTAACCTTTAAAACTGTATTTTGGTTTAACTTTGTTCAAAATTTCTTAAACAGTGTTGAGTAAAAAGGTTTCTCACAGGGTTAAAACCAGCACAATATACTAAAACATGAACAGGGATAAAGTTGGGTTTTGACAGAAGAACATGTTGGTGGATTAAAAACTTTGGTGTCATCTGGAATGGCCTATTCAGCACTGGGTATAAACAATCTGGTTTAGTGTGCACTAGAACAGTAGTGTACACTATCATTCAAAGGTTTGGGGTCTATTTAACAATGAATCCTGAAAAAAACAGTTAAAATGTGTAAAAAGTTACACAAAACTATTAAGTGATATAAATATTATTAATAATAAGAAGAAATATTTCTTCTTAAGGATTTCTGAAGGATCATGTGACACTGAAGACTGGAGAAATGATGCTGAAAATTCAGCTTTGCCATCACAGAAATAAATTACATTTAAAAGATATTAAAATATAACATTTTAAATTCATTTTTAATTTTAATAATTATTAGTATTATTATTTTATTATTATTATTCATCAATTATTTTAAAATTATGTTTTTTAATTTTATAATTATTACTTGCCAACTGATTTTCTACATAGATTTTCTTCAATAAATTCTAATCTTACAAATGGCAACAAAATAACTGCAACTTTTATTTACATCCTTGGATTGTTTTTGTTTTAATATTTTATTTTAATAAACTGTCATTAGTGGATTCAACAAGTCCTACTGAAATTTAACAAATATTATTCTAGTGTCAGATATGCGTTCTAAAAGATTCTTACTTTTCCATCAATGTAAATAACCCGTTTTCCTGTGGTTGTGCCGTGCTCAAATTCAATCCTGTGCACACCATCACTCAAAGCCACTTCCCACACAGCTACAAGATCTCCTGACATCCTCTGCCCTCCAGTACCTAACAGAGATATGAATATAGATATGAGGGAATTGCTCATTACATCACATGGTAATAGTAAACAGGAGAATAGACTGAAATGAACAGAGAACAGAGAAGATGAGTACAGTGTAATTACAGTGTAAATGCACAAGTGTTGCTTCATACCCAATAAACGCTAGTATAATACTAATAAATACAACACTAACATCAAAAATCGCATTGTTAAACGGCCTTGTTGTCTGTAAATAATTTGGTTACATGATTTACTATTCTTAAGGAAGAACATTTAAAAACCTTAACTAAACGTGTGGTTGACAATGTGTCAGAGCCATCAAATCTGTGATACTGAACACACTCTCGGTCATTCAAAACACAGATTCAGAGCAGTAAAGACAGTAATAAATACATGTAATTACCGATTCCAGTCAGAGCAGAAATAAGCGCTTCTCTGTATATTTGACAAGGCAGCAAATATTAACACAACTGACGTCAAAATCATCAACACACTAGCTCCAAAATTAGCCAACAACAAATCTGCGCCAGCTAACAACAGTTACCATGGCAACAGCTTATTCTTCTTCTGTTGCGTTAAACGCCACAGCCAACTCTACTGACATCTATTGGCAATAAATCACGAGCCGTTATGATGCACGATGGGATGCTGCTGCCCATGGACCCATATTACATATATATCCATATTCAGGTACTAACATTGTCCAGCACAAAAATTTGAACATACATTTCTTTTCGTTTTTTCCACGTTCAGAATATCTTCAGAGCCAATCTAAACTCTGAACTGTGCGCGATCTCACCGACCGCACATAAGCCAAACACACGGACAGGAAACGAGTGTAGCGCCATCTGGTGGTGATGGACAGCTAAAAAGATCACATACTGGACCTATCTGGTGATAGTAAACAAAAAAATGCAATCGATTATTTTATTGGTAGCACTTTATTTTACAGTCCTGTGTTCCGCGTGTACACACAATGCACGCAACTAACCTAACTTTAATCCAAAGTTACCTAATATTGGTTAAGTTCACTGTGAGTACACTAAGTACTAAGTACTTTTTGCACGTACTGTAAAATAAATTGCGTCCCATTGATTTACGTTTATTTCATTGTAACACAGTGTCCAAAACAATTTTGTGCAGAAATGTATGCTCTGCATAGGGTATAAAAATATCCCTTAAGCTGTGTAATCTTTTGAATGTGTATTGTGATAATTAACACCCTTCTGTAATGTGACTTTTTAAATTATTATTATCATCATACTATTATAATACAATGTAAATATAATATAGCCTGTGGTGGAACAAACAAAATAAAGAAATGCAAGAAACAATCCCAATAAATCAATAAGAAATAACGTGTTTAAAACAAATCAAACAACTTCTTTATCATTTTTAAATATAATTTTGGGTCAGGGCATGAAGAAACCACGTGACGCACCGATGACGCAAAACTCCCGCGACGCGTCGCAGAGATCCTTCGGCGACATTGAGGATCATCAGACTCGCTGGAGTTTCTGAAGTTTCGTGATGGCGTTGCGGTTATTTCGGCTGGTTGTGCCCCCGGGTGCAGCAGCTTGGAAAGCATTATCGCCTGTGCCTACGGTAAGATTGAAAAACATCTTCTACACCCCAGACGAAAGGTTCATCTGTTCTGTCGGGCCTCATGTAGTCCAGACTGAAGGACAACAGCAGAACTACAGCTGTGGAAATCACCTCTTACTGTCAGATTAACGCATCTGTTCATATGTTTATTGAATCAATGTAACGTTTATATAAAAATGCATTCACGTTTGTTCAGACACGACCAATATATAACAATAGATATCCGTGTGCGACTGACACTAGTTCTGTCAATACAAACTGTTTTATAGTTTTGTTTTTAAGAAATGTCAGCAGTCATTAATGGCTTGACTCCATAATAGAGATACTGCAGCTGATCATGACAACATGTATACTTGCTGTTAGACTACATCACCTTTATGATATGAAATATATAAGGATATTTTGATACCTTTAAGGCTCAAATCCACACAAGTGCTGTCTGTAACCTGAGGTATGGATGGTGGGCTTATGCTCTGGGGGAGAGGACAACAACCCGCTTCAAAGAAAACAGCAAGATCATTTCCATTGATGGCAACTTGGCATCTGGAAAGGGAGCACTTGCACAGAAACTGGCTGATAAAATGGGTAAGACAATTTCTGGCTATATATCCATCCAGGGAGTAGTTATATTTATTTATATATCCACTGCCACCATAATATAAGTAAACACTTAGTGCAATAATGACCAAATCCTATCTTTCTGGCATGTTATATGTTTGGCAACAGCTCTTTTAACCCAAACTGATGCAGCAACCACCACAGAGTCCTGAACTTAACCCCACTGAATGTCTTTGGGATGTACTGGAATAGAATATTTTACTATTCCTAGAACTATTTGTTCAGTATTCGATGTTTCTCTCATCAGGAATGCTGTACATGCCAGAGCCAGACACGCATTATGTTGACAAAATGACAAAGGAGAAAGTTCCTCTAGATCAGGCTTTTAATGGAAACTGCAGTCTGGAGAAGTTCTACTTGGATCCCAAAGCCAGTGACGGTAACTCTTACCGCCTGCAGTCTTGGATGTACCTCATGAGGCTGCTGCAGTACTCTGATGCTATTGAGCACCTGCTCTCTACAGGTAACCAAAGCTGTTGATATTGTGATTAAAAGTTAAAACCCTACAGCATGAAGGGATTTTTCTATAAACAATTTGAATAAGTTGTGTGTGAACACAGTAACACTTAGGCTTTTTATGTCACTCAGGACAGGGAGTTATTCTGGAACGATCTCCATTTAGTGACGTGGTTTTTTTGGAGGCCATGTTCAAAGAAGGCTTCATCCGCAAGCAGTGTGAGTGATTTTGTCTGAAATTCATATGATAATATAAATAAAAGGCTGTTGGTGACTAAAGTCATATTGCAACTGATAATAAATCAAAGCTGTTTTTTGTTGATTGAAATGAACAGGATGTATGTGTTGGTTGCTATTCTGCAGGTGTGGAACACTATAATGAGGTTAAGAATATCAGTATCTGTGAGTTTCTGCCTCCTCATCTGGTCATCTATGTCGACTTACCTGCTGAAGAGGTCCAGAAGAATCTCAAGGCATCAGGAAAGGTGTGTGTGGGGATCAGACTATATGTTGGTCCAAATAATTAATCTTTTGATTATAATGTACAAAAATGACACATTGACAAAGATTTTCATAATCACAAAATAATTGATTACAAAATGATTAAATTATGGCTGGGTTTAATGTATGTATGGGTTTAATGGGGTGTAACGGTTCTTGGTAAAAAAACAAAAAACATCCGCACCGTTTTCCACCCATGGTTCGGCACACACTTGCACCGCGGTTCAACTATAATATGGTTTGTTAAAAATAAGAATGGGTAAAACCGAAAGACAGAGTTCGGCTAATGTACGTTTTTGTTGATGGATACACATTCTGCTTCCCAATACATTTACAAAAACAGCGATGATTGTCCAAAAGCGTGGAAAAAACTTTTTTAAAACCATTTTCACTTTTTTTTTAAACTTTGTTCAATACGAGTGCCGTACGTTTGAATATGAGCAGTGATTTACGTTGTTATCACCCAGGTGAGACCTGAACAGCACATGTTGCTATCTGTTTTTAAACTAAACTCATTTAAAGGGGTACTCGTGATATTTCAAATACACTATTTGGAAGTTATTCGGGCCGAGTCCAACAACAAATGTCTAACCAATCAGCATCAAGGGGGCTTATGACAGTCGAGGAGAGAGAACGAGCAAGAGGGAGATTTGAAAATAAGAGAAAAAACCCCCCTGCAGAATGAGAAATGGGACACAATACAAAACACCTCAAAAGAATATCACTGGAATGAAGGTTTAAGCCTGGGGATGGGGATTCGAGACTGACTCGAAGCAGGATGGCTAGGATTGGAGTGTGAGTTTTGGAGGTGGAGCAATGAAGAGAGGGGTATGTTTGTTTGGGTTGACTTCAAATGTCAACAATGTCCAACAGTGTAGTTTAAATAGTACTTACTGCACCTTTAAGCCTTACCAATTTAAACATTCAAGAGCCAGAAGACATGAATGAGAACTCATGTGAGCGCTGTGAGAAGATTTGTGTGTGTTCATCCAAAGTGCACAAACCCCCGTCTTTTAGTTAGATTATTTGTTCTTATTTTCTTTTAGTTTTATTTGATAGAAGTCCTTTTTTCCCTCAACATAGCACATACCGAAACCGTGACCCTAAAACTGTGATACAAACCGAACTGGAATTTGAACTGTTATACCCCTAGTTTAATGTATAGAGGCTTTTATACACTGTATAATTGGAAGAAAAATTTACAAGCAGGTTAAGAAGTGTTTTATGTTTTATGTTTGAATTCTATTCAAGCTTTTATGCTAACCTATCTCAAGCTTTCTGATTAATAAAGGTCCAGAGTGAAGAACTAAATATTTAAAGAGATTTTGATTAATTCAGGAAGTGCTGATCATACAGTGATGACTGAGTGACCAACATCACTTCAGTGAATTTGACTTTTCATTGCCTTACTTATACAGTCATACCTCCAGAATGTTCCTTTAAGCTACCTGAAGAGCATAGAGACGTCGTACAAGAAGACCTTCCTTCCTAAAATCAGGTGAGTACCTAATATTCATTATATTTATTATTTGTATATTTATAATTTATATTTGTTTATTTATAATTTTCTGTAATTATATAAAAATATAATTGAAGATTATTAATTCATTAATATTATATAAATAAAATGTATATATTGTGTAAGTTCAAAGCAGGTGCATATTCACCTGTGTGTGTGTGTGTGTGTGTGTTTGTGTGTGTGTGTGTGTGTATATATATATATATACACACACACACACACACACACACACACACACACACACACACACACACACACACACACACAGGTGAATATGCACCTGCTTTGAACTTACACAATATATAAATTTTATTTATATGCCATATATATATATATATATATATATATATATATATATATATATATATATATATATATACACAATATATATATATATATATATATATATATATATATACACACAATATATATATATATATATATATATATATATACATACATACACACACACACACACACACACACACACACACACACACACACACACACAGGTGAATATGCACCTGCTTTGAACTTACACAATATATAAATTTTATTTATATGCCATATATATATATATATATACACACAATATATACAGTACAGTCCAAAAGTTTGGAACCACTAAGATTTTTAATGTTTTTAAAAGAAGTTTCGTCTGCTCACCAAGGCTACATTTATTTAATTAAAAATACAGTAAAAAACAGTAATATTGTGAAATATTATTACAATTTAAAATAACTGTTTTCTATTTGAATATATTTCACAAAGTAATTTATTCCTGTGATGGCAAAGCTGAATTTTCAGCATCAATACTCCAGTCTTCAGTGTCACATGATCCTTCAGAAATCATTCTAATATGCTGATCTGCTGCTCAAGAAACATTTAATGTGTACAATTGTACAAAATATTTGTGTACAATATTTTTTTCAGGATTATTTGATGAATAGAAAGTTCAAAAGAACACTGCCACTTACTGCCACTTTTGATTGATTTAATGCATCCTTGCTGAATAAAAGTATTCATTTCTTTAATTTCTTTTCAAAAAAATAAAAATAAAAATTCTTACTGACCCCAAACTTTTGAACGGTAGTGTATAATGCTACAGAAGCTTTGTATTTCAGATAAATGCTGTTCTTTTGAACTTTCTATTCATCAAGGAATCCTGAAAAAAAAAAAGTACACAACTGTTTTCAACATTGAAAATAATCATAAATGTTTATTGAGCAGCAAATCAGCATATTAGAATGATTTCTGAAGGATCATGTGACACTGAAGACTGGAGTAACGATGCTGAAAATTCAGCTTTGCATCACAGGAATAAATTACTTTGTCAAATATATTTAAATAGTACACAGTTATTTTAAATTGTAATAATATTTCACAATATTACTGTTTTTTACTGTATTTTTAATTAAATAAATGTATCCTTGGTGAGCAGACGAAACTTCTTTTAAAAACATTAAAAATCTTAGTGGTTCCAAACTTTTGGACTGTACTGTATATATATATATATATAATTGATATATATTATATTATATTATATTATATTATATTATATTATATTATATTATATTATATTATATTATATTATATTATATTATATTATAAGTT
This sequence comes from Ancherythroculter nigrocauda, assembly GCA_036281575.1. Taxonomy (NCBI): domain Eukaryota; kingdom Metazoa; phylum Chordata; class Actinopteri; order Cypriniformes; family Xenocyprididae; genus Ancherythroculter; species Ancherythroculter nigrocauda. Next base: position 16,743,689 of record VTFQ01000014.1, on the reverse strand, counting down.
TTCAGTTTTAGTTTTGAAAAACTATATCTCATTTTCAGTGAAGAAGCAGAGGTTCTTGCCTATGACTCAACCCAAGCCCAGGACATTGAGAGGGTAAGAATCAAACCTGCATATGGAGCACATTGTGGCAGGCAAATGTCACTCCTCTCTGACTCGATTTTGCCTTTGCAGGTTGCCGAGGATATTGAATACCTCAAATTTGAGAAGGGCCCTTGGCTGGAGCAAGATGATGTTACTTTCCACCATATGCGAATGCTGTAAGTGCTTGATTTATTTACATTTCACTTATGTTTTTTTTCTTCCATAGACTTTTGCTAGTACTAGCTGTAATTATTATCCAGGTTGGCCACATCTTTGAACACATTGAATAAATGTACCCTTTTCCCTCATTTACTAGGGTGGAAGACAAGCAGAGGGTAGCCACCATGACCTGCATCCCCAGATATCTGCCAGAAGTCACAGTCGGTGCTCATGAGTTTGATGCTGCCTACTATGCTTTCAAATCGGTATGTGCCTTCCACCGAAACAAGTGTAGTGGCTTGTATGTGCTTAAAGGGATAGTTCACCCAAACATGAAAATTCTGTCATCATTTACTCACCCTTAATTTGTTCCAAACCTGTATGAATTATTTTGCTGAACACAAAAAGATATATATATATTTTTAAAGCTGCAGTCCGCGATTTTTCCTCTTTGTCACCATCTCTGTTTGAAACCTGCGATTGCAGTCATATGCAGAACAGTTATCTATACGTGCGTTGTGCCTCGGCACAGCTCGTCAGTGCGGATGAATCTAATGTTTGCTGTCAGTCACCGCACCGGTGTGGATACTGCACTTCAGAATCACAGATTCTACGTCTTGAAATTATGACCAATATAAGAATTTTCACTGGAAAATATAATCTGAACAAGTAACATTTATGCCACTTTTGTTCTGACCAACTGAGGAAAAAAGCATTAGGCTTACAATAAATTGTTCTGCCAATGATGATTAAATCTAACGATCACTTAGCTCGGATCATGCCAAACCGTGCAAATTATTATTACTGTTATATTGTTCTCAAATTGTTAATGTTAACAACATCAGCATTACTATGACTATGTGTATGTTAGTGTTACCTGTAGATTTCAATTTCTGTAGCCACTTCACAGTCCAAAGTCTTTTGTTTTTTGACTTCGGGTGAATCTCCAGTTGTCACTGATGATTGTCATTTGGATCTTTCTGGATTACAATCCACCATCAAAATGATAAGTTTAATTATTTCAGCTGCTGTGAGAAAGGGCTATAAATGTGCCGCTACAAGCAGCATCCTCACGTGATAAAACCGACTAGCCTGGACTCCTTCCTTTCTGTTTACGGACGTGACGTAATGATGCACAGACGAGCTGCTGCATGCTTGAATTTCCTGAGGAAATCCACCATGGTTGCTCTTATTATAAAACATTATTACAAGCTTACCGTTGTGAATCGAGACAAGATAATTAGATTTCAACACTGGCTGGTTATGTACTTGCTCAAAAATTGATTTTGGATAATTTTTAACCAAAAAAAGTTACGGACTGCAGCTTTAAGTTATATTTATGGGCTTTTGTGCCTTTATTTGGAGAGGACCGTAGAGAGCAGTCAGGAAAGCATTGGGCAGAGAGAGGGAGGCAGGTTTGGCAAAGGACCTCGAGACAGGAATCAAACTCGGGTCGCTGTGAACGCATTTTGTGCCACATGTCAGCGCACTAACCACTAGGCTATCAGCGCCGACAACAAAAAGATATTTTGAAGAATGTCAGTAACCAAACAGTTGATGGGCCCTATTGACTTCCATAGTACTTTATCCATACTATGGGAGTAAATGGGGCCCGTCAACTGTTTGGTTACCCATATTCTTCAAAATATTTTCTTTTGTGTTCTGCAGAAGAAAGAAATTGAAACATGTTTGGAACAACTTGAGGGTGAGTAAATGATGATAGAATTTTCATTTTTGGGTGAACTATCCCTTTAAGACCTAATTATGGCCATGTGCAGCTATGCATATCTTGCCTAAACTCTGTTAGCCATTTTTTATTAGTAGTGGTAGTTAATATTAACTCCATTTTATTAAAGAGATTATAGAAGCAGTGATGCTTTAGGTGTCTCACTGATGATAGATCTACCTTAAATGACGTTTCTGTCAGATACATTTGTGTACAAGTAATTGTGTATGTCCAGGAGCCCAAACAGTGTCCCTTCAAATGCCTGCACTATGATTGAGTGTTTTCACAGAGCAGGAGTGTCACCTAAGGACATTCAGTGATGTCGGTGGCATTACAAAATCAGTAGACAGACAGACTTGGGTGGGTGGGTGGGTGACAAAAGCACTTTGTATGGCCATTAGGGATTCCTGGCAATATTATATTGATCTTGGGGAGCGCTGTTCAGCCATCAGTTTTTTCATCTTATCATCTACTCATCTGATCACCACCTTGTCAGTCTTTGCCCTAACACATATTATGGAGCTTTACCTCAGCCCATAGAACATTCGCCCATAGTGGAGCTCATGAATATAGATTAAATGTCTAGTCTTTTATTTTATTTTCAGTGTATTTCTTTAAAGGTCACAGTAAATTGTTGCCATTGCACACCAGGGCTTTAAAGAATCTAACATGTGATATGAAAATCTCTCTTTAGCTCCCAGGAAAGAAGTATGCTGAAGGTTATAATGAAGACGTTGGTGACAAAGGCATCTGGCTGAAGTGAGAAACGCCGGTGTCGCTGGAGGGAAGGACATCTGAAAGACGGATTCCTTGTGGTATTTCAACCATTTGTCCATGTCCCATGGAGAAAGATATATTCTGCTCTTCTGCAGCTGAAGATATCATTGTACATTGCTATTAAAACATTTATTGTATATGTTAAAAAATTGTTTCTTTTAATTTTGAGTCAGTGTTGTTCTTGGGTGGGATCTTGTTGAGTTGAACTTAATTTCTGGCTTCAAGGTCATGATCTTATGAGGCCCCTGGGCACGACTTTGCGCTCCCTTATATTTTCCCACTCTATGCCCCCTGGTGGTTTGTTTCTGCTTTAAGAATAAAAAGTTTCTGTACTAATTTTGGGGCACAAGACAGGTCAAACTGAATGTGCTTAGGACACGCTGATCAGTTTCCTTTGGCAGTGTCAGGCCATGTGGATTTAGAGGCTCCTGGCAATCAGAAGCCTTTAAAGTTGAGTTGAGTTTCCTCTTGAGAGAGGAAATGTCATTGCTCCCTATGAAGGCCTCCTGAGCCGTCGGATTTCAACTAAAATATCTTAATTTGTGTTCTGAAGATTAACTAAAGTCTTACGGGTGTGGAACGGCATGAGGGTAAGTAATAAATGACAGAATTTTCATTTTTGGGTGAACTAATCCTTTAATCCAGCATTGATTGACTATTCAAACTAGATAGGAGACTAAAGTACAGCTTTAAAAGATGAGTTCACTTTCAAATGAAAATTACCACTCACCTTCAAGCCATCCTAGGTATATATGACTTAATTTTTTCTGATGAAAGTTATGAAGTAAAATATCTAGCTTCCACCAGACTGCCTTCTGTATTCAATTTGCGAAAAAATGGAACTGGTGTCGCCTCAAGTTAAGCTTTTTCCGTAAGTTGAATAGGGAAGGTGTAGGACATAGTGTAAGCGTTTTGAACTGCAAGAGTTTTACACTTTCTTCTTAAGATGAATAGGAAAAGTCTGGCGGAAACTAGATATTTTACTTCATAACTTGTTAAATATGGATATTTTTTTTTACACAAACGTATTGCTTCGCTTCAGAAGGCCTTTATTAACCCCCGGAGCCGCGTGGAGTACGTTTATGATGGATGGATGGATGGATGGATGTGAAAGGAGGCACTTTCTTCAGCTCATACTTGTGACCCCTGTTCACTGCCATTATAAAGCTCAGATGTGTCAGGATATTTATATATATATAGGGGAGAGTGGGGTAAGATGAGCCATTTTTTACTTATGTGGTCCTTAAGATAAGGGAAAATGAGGCAGAAGTACAATGAAAGTATTTAAAGTAATTTCAGGATGTTTACTATCATTTTAAATGATCAGAATACATCTATGACAAAGGCTTCTAAAAATATGGCTTCTTATAAAAAAGTGCTCCTGTGGCTCAATTTGCCCCAGGTTAGGGGTAAGTTGAGCCAAGTCAGTAGGTAAGTGTAAACTGAATCTGAATCAAACCCATGTGAAATTTTAAAGATACTGTACCTATTTTAAAAACTAATTTAAAAATCAAATTTCCTTTTACAAATATCCATTTTTCTTTTTTAAAGCCAAATGAAGTTGAAATTTCAGTATCTTTAATTGTTTGCATTTCTGAAACAATATGTTGAACGCCAAAGTTGTAACCTTCCCATAAACAGACTAAACAGAGTTTGATGAGTAAAATTAAATAAAAACTAAATAAGAATGAATAAATGTCACTGACTAAAATGTTTATTAGTTTCAAACGATTCTTGACAAGGTAGTTTTTCTGCAATGTTGACCATGTTAGGCCATTAGAGACTACAGGTGGAAATATATATATGATTAAACATCCTCTGGTTCGTATCAGAGAAGGATTTGGTGTACTTGTACACTGTTCCTATCAATAAACTCGAAAATAAAGATAAACTAAACCAGTTGCGTACTATTACATTGAAATGACACCAGTTTATACTTCAGATTTAACTTAAATTCAATGCCTTATGGTGGGGTAAGTTAAAATGCTGGCTCAATTTACCCCACAGCATTTGGCTCACTTTGCCCCATCGCTGCCATTTAAGGAAAAGCTAGCTAGCTTACCAATTCAGAATAATATTATCTAAATGACTTGCATGGTTTTATATGTTGCTAAATCACCAATATGCATCATAAATAGTTTTAAACCTGGACAAATTTGCTTTGATGAAACAGCCATTATATCTGCTATGTTAAAATTTTACTTTGACAAGCAAAAAACAGTTTTTAAAGTAAATAAGCAACTTCCACTCTTCCCATGTGCTTCTCCTTTTCACAGTCTGGCAGAAATGATGGATGGTTCTAAAATATATGGTCACATGACAGTAAAATAGTAAGGTTGCCAAGATACAGGAGGTGGGTCAACTTACCCACTGGCTCATCTTACCCCACTCTCCCCTAATCCTTTAAGTCTTGTAAAAAGCCACATTATTATTATTATTATTATTCATATCGTTAGAATGAAAATGATTCAACGAATTTGCCATCTAACTGAGGAGGTAGTATGTAAGGACAAATCAATCTGCCGGCCTATAGGCTATTTTATTTGTTTCATTGCGGTGAGACGGTGACTAAACACGCCAATTAAACTTTTTTTTTTTTTTTTTTTTAATAGCTCAGTGCAAACTGGCCGCAGCTCATTAGACACCTGAAACCAGTCGTTTCTCGTCACTCAGATGAGATGAGAGGAGATGATATGTGTCTGCGGCGGGATTGCGCGGCTGCTGCCGGTAAGAGAACGGACGCGGATCCAGGAATAGCGCCGCTGCTCATTTGTTCCTGAGCGCCTCTCATGTTACCATCATTTCTCATATTCAGGCCTTTATGGGTGATTATTCACCAAAATCTCCAATGACGCTGAAATAAAAGTGGCTGTTTAAACAACGCCGGCCTTCAG